>JAWWTY010000156.1:19406113-19494961 GCA_035222235.1 Margarornis squamiger
CTTTCTCTTTGGATAGTTTCTTTCTTTTTTTTTCTTGTCACACCTGATGTTCTCCTCCTTTGCCACACATATATTGTGTGAAAATTGGATGATCTTCTCATCAGCTGTTCCTTCAGAAATACCTCTTTCATGATTGGAAAAATTGTCTGTGGTCTGTATTGCTAAAACTAATATCTCTTCTACGACTACTTAAAATTAGCATCTCAGTTTCATGCCTATTCAAATGTTTTCATTCACTTGTGATTTTCGACGAAGAAAAAAAGTTTATATTTCTTTCTATTAATTCTTTTAAAATAATTCTAATTCTTGCTGTATATAAACTACAGCTATTTAATACCAGACTTCCTTTCTGTGGAAGAAGATGTTCAGGCACAATTTTAGCAGGCCAAACCCCACGTGCCTTTTTCATTGGGAAGTGTCAACAATACAGTCTCCTATTTGCTACCTTCTACACTCTTCCCATGCACGCCCCTAACATCACCTTACTTGTTTTGTGACCTCAGGTGCCTAGGCATGACCCAATACCACAGCTGAGATATCTTTATACATAGCCTTATTTTTCTGATATGAATAGTCCCACAGTGATTATCCGATAATTCTTTTTTAATTCAAAAGCCGTCCATACTTGAAATCATTTTGTTAAAAACCAGAAAACAACCATATGTGAAGATCAAAGCCAAATGCTGTGTGGCACCAAAGCACACGCTCTAGTACTTGACATTATGATCAGGAAATGCCCTCAGCCCTTGGGGGTTTTTTAACATAGAAGTTGCCATTAATGACTATACTCTAATGCTCTTGTTTGTACAAAGACAACAATATAGTCTATTTCTGTAATTTTGTTTAAATTCATCTTAATGTGTCTGTTGTCTGTGCTCTTATTTGCTCAGCAGTGTTTATAAATCCCTCTTAATAAGCATTTTATTTTTCTGGAGATAGTGCAATATTTGCGTTTTTTTAGCAGTGGTCTTTTACTTTTAGAAGAAAATGCAAAATCAGCAAATCATCTTGCTTTGGGACTTTTTATTCCTTTGCCTCTGTTTTGGGTATTTCTGCTCTTAATTTTTTTTGTCTTTGAGACTCTGCATTGGTAACTTATTCTGCAGCTGTATTGCATTCCAAATAGTTTCTATGGCCAGTGGTTTCTGCATGCTCTATGGGTGAAAGTGTATACAGTCTCTGATCATAGATTCTTGTTGAAGTTTTATTTTATCTTTTTAATTATAACTTTCTTGACTACCTAGCCTGTATTGGTAGCCTGTATTGACTACCTGGTGATTGTCGAGGGGCTTTCAGTTTTTTGTTGTTCATCCCTCTTGAGCTCAGTGGTGGGTATTCTAACAAGGTACTTTTTGAGTACTTCTTGAATACTTAAGAAGCATGTTTTACTTGTATTGAGACATCTACCATGTTCCTTAGGTCTAGCATTATTTTTCAAATACGAGTTTAAATGTCTATAACTGCTGTAATGATTTTGCATTACCTCTGCTATACATTATTCTTCTATTGCTTGTTTTCACTGTTCTTCTTGTGAAACTTTGCATTTATGCAGTGACAAGAGAACAACAACTGGTTTGATGGAAAAGGATTTGATAAAAAGAGTAGAGAAACTATAGTTAGGATACGTATGAATTTTCCATCACCTTTATGGCACACATGAACCCTAGTTCAATAGTGGTAGACTTAGAGCACAGTCAGTATTGAATCCTCCATTGTCCCAACAACTGTGGTCTCACAACATGAAACACCTCTGGAAATCTCCACACAAGATCATTGGAAGCCCACCTTTACAGAAGAAGAGGAGCAGTATCCTAGCTCTGCTAGCAGGGGTAAAGCAATTGAGCATTTCAGATAATATTCAGATTTGTGGCATAATTCAGAGGAGTATAACACTCATGGTGGAGCTGTTTGCAATTCCCATACCACTAGCTCAGTTCAGTGTAATACCTCTACATTATTTGTACTAGAGCCCTCAGAGATGGCAGCTATAACATTCATCTGTCATTCCAAGTCTATCTAAAGTTCGTTAATTGCCACTTTTCCTCATATTTCTGGTATTTTTAAATTTGCACTGCTAGTAGTGTAATAAAACTGAGCAGACTGTAACTTCTGGTGACCCACTTTGGTGAGAAAAAAATTCCCTTTTTCCATTTCAAAATTTCTATTGTAAAATCTGAAAACAAAACACAAAAAAAGGGAGCTAGTGTTTCAAATAAATGAAATTGTCCTACAAAGGGTATATGCTACCTCCAGATGAATGTGAACATTTTGCTGCCAGTGTTAGTGCCAGTAGCCAACTGAGATACCAAAGCACCCAAGTCTGAAAACTTCTGTAGGCAAAGGCTTACAGAGTGCATTCTCGAGCTATTTTTGCTGTGTCCTTCCGGTTCTGAGATTGTTTTGAACAGTGAAAGTTTATACAATTGTCATCAGAACAGGTTCTGTAATCACCCAGAAATAATATCTGTGGTAACTTTCTCTTATTTGTGACATACAGTTACATCAGTTGTATTCATACAGCAGTTAATATCAACTCTTTTTTTATAAGATAATACAGATGTATTAAGTTTAATTTAAACATAATGAATTGCATTTGCTTGAGTGCTCTCTTTGTGAATATTTCATTGCCTGAATGTGGTTAAATATTCCTCCAGTTTTTCTCTTTTTGGGAAATAGCATAGGTTTCTCCAGCTGGTGATTTACAGCATATGTTACAAGTCCAGCTCATTCTTTGCATGTTCTGATTAAGGACCTTTGCTTTACTTTTAATATACCACACATGGAAGGGTTCTATACCTAAGGCAAATATATTTCCAGCTGAGTTCTAATGGTCGTCTTTGGTTTTCTGGTGTTAATGATTGGTAGAAAACCTCTTATGGTGGTGGTACTTCAGCTGCTTTCTGGCTGCGTCTTCTGCTGTGTAAGCAAGAACAAATTAAAAAGAGTGAACAATAAATTTATTTTATTGGTAAGAGCTTTAATTATTCTTGAGTTCCAAATAAGTATGCTTATCAACTTCAAATATATGAACCAATTTATTTCATTTTTCCAGTCTAAGAAGAACCTACATTTTTCTTGGAGCCAACATTGTAATTGAGTAGTTGAGATATTAACTCAAAAGAGAAAGTTCATCAACTTTTTCACTTTAAAAACTCAGAATACACAGACTCAACAGCTGCCTTTTGTTTCTATGTGCTCTTCTGCTGCTTCTTCAATATCTTTTCTCTTCCATTGGTCATTGGGATCCTTTCTAGCACTCTTAAATCTTCTTCCAGTCCCGGGAATGGTTTTCTGTAATAGGGTTTCCAAAGGACATTTTTTCATCTTTCATTTCATATCAAATGCAATGAGAAGAAAAAGCCAAAATGCAAAAGCCAGGCACCCTTGCTATGTAAATCATGATATGAGAATAATATGATTGATAGTGGGTATTTTGATCACTGATTCAATCGTCATCTTATCAGCACTAGTTACAAGTGAACATGAAAAACATCAAGGACCAACCCAACATCCACTATTACACAACATTCATTCTGGAGGGATCAGTCAAGAACAAAATCCTGCAAATACCACTGGGAGTATTGAACAACACGAGGTCACTGTTGCAGGTGAAAATTATTTTGAAAAGGAATCTTCTCCTACAGGTAATATTACAGGTCACATTTTAGTAAATTATCAGGGCTTTCTAAAGATTTAGTTTTAGGATTCTTTTTACTAACATTTTTACATTCTGAGGCTGTAACACAGGTGCTGTGAATAACCCTGAGCAATTATGATGGTTTTTTAAGTGATTTTTTAATTATTAAAAGATAATTTTAATTTTTAATTATTCTTCAGACCTGTCCCTGGGTGTTTGTTTCTATTCTACTTGGCTTGCATATCAAGCCTTTTTATTATTGTAGCCTTCTGTAACTGTCTCCTACATTTTGTGTTGTACACTGTGCAGTCACAAACTTTTAACAACCTGTCTACCAGGGTTTTATCTGTAGGAAATAGAGAAGGTTTAAATGGAAAATTAATAATGTCCCTTGTATATTTCATTCATTGAGAGCTGTATTAACTCCCCTGTTGCAAGTCATTATTGGACCTGGGATTTTTTTTCAGTTTTTGTTAATATGGCAATTATATCTAAAAAACTTGCCTAAAATATCTACTCACTCACTCTTGAACTATGATAGGATGATACCAGTGATGTAGGGAAGAAAATGAAGTATAATATAGAATAAGAAAGAGGTTTCTCTCTTCTGTTGGTTGAATCAATTGAAACATAAAAGGTCAAGCTATGTAGCTTGCAACTGAAAATTGGCATATATTAGTTTCTGATCCCATGAGTGTACCAAGCTTACTAGTTAGTGACAGATGTTCTGTACTAAGCACTGCCAACAGTGAATGTCCCAGAGTAATCATCTGCTCTTGCAGATTATTAAACATAGGTCTCTGAAGAGAAGCATACCATAAACCTCATTTAGATGTTGTAGAAAGTGGTTCAGATCATTCAGCTAAATGGAATCTTATTAGCAAAATTTCTGTGTAGCTCACTGTTTCAGTAGTTCCTAAGTCCACATTCCTTTAACATATCAACCCCAGATGTGTCATCACAGTTCTTTAAAAATCTGGTGATTCAGTACAATGCAATATGAGATAAAAATATATATGTACTGTGCCATACCATACCAGACTACACTGTACTATACTACACTACACTACATTACACTGCACTACTATAGCAATACGTAATGGCCTAGTTGCAATTAAAATTGTAGCACGCTGTGGCAAATTTCTTATTGGGTTGGTTAAGGAGGGTTTATGCTCCATATAAGATTTAGGTACTCTTAATGTGACTATCTAATGAAAGCTACAGATTGGTTGATATGGATGATTTTTTTCTAAATAACTGCAATATCAAATGTTCTCCAGTTGAATGCTGTCTTATCTGTTGTGTGCACTGTTCACAAATCTGTAGCATGTGCTAGCGTTCCCCTCTGTCATACTTCCTTGTCTATTTCCCCAGAGATGCTGCAACTGATCAAACAGTGAAATTTTGAGGGGAAAAATTTGAATATAGTCATTACACTCAAATTCCATGATTAAAATCTTACTGGTGGATCATATCCTTGCAGTTATTTCTGCCTTTGAGGTTCTTAATTCTGCATCAGTGGATATTGGTTTGATATTCAACCAGTACAAAGTCAACAGCAAGATTCAGAGGAATACTTTTGAAAAGTATTTAATAAGATACCTTAATTCTGAAAAGCATATGCTCGATTTGGGAAAGGAGTTGGTCCTACTGATGACAGTAGGCAGCTTTTCTAAACATAAACCAGGGTGAGAAGCAAATCTACTTTACTTCTCTTTGCCATTAAATGTAGTAGACATGTGAGCAAGGCCTGTCATAGAGACAAGAACCGAAGAGGAGAATAATATGAGAAATGGATCTTTATATACTGAGTTCATAACTGCTTCACCATCATCATAACAGCTATGGTCTCCAACCATGGGGCCAAACACAATGACTCAGCACAAGACCCATTGGTGTATCCAGGCTGGGACAAGGGAGAGGATTATGCAACACAGACCGCTATGATGGATAGAATTATTCCTTCCAGAGGGAATAATCATGAAACAGAGTCTTCTACTACAGGTACTAGTAATAATGTCAGTTATGTATACTGCATCACTTCTGTCTCTCTGATGGCCTGTCCTGGAAAGATATTGCATGTAATTGTAGAGAGGAGTAATTACTGATCTCTTAAAATAACAAAATAAATTGTAGAGTGATTAATTTTCTCTGTGTTCCATCTGGATGGTGGTGACACAGAAGTTTTCAATTTTAGCTCTGTAGAAAACATTTGTTCTTTCCTTGCCAGTACCACTTTTAGTGCTTTCCATTCCTTAGTGAAGCATGGCTGGGAAATTTTATCCAGATCATTACATAAGTTATATTATTTGGTGTTGCCAAACTCTCTTTATCTTAAAGTTGAATTCATGCGTATGTATATTTGTACATCAACAGGCTAATGCATTTAATTTGGGAATATTCATCAGGAGAAACAGTGTTCTTTTCATAGATTTTACAAAAATATTTGTCCCTCTCATTCATAGAATGATGGGAGAAAGGAACTTACAAAACTGGCATGACACAACATCATGATGAAGTCTCATATAACACATACTATTCGTAACATCGAAATAATGTTCTAAAAACATGATATGGTCTCCTCTTCTGAAGGCCTCCCCTCTCCATCTGTCACTGGGATCTGTATATGTAGCCAACGTCTTGCTCTAACATGGTGAGCATAGCTGTGGTGCCTAAGGCTCTCTCAGAAGCCAGTGACACAGTGGAAGAAGAAGGAGAGGTCTTCATATCTTGTCCCCTTCTTCTGTGCTTTGAATGAGGAAGGTGGATGTGCTTTCTGGCTTGATATGGAAATACAATGTGGAAACAGTATGGTGGTGGTTTAGTGAGTGCTCCATTGTAAAGCTGATCATGCCACCATCACAGAGTCTGTGGAGGATGTTCACCAAGAGAAAGCAACCAAGGAGCCACTGGCACCTGGCACTCCACCTGGAAGGGAAAGTGAACAAGCAAACACCACAGAGGGTTTTCATGTCAGTTGGATACCTGGAGTTCTTCCAGACATTGAAGACCATCTTAACCGATTGCAGACCCCTCTTACCACTAGTAAGAACATTGAATTATAACAATTTTCTGTAACTTCTGACTGCTTACAGTGTCTTGGGTAACATTAGAAGATCAACATCTCTTTATTGTCATTATTGATATCTGTGCTGTAAAACATGCTGTAACATCATATGGCAGTGTCCTACAGCTGTGGCTCTGGAGTCAACCTGGGATGCAGGTCAGGGAATCTTCGTGACTACTGTCTGTGTCCCTGTGTCCACTGTCCTTGGGAATATTTTTAATTAAGTAAAAAAGTGGAGGAGAAGTGCAAATGAAAACGTCTTATCAAAACCTTGAGAGAGCAGGGGTGATGTACAGGACAGATTTCCTTTCCCCTCCCTTTTTGTGGTGAGAAAAGGGTAACAGTGGCTTAAGGTGAACAGGACACTTGAATGAGGTGGGAAGGGGAAGGCCACAGCAGCACACAGGTAGAATTCACAGCTGATTAAGTAGTCTATATTTAAATAATCTGTTATTAAACCATCATAACAGCTGTTGCCTCTCGTGATGGTGCCCACCACAAAGACCCAACTCAAGCACCTCTGCCTTCAGATAATGAACCGAGACAGGGCACTGAAGGCATCACAAATCCCACTGATACCCCAGGGCATGAAGTTCTCCACAGGACCACAGCCAGTATGATCACAGCTGGTAATGACTCTCCTCTGATAGGTACTGGTAAGAATAATCGATCATACTCATTTCTCATGCCTGTGTGAAAATGAGGCATGATTTCTTCTGAAAATGACTCCTTTTCTTGTCTTTCTCATCTTGAAGATCTGTGTTCTTGTTGAGAACTTGCAGTGCAAATGTTTTTATGGTTTTATTGCACGTGAATATCCCAGCAAGAATTGTTACTTATTTAAGGATATTTTGTCCCTGGATGCCCTGTTTCTTATGCACCCCAATTTTTCTCATCTTTATTCTCAGTAGATGGTGATACTGAGAAAACAATTGCTTTGTGGAGATGGCCAGTGGTATAACTAAATCATAAAATTAGTTTCTCGTGTTCCTGGTCTTGATATTTCCACATACTATCATAATACTCTAAAATTTGAAATAATTTATTGGAATTTTTTCATGTTGTTCTGCAAGGCTCTAACTTAAATTCCTAAGATCTGCATGTTATCAAACTAAAATTAACCTTATTCAAAATGCTGATTTTTTATTTAATACAATATAATGTATTTTTATGACATCATAGTGCTTTAGAACTTTTTGCATCTTTTTTTTTTGTTTTCTAAAAAAGAAATTCTATAGAAAAATTCACATTTATGCTTTCCTTTTTCTTCAAAATCCATTTTCATCAGGATTTTTTAATCCACAACATTTACGATTTGCCAAAGAACTATGAAAACTAAAGATTGTGTGGATGAAAATACAGTTTGTGGATTAGAATACAGTTGTGTTCTCTATCCCCTACTCCTGGTTTCTAAATATGAAGGAAATTCAATAAAGCTTCATAGTTCATTATTTGTTAAGCTTTATGTGGTTTGACAGATCAGTTGCAAATATGAAAATGCAAGTATGATTTAGCAATTTATTCCAGTGTTTCAAATTAAGTCATTCTAGTATCGTTCCTGTGTAACAACAGGAGTTGTTATGTTTATTTTATTCTGAAAATAATATTACTATTTTCTCCCTTCTAAGTAGTGTTTGCTAGATATTTTCAAAACTAACACTTTAAGCTGCATTTTTTGTAAATGCATCTTTTGGTTTCTGATTTTGTTTAGTGATGTTGACTTTTGGTGGTGTAATTTTAAATTTATACTAAGCTTTATTATTAGAGTATTAGTGAAGGAACAGACAGCCCAAAAAGCATGACATACACAGAAGATATTCTTTGCTTGTGGGTTTTGGTTTTTTAGCTTCTCACTGCATATTCTACAAAGGCTAATAAATAAAAAAGTAGAGATTGCTAAATTAAATAAAGAGGGAAAAAATTGTAAGCTGGGGTTTTTAAAATGTCTCTGAAGTTAACTTAGCCATCATCACAACAGTCACAGCCTCCACTGATGTTCTGGTACCAGAAGATGTAACCCAGGAAGTACAGGCGACTCGCATCGTGGTAACAGCTGTTGCCTCTCCTGATGGTGCCCACCACAGCGACCCAACTCAAGCACCTCTGCCTTCAGATAATGAACCAGGACAGGGCTCTGAAAGCATCACAAATCCCACAGATGCCCCCAGGGATGAAGTCTTACACACAACCACAGACAGTATGATCAAAGCTGGTAATGACTCTTCTCTGATAGGTACCAGTAAGAATAATGGATCATACTCATTTCTCATGCTTGTGTGAAATGAGGCATGATTTCTTCTGAAAATTATTCCTTTCCCTATCTTTCTTATCCTGGGAATCTACATTCTTAGTGTCAACTTGCAGTGCGAAAATCTGTGGTAGGATCTATGGAAAAGACATAAGGGACTCCTTGCTGCTACACCTGGTGACTTCTGTCCTTTGCTGAAGCATGTTTTTGGGTGACTTCCTAACTGTTCTACAAGAGATGCACTTTGGTGATTCTGAATCTCCATCCTCTTCCTTTCTTGTGCATCAGTGGGATCAGGCTTGATATGCTTTGGCACTGTGGTTGGTGTGGTGGAGGTGCTCTGGAAGGTTAATCAGACAACTTGCTCCTGTGACTCAGCAGCAGCACCATGGCAGGGGAGTGGTGTCCCAGTGGTGTGGGCAGGGCAATCATAGCAGAATTACATCCCATATACTCTGCCATCAGTTTCTTACTTCTCACCTGTGTCACCAGACATAGGCCTGGCTGCAGTAGGGCCTCTCACTCCTGAGTTACAGGATCAGGTTGTTGCTGCTGTGGTCTCATCTTCTGAAGTCCTCCCCTCTCCATCTGTCACTGGGATCTGTATATGTAGCCAACGTCTTGCTCTAACATGGTGAGCATAGCTGTGGTGCCTAAGGCTCTCTCAGAAGCCAGTGACACAGTGGAAGAAGAAGGAGAGGTCTTCATATCTTGTCCCCTTCTTCTGTGCTTTGAATGAGGAAGGTGGATGTGCTTTCTGGCTTGATATGGAAATACAATGTGGAAACAGTATGGTGGTGGTTTAGTGAGTGCTCCATTGTAAAGCTGATCATGCCACCATAATGGCAATCACAGAGTCTGTGGAGGATGTTCACCAAGAGAAAGCAACCAAGGAGCCACTGGCACCTGGCACTCCACCTGGAAGGGAAAGTGAACAAGCAAACACCACAGAGGGTTTTCATGTCAGTTGGATACCTGGAGTTCTTCCAGACATTGAAGACCATCTTAACCGATTGCAGACCCCTCTTACAACTAGTAAGAAAAATTACTTATAAACATTTTCATTTATCCATCAATAAGTTTTTATTGTGGACAATGGCTATTGTCCAAACCCATGTGTACTAACCATAATTGTTGTCATAGTATGACTTCATTTTGGGTTTTGTTATTGATTACAACCTGCTGATATGATGTCATGAAGTGTGTATCTTCCTACTAAAAGCATTTACTAAAACACTGTAAAGACTTGTTTGCAAATAGCTTTGTGTTATCAGTACAGGGCAACATAACTATTGAAGTGAAGAAGTGTAAACTATCTCCTCGTGCCCATACATTTGTGATAGCATTTTGCCTTTGATTTTTTTGCTGGGCACAAATTATAGCTATGAAACCCTTAACTATCTGTCACTTTTCCCCCATCTGTAACCCCTCTACGTTAGTTGAATATGTATCCAAAGAAAGGTAATTCTCTGTGACACCTTTTTTTCCAGGTGTATTTACTGTTGATATCTTGCCAGTGATTAATTGTAGCTATGTTACTGAGCTGTAACTGATATTTCATGTGAGAAATTTTTTTTTTTGGGGGGTTTATTCTTCTGATAAAGTTAGTAAAATTAACAGTAACATTTTCTTATTACACTATCCATACTAGACTTTGGTATTTTTTTATGAGTGGTCACATGCTAATTATATGGGAAATGAAGGGACTTTTTCTTATTCCCAGATGTAGTTTCCCTGCATTCTAACAGTAAGGGTTTGGGTTTTTTCCAAGTGCAACTAATCCAAACACGATTTTCATGCACTTTCTTGGAAGTTATTGGAACAATTTCAGGGTAGAATTTGGCCAATGCTTTCTGGACATTGTTTGCACATAAGCAAGATTATGTACCTACATTTTTAAGCATTATACAGCAAACACTTTAAAGATAATTCTGTTATTAATTAATTAATGTTAATTCATACATTGCGAGATGGAACTTGGCCTACTTTTTTTTCCAAGAATTTTGTAAAAATTCACCTTTTCAAAATTGCCTGGTTATGGTATTTTGACATAGGTATAGCACTATAAATACAAAATATGTATTTGATAGAATTTTATTTGAAAGATAAATATGTTTTTCATAATGGCTTTCTACAACAGACTCATTTCTTGAGTTTCACTGGCCCTAATCACTTAATTAATCCAAACTGCCACCTTAATTTTATGTGCAGACATTACACACTATGAAAAAATGTTTGCTGCCTTTCTCTTTTGAGCACATAAAACATGTAAGAACTGGTCTGAAGATCATTTTCAATGTGAATATCTGCATTGAATTTTGCATTGTCAGTGACCTTGCAAAAGGCTCATAAGGTCATTTTCTAAAAACTCATCCTTTTTTAATTTACCTTCTCTTGGTGCATTTTAAGAACACAATACGAGGGAATTACTAGGACATTGCCATTGTCATCAAAAAGTTTATTTACTGAATGGTTCATTCATTTACAATGTTGCCCCATATAGGTGTAATGGAATGGGAAAGAGTCATGAATGTATTGGCAGACTACAGTTAAAGGCTTTCTCGGAACGGATGAGTGGTTAGATGTACCATACTACTTTGTTTCGTTTGCTTTTTTTTTTACAGCAATGCTTAAGCTGTGGTCTGACATCAAATGTCCAAGTGTCCACAGAACAACAAATCAGTCCACTGAAGGAACCCAAAAAATAAGTGTCCCTAGAGAAAAAAATCTATTATATTACCAAAATGAAATGTGGAGAGCTTTTGAGGATCCCTCCACTTGCAAGCACCTCCCCAGAGCCAGAACAGCAGGGGACATGACTGAAACCTCTTTCTTCTTCTCAGTGCTCATGGGAAGAGCAAATGTAGCAGTTCTCACACATTTTAATAAATGTTTGAGTGCCTTTCTAAGGGGCTTTGTGAAGGAAAAGCTTTGACATTTCTCAAGGATTATATAAAGCACCTTAGAAAAAAAATCTGCTGAGGTGTGGGCTAGACAAGTTAGTATGTTCCTCTTGGTCAGCTCTCTTTGATGCTAGACCAGGACTCTTAACTGCTGAATTATTTCTCTGTCCTTTGTTGTGAGATGGAACCAAACAACACACCAGTCAATAAGTTTCTTGTTAATAAAAATAATGAAAACATCTGGAAGATTCATGAGCTGCTTGTTGGCTAAGCTTAAAAGAGGGGGAAAAACACGCTTCTTAGTTTTGTATTTGCCAGCTGTTATTCAGAAATGAGATCAGAAATGCTGGACAAAAATGAGTTCCAATGTGTGTTAAAAACCCCCAACTTTACAGTTGATTAGAGTCAGTGCTTAATTTACTCTGTAAGAGTCTGGAAGAATTCAGAGAGATGGAGATCTAATATATTTTTCATAGTGATAATGAAGTAGTAGTCCCAAATGAAATGACTGTATCTATATTCTGCTGATAATTTTACAACTTTTATGATACTGTTATGGTAACAGTGTGGGCCAGAAATGTAATTGCACAAAAGTTTAAGTGGTGTGGCCAGCACAGAAAATACTAGAGACTAGAAGTATGGACTTTGATTTAAGTTCTCATACCATCTTACAACCAAATTACACGACTTATCAGAAAAGACAAGGGAATTCAGATATAAGTTTGCAGAGACCATTTTTTTTTCTGTTAGGAAAAAATATTTTGAACTTTTAGATTCCCATTCCATAGCTATCAAATTTACATGTATTCAGAGAACTATCATTCTATTTAATTTAGAGTTTTAACATTCAGTTTTACCTGTGTCAGAATAGAATTAAAAGTTTCAAAATTTCCCCATAGTGGTAATTTTAGGTTTAAATAAAAAAGTAAAATTCTCTCTCTCTCCTTTTCTCACTCTCTTTTCCCCGTGGAACAGCCAAGATATTTGACTTGCATGGCAAAATCCTCTTCAAAAAGTTATCACCACTCATGTCTTTACATATTCTTCAGAAGATTTCTAGGCAATCATAATCACATTTTGGTTCACAAAAAATGAAATGTGTGAGGGAGACAAGAAGGGAAAGCCATGAATTTTGCTTTTCAAAACACTAAAGCTAGCCATAATCCAGATGAGTATGATGCTTACTGTCTGTGTAAAAGTTTTCAGTATAAATATTTCAATACTAAGAATTGCTTCAGCATGAACATTCTAGAATATGGTTTTTCCAATTGTGAAAGTCATAGTCTTTGTACCTCACTGTTAAACATTCACTGAGTGTATTTAGCCTAATTGGTAGGTTTTTTTGTTCTTTAGGCTCTACCTCTGATATATATGGTAATGAAGGACCACGCAAGGGACATTATGAGTCCACTACTTTCCCTGGAGAGACTGCAACAACAAAAATAGATTCACAACCAAGGTCGGCTCGTGTACCAGGTAGGTTTTTAAAGTCATATGTTTTAAAAATATAAGTACAGAATTGCATTCATATTAACTAAAGTGAGAGATGAAAATGAGATCAAGTACAGTTGTACAGGCTTCGTTCTGAGTCAGATAATATTCAGCATTTCACTAGTAGTCTAAAAAATGAAACATATTGTAACTCATATAATTTTCCAGCAATACTGAGATGAGAGAAACCATGCATTTGGAGAATAGGATTAAGATTCAAATAACTTTTATAAATTGATAGGAAATCAGGCAAAACTCGTTAAAGATATATGAAAAGTATCATGTCCATGAAAATGTTCAGTAAAAACAATAGCTGAGTGTTGCAGAATAGAGCTTGCAGATTAAAACAAAATAAAAAGAAGACAACACCATGATACAGTTGCAAAAGAATGCAAATATATTCTGGGACATATTAGCAGTAAAGTACTTTTTAAAAATGGAGAAGACCACACAGAAATTTTTGGAAAGGTAACCTTTGAATCACCTTTTGAAGAACTCATTGTTTTCAGAGAAAACTGAAGTGAGATATAAGAAGACCATGCTACAAAAAGAATGCTTACCAGTTTTTTGCCACAGAGTAATACTAACTAGCTAATTAGAAGTCTTGTTAACAAGAGAGACTTGTTTCAAACAAACAAAATAAAGGAGTTGGCTCTTTGTAGAGGACTTCTTCAAAGGTAGAGATAATGGTAGTAGGGCTGTAATGGTAGCAGAGAATAGGCTACTGGGAAGGTCATGAAACCTCCTTTACCAAAAATGTACTAAAAGTTTGGGATTGTAGGTGTGTCGTGCTAAGCTTTTTCTTTTGCTCTTGGAGTAAATCAGTGGTACAGCTTCTCTTCATCTGTGCCCACCAAAGTGCAGTACTTATAGGTGATAATAATGATGGGGTATTTAATTTGAGCTGTCCTGTGTATAGCTGAATGATGAAAATGTGTTTGATTTGCACAGAAACACTGTAAAATGAACAAACATTCATGCAAAGTAGGAAAAGAGTCTTGATAATTTAAAGAAAGTAGAGGAGATTGTGTTCTTGCAGTTCTGTGAAATGGCAAAACTACATGAGATATGTTACCATGCTCTTCTCCCCTCCCTCATCTCTCCCTATAGAATGGCTGATCATAGTTGCAGCTCTCGTGGCACTTGCATTGATTCTTGCAGTGTGCATTGCTGTTAACAGTCGGAGAAGGTAAGGTCGCACCTTTACATTTTCAAAACACACTGCCTTACTATTTTCTTCATTGAGAGGCTCCAAAGCTTGGTCAAAGCGCAGAGTAACATAACACAGGAAAGGGCATCATCCTCTGCAAAGCTCTGTAACTTGGAGTGTGAGGACCCAGGTGACCATGTCCTGCACAGGTCACACATCAGCCTCCACGCTCACGTGGAATCATGTGAAGTCAGTAGCTGTATAAACTGCTTGGACTGATAAATGGAAATTACCTGTATATAGATCACAAAGTTAATTATTATCCATCTCTTAGTTATTAATAGGAAAATTTTGTTCACTGAGAATGAAAACTGTGAGGTGAACATAGACAGGAGCAACCACAGGATGAACTGAGTATAATCCTCCACCACTAACAGTGTTTTCTGCATACAGTATGAAGGCTGTATTACACAATCCCTATCACAGGACTAATTTGTTCCTTCCAAACAAAAGTCATTACCACAGCTGGCAGTCACAAGGATATATTCTAACACTGCTATCAGAGCTCTCAGTAGCTTTATTTACTCCTCTTTACAGATGAAGAAGCTAAGCAATGAAAAGGTGCAGTTGTCTGTGCAAAGCTAGCCAGGAAATCTGAAAAAACCCTAGCTTAAAGGATGGGCTGTAATTTCTTATCTCTTTCTTTTCCCTGGGGGCTGTTCTGAGGTTACTTCTCAATTGTCTCCAACAGCTTTTTGCAACTAGAATGTTAAAATTGAACCCTTTAACAGAGTAACTCTTGAATGCTACTTGAATGTTGAATTTGAACTCTTTGTTTTTATCAGAGTAGTAACCATATACCATGTGGACATTTTTGTTCAGGAAACAGTGGGTAAATTTTTTCCTAGTCTGTTGGTTGCAGAGAACTCTGAGCTGCTCTTTCAAGAGGCTGTGTAGCTTCACAGGTCCTTGCTGGCATCCTTTGGCATTTTATGACTGCCAAGCAGGGAATCATTCCCAAGGGTGTGTGTAACATTAGCACAGTGAACTGAGCTACTTCAGATAAAATAACCCTCATCTATAATAATGAAGAAGTAAGCATGAAACAAAATAGTATTTCAGAGGAATAATAATAGAATTGAACTGCCAAATTAGTAATTCAGGCAATATATGCTTCATTTTTGAAGAAGCACTAAAAAGTACAACTGCACAGAGACATTGTCCCTCTTAGGAGAGCTGTGCTTTGTATATTCAGTTTAAACAATGCTGTTTGAGGACAAGTAGGATGTTCAACACTGTGTAGCCATAGAATCATCTCCACAGGCTGAAGGAAATCCGACAGCTGTGTAACTACTGCTTTTTTATTACATTGAAGAATATGCAGCCCATGATGACCAGCATGCATCGGTTTTGGACTGGTGGCTTTTTAAAGGAGTGTGTCAGTGTGTGTGTTTTCATTCAGAGCTACACAGAAACTTTATTGAGTGTCACCGCAGTGAGTGTAACTTTAAAGGCACAGTACCTGTTTCCTACCTTAGCATCATAATGGATTGTGCTGCAGATAGTAGCAGGAGTAGCTCTCCATATTTTCTTGCTGCTTGTCAGCTTCTAGGCTTGACATGCTAATACAAAGGAAAAAAGGAGTTGTCTTGTATAATGAGGTGAGACCTTGATCCAAATTTTCTACTCCTTCCAGAACTCGTGTATTTTCACAGGTGTTTAGAAAGTGTCCTTATAGTGGAATATATATAAAGTTCATAATTGTGGATATACTCAAATGTTAGAAGAAAATTTCTAGCATTTGGTAATGAATGTTATTCCTATATGTAGTAACTATAGATATAAACTGAATAAGTGAGCTTCTGAGAAATTTATGCATATAATGGTGGATACTTTCAAAAATAAAATGTGCAATATGGAGAAACAAGAAACTTTACACTTTGCATGGTGTAGATCTGCACTGGCAGACACAAGGCTTATTTTCCAATCACCTTTTCCGAAATATTGACCTTCAATTTTTTTCTTGTTTCTGTTAGTCTCTATTAATAGTATTGTATTTTTATTTGTTTCTAGATGTGGGCAGAAGAAAAAGCTAGTGATTAACAATGGCAAAGGGGCAGTGGAGGACAGGAAGACAAGTGCATTAAATGGAGACATCAGCAAATCACAAGAAATGGTGCACTTGGTTCATAAAGAACAGTCAAATGACCGAACGCAAGCGTGTGACGAATTCCTGACTGTTAATGAAACACAAAATCATCAGGAGCTTGACATGAAGACTGGAGTGTAATGGTACCATGTTGCCAAGTAGATCAGGGCTGGGGAAATCAAAATCATGTGGAACTTGAATAGGAATTCACAGATGCACTGTGCTACTGATGTCTTTTGAACAGAAACATGAATTTTATTCCTTTTTAATCACTTTACAATGTCGTCTGAGTTAAAAAATTGACATGTGCTTTCTGAAATATGCCCCCAAGAGTTGCCTAATGCTCTCAGTTCCCAGTCCCTACACAGAGGACTCTCAGGGTGTCCTGGATGTTAGGAGGCATACAAATTTACGTCATTGTTTCCCAGATGAAAGGTCTTCACTGTGTGGAGCTTAAGAAGTGTCCAGTCACTCCATCTTACAGACATCTAGGTACTAAACTTGCCATGGTACAAGAGTAAGTGATATAAAAATGTCAAGAGTAACAATCACATTTAAACCCAAAAGGCATGTTCTACGATGTCTGAAACATCAGAATGCTTCAGAAATGCCTTCCAGCCAGCAAGAATAAGAGGGTGCATTCAGAATCTATCAGTATAAACAAAAATTGACATTTAATAATTATGTATGGCTTGGTTTGCAATGAGGGAACCAGAAGGAAAAAATTTATTTATCTCTATTTTTAAATGGTACTATGGACATACATCAAGTCTTCTTGGGAGGGGGAATAAAGAGATGAAAACATGAGCTGGTATATAATAAACTTCAATACTTTATTATCCTAGCAACCTGTACAATTATCCTTGAGTTTTTGAGATGTTCATTGCTCTTCTCTCTCCCTCATTCATTGGTCCAAGTTTGTGCATGTTTTTAATGAGTCTGTTAGTTAAGATAATGAATGAAACAAAATGACCCCAGCTCTATCACACATGCACAAATCAAGCAATTGAAGATCATTAGGGAAGATGACAGTATTTTATTGCTGAAGAATAGGTCTCTATCTTCTTAGATATTTTACTTTTTACTCCATTTTATTTAGGAGATGCTGAGCCTAGTAAAATTGTTTTCCCTATGTTATGTTACAGCAGTTTGCTGATATTTTAAAAGTTGCTTTTCTGTGATCTCACTCATTTCCTCAGAATTCTATTTCATCTACATTTTTTCCATCTGCTTTTTAAAAACACCAAAAGAAACATTGCTTAATTATTGGTACCAGAAATTCAAATTCTACAGAAAAGATCAAAGACAATGAAAGAAAATTCTCCCAGCCATGTAAAATAGTAGAGCAGCTGAGTTGCATTGTTATATGCTTTTGTTTTGTCCTTTTGTGTCTGTTATGTGAAGTGTTTGTATTAAGCTATGATGCTGTGCATTATATTGATATGAATTGTCAGGAAAAAAAAAAATATTTACTACCAGTGGTCTGTGCCATTTTTAAGCAAGCATTTTAGAATGGAGGGAGAATGATAATTTCTAATTGGGCTGCTCCAAGAAAATACAAGTGAAAACAACTTAAGTAATTGCAACCTGTGGTTTGTATCAGCTATGGGATGGGGATGGCCTGGAGCAGGGTTATGCAAGTGTTCCTGTTCCCTGACTATGGCATCTGACTTTCAAAGTGTTCTGCTAAAGCATGTTATTTTATGTTCTCCATCTGAAGCAGTTTGGAGGATGAGTATTCAGCTGGCTAAATACTAACTTTAGCTAGCACTGATCTTTACTGGAACATAAAGCACAAGACTGTTGATTATACTTCTGAGTCACAGCCCTCCAGCAGTTTCCCATGTGTTTCACTGAGATGCTCAGTGCCCTGGTATCTGCAGGCAGATCTCCTCAGGGCAATTTACACCTGGGTAAAAGGTCCCAAGACAAGGTGAGGTTATAAAATACACATAGGATGTTGTCTGACTTTCTGTAGGTCAGCATTTTTCGTCTATGAACAGTGCATTGATTTTTGTTTAATCCCTATAATGTTTTTAAACAAGCTTTTCTATCTGTCATTATAAATCGAAATGATCTGTTGAAGGCTGTGTTTAAACTGGTGTTAGGTACTCATTTGACTAAGTATGGAGATTCAGAATAAGAATTATTCCTGTCTTTAAACCCTAACTGAATATAGGTCCTAGTGAAAAGGAGATATTTCATTGTCTTGGAGGCTAAATTTCTCTTTTTTTTTAAAAAAAGAAAAAGTCTGCAATGCTATTCATCTCCCTATTCAGATGTTGAATGAAGAAACTCTCAAACTTCTTCCTGATTTACCTTATGTTCAGTAGCTCTTAATGCACAGACAACACTGGTTGGGTTCTTTATATATTTTTAAATAGGGAGATGCTCAAATTGTCTTACAGAGGCAATGCCATTATTTTATATATGCTGGTTCTTTTTAGACTGTGTCCTGTGATTCATGTGTATTTGTTTCATTATAGTTTCAAAACTAGATGGCCATTTCATATGTGTAATATAGTACATATTTTTATTAATCTTGGTTTTATTATATGAGGGGTTGTTTGTTGTGTGTATGTATTTTTATATAAAGCACTTGATATATTTGCATATTTATTTAACAGATTAATCAGAATGAAAGAAAATATCATCTCTAAATTGTAATTAGAAATAGTATTGCTAAAAACACATTGGACTGTACAATAAGCTTCCAAAATAAACTCGATTCCACACTGACGACAAACAGTAAGACCAGCTATTAGTGGAGAGAAGTATTTAGCAGCACATTCATATTGAGTATTGGTGATCATTTTTAATGCTTGCAAATTCTAAGCTGGGCCGAGGTGAATGCTGTGTGACCTTGTCTGCCCTGCCAGCCTCCCACAGGTTCCACAGATGCTCTGGGAGTTGGTGATCAACTCAGCTTCCCTCCAGAAGCAGACAACAGCTTGGTTCAATTTAAGATCAATCCAGTAAGGTCTTGGTGACTATTCCTGGCTCTCTGAACCAACAGCATTTGGAGAGCACAGCATCCAGCAAGATTCAGCCCTTCCTTCAGGATGCTGATGGACAGATTGGGTCTTGATCTATCCTTGGTGCATAGGAAGGAGGAGGATCTCTTCTAAAATTGCCAAGGAGGTCAGACTCTGTGATCAGTTTGTGCTATTGCTTTGTCTCAAAAAGCTTCAAATAAATGTAATCCAGACCAATGGAAATACTGTCTAAAGCAGTAGGCATATTTGAGGGATTGTATGTTTTATGAGAATATAATTTTTTTCATGGAGTAAAGTAGGGTGATTGTTTCATCTGTATTTTCTTTAAGACGTTAGAAAGATTAAAGCAAAGAAAGGGTATGTGGCCATCATGTCTACCTGTGTGGATGTTAGACCCTTTCCACAATATCACTTCCAAAATTGTATTTTTGCAGTTTTTCAGATGGTATGGTTTGTCTTCTATGTGTCCCTTGTCAACAACAACAGCCTCTGTACTAATTAGTTTGAAGCACATTGCCTAGAATGTTATTAGGAAACAAATTACCAAGTGTCTCTTTAGCACATATAATTCTGGTTAAGGCTGGTCCTAATTATTCTTTCTGTAGATGAAGGAAAGAAATTAAATCCTCTGACAACTGTGTACTGACTCAGTATACACAGATTACAGGATATTTTGCAAGTCAGCAGTTAGTGGATCTATTTTAAGTTATATTAGGCCATTAGACAGTAATTATTTCTTAGTCTTTATTAAACAATTCAAGGGTTTTACTCCTCTGGAGTCTCTGCGAGAGATCTGATTAGTCAAATACCAGCCCTTTCAGTAACCACAGGTACTGAATATTTTCGCTCTGTGGAAGTGAAAAGGATATAAAGGTGGCAGGAAAGGGGCTGTTCCTTGGGGTACAGTTCCAGCTGTGTGGGAGTGGGTGACAAAACTCCCAGTCCTTAAGAGTGGAAAGAATTGTACAAAAGTGTTTTGGGGGTGAAGCTCTGGGGGACAAGGAATGGAGGGAGGACACAATTGCTGGGAAAGGAAGTAAAGGGAGAGTGAAATTTCTGTACTACTACTGGGAAAGTACCTTCAATACCCCCAGACATGTGGCACTTGAATGTTGCACAGCTCTGAGAAGAAAAAAAAGAATTAGCCTTTTCCTGTGAACCTCCCCACCTCCAAGTCTCCCTCTACATTCACCACCTCATTTTCAAACTGATTTTGAAAAATTTTCCCTTGGTAGCTTATTTCTCATTATTTCTAGGCCATACTGCATGTGGCATCCTCCAGCACCATGCTGCGAGGAAGCAGCTGTGACAAGGAGGAGTGAGAGGGAAAGCATAAATTCAGCAAAGATGAGTAACAGTGTTCTTGTAGAGCACAGAGACTGTCCTTTTTGTCTTCCCTTTCTCACCCATTTGGAATAAGGTTAGCAACGGCAAGATTTCAAGAACATTTTGCTTCTTGCTTTTCTTCCTGTTTTGAAAGTACAAGACTGATACGGATCTTCACACAGGTCAAATGTGCTGCTGCATAGCTTTTTTAAAAACTACAATTGAAGAAGCAAATCCATCATCAAGGAAGCCCTCCTGACCTTAAGACAGTTGATTATTGTTAAAGTGCAAGTAAAGCAGAGGCAGTGAAAGCTTTACATATGCTTTAAGCACAGCCTACTTTCAATTTTGTCTGGATGGTTCCAGCAAAGATTAGAAAGATTTTGTCTGAGCGACACCTTCAAGGAGTCTCAGACTTTTTATTAAAACTTCCTATTCTATAGGCAAAAACGTTTTGGATGAACAAGTGGGGGATTAAACCTTCCTTCATACATTCTCTGCCACAAAAAGCTGTTCATTGAACACTGATGTTAATGTCTTTAGCTTTATGCTTTCTTTCAGTAAAAAGAAAAAAGAAATAAAAAAAAAATTATGCCATTTTGGATCAAAGTAAGTCCACATAGACTGTGAAAAAAGTCTCACTGAAACACCCACTTAGAGTTTAGCTCAACAACAGCTTTCTTCTGGTGCTGAAGCTGAGGCACAGCTGAAGTCAGGGATATGTAGGTTGGCAGTGGTACATCCTGCAGATGGCTCCTAGGCAGTGGAGGTTCTATACATCCAACAACTTTCAGGTTTGCTGAGTTTGTCCTGAAGTCCTTCTGACTTCCAGAGCAACCCAGGACAGAGGAGGGTGCAATAAGGCATTTTCCACTTCTCTGGAAGCTGTAAGTTTTGTACCTGGCATCTAAAAGCCTTGCCTCAGGCAGTTATCTTAGGGTGGGGCCAATTTTAATACCCATTTTGATAGTCCCATGTTGAAGTGTATAAATGGTTTGGTACCATTTGGTAACAAATGTCTCTGGTACAGAAAAGTTTTATCTTTAAATCTAAAGTTACTTGTAGTCATTGGCGTACATCATCTACATTCTGACACCACATACTCAATAGGACTTTTTTGACCTGGGTTAATCTTACAAAAAAAAAAGAAAGGCTTAGATCATTTTCAGTGAACACATTTTCCTTGACATGAATCAAGACTCCACACTTCCATTTTTCTCAGAACAGACAGTAATAACTGGGTATGTTCTGCCTCATGATGGGAATTTAAGTCTGAGTTTATATTCACCACTTTTTATCAGCCTACTTTTTTTAAAAGCAAGCATCCGGTTCAGGGCTGCTGCTGCAGACTGCTAGCAGCACCTTACCACAGCTATCTCAGGGAGACAGCTTCCTGCAGCTTTCAGCCTGAGCCTGTAGAACGAGTTTATCTAAGGTGAGCCCATCACAGCTGAGCCCATACTCAAGACACAGTGATCTCAGCTGACAACAGCACACCAAATGAGAGAAAAGTCTTCCTGCACCTGCTGTGGACTACAACCGCAAATGATAAAAGCCTCACAGCAAACCTCTGGACAAAGTATATTGGGCCCCTTTTATTTTTTGGACCCACAAATTATTCTGTGTTTTGGCTTTTTTCCAGCATTGTCAACACACATCTAAATACTGCCTGTCTGTATCCTAGTGTGCAAGCACGTAGGTTTGTCTTGCTGTAAAACTGTTTCATAATCATCCACTCAATTCAGCATGTTCTGTTTTGTGGCAGTAGGTCATCAGATTCACCAGTGGAGTCAGGTTCATAGCCATTGGGTATTTTTCTGCAGTTCTTTTGTGGTTTGTTTTCTAGTTAATCTTTCTTTCATTAATCAAGTGAAAGTCTGAAGTGAATTCTAGGTAAGGAGGCTTGTTCAGCTAGTGACTTAAAAAACTAACTTAACCTTTTTTCAAGAAGGATGAGTTCCCCCCGCCCGTGAAGGGGACAGGTATAAAACCTGCCTGTTGGTTACAGCCCAGTCAAAAATGGGAGAAAAGAGGTTCAGAAACAAGGCATATATAATCCCATCAATTTAGGTAATACGGGTAACCTTGGTGAAACAATGGAATGAATTGTGAGTGCAATTCCTAGCTTAGTCCCTCTTGTCCCTTCACAGAGTTGGGAGTCGTCTATCTTTTCTCTCTTGCACATCTCCACAGCATCATTTCTCAAGTGGTATCCATGGATCATGGGAGAGTGATCCATGGAGCATGTTCTGGCACCCCAGTACAAAAACAGCCAACTGGAAATAGATCAGTCTTACAGTTAGAACAGGAAAAGCAAACATTTTTAATTCAGTCACAAGGGAGAACGAAGAGCACAACACTGTGTAAAATAGACCCTGTGTTGCTTTTCTAAGTACTCACCCTTGTACTACAGAAGTACTATCAACAGTGTGAGGCCTTGTTCCTCCAGATCCTGTCCCTGTGAGTTTTGGTGGGTGGCAGTGAGCTTTGTAATTTATCTGTCTAGGCAGACACATTTTGCTTATCACCACAGAACCTGCCTGCTTTGCCAACGCCACCATGACCACAAGAGCTGATCTTGCATGCAATCTGTTTTCCTTCCTGCTTTCATGGCATGCTGTACATGTGGGACAGCAGACAGACACCTGCCAAGCCTGTGGAGCTGCCTCAGCTTTGTGTGCCTGCACAGGGCCCTGCACAGCTTCAGAAGCAAAATGGCACTAAGCCCTGCTGGGGCATTTGCACATTCTTGCAGTATAAGACCTTGCTGCAAATAACTTTCTAGCCCAATTGAGTGTTATTTTAATGTTGTTTTTCCCTAAAGCACTGTACGTTGGGGCCACCTGTTTCTTTCATAACCTTGTCCTGTTTACATGTACTATCAAATACAAAGGAGGAGATTATGTGAGATTTAACCCTGAAGTATTATCTCAGTTTTTCTTTCATGTTTGAGAGGAGATATAGAAATATCTCTTAATATGGGTCAATGATTCATGAGTCACTGTCTTTTATAGCACCTTTTAGCAGATTCTTTCCTGTAAACAGGGACACATTTGAGATACACAGACACTCCTGAAAGAATCTTTTTCTCTAAGGCTGAGGACATGGGAAAAAAGGGGTACACAAGAGCCTTGCAAGGTTTTAGAGAATCAGCCTTTGGGGTGTGTATTTTCAGAAGGGACAACTTCATATAATTTTATTGGCTCCTGCATGGGTTGGGGTTTTTTTTAGGCAATTTCACAGAAACATTGCTTTGAAAAAAACAACATACATAGGTCAGTGTCAAGACTTTAATTTTAAACTTTTGTCATAATGTGTGGCAGAAGAATAGTCACCTTTTATGGAAGGAATCTGAACGTACTCAGTGCACATGAAGTATGTGAGTGATGGGCGATCATGAACCAGCTTCAGTGGGGAATTTGACATGAGAAGAATGCATTTATTAACAACACTTGTTGGTGAGGCCACATCAGGGCATTTTTGTGCCTGGCAGAAAGCAGCATCATGGTATAAAAATGGCAGCAGATAGCTGTGGTCTCAGGCTTACTTTTTTCCCAAAGATCCTCCTAGCACCACATTGGGACTTTGTTCGTTACTGACTCAGAGGGCAGATTGCCAGCTGAGGTGCTGCCAAAGCCACTTCCTGCCGTGCCTGGATTTCTTTGGAAATCTGTCATGTGGATGACTAAGAAGAAGCGAGCCCAGGGTCGTGCACAGTGTTAATCCTCACAGCCAGGTTTCGGTTGTGTGTCTTTATCACACAACGGTAGCTATGCTATTTCCGTAGCGTCTGCTCTTCTGAGCATGCATAAATGTTGGTGCTTTCTTTCCATACTTAGCAACTGCCAATCCACTGGAACATGGTTTTTCCTTGAACATCCCTTAATTTATGTGTTAAGTAGCACTGATTTCTTTACAAAGTAATCCAGAAGTTCCGTTACAGGCTTTATTTATTATTTTTTTTTTTAGAAAGACTATGAATAAGAGATTGATTTTTTCATAGCCAGAGGAGGGAAGTAGGTTTCTAAAGCAACAGCAACCATTGACTTGTATTCTCCTGCTCTTCTAACATCTCTTTTCACTTCTCCAGGCTTCATTGCCAAGAACTGTAGCTAGTGAATCCTGGCCTTTGTGGGAAATGAGCTCATTTGCAGCCGGCATCCTGGAATATTTGGAGGATATAGTGAAGGGTGAGGTTACTAATACTTTGGCAAAGTCAGGTCCATCTTCTACCCTGAATGTAGTTTTCAGAACAGACAGCCTCTCACATCAGACTGCTTTATCTAAACTCCTACGCGAAGCATTCCCATATTGAGCCCAGGATGAAATCAAAACTCACAGATAGAAGCCATGAAAATTATGAATCAACATTTATTGATGATATGTACATAAGAGGTACAACACTTAGTGAAATATTATATTCATGACTATTTCCAGTATAGAAAGAATGTCTAGTTTGTTTTATACATGAAAAGTTACAGAAATCAGTTCACACTGTAAGAAAGCATTAAAAGCAAGTGACTAACAATCCTTGTAAAGTGGAAAGGATCTGAACTACAAAAATAGAATCAGTCTACGAGGCATTCCAACTACAATATACAAGAACAGAGCCCAGAGTTGGGAGAAATTTTATCATCTGCATTCATTAATTTTTAAACAAACTGTGCTATAGATGCTGTACAGTATGTAATTTCAAAATCTGCAGAATTTTTTGAGTGTAAAGAAAGGACCAACCTTAACCCTCTTCCTTTTTATTCTTTTTACATGAAAGATCACAAAACATTCCAGCTCATGCCTGGTCACCTTAAAGGAGGGGCAAGGGATGATGGATAGGCAGCACACAGTACTCCAGCATGCAATTCATCCTGAAGCATCGTAATGGGACTCACCAAGCAGGATAACTTCTGTGCTTTGGGGCCAGACTTTTATTTCTTTCTGCTTAGAGGGGATGATTATATTTCTGAGATCCAGGTCCAGGGTATTGAGAAATGAATCAGCTTCTTTTTTCTACACAGTCTTATTTTCTCATAGATCTGAACTGTAGCCCTGATTTCAGAAGATTTTTGCCACTGACTATGTAGTTCATGTATCTGTTTTATGATCAGACACACATTCGTAAATAGCAGGCCTATACAACAATCACAACAGCTTGAGAAGCTGTTAGTTTTGCATTTATCTTCCAATAATTGTTAATATCCCTCTTAAACAGTGAAAGAAACGGTGCCCCTTTACCTATGAGTGTATTTATCTTTCTCAGAGACTGTTCCTGCTAAGAGGATGAAACAGAGGTTCCGACTTGGACTTCTCAGGCACTCTGGAGAGAACTGGCAGCCCCTTGCTGCCTGCAGGCTTGCCCAGTCACAACGGTGGGACTGCACTGCCTTCCTGGCATCTGTGGTCAAGGAGAAACTGGAAGTGACTCAGAGGGATCCCATGATGCCATGATGTGACTAAGGGCTGAATGATGCACAGTCAAAAGCAGGCAGGGCAGCCAACAGGAATGCAGTTAGATGGATTTCCCCTTATTCATTGTGTCAATTTAAAATGCAACTTACTAAAATTTTTGTGATAAAGAGTTCAAACATTTCAAGCAAACAAGAAGAAAACAAAACTTATCATTCTAGGTGAACATTAATTCATTAACATGTCATAACAAGTGCATTCACAAGGCAGCAAATCTATGCTGGGGTCACTTTCACTCACTGCCGGAAAACTACACACATGCAGCTTCTAACACACACCATACTGGTTAGATAGCTGAAAACTAAAATTAACATATTTACAATAAACTGGCAGCATACATAATTCTGAATGTTATCAGAACTGGATACTCCAGAGCAGACAGATAAAGGAGTGACTAAGCTGTGGTACCTAATCAATTGAATGTCAAAAAGAAACAAACCCAGATACAAATGAAAAACCAAAAGTAGAACAGAATTTTAAAACACAGTCTAATTTTCTACTATGGCTCAACACATATAAACCAATTAAATTAAATTAAAGCACTGCTACATATACTGTATACACCATTTCACTGAAATTACATGTTGATAGCTACATTATCTACACTAAGTGCAGAGAGGCACTGGACATCATGCTTCAACAAAATGTCAAAACTGGTATCAATAAGGTTTTCCAGCTATTAGTAACTCAGCACTATTCTACCTGTGATTCCTATTAAGATAATACCTGTTACATCTGATTTAAAATACAATAAAGATTAAAATACAAGGGTATATCAACACACTTCCTACATATATATCTACTAGAAACTTAGTCTCCAAAACCTCAGCAGAAAACATGGCCCCACAGATTTCTGAATAGCTAAAGAGATTCCCAGTATCAGCCACACTGGGACAGCAGTCCTTGCTATTCAATGTTTTCTTTGTTTTGAGTCACAGTCAAAGAGCTAGTAGGCCATAGAAGAGTTTTTTTTGTTTGTTTTGTTATGTAATTGTTATGAATATTTATATTAATTTATTTTTATTCTTCTAAAAACAGTTCCTTATTTATTAAGTAGACATTACTATAGCCACAGCCTTAATGCCAACAGGTATTTGCCTAATGGGAAGAGATGACCAAAATGAGAAGTAACTGTCATTTGGGTCAAAAAATATAGTGGTTATTCTCTTTAAAATACATAAGAAAGCAGGAGGTATTTGTATGGATGCTACCCAATTACACTGGTCCCATGGTGGTTCTGTTGGTCCCTTTTCAAGAAGGCGAAAGTAGGTGGGGAGATCATAAACTCTTTCCCCAGGCTGAACTCACACACACTGTATTGTGGTAAGATGGACAGGGTACCTGATAACATAATTTTTGCCTCCCCAGATCTCCAGTTTTCTGTAAACTGCCTTCTGAGTCAATCAATTATACATTATCAGGGCCTAAGAAAGAACTGCAGGATTTGGCAAAGGTAACATCAGGAAAAATGATAACAATGAGGGACGATTGCCCAAGACAGTCAATCTAGAAGATTGCTCGGATTAGATTATTATAACATTGTTCCATAATGAACTGCAGCATTGAAGGACATCTTGAAATTCCTATTTGCTTCTTGCATTTTGTGCTTTGTCTATAACTCGTCACTAAACATAACACAAAAATACTTCATTGATCCTAAATGTCATAAGAAAACTGGTTTTGTTCTAAGGTATAGATCACCTTTATAGGATTGTCTCCCTACCTTATATGATCACATAGAAAACATTGTAAGAAAATATTTGTGTGTCTGTAAATTACAGATACTAGGTAATTTAATTCAGTCTACACTGTAGTTTCCAGAGAACAAGTACAAACCCCTAAAACCTGTATTATTCTTAACTAAATCAGTGTTGAGCATATAATATTTAACACTATAAATACATATTCAGCTTTTTCTGATGCATTCTACAAGCAAGAGTTCATACCAGATCATAGGAAATATGATATATGTAAGAAAGGAGCAGGATGTGTTGAATGGGAGTGTATTCAATTGTCTTTAAGAAGAAAGGAGAACCTGTAGTACACAAGAACCCACAAATCCATACAAAGCACCAAAAGGGAAACACTATAATCTACAACAGTGACTACAAAAGCAACATGCAAGCACAGTTTGAACACAGTCTTCAAAAAACTGTAGAAAAAAAGAATGGAAAAGAATGATACAAAAATCCCTGCAAACTATACTATTTATGTACAAAGCAATATACAGATATGAGACAATCCAGGTTGTGCGATGCTATGACAGTTTCCCTTCATGCAATGGTGGATGCCACAGAGTATCATTAGAAACAGTTGCAAGACTCCTGAATGTTGAAAAATCAGACTAGAAGGATTGGATGCTCTAGCATCGATCAGCATTGGCTCTGCAGCAGAATGTAGTTAGAAATGAAAGGGGATCAAAGGTTGGGTGAAGTGATAAGTCTCAGAAGTCTTCTTGTCTCCCCAGACCTTGCATTAGCCTGCTGGTTATTTCCATCCTGGACTAGTAGAGACCTACTCATTGGGTCAGTCATATGTTCTAGGTTGTTTCAATATTTGGAACCTGGCTTTTTCATAAGACTCGTAGCTGCAACTGCACAACCACTTTATCTGTTAGGATTTGTATC
Organism: Margarornis squamiger; assembly: GCA_035222235.1. NCBI lineage: Eukaryota > Metazoa > Chordata > Aves > Passeriformes > Furnariidae > Margarornis > Margarornis squamiger. The sequence continues at coordinate 19,435,171 of JAWWTY010000156.1, forward strand.
AATGCAATAGTGGGGAGTCACCAGGTTTCCTCTGAGCAGGGCAAGATGTCTCTGGAATGGTGGGCACACGTGAGGGACAGTTCCTCAGAGACTTGTGCCAGGGAGCCCAGTCAATAAGAGAAGTAAAAGAATTACCAGCATCTGGGCATCAGCAGCGGCTTGACTCATTCATAGCAGCAGATTTCAATTTAACATAAAACACAATTAGAAAGAAAAAATGAGGGAGGCATCCATTTTATAGTCTGTACCCAGACACTGTTCCTGGGGACTTTACCCAGAGTTCTGCCTTAAGTGTGCAGAACTGCAGAGTCTGTGCTTTGTTGGAGGACCATGGAGAGATACAGCCTTGGTGCCCATGTGGGAAGAAAGACTGACGACTTTGGAAGGAATATGCACTAAATACACCATTTCAGAAAAATTGTGAGCAAGAACCCAACATTTTCAAAAATAACATGGCAAAGCTGAACAACTCATTTACAGCTCAACTGCCTTCTTTGACACTTCAGTATTGTAATTCCTCTTTTTTAGTACTTGAAACTACACTCTACATGGCATTGCTTAGACAAAGGATATGGGGTAAATATTTTTCCTTCAAAGTCATCAATATTATTGGAGAGAAGAAAATAACTCATCTTTCCAAGAGTGCTTTCTGCTGGGAACAGGAGCTTCTATGTAGGGAATTATAGCTGAGGTGAACTGTCCCAATGGACTATACACCTATCACAATAGCTAATATGAAAAATATCATAATTGTGGCCTTAAAAGTCACAGTAACAAAATCAAGGATAGTCTTTAGGCTCATAACAGAATAATATTACAGTACATTTTTATAAAGTGCCCTTATTTATCTTTCTGTAAATTAATTCAAATGCAGCAATAAAAATAGATGAATGGAACTTAATGAAATGAGAAACAGTTATACCTTTACATCTCCACAAAAGGATTCTTCTGAGCCTGGTACTAAAGCTCAGAGCCTTTTTGAAGATAATTACAGAAGTGAATGTCAGAGGTGAGGTTTAATACTACCTATAGTTATGGGGATTTGTGCGATTGCTGCTGTGTTGCTACAACAAGTCTGCAATAACACAAGTGAAGGCAAGGAAGCAAAGAAAATCCAGGCAGTCACCAGAATAAATTTGTTCAAATGCTGATGCTGCAGCTTCTCAGATGAACAGTGTACTGTTCTGAGTCTCTACTGCTGGAAAACTAATGACCTTGGGAGTGATGGAAAATAAATCAGAAATCTATATTACTCTTTTAAAAGTGGCATAAAGTCTAGAATTCCATGTGCTTTGAGAAAGAAACAGAGATCAGCTGTACCTCAGAGAAGACATGGGAAAAAAACGGTGATGATAGTGATCCTTATTTTTGTGCTGAGCTTTAAATTCAGTGCTGGACTTGTAGCATAGAAACAGCTAGGTAAAAAAGAAACATCTTGGCAGAAATCTTTTTGGATGTGAGAATCAACATTATAAATAGCAGACAAAGACTATCCCCTAGGATGGGATTGTGAAATGTCTTATAATTTAACAGAGACAGGAAGGGACTTGATTTTTCCTGGAAGCGTGTGACTCCCACAGATTTCAGTGGGGTTTTCATGTAGTCAAATAGTCAAAGCATTGCAGGCACAGGTTTTACTACTGCAAACAATGTTTCAAGGACAAACCAAGTTTCTGACCAATTCAAATGGAAAGAGCACATCTCATAATACAGTTCAAATGGCTTATCCCCTACCTATTTGAAGAATCCTCATGTATAAGACCACACATGTTTCTCAAAAGGCTGGTGCAGCCTTCATCTTTCAAGGGAAGCAATGAAGAAACAAGTTCAGTGTCAAAGTGCTCCACCTCTCCCGAAGTTTTAATATACAGCGTGATTTAGTTTCAATGAACAGATACTAAGAGAATGCCGACCTCGCTTCAGCAGCAAATGAATAAAGCAAACACATAAGCATATATTTAATTTGGTATGCAATTAACTGAGTGTCTTGCCTGTCTAGACTTTTCCATGTGCCAGTATGCTGCCAGCAATCCAAAGCCCAAAGGATATTGCAGTTGCACAGACAACACTGGGGGGAACTGAGCAGAAAATGAGATGAACAAAGTTAATTTGAACTACACAGAAAACAGATCACTTTCCACTGTGCTTTTCCTTTAACTTTGCCACACCAGCACTGTGAACAGATACAAAAAAATTGCCAGATTCAAATTAATGCATCGACACTTCTAGTGAAACTAAAAGGAGGTTGGCAAGTAACCAGCACTGCCTGCTGAAACGTGAGCCTTGTATTAACTGAAGTGGACTGTCCCTGGGTTATTTTCTGTTTGTTTAGTTAAGTAGCAACCCAGCCTCATGTGGATTGAGCAAATCAAGAAATGAAAGCCAAGAGTGAGTTACATTTTCCCACAGAAATGGAAAGCTTTTTTGATGATTTAATACAGTCCTGCACTAGGGTAACACTATATTAAATATTCAGTCAGGCTACAAGCAGAGGAGAAAAAAACCCCAACATTTCTCCTTCTCCCACATCCACATATAAATAGAGAAATACCATCATAATTCTCTTTTGAAAAATCCCTGAGTTATTGTATCTAAAGAATTACTATTTTAAAATCACAGTCTGCTATTCTAAGCCTATCAAAAGATCCAAATATATTCTTCCATATGTGGGTGGGGTTTCTCTAGCATTGCATTCCTTCCTTCCCTAGTCTCCATCCAATGAAGCACTCTTCAAAGGACAATACATCCCAAGAGGATAACTGTAAGCATATTCTAAGTGTTTCTCAATATGTAATTTTGTGGAGCTGCCTAGTCACGTTGCTGACATTCCTATTTGTATCCAACTGCTAAACAGTTTCAAATGACAGCTAAAAGCATACGCACCGGTTTTCTAAAGCTACTTTCAAGGCAAGCAATCACTGTGGCCGCTGCTAAGAAACTGCTATGGTGAAGAGGATGAAAAATCATCTATTAATGGGTGAGCTGTGCCATGAAACAGCTCAAGAATGCTGGATACAAACCAGGGTAAACGCTGTGTGTTTTCCTTGGATATAACTACCACCCCAGTCACAGCAAATTTCACTTGATGTGAGCCAGCACCCTCAGAGTAGGGAACATTTTACACTACCTACACACCATCCCAGGCACATTTCTGGCACATAACCCAGTGAAAGCTAATTGGGAGAAGCAGTAGCTGCATATAGGTTAGCTCTGGATATGCTAATAACAATGACTAAAGAAAAGAGAACCTTCCTGCCACTTCTCTGAATAACCTACAATTCCATCCTTCATTAAAAAAAAAAAAATAAATAAATAAAACCCCCAATTTTTATTTTTTTTTAAAACCCTTAAGATACTTCAGGAGGCCTCTGGAAAAGGTCTCCACCTCTAATACATGTTAGAGGCTTACAGAACTCACAGTGGTTCAATATTTGTTAAATTATATAGGCCATTTTGCTTAGGATTGTAGCCACGGCATTCAAGTGATGGATGATACAATGGTAAGAAAAATATTCCACAACAAATGCTTAAATGAGGGATACTCTGACAATGGACTTGGTCTTGCACATCATTAGCCATGCAAGTAGCCTTAGCTGGCCCAGGCCTGTGTGCGTTTTCAGACATATTTATATGAATGCAGATGAACAAAAGCAGACTATATTTATATTTCAATAGTTTCTACAGAGCCAAATATCACTCTACAGTTAAACACATTATTCCTGTTTAAATCCATGACAGGTCTGAGCACAGACACTGAATGGTCTATTTCCATAAATGTTTCAACTCTGTTTATTGCCATTTTTAAGTTCACCATATGCTCATATTCTGAATCATTCTGAGAACTTCCGAGAGCTCCCCTAAAAATTGCACAAAGCTAGTTCTGTGAGTAGAGCCTTTCAAGGCCATGTGGCTCAGCTTTGCTATAGAACATTGCTAATAGTATAATGGCATTCACCAGTATCTTAAAATGGCTGAATATTAACAAGCACCTTTAAAAACACTTCACAGGGTGGTTATTGTAATTGCAATTTCTTCTGACAGGATGAGTCAGATATAATGTGTTGACAAAACACCATCTCATTAGTTCAGATGCCATGTATTCTAATAAACATTTCTCTGACATTAGGGAGTTATATGATTTGTTACTCTGCAAAAGAGGCAGAGATGTAAATTCAATAAATCCTAAAATTCTGGTTTAATCTTCAGTCCTAACCCTGGACAAATTCTATTAGGCTTATACGAAATTTGGCTTAGCAATGAATTGAGGATTTAGCCATTCACTGAAACAGGTTGCACTTGAAAGATGGCTTTCACTTCATAGCAAATGCTACAGATGATCAATTATTCTCTAAGAATAATTGATTCAGAGTTTGTAGCTCAATCAAAGTACCCAGTCATAACATGCATAATCAATCTTAGTAGTACCGTACTTGAGTAGTCTTATCCACACGAGGAATCTCTCTGACATCAGTGGAGCAGGGTGAATAGTAAGGTACTACCTACTTTGATTAAGAATGGCATAACTGAGTCCATGGTTTTCTGTATTTTGCACATCAGGTGGATTTAGTGAAGGAACTACCATCCCTGTAATTATACTGCCTTGTATTATATGATGCACTGTGGTCACAAATGAGCACAGCCCCATCATAAAATAAAGGCTGTACCTGCCCCAGGACATCTGATAAAAGCACACCACATGCACATACAAATCTAAGGTCTTCTCTTGATGCTAAATATTAGTCGTACTGATCTAACACAATGTCTGGGATAATTTATTCTGATATACATTAATCTTGCCCCTGGATCTAAGGTCAGTTTAACGTACAACTAGGCACAAAAGTACAGTGCTTGTTATTATTAAAACAAATAGAAATATCTATGGATGTTTTCAAAAGATATTTTAGCCATACAGTGATAAACAAATCAGGTATGCCATAAGAGTCACCAAAACACTTGAAGGCTTACGTGGTGTTATGTTTCTCTTGTATTTGTGACCCTGAGTCCCCGCAGTGAACTGTACTGGCACTTCGATCTTCCCATTTTGCAGCATTTACATTCTCTGTGTCTTGAATGAAAGGGGAAGTGGGTGAGAGCACATTGCACTGCATGGAGAATTCTCCAGCTGCATCATCCAAACAGTAACACAAGGGAGACAGATGGTTATGTATCATTGCTTGGCAAAGACACTACAATGATTTGATGAGATCTTTGCTAAGTTTCATTTATGAAATTAAGTAAGCAGAAATTGTAGATGTTAAATAGGAAAAAAAAAAAAAAAGAGAAATCTTCTTTAATCATGATATCTTCTGCCAGAAGATAGCTCCAGGGCTTATTAAAGACGCAGCTAGGAATCTCTTCACTTATTTTTCACGTTTCCAAGGCTCTTCCTCAACAACACTGAAGTCTGCAGATTTGCCATTGGTTGCCAGTGTTACCTGCAAGTAATTATCATCAACAACCAACTTGGTCAAGGCACTTTAACAATAAAAGTAATGAGTTTTATATGGAAGATCATGATATTAATAGGAATTACATACACGGTGACTTATTATATAAGTAAAATGTATTTATTCAGAATTCACAACACTCCCAAATAGTGAGACTCCTGTTCATTTATTATACTGACTAGAAAACATTGGCAGTAGAAAAAAATTATTTTTAATTTTTTTACTCCTTTCCATCTCTTATAGATGTCTCTGGATTATTTCAAAAACAGATTACTTTTTTTAATGTAGAAAGTAATATTTTTTCAGTAGAATTCCTTAGCAAAGCTGCATAGCTGATGCAAGGACATGAAAAATACGCAAAGTGTGAATAATCGTAGATGTGTATCTATACAAACTCACCTACAATTACACCACCTTTAAAGAAATGAAAGAAAAGATATATTGTGAAAGTATTGTTCATCATACCACTATATCAGTGTAGTGAAAGATTTTGAGTATAGTCAGACCAAAAATTCATAGTAATGCTCTATTTGTCTCACACAAAGTACAGCAAAACTTTGCTCTTTCCTATAAAGATATGTGCTAAAATTTTTAGGTTTTAAGTATGGTGGAAGACCTGTAGTGATCTACTAGCTCACAGTAAACACTGGACAATATGTTGCATTCCAGAAATCACTATAAATAAACTCATGTTTCAAGAAAGGTATCTCCAGCCAAATGACTTTAAAAAAATGTCAATTTAACTTTACAAAAGTGATATAGATCTTTTTAATGTGAGAAAATATTTCTTTTCATTCTAAATGGATGGCTTACTTTTTCCTAACTTACCTTGTAAGTTAACATCCTCAGCTTCAAATGAAAACTTAAAGACAGAGCTGAAATTCCCCATGCTGGATAAACTGGATGCATGGAAGCATTGGGACATGGAAACATGACAAAATGCACTGATTTTTGAAACAAAGTCAAGCTTTTTCTCAGATCATTGAAAGGGGGAAACATGCAAATACAGGAATGAACAGCTTATTCAGAAACGAAAATCACATAGAGTCATGTGAAATGTGGTAGTAAAAAAAAAATACAAAAATATCATGCAATAATAACCATTCTACCTCCATAGAAAGGTAAACTAATTATTAATTATGTACATTGACCATGCAAAATTATAAAGTACTAGTGTTAAACATGAAATATATTACAGAAAGCAAATAGAAAGGACATGCTAGTAAGATTATCTTTTCTGTATCCTGACCAGAGTCACAGTATGCTTTTCAACCCACCAGTGCATTTGACAGCATGAAGAAGTGTCTCTTCAAATTTAACTGCTGCTTGTTTTGAAGCCCCAAATCCTACACTCTGTTGCCTTTGCTAGTCTAACACTTAGGAGCTGTACACCACTTCAACATGACCCAAATGCTTTGCAGATGTCTGCATATACGCATAGCTTATCAATTAGGTCACAACAACACATCCTTTTGGCAACTTGCAGACAGACACATGGACAAGAGAAGTGATCTGCTCAAAGTCAGTCTTGTGCTCAATCCAGCAAAGCCTGGCTCTTTTCATGAGTTTAAGAGTGCAGAATGAGATTGTAAGCAGAGCAAACCTAAAACAGGGGAAAAGGGCAAACACTTCTAGCGCATACTTCATTGGTCCCAAACTTTATTTACAGGGTGTGCTTTGGATGACATACCGCACCCTTAATGCATGTTTTTGAGGCAAGCTGCTGCCTCAAATGTGGGAAATGATAAGAGAAACTGAAGGAGAAAAGAAAGCCTAGCAAGCACTGATTGCATCAACAGGCTACTGCAAATCTGAGAGACTAGAAGTAGATAAAATTATCAATATTCAGTTACATGAACATGATTCAAGACTAATATATGGTAGCTTAATTTGCCTTAAAACCCCTGAAATTAGCATAGTCTATTTAACTTAAAAACAGTTTTCCAAAAATTCTAAAAGAAGTTATCCAAGAAGTGTGTGTGCACACATTCTTATTTTTAATGAAAAAAAATTTTCAAGTTTCATCTTTCTTTCCAGAGAGTTTCTTTTTTCCTTCAAATTTTCATCTCTGTGTCCTTCCCTTTTTTGAGAAATATAAATTAATGACAATTTTTGATTTTGTGTAAGCATGTATTCTCTTTTCATTTATTTTTTTAATTTCTTTCACGGAAAAAGAGGGGATCAGAAGAGATAGGGAAGAGCCATGTCAGAATAAAATGTAGGCTTTCTTTTTAAAAAAATCACTTTATTGAAACCTTGGAAGATTGAGGGGAAAATTGAACATAACATGAAAGTTGGGTTTTTTTCCTGAATTCAGGTTTGGCCTACATTATCAAGAAGTATGCATTACGAAAAAAAGAAATATATACTAAAGAACATTTCCAGCCAGGCTAGAGATAAGTAAAAATGATAGAATAGGATTTATATTTTGATATACATTTGGTGATCTACAAATGGACTTAGTGTAGTCATTCACAGTTGGATACTGGCTCAGTTGTGGCAACTGGAATATACAGAGAATCTGTTTGGATAAATGGCGAAGACAGGCCGATTGGCCAATTCAACATCTCAAAGACAAGTGTACAGCATCAGACTGGAGTGCTAATAATTTTTTTTAAAAAGAGTATGAAATTAAAAGTTCCATCTTATTTCACTCCCTTTCTCCTTCTTTTCCTGATCTTAAACTGCCCATCCTAGTGGTGGGTTCTTACTGAACTTTTAACCATTAACCTCCCTGACTGTTTTCTCATTCAACTGGTGGAGTTTCTCAAGCTCACTTTGCTCTGATCAAGATGTTATTACTACTATTAATCTTCCATGTTAGTTACAGCCAGGATTAGAGAGAGAATACAATGTTTGTGTCTTAATGATTCGGGAAGGAACGATGACGGAAGCGAAGCGCAAGCATGCTGTATGAGTGCAGGAGCATTCTGATGCTAAAGTGCATTCAACATGTTGATCTCTGAACAGCATATCATGAAGGCAGTCAGCAAGTGACAACACCTGTAATTGAATTGCAGCTATCCTTCATTTGGGTTGGCAATTAAGTTCTCTGTTGCCATAGAAAATTAAGTAAATGTCCATAGAAAGTGATGCCATATTCTCTGTGTCTTGGCATATTCCATAATACGTTGCATCTTGCCTTTTGATATGTAAACAATGTACATGATTTTTTCCCATCAAATGACAAGTTTTAAGAAGAGTGCAAAAAAACATCTTTTGAACTGCTCAAACACATTCAAAATGTCTGGGGTTCATGAACCTTGTTGTCACATTGTTATTTGCAGAACGATTTGAAAAATACATGCAGGTTAAAAAATAAGATAAAATAAAGCATGCAGTGCTATATACATGTCTCAATATCCATAAATGTGAAAGGTACCTTGCACTCATCTACCATGACTGAGTTGTGAGCTGCAAAAACACATTGGTTTGAGTTGTTTTCCCTATGATTTTTCATGTCGTCATAGATTGACTGAGTCTTGGTCATTTCAATGTCTTCGTGCCCTTTATGATGGGAATCAATGGTGTCAAGTTCTGCCTTGGAAAGGTGGTACACAATGCCAGCACCAAAAGAATCCCCCACCACATTGACTGACGTTCTCATCCGGTCCCTACAAAAGAAGCAAAAGGCAAAGGCTGAACGGCATGAGGAGAAGAAAAAGTAGGGTATGGCAGCCCTGTTACTAAATTTGTTCAAGGAAGTTAAGGTATTTTTTTAACAGATTGATTGGAGCTTTCAAAGGAAATGAAAAACCTTGCTTTCCCAGGGGACTTGTTCTGACAAGGAGGATGTTCAACCTCCCATGTCCCAGCTGCTCATTCTCATAGAGTTTGGCAAAGAATGTGTGCCAAACTGCAGAGCTGTTCTTGACTGAGATCTCCCCAGCCCCTGCCTCTGGAGCTGGAGGTTTCAATGTCAGAGCTCACACCACTGCTCTTTGTTTAATTTGAATTTACCAGGACATGGAATTTAATGCAGCCAGAGAAAAGGATTATGGATCTGGTGAGCTGTTCTCATTTCTGGTATGAATTATCAAATGGCCTCTCCCTTTATCCTCAGAGAGCAAATTACGGGGAACAAAAATGCCTGAAATATCTCCATAATGCTCAGGCCATTGAAGATCTTCTCCTGCACCATCTTTCCAGATAGCCATCTGTTAAGTGTGGCACCATGCCCACTCACACCACTGTATGCCAGAGTTTGCCATATTAGGACAGCAAATATAGGTCATGGCCTACAAAATAATGAGCCTGTGACAGCATTTCAGTAATGAGTGCCCCTCATTGTAGGAGGATGCCAACTGAGGCTAACATGTTTCATTTCAAAGAAATATGTTTGTTGGTGCTTCCTGGACAGGATGTCACTGGACAGACGTGCCACCTTTCTCCTGTCTTGTCTTTAGTGCGGCTCTAGCTGTCAACAGTGAACTCACGATTGTGGATTTTCCCTGATTTCAGAATTCTGCCCCAAACCTGCGCAAAATTCTGCAAAAATGAGAGAGGGGTCTCACCATCTTTTCTGCTGGAGGTAAGCTGTATTACACATGTTGAAATAATTTACAGTCTAATTTGCCTCTTGATATCTGAATTAAACATAAAACTCCTAAAAACCTTCTGGTTGAGGGTTGCAACTTAAAGTAACTTAAGGCAACTGAGTCTAGTTTTGTCAAACAGGTCAGAGAAGTGATTAGACTGATGAATTCTTAGAAGTATATTGATCAATATTCATTTACACAAAATGGGCAGGTTGAACAGTGTGGACATTTGCCAAATGAGAGAAAAGCCAGCATGTAAGACCTCATTTCCTGTGACAGTGATCAATTTGAAAACAACATTTCTAGTATTTGCAGTACCTGATTGGTATGACATCTCCTTTGCCTGTAGAACACTGAGAAAAAAAAAGAGCTAAATATGCAAACCCCAAACTGATAAACATTCATTATACATGGCTATTCATGACCATGCAAACTTCTGAGCCCATTTTAATCTCTGCTCTAAACATCTGTAAATCTGCTTTTCTCAGCTGTGAAACCATAGTCCCACTCAAGTTTTTCCTCCCCTCTCTCAACACTATCAGGCCTACATATTTGGAATTCAATGGTGTAATATCTTAGATGAAGCAGTTTTGGGTTTTTTTTTTCTGGCATCAAAAGAATACCCAGGAGGAAAAAAACATTTCCAATAATCCCTCTGAGAAAGAAACAAATGAACCTATAGGTGGAAAAACATGCTTCCAGTTTTGCTTCACACAAATGAAATGCTTTATATAGTTCTCATCCCATGTCTGTGAAGTGTGCTTTAAACCTGGTCAGAGTGGTAGCATAGGAAAATAAGACTTTCCAATGTGATTTTTAATGAACAGCATCATATACACTGAACCTGGCAATATAGTTCCACAGAAAGAAAACCTGCTGAATTTTTTTGTGCAAATAGTCTTACATTTTGAAAGAATTCACTGATGCCAGATGAAAGAGGGAGAGTATAGGATGCCAAAAAAATAAGGTAGAGAGTACATAAATGTAATTGAGGCACAATTCAAATTCTGAAAGGGTCATTTGAGGAGATGCTCCAGCTCACACGTGTACCACTAGCCAAGAGATCAGCGATACAAAGTGCACAGTGATGCAGAACATGTTATACTGTGTGAGCCAAAGGAAACAAGTAAGTTCCTTACAACAGAAAGGACAAAGTCTAAGCTGTCAGGAATCAACAGCAAAGTGCCGCTGACCTCTTTTGGGCCAAAGAACACCCTAAGAAGAACAAAGACAATTGTACTTACTCTTTTGTTTAAAGAAACCAACCAATTAATTCCAGGCATGATGGGATGATGTAAACAAAATAAATAGAGGAAAGTTGCAGTCTAGACCCTGTTCATAACACCCCAGACATCAACTGAGTCTGAACATTCTGAATTTAGACCTTAGCCAAGGAAGAGATCAAAACTGAAACAATCTTTTTCTGAGTTACTGAATGAAGGTTTAAATACCAGATAAGCTGTCCAAGCTCATTTTCCCTAATTCCTCTCTCTTTATTGCAAAATACCATTAATCTGGTACCACTGATATTTGCTAAGCTTGTCAGCTCACATCTGGAGACTACCCAGTTTCTGACTAGAGCAAAATAAGCTGGTTTTATTCCATCTGTTGGCTTGTAATTGCTGAGCTATTAAATGTCACTGCTGTGTTGTGCTTGGTTTTAAACTGAGAGACTGTAAGAGTTGTGAAATTTTGGTAAACTGGCCTGGTGAAAGAGCCTACACCGGGTAGGGAGGGAGAAATGGGAGGGAGAAATATTGAGCAGCCTAATCTCTAAAGAAGTTGATACAGAAACCTTTCAGCTCCAATTTGAATGACAGAGTCCCAAGTTGAAGGACTTGACAAAAAGTTGTCTTTGTGCTCCACCATGATCAAAATTGGTTTTGATAAGATCACAGTTACAGATGGTGGTAGTATTGTAAAATCAATTGATGTTCTGATACTGGCTTTCATCAGCAATATTGAAAAACTCAGAGTAGGAAATTTTTAAAAAGATTTCTTTATCTGAAATTGAAATGTTATAAAAGAGCTACTCTATTTCTACATGGCTGGTTGCATTTACACATGAGTGCCAGAAAAGTGGCTGGAATTGGGTCTTAAATATTTTATTAACTTTCTCTTCAATATTCCATTCAAATACTGCTGTAATGTTATTTAATGATCTAAAGAAATGTAAGAAGACAATGCTGGCAAGTAAAAAAATTTTTTTTATGACATTTCATTTCAGATATTCTTTAGGTCTTGTTTGCATGTGCAAAACCTTGCTCAAAAGCTGGCTTATGTGCCTTTTTTTAAAATAGCAATGTCAGCAGCATCATTTTTCACAGCTCATTAGATCATAGTGGCTACCACAACACAGCCACTGGAAGATGGTAAACAAAGCTCTTAGTTGTTGAACAGAGGTTAATAAGTACAACCCGTCCACCAACAAAGAATGTCTTGAATTTGCAGCACTAGCAGCAAGACACAGAGCTTTTAATCTTTTTTTTCTCTCTTTTCCCCTCACCTTTCAGTTCTGAATTACTCTGCAATAGCACTGCTGATTGTTAGGCCAGAAGGATTGAAACCCAGACTGAAAGTTCTTTTGCTTACCATTTATTTTGGAATATTCCTTTCTAGGAACTGTTATCCTTCCTATATGTACATTCATCACAGCTACAGCTCCACAGGACAGAAACTTTTATTTCCTAAACAGGGTTGGATTAGGCAGTGGGAAAAATGCTGCTGAAGCCAAAAATGAAACGCAACACCTACTAGCGGATCAGAACTGCTGATGAACTTACATCTTGAGGCTTGCTGGTGTGGGCAGAGCTTCTCAGTCCACAGGAGTATTTTAAAAAGACATTTCCCTAAAAAACCCAAAAAACCGACAGGCTCCTTTTGCACATCCTCCTACCAGCTGCAGAAACCTACCTATTTGTCTTACTTTGAGAGCCAGGAAAAACATATATTTAAAATATATTTTTATATATTTTGTATCTCCTCCTCCCAGCTGCAGATTCCTATGCCACTTTCCTGTTTTCAACTATGACTTCATAAATGTAATAAACCCACAGAATATCACCTCTTTCCCTATGCCAGCTGTACTCTGCCAGCTGAACCCTGTTCATTTCACCATTCTGCATCATGATATCATGCTATTCAGTTATATATAAATTATGTAAGTCAACTTTTCCCTTTGCCTCCTCAAGCTGTAAATTCCTCTTTCATTTTTCCCTGAAGCAGAAATCAGAGCTGCATTCTATTCTTCAAAACTTTTACTGACAGATATAGCAGTAGATCCAAAATACATGTTAGAGGATTGACTGAGTTCTTGAATTCTTCTCAATAAGCCAAAAGATAATTATAGAAAAACAATTTTCTATTTTATCTTCACATTCTCAACTCTGTTATTTCTTCTTGCATAATTCTAGTTGTGTATCTGGGACTAAAAGCTAACCAGAAGCAGGCAGCTGAGGCTGCTAGTGTAGGAGAAAATGCACGAATAGTGCTGTTATACTTACATCTCCCCTTCTGGGCACCACAGCTGGAATGACAAAAACATGTGTCTTTACTGCTTGAAAGAAAACCAGGGGAGAGATGGCTGTTAACCAGAACATACTGTGCTGCCGCAGGACAGAACAATGTGAAAGTCTCTACAGAGGCCAGTGCAATTTAGAGGACTGGTGAGTCCCTGCCAGCTCTGCACAGGTGACAGAAAGATATCCAAGCTGTCAAATGACAACATGAGAAAGGATGTGGCTTGGCATATCCTCTGTCTATATTTACAGCTTCTGTATTCAAATGTTGAAGACAAAAAGCCTTGGAAAACTATCTGTGGGTTAGCTCTTTCTTGTTGGAGGACCTGCAACGGCACTGAAGGACTTTGATCTCAAGTTCTTGAAATGAAAACCTGTCTTTCCAGTTTGAGGGATCTGTCAGTAAGATGAAACTTGAGAATTACCTTCTTTCTTTCAGATTGTATTCTTATTTGTATTTGGTTTATATCCTCCCTAGAACAGTCCTTTCTTAAAGGTATTTTACTTTCTTACGTATGAAAAGAAACCGACTTTTCCCACTACGAGTAGAAAGCATTTGATACTACAAATGCCCAAATCACCCCATAACTTGCTGACAAAGTGCTGATGCAACTTGCATTTTCAGCATTCATCCTTTATTTTAGTCCAGAACTGCAAGAAACAGAGATATGAAAGCAAAGATCAGAAAACTCCTCTTGAGAGATGGCAACACATAGTTAAGAAGAAGAAAATATATAAGTATGAGCTCACAAGTCTGACAAGAAGACCCTTGGCTCACCAAAACTGCCTTCAGGAGCTCTCTAACAGTTTGTAACAGCTAAGAAGCTGCTTTCAGTGTCTCCTACTTCACTGAATAGCCCATTTCCTCCTTTGATTGATCTGCACAGGAGAGTCCTATAGTTCTTTAAAACCAATGGCTGAAAAGCACTACAGACAAGCATTACTTCACTACTTTTTCAGTGCAAAGCAGTGGAATCAGCATAACTTACAAAAGCCAGTCAACAGCAACGAGCAAACTGATATCCTGGGTAGGGAGACCCACTGCAGTAAGGATCAGAAGCATAGTGACAAGTCCTGCGCTGGGAATACTTGCAGCTCCAACACTGGCAAGGGTGGCGGTCAAACTGCAAAAACAAAAACCAAATGGGAGCAGCAGGAAGAGGAACATACACTTTCATTGCATAATCATATGATCATTAGGAAGGTCATATTTTTAATGAGTTCTTCCCATAAAACTAACAACTATATGACAAATCACAGAAATCTCAGGGCATAGTTTTAACTCTTGTGTTTCTCTAAAATTACTTATTAGGTCAGTTCAGATCTATAGGGTTTGTTCTGAGAGTTGTAAGAGGGTTGTCTATAAGTTCTGTAAGCTAGTTAGGACATTCAAATCTGTGTCCTGGTGTTTCTTGACGTCTACCAACACATCCAGGGTTTTGAATCCTGAGTTTTGATCACCCAGATGTGACAAAGTTTGGTGATGATGGGTTGAATTTTCAGGGGGTTAATTTCTGTTTATTTATGTTACTTGAAGACTGAATTGTGAGTTAAAGGCTGAGAGAAAGTGGTTATTAAATACAGAAGAATAAGTCTTGCCATCCAAAACTCACAAAATACAAGCCAGTGGTGTACCAAACCTAGATATAAATCACCCTAGATGGAAAAGCACAATTGATCTGATCGTTTCATAAATCTGAACCTGTGTTTGTTTTTGCCTCTTATATTTTGATGAAGATCAGTAGAGTGAATGTCTGAGCTTCAAAGATTTGTAAAAATACAACACAGACCATAACAAATACCAACATCATTGGGCAGTTCTATGAAGAATGGAAAATAAATTTGCCAGAGAGCAGCTCAAGGGGAGAAACACAGGAAAGAGAAGGAGGAGAGGGAGAGAAAGGGAAAGGGAGAGGGGGAGGAAGAGGGGGAGGGAGAGGCAAAGGGAGAGGGAGAGTAAATGAAAAGGAAAAGTGAGAAAGGGACAAAGAAAAAGGAAAAAGAAACCACGAAAGGAAGAGTTACATCTGTATTTCTAAACACAGAAATGAATAACATGGCTGCACTTCTTGGTGGAGGGTGGCGGGGGGGTGGGCAGGGTGGCCCAACAAATCTGAAAGTGTTTCCAATGCAGAAGTAGGAGAAAACAGATTCTGTGGGGGAAATGCTTGATCATTACCCACAGAACTAATCTGTGAGGATGTTAGCCTGATTCAAAGCTGGCAGACGCTGGATGGTTAGGTCTGACCCAGCTGACAGTCCAGGCTGCAGTGTCTTTGTCAGCTGTCTGGGCTGGAGTGCAACCTGGCCTACTAAACACCCAGACAGATTGAGCAGGTATGCGGGCAGGATGCTCTCTGCTCTGCTGTCAGGCTTCCCATGCAATGCCAGCTCCTCGGGCACTTTCAGCCTAAACTGGCAAGGGATTGCTTCCAAGCCCTGTGAGGAAATGCTCCTGCCAACCTTCCCACAGCAGCGCTTACAGACCTGGAAGGGAATGAAGCTACCATTGTTCAGGACTAAGCAGAATCTGGTTTAGCTACCATTTCCAAGATCACCCTTTCCCAAAGAACACAGGAAATTGGAGAACTACATGACCAATATGAAGAAACTAGGGCTGGTTGAAGGCTAATCAAGTTGTTATGATTTTATGTCTGGGTCATTTGAATATTCTCCATATCACAAAGTGGATATAATAGAGGAAACCTGATAAGCTTTCCTTCATATGTATTGTCTCCTCAAGAGATAGTTCTTGTCATATTGCTGTAACAAAAATGCTATGCTGCATGAAGAGCAGAACCAGTGGTTTTCTTACAGAGAGACCGAAGTTGCTGCCTTTGCAAATGTGAGTCAGAAAGCTGGCTACATCAGCCTTGAAATGGTGAGATCAGAAGAGGCAATTGGTCAGGTCTCAGAAGAAAAGAGGAGTAACTCAAGTTCAAGCCTACTAAATCCCTTGAACAACAGCAGACTCCTGACTTGAAATTCCCTGGTCTCAATTTAGTTTAATATGCAGCATCTCTGAAATGTCTGTTTTCAGTTTTAGGAACAAACAGGCACCATGCAGGCCTAGCATCTGCCTTTATCAGAAGCAGCCTTGAACCTTTTACAAACCTTGGTTTTACTATTTCAGGGGTTGGGGCAGGAAGTCAAGAAATGGAAAATGTAGAACTAGTATAGCTGGGTAAGAAACATAGAATTACAAATTCCTTTGCAGTAGTTTCTTTAGAGTTAAAAGGGTTTAATTAAAGAAAAGTGTGTGGGTGAAAACTACAGGAAGAAGGCAGACTTGACAGCCTTCGCTTGTGGTTTCCATTTTAACTATTCAAAATGTTAGACCTGCTGTCTTCATCAAGTTAAAACTCCTTTACAGTAAACAGTCTTCAATCACTCTTATCCTTTTTTAATGGGACTTTCTTTTGTCCTTACAGATATTCAGCTTACTCCTAGATAGGACAATTTGATATGAAAAGACTACAGTTAATATTTGCTGGGTTAGAGATAAAAGGTCTTTAGTATCCAGACTGTGCCACTGGCAATCTCACCCTCAGGGTGGACTATTCTCAGGTCATTTGTTTTAGCTGTTCACAAAAACACAGAAAAAGTACCGGCAAACATAAATACATGCACAGACTTTTAAGTATACTTTTTTCTTCCAATGCATATAAACACACACATTCCAGAAAATATATGACTTGTAGCATCCCTCTACACCAAAATAAAACACTGCATTGGACAGAGAATGCTGTATACTACAATTGGCATTGTATTGTCTGCTGGTTTTGGCTGGGGTAGGGTTAGTTTTTCTCCATGGTGGCTTGTATGGGGCTGTGTTTTGGATTTGTGCTGAACACAGTGTTCATTAATACAGAGATGTTTTTGTTATTGCTGAGCAGGGTTTATACAGAGCCAAGGCCTTTTCTGCTTCTCATACTGCCACGCTGGTGAGGAAGTGGGGGGTGCATGGGAGATTTGAAGAAGACACAGCCAGGACAGGTGACCCAAACTGACCAAAGAGGTATTTCAGACCATATGACATCATGCTCAGTATATAAAGTGAGGGGAGAAAGGAAGAAGAGAGGATGTTTGTAGTGATGGTTTTTGTCTTCCCAAGTAATGGTTCCACGTGATGAGTCCCTGCTCTCCTGGAGATGACTGAACACCTGCCTGCCCATGGGAAGCAATGAATTAATTCTTTGTTTTGTTTCGCGCATGTGTGTGGGTTTTGCTTTCCCTATTATCTTTATTTCCCTATTATTCCCTTTATCTCTACCCACAAGTTTTGTGGCTTTTACCCTTCCGATTCCCTCCCTGATCCCACTGGTGGGGGAGCAAGCGAGTGGCTGCCTGAGGCTTGGTGGCTGGCTGGGGTTAAACCATGACAATTGTCAGCTGCAAAACTGTAAAACAACACCAGCATGCACCAAAGCTGCAAACGACAGAAAATGCCTGTCACCAGGGAACCAGGACCTATGTATAAAACATTCATTTGCATATCATTATTAGCAATCCATGGATTTCATAGTGAATCTAATAGCTACAGAAAAGACATCCAACCCAAAGCACTCACATTTTACAGTCTGTAGACACAAAGCCTAGGAGTATTTTGAACTGACCTCACAGTAACTATCTGGCCTCCATCCAGGTCAATTCCGTTCATCTGTGCTATGAAGATGGCAGCCACAGCTTCATAAAGGGCAGTTCCATCCATGTTGATGGTTGCTCCGACAGGGAGAACAAACCTTGTTACACGCTTATCAATGCCGAGATTTTCTTCAAGACACCGGAATGTGACAGGCAATGTTCCAGCACTGAAGGAGAGAAAGCAGACGTAATTACAATCAATATAACACATACCCAAAAGGGAGCAAAGTCAGAAGTTCTATTACCATTTTTCACATTTTCTACTTCCACTTTCTGCTGTGATTCAAGCCTTTTATAGCCAATTTTTAAATTAAGCCTACATTTAGCTGGAAGTGGGACTGAGACAAAGACATGAGCATGACTTGAAGTAGCATGAAAGCTTGAGAGAGCATGGATGAATTTTTCAGACTAATTTACAATTTATTTCTTGCATTTTCTCAAGAAACACAAGTACTAGATGTTTTCTGATGGACAGACCTATGAATATATGGACAAATCTTAAATTTCTTTGATTGTGAATTTGCTCTAAAGGGAGAAACTTGTATGACATTAGAGACTGAAAAAGCCAGGCAATAAAGACACAAACCATGTTGTTTGACACTGGAGGAGATGCAGAAAGGATATGAAACACAGCTGGAGTATAGGAAAAGATGGCTGGAAGAGGGGAACAGCTCTTTGCGCAGATCCACAGTGCTTTGCTTTTGCAGGAATATTTCAGGTGCTCAAAATACAACACCAAGAAAAAATACTGTTGAAATGGAAACTCAAACACGTCGATGAACAAAAGCCTTAGCTAAACTGTAATTTACTAAAACTCCTGACCAGACTACATCTCCTATAATTCCATACTGTTTCACAGACTTGCCACAGACAGAGCCACAGACTTGCTGCAGTTGGAATACATTACTAGACGTCACCCATCCCAAACACATTGCTCAAGGCATGGGGCAGCCAGGGCAGGTTGCCCAAGACCATGCCTAAGCAGGTTTAGTGTATGTCCAGGGATGGAGACTCCACAACTCCTCTGAGCAACCTGTGCCAGCATTCACACACCTTCACAGTAAATCACAGTAAAAGGAGTTTTATTGTGCTCAGATGGAATTTCTGGAGTTTCAGTTTGTGCCTGCTGCCTCTCTTCCTGTCACTGGGCACCACAGAAGAGAGCCTCACTTCTTCTTCTCTACACTGTCCCATCAGATATTTATGTACATCAGTAAGGTCCTCCCAGAGCCTCTTGTCCATCAGGGGAGAATTTATTCAGCAGTGGTTTGAGTTGACCCAAAGAGGCAGATGAATTACAGTTCTTTCAAGGCATTCTTGAAATTGAGAATGCTCAATTTTCTGGTGGTCAGTTTTCAAATAGGTTTTTTGATTTTCACCCTTTTAATTAAAATGGAAGAGTAAATTTTCTTCAGAAACATAACATCTATTGAAGAAAAATATTTTAAGATATGGTATTTCACTGAAAAATAATTTCAGCACAAGATCTACTGACTGCCCCATGCAGGGCACCAATTTTTGATTTAATTGTAACACTGAGAGCTGTGTTGCTTACACACTTTGTTGTGTTTGTTCTGTGCATTAAGAACAAGTCTAAAATGTTCAGCTTTTCAATGAAGTGCCATTAGTCTACCAAGATGAACGAAAGTACACACTGAGAGGTTTTTACATTTCTTTCTTGAAACCTAGCACTGTGAGGTTTTTGGTTTTTTTCTTGAATGCAATGAGACTGGTCTTAACATGATTTCAAAATAAATAGAATCATCACTTTTTCCTAGTTGAGGAAACAGGCACTAGTTAACAAAATTTGCACGTGTCATTTGGTTAATGCCAGAAAAGAAAACAAAAAGTGGGTCTCCCAACTCTCTGCAGGTGGCTTTACAACCTCTCTGAAAAATCCTGAAGGCATGTGGTATTTTGATTTATTTCAATACGGCTGGACTAAAAATAGTTTTTATTCAATGGCATAAAATGATTTTGCAGTGAAGGTCAGAACAGCGGGTGTATTATGTCTAAACAGCAGCTAATAATCGGCTAAAAAATAAAGCACACTGGTATTTCTCAAGTGTACCTGGATGCTGTGCCTAGTGCTGTGATCCACGCCTGGAAAATCCCAGCAAGGAATGAAAATGGGCTTTTCCTTGTTATCACAAAGTAGAGCAGAGGCAGGAAGATCCCTCCATGGATGAGAAGACCCACAATCACAGTGACCATGTACATGCCAAGTTGTCTAGCAACTACTTCTAAGTCCTTGATTGCAATGATTTTTCCACAGATGAGACAAGCAATGCCCAAAGGGGAATACCTGGAGAAAGAAAACAAGCACAGACAGAATTAATCTTTGCAGTGTAGTCATAAAAACTGTGCCCAACATAGTATAGACTGGAGAAAGAGTAAGGAGCTCTCAGGCTCAACAGTGAGATGCAGACCAGGAATTGAATGGAAATTCAAGGCATAGTTTTCACATCTTTTTCAAAAATAACGGCCATCTCCAGCAAATTCCCCAAATACCTCATTTTCTACCCCATTAAATAGAATATGCATTTCCTGGATAGTTTTTCGTCCTGGAATAACATTGTACAAGGATACTATAATGGTACACAGGCTTGGATAATTATGAAGAGTGGTGTAGATTTGTTCTTAGTAAATAACTTTGACAACTGATTGTTTATATGGTTTCAGGGAGCCACACTATTTACTTCAGTTCAACTATTTGTTGAACTGAGCTGCTTATATCTTGAAGACTGCAAATGTTTACATTATGTTCTTTCACTACTTTGGACAAATGCGTTTCAGTTTATTGATTCTATATTATGTGCTTTAGTTACTTAGAGTAGGGTTTTTGTCCCTTTAACCATGTGATTCCCTGAAGGGATAAATGGAACTTTTAAATCGGATTATAATGGTAGCACAGGTTGGGGGGGGGGGGGAACCAACCCCCCCAAAAAAAGAATGGATATTATTCAAAATACCTGATAATCAGCTATAGTGAAAAATACCTGAAAACACATGGATAGGAATCAGTATTTATACCTATAATGGTTAGTATATTTTATAATTGTAAGTGATATTCACCTTCTCTATCTGTTTTATAAAAACTAAGCTGAGAGGAAGTAATGCAATGTGGAGAAACAGAAAAAAACACCTCTTTGAAAATAAATGTTACTGTATATTTTCAACAGTGATTAGTGATTTGCATGCTTAATTAAAGACAATAGGAAGGAAACTGACTTTTAGTATAAAAGTGCTTCCTGTTTTCTGTTAGAATATCTCATGATCTCTCAAGCAATGTGCCCAAAACCTGGAGAGTCCCCAGTCACTTGAAATGCAAGGCCAGCTGTTAAATCAGTTATCATAAAATGCCATGTTTCAGTGAACTTGATGAAATATAATTTTTATAAAGAATTGCATGGTGTCAGAGCCAGATGTCTATTTGTTTTATGCTTGTGTGGCAATGCCATGCTCCTGAGAGCCTGTATGTGCCATGGCAGTTCAGCTGTCTGTGCAAAATGTAACAGCATAAAGAAGTGCGATTTTCTTTATAAACACATATAAAACCCCCTGCTTTTGGCTGCAACTATTCTTCAAAAATTCTAGACAGAGGTGAACAAGCGGAATTTCCAACATCAATTTCAAACAAGTGGAATTCCCAACATCAATTTCCTTTTCTCATGAAAAGAGAAATAAAAAGCACATCTGTAAAAGACAAATATTTACAGCGAATTTCTTGAAACTGGAATGATTTCCTACCACTGCAACAGTGACTAGAGAAAATTTATACTGTAGGCAGGGTATTATGTCTTGGGTCTAACAACTGGTGCTAAGTGAAGTAAGAGTAAATTCTAGCTCCTGGAGTGAAGTGTAGTCACCATCTCTCTACAGTCAAGAGCAGCAGGTTACAGTAAATATTGAAAGTTTTGTGAATAAAAATGGCTGTAGTTTTATGCAGCAAGATCATCTACAGAAAAGGAGAAGCATAACAGGAATGCAAAGTCATTGCTTCAAGTTCTTTCTTTTGTTCTAAACATTTCCACATTGTTGTTACTATCTGCATCAATCACTCTTGCATTACAGTCTCCCTTTGAAGCACTGATGATGCTGAAGACTTGCTCTTCAGGCACCCTGCTCCCTTTTCAATAAACTGTGTTCACCCAGCGCTTCAGAGAAGAGGCATTCTGCTGCCTTGTAACTCAACAAATCACTTCCAGGAACAGCAGGGAATCACAGGCAGCAAGGAGCCACGATACATGTGTTGTATTGGAGTGGCTATTTTTGCTCTCAAAGACCTAGGAGATAGGAGACACAGTAGCACAAAGCCAAACACAGCAATACATTTTTATGTTCTGAAAAATTGTTTTTTATGTGATATGGCCATGCTTGGCACTGCATACAAATAGCTCTGGAGAAGACCTTGGAAAAAACATCTGGGGAGAAAAAAAAAAAAGAGAGAGAGAGAGAGAAGAGAGATAATCCCCCTTCCAAAAGTGTAAACAATGGCTCAGCCTTAATTTGGTAAAGTCACTTCCTTGAAGGCAAGTCAGGCCCTATTATTATGAATGGATATACTTCAAAAACAGGACACATATCTTCCAGTGGCTCCATTACAACAAGGTTTTAAGACTCAGATTCTGCAGAAATTCCGAGTGGAGGGACTACACATCACTGAAAATTACTGGAATTTTATTTGTGGTAAAGTATTTTTATTACAGAAGACAATGAATAGTGTGTGTGTCCAGACTTTTTTGTAATTATACTTCCAAGGTAATACCCTGGGATTATGCTAACCTCCCAGGAAGATTGGGATGTTCCTATGTGAGGCATTCTTGCTTGCTTAGGTGTCCTTCTGTATAATTAACTTCCCTAATCAATGTGGCATTTGAAGGCCTTTGCTGGTACATGTATGTCTTGTATTTCAGTAAATGAAGAACAGAGTACCTCCAGAAATATTTCAAATTCAGTCCTAAATAATCCTCACTAAATAGAAATAATGCTTCTGTGGTTCTAACATACTTGTCAAGGCTTTAAAAAGTCAACTGTTTAATTGCATTGTTTACTAATGAACTGTGGCCACTACATATTATGCTTTTTTGTTCTGTAAGTTAGAACTTCAAACTTACCACATGATCATAGTTACTAACTTCATTACAATCTCATTCAGGATGTTGAAGAAATCCACCATCATCTTGGCCTGTTCTCCCATTTTCCCCATAGCAATGCCAAAAGCAATAAAGAATCCTATCAAACCTATTAGGAAAAATTGCAAGACAAAAGAAGGCAAGTAAGGCTATGGTTTTTAGGAAGTTTTTGCAACTAGTCAATGTCTTGATACTACCTGCTATTCCAGATTTCACAGAATGAAAGAAGGGGTGAGTTTGGAAGGGACCATGGTGGGTCACCTGGTCAAACCTCCCTGCTCAAGCAGGGCTGTCCTAGAGCACATGGCATAGGATTTCAGAACTACAGGATATCACACATCTTGGAATTTTTTATATTTACTCACTCTCAACTACCACGATCGAATTCAGAACATCTTTGATTCTTCAATACTTTACTAAATTCCAACTTCACAGCCCAAATGATCATCAAAAAAGACATATACAATAATCTCAGTGCCATGAAACTATTTAAACCTCCAAAGCCCTGGTGAATGGGAGAGGTAACACAGTGTTATATCATAATTCTGTTGTTAAAATAGTTGCTAGAAACAAAGAGTGTTTTTCTCAGGCTTTACAAAAGTCCCTTGACAGATTCAAACTGCAGTCCAGTGAGTCCTGGAGTGCAGGGAAAGGCAAAAGTAGCCTCAAACATAACTTCTGCAGGCTGGGAGTATTCCAGTTAAATGAACAAGTCAAAGGTGGGAGGAGAAGAGAGGTATTGTACTCTAAGCTTAACCACAGAACCCCCAATAAACAGATTAGCTTCACTGGAACAGGCTATCAGTGGGTACAAAATCACACAAGTAACATTTGGCTCCTAAATTTAAATGCTAAGGGGTGAATACCTGGAGTATTGAACTATCAGTGTGAAAAAACAACTGAATGAATCTCTTATGTATTACTGTGGAGCTGTGTCTTCAATGCTAACCCCTTCCATCCAGCAATTTTCAGTGGCCAGATTATTAACCGATACCGATAGATTGTTTGAATCTTCAGACATACTTTGAGGCTAAATTTTCAGTGTTGGTATCAGTTCAGTATGTAATAAATGTGTAAACTCAGCTGGGAAATTCCTAAGGAAAAACCCACCAGGATACAAAAGCATTCAAGGGAAGAGAATTTGAGCTACTAGTACTCTGGGAAAAAGCAGGCTGTCCCATAGCCTCACACTGGGTTTAGCAACCAGAGGTTTTGTTTTTTTCTTTTCTTTTTAATCCAATTTCCTGGATATAAAGTCATTCTTTAGCACCAGGCTATCTTTGTTGAGTCACTTGAATAGGGAAGTGAAGCATACATTTGTGTGCTACAGAGCTAGAGAAATGATGAAAAGCTTTTCAAAGACTAAGTTACTTCCTGGAATTCGGAATCTGCATGAGAAAATGTTAGTAGGTAGTTTTGTTCATTAATTCCAAACGAGCTGCTGTGTTAGTCATCAGAGTGAGGTTGGTTCATATTTGTAGGAATTTGCCTGACTTGTACAGCTTATGCAAACTGGATGGCATTTCCCCAACATTTTCACTTCTTCAATCAAAATCGAACCAGACCAAACCAAACCAAAACACTCTGTAACATTTAAGTCATCGGTCAAAAAACCACAGAAAATCCTGCATCTAAACTGTGTATTTATTTTCTGTAGGAATTGTATTCAGTCTTCTAGGTCTTTTCTTATCCATGACAAAGCCTGCACAAAACAAGTCCAGCATTAAATGTAGTGCATCTCTGATGTCAGAATGATTGTTTCATTTTAATGCATAAGCAGAGTTCCAGGAGACAAGGAAGCAGGTGAGGGTAACAGCAATGAGCTGCTGCCTCACAAATGGTGCAAAATGCCAACTTGCAGCTTTGAAAGCAAGTGCCTCCTCTGCCCACAGATGCTGAATGGAAGGAAGAGCCGTGAAGGTAGGCAAGACACAGTGGCTCTTGTAGAGCAGGCTGATTCACAGAAAAACAAGATCGGCTTTTTGATACCATCATCTCCCCTATGCCTAAGCAAAGCAGCCACTGCCAACCAACTCACCAACCAACTCACCAACATCCACAGAAGCTCTGCAGGCACAGCAGCCACTGTGTCAGCAGGAGCTGTTCATCAGCTGCAAGGGGCCATTTGTCCTTAAAAGGTTATGGCACGAGAAAGCAGTGGATTAGGTACTGCACACGCTGTCCCACTTTGAGGACGACACCTATAAGGTGTCAGCTCCAGCCTTGTGGACATGTTGTCACAGAGTAGCTTCAAGAGTAAATGCACCGATGAGGCTACAGATTGAGAACTAATTTGTGACTGACTTCACCCACATCCAGAAAGGAAGAAGCTGAAGGAGGAGCACTCCTCTCTGGGCTGACAAAACAGTGCCTCTAGGCACAGAAGAGAAAATAGAAGTGGTGTGGCGGCTATTTGTTTCCCATGTGCCCCTGCCCCAGTCTGAACAGTTGTTTCAGGAAAGGGTGGGAGACAGACAAAGTCTTCCTACCACCCCCACTTGCTGGCTTGTCCAGACAGGCAGGCATGATGGCATTTGCAGCTGGTAAAGGTCAGCAGCCAAGATGAAAGGAGGAGGGAGTTGTGACTCAGAGATGTGTCAAGCTTTTCTGGGATTTTTCTTGGGTGTGTGGTTCACAACCCACCTCTCACTTCAAGCCAAATTATTTTAGCGTGCCCAAGACACCTACTGGAAACAACTTAGCTAAAATTCATAAGGGGGTGGTGAAGCACTGGCTCTTGAAGCTCTCCCTCATACTGTTTTGCCAATATGCATTAGTATTACTCTAGGTAGGCTTCTTCTAGGATGAAAGGGTATTTTGGGTTACCTCCTACACACTTTGCGACTGTACTCTGATTTATAACTGCAAAGCTGCGAATCCAGAACAATTCACTTGATTGTTTCTGTGATATGTTCATCTCAGAGACCAATGGAGAGCCAGCAGGTGGTAACATTTGATGATTATTTTGAGAGACTAAACTTGCACTGGAGAGCAGATTGGACAACACTGACTATCCAGTCACAGTAGAAAGCTGTGTCATACATATGATATACAGATTTGACAGGCAAAAAATTACCCAGGACATTCATGCCATCCTTAAACTCAAGTCCCTTCTTAATGACCAGTTGGGCTTCAGGTGGTGTTGTCTCATTCACCATAGAAAAAGCAGAGTCAGTGACATTAGGTGGCTCTTCAATGGGTGGTGGCACCAGCACTTTCTTGGTGACAGTTTGGATCTGCAGGCAATAAAAAAGGAGAATAAGAATGGAAACAGGCTGAATGCAATCCATACGGTAAATAAGGAAATAATAATAAAAACAGCCTTAACTTGAAATTCCAGGAAACTATATTTTTAAAGGATTAGACATGCATTCCACAGTCTCTTATCCGTCTTTTAAAAATAAGTTTATTTTTCAATAGTTCCAAGTGTTACAAAGTCCTGGGGGTCTTCCTCACGACTCCAGTGTGAAAAGTATGGTGAATACTCATTCCTTACCACTACAATGTAACATTTTACAGATATTACTCCTTTTGTCCAGATGGTTCACAAAGGGTGCTTCACAGATTGTATGCCACATGTTGATACCATTTGTCTAGCAGGAAAAGGCAAGCGCCTCTAAAATCAGTCACGGCAGCAACTTTGCAGTAAGGCTTGTTATTCAGGATGGTCTGCTCAGCTCAAGTTATCATTGTCTGATGGTTAACTTGAATCAAAAATTTAGGACATTTCCCACATTTCTCTTACAGCTTTTGAGCTCTTGACTGCCAAGAGCTCAAACTGGAACATACACAGTCCCCTGAGGTCTGTCAGTGACAAATAACAGAAAAATTATCAAGATATAAATCTGGACACCTCAAAAAAAAGAAGACATCAGCATCTGAATGGATTTGGACCCCTGCTTGCACATGAGAGGCAGGGTCAAGGGAAAGCTGAGAGGGAATGGTACCGGGAGAAATGGGCCTGAGTTTACGGCTAGGAAAAAGGGAGGAGGAAGTGGGAAAAGAGAGATCTGTAACTTGTTACTTTTAGAAGGGATGTTTTCCTCCCACTTCACACCCTCGACCGTTTTCTGTCCCTGCATGGCTCTGGGACAGGCAAAATGGTTTGGACACTATGACTGCCTTGCCATGTTTTCCCACCTGCTCCCTACTTTCCTTGTTCCTAGAAACACATTTGAGCAAGTAAAGAGAAACGGTGCATTAGCCTTTGAAAGAACATTTGCACCTCTTTCCTGTTGAGATAGACATTGTAGTACTATGGATGATGATCCACATTCAATCCATATAGTTCAAAACCTTATGGTTTTAAAATACCTTACAGCTCTCCTTTCAAAACCTGCTGTCTAAAGATGGAGGGGAGGATACAGACAGAAAAGCTATGCAATGGTTCAGAGGCCAGTTTGCAAACGAATTGTTTCAAAACAGCACAGGAATCTCTTTATTGCTCTCTGCCTGGTCACAATGGAAGGCACGTAAAACTCCAACACACTCTGTACGATCCCATTGCTGTGCACCCTTCTTCTCAGGATAAATGCAAAACATTTTTTCCTCCTAAGGCAACCTAGAAATAATGAATGTTTATGGAGAGAGACTATATAAATGTAGGAAGAGAAAATAAATGCTGACACTATTAAAAGCAGTTAATTTTCCTCCTAAAGTGAAAGACAAGGGAAAGCATAACCCATTACAAGGAGGCACAAGTTCCATCTAGAAAGGAGTGTAACTTACTTCACAAATGAAACGTGGCTTTGTGGCAGAGGTTTTCACTAGCAATTTGTTTGGAATCTGATAAAGTCAAACACTGGAAAGTCAAAAAGCACAGTAGTTTTTTTGACTAAGTTTAAAAACAATCAAGGAAACTGGTGATCCCTAACTAGTGAGGTGATCTGAAGATTGGTATTGCACACACTGAAAAAAGTAATATTAAGGTTTTAAGAAAATGATCTGACACAGGTAGCTTAATTCTTCTTTTCACTGCTTCTTGCCCCTTTGTTGAAATATTTCATCCGTTTCAACTGATCAGAAAATTTAATTCTTCTCTCTTTCACAGTTCAAACAAGGGGAAGGAAGAAAAAACCATAAGCATTCTGCTTTCCCTCACCCAATTTTGCAAAAATAGATTTCACATTACATGTGATGTTTAGCCACCAACAGTTTGGCCACATGACTGACATTCCCATGATCATTCGGAAATATTGAGAATGTTCTCTCTCTAAATCCCCAAGGATTATGTGTTTTTATGTGGAAGTCCATTTAAGAAGTGAAGCAATCCAAGCCCTTTTGGCAGCTTAAGTTACCCTCCATTTTTCCACTCTCCTGTGGCCTGTTCTCCCTTCCCCCACTTCTCTTACTTTATTCTTTGGCCATAACCACAGCACCAGCTACCATGCCATTTCACAAAGGAACAGTTAAGAACAGGTTTGGCAACAAATCTTGTTACATAAAAAAAACAAAAAAAAACAAAACAAAAAAAAACCCCAACCCCAACAAATCCCCCCCCCCAAACCAAACCCTGAAACCAAAAATATGCTTAAGCAGAACTTAGGAAGTATACATTTTTCATTTATTTTACCTCTCAAAGTAAAGCTGTTTCGATTAAGCATTGGTGAAAAGACTCGAGACAAATTTATCTACTTATAGAGCAAGCAACACATGGTGCAAGCATCCTTCTTTCCCAGCATGCTCCAAACCTGGTGTGATGGAGCCACCTGTAGGTGGGTCAGCCACTTGGCTCTATTATCCCCCCCCCACTCTGAAGTCCAATGCAGCAATAGAGGTTAAGAGAGGTTGTGTTTTGGGACTGGCAACCAGCTGGAATGAACATCATCCATATATTCCAAACAGGGCATTGCAGAACCTTCAGATCTGCAACTAACAATGAAGATCAGATTCAACACAGGTCAAAGATCAGGCCCAGGCCAGCATTCATGACCACAGATACTGTATAAAAAGTGTGGAAAAAATCAAATTTACTTAATAACAAAATAAAAAACATCTTCTTTTTAAAAGTTCTATGAATTTAAATAATAACTACAACTAAAGCAGCTATAAATAATGTTCTTTCATTTACCTGCTCAAGACTTCAGACCTGTATTCTTTGCATCATCATTTCTCTGATTCCCCTAAACGATGACATTAATCTTACAGACAACCCTGGTAAGTAAAAGATGTAAAGACTATTACCACAGAGTAGAAGGAGTTACCTGCTGAAAGCATGCTTGAACTAGATTTTCAGGGAACAAGTTTCGGATCAAATCCAGGAAAGCATCCAGACTAGATACTTCATCATTCTTCTTCCCTTGACCAAGCTGTTTCTTGAGTTTCGGATTCCCTGGGTGGATGGCTAAAACCAAAATCACACCCAGCACAGCAGCAATAATAGTGGTGGACATGTAGTAGACCATGGCTCTTGTGCCCAGTCGGCCACTTGCTTTAGCATCTAAACCAGACAATCCTGCAGGTGTTTTATTTTAAGAAACAAAAAAATACATTAACACTCAATATCCGATTCAATAATTATAAAATAAAAACCTTTATAATTTTCAAAGTTTAATGACTGCCAACAGGTACCTACTTTTGTCCTAATGAAATTCTCACCACCAGGCAGATTGCTGATGCTTCTCCCTGCAGTTCTTATGTGAGCAGTGTCTACTGCTAATAATTTGAAGAGAAGCATTTAAGATCTCATCTAATTGTAGAGGAGGCATTTAAAAATACAGAAGATATCATACCATCTTTTGCCCTTGACTGCTGCAAACTTCTCACAGTCTGGTTGACACCACATCTTCAAGAAGGCTATGCGAACTAGTGTTATGACATCTTATTTGCACGTTCAATCCAGGAATTATATCAAAGAGCATATTAAAAAAATTCTGATGGTAGCATGTGTGGCATGTGTTTGAAAATAAATTCACTGGAGCATATACATATTAAAACCAATTAAATTATTCAGAAATTAGTTCTGAAATACACACTGCAACTACAAAATACTGACAGGATCACACACTGTTATTCTTCCTACATCACAAAAAGCAAACCAGGTGATATCTGTAGAAAGCATCTTAAAGTATTTATGGCTAATAGATCTTACCTGT
The DNA here is from genome assembly GCA_035222235.1 of Margarornis squamiger. Classification (NCBI taxonomy): domain Eukaryota; kingdom Metazoa; phylum Chordata; class Aves; order Passeriformes; family Furnariidae; genus Margarornis; species Margarornis squamiger. Next base: position 19,465,547 of record JAWWTY010000156.1, read on the forward strand.
GATTAAACTGGAGATAATTAAAGGGAGGATCAGCATTTTTAGCATCCGCATAAGTATGTCTCCCGGGAAGGCTATTAACATGATGATGTCAGGGTCAATAGGCGTTGCTAGACGAAGAAGACCCCCACACACTGCACCCAGGATAACCCCTGGAATAATAAATAAAGAGCAGGTACGTAACTTAAGTATAGCTGAATGTGCATTGGTTACCCATAAGAACAGCCTACAAGAAAAATGGTTACAAAAGGCAGCTGATTTTTGGTACAGACACAGACTTCAGAAGGGAGGGATAGTCAAATATAATCCATTTTGTCATTCTACAGTTAGCAAAATTGAGGCACCAGGAGGTGAAGTGATTTATATAAGGCCATACAGAACTGACAGAGGAGTCAGAGTTAGGATCCAGCTCTTCAGAATACAACATTTAGCTCTCAACACAGGAATGGTACCTCTTGAAGACAAGGTCAGCATGAGGAGCTGTTCTACAGCCTAAAAAAAACCCTGCAGGTTTAGGTAAGATGGAATAGTCCCATGAGGAAAACACATTCAGGTTTCATTTGGGGGGTTTTGGAATAGAGTGCCTGATCTGGAATAGTGCATATATCATTGAAGAAAATTTGATTTTTAGGACTCATGTATTACTCCTTTCTTTTGATGGTTTGCACCCTTCTCTTTGTGCTAATGTTCTCAAATCACTAACAATCCTTTCACCCCTTATGTAGATTTGTACAGTGATAGCACCTAAATCTTCCTCTCAGGACTGAGGCTGTTAAAGCACAGCCTAGGGGAAAAAAAGGCTGTGTTTACTTTCATAGCATAGTCCTTGTGAATGGGTATTTTATGTTTACATCCAGGACGCCTTTGTTTTCCTGATCCCAAGCCCAAGTCTCAAGCGTAACAAAACTTGATAGCGAAGCCTGAGTTATGATTTGCAGCAACCATGACTCTTTGAAGTATCCACTTGATACAATGAAAAATATATGTTTTTCTGGAACAGCATCAGGTACCTTTTAAAGATGATTCAAAGCAAACACTTCAGCAGTACGGAGATTTGCCATCTGAAAATATGGACATGACATTTGCAGCTCAAGACCAGTTGCAGCTGGTCTTTCAAAGAATAACAAAATAAGAGTATGTCTACAAATTTGCTGCATTTGACTGTTGGGCTTTCAGTGAAAAAGAAACAGGCAAAGAGTCAGTGAACCACAATAAAATGTCAAACTGTTCCTTATTTGGAGGCTGCTAAAGCCAGAGGCAATATTCAGGATGAGATCATGGAGCGCTGGCTTACAGCTACAGAGAGAAGACAAACCTTAAAAGCAGTGGAGTGTAAACTGAGAGATAAAAGATGAAGGAAGGGAAATCTTGAAGAGTTTTTTTTTTGTCTTTTTTTTTTTTTTTTTAATCACTGAGAGCAAAAATGTGAAATGCATTTAGTTCTACTGAATGACATTGATCTGACTGGCCTTGGGGTTTAAATCACACTCCATTCAAAACCAGATATAGAATGTATCTCAGTGATGTGGATTTGCTCCGTGCTGTGTCAGTAATACCCTGCACACCTGAATTAAAGCCACAATGCCCAAGGCATCATTCAGCTGGAACAGCTGACAAACACAGACAGGGGCTGTGGTGTTACCTGAACAAATACAGATACACACAGAGTGTCCAGACCAGCAGACGTAGCTTACCAAACACAGTAAGAGTCAGGAGCAGATTCCTGTGGAGTGACTGGCAGAACTGCACACATATGTTCCCGGATCTGTGCTCCACTGGATTTAAATGACTTTCATGCATCCGGACTTCTACTTGCTTAGGCATATTGTTGGCACTAGAATAAAAAGGGAAAATCAAGTAAAAGTTATAGCACAAGATGCCAAAAGAGAGGGGAAAGTCTGGATTACTTCCATCATATATAACTGGGGAATCTGACGCATAATCCATCACCTCCCACATTTCATAAACACTGCAAATTTATTGCTCTGAAGAAGTCTCTGAAACGGCAATGGTGTGTCCTTGTAAAGGTGTGGCCTTTATGGTTTTTTGGGCAGTTATTTCTCAAATGGTAAAGATGTAAACAGAATTATTTCACTGGACACATCATCCCAAATATTTCATGGACTAAACTACTGGTTTGGAGCTGGCAAATTCTTTCCCCAAAGACTGTGGCTGTTTACTTAAGTAGAAGAGATGGCTGAACAATAAAGTTTCCATTAGCAGGAAAATGTAAATTTTAATACCATATTTCATTCCAATTCAGGATAACAGCTTAAAAATGAGGATTTATTTGCAAAATAAAGCATCCAAGAACATTTTGTTAATCTTTCTAAAACATTTAACATTAACATTTTATTGTAATGTAATCAGAATGCTGAGGTCAAAAGAATATTTTTAGCTTGGCTGTAATGAGACTTGAACAACTGCCACTGAAAATTAGTCAAAACACTATGCATTCCCCAAGAAAACCTTTGGTTTCATTGAATTGGCCCTGATTAGAGGAAAAAGTATTTTTACTAACCCTGGTTTATATTTGAGTAAATGATGCACTCATGACTGCAGGACTTTTAACAGTCATGCTTCTAACTTTCTCAGCCCCTGAGAAATTGTTAGCAATCCCTTTTTTATACACAAAATATTAAAATGTATTTGAAAAGAAATACTAAACTACTACTATGAATTTTTTAAACATTTGTCCTGAAAGTTAAGGCTGTCTACTTAACTACGAGAAATGGGTAAAGAATGAATTTTTTATTATCAAGAAAAATATATTTTTTGAGATCTGGTATAATGCCAGATTAGGAAGGACTTTAGAAAATCTTCCTCTACAGCAGCAGGCTGAGGTTTACAGACCTAAAACAGGTCTGAAAAGACATATAAAGTTTCAATGCTCTCAGTACTAAGCTGTTTCCAACAAACCAAGACTATTTTGTTTCTTTTATATTGTATAGGTTGTTGTCTTTGCAAAGTTTTTCAACAGAAAGTTATGATTAAACCTGTAATAAGAATTCAGTCAATTTGATACAAATATTTCCATGATTTTCCTTTTTTCAATGGAAATTGCATTTCTTTCCAATACATTTGATAGTTAAAGAAAAAGCACAGTCTAAAAATGCATTAGAGAATATTCTTTATCTTGATTTATTTATTTATTTATTAAGGGCGAAAACCACTCCAAGTGTTGTAATCTTTATTCTGCAATTTTAAAAATATTTCACAGTGGTGGCCACGACAAGATGTGCTGCTTGTGGTGGAATAACGAAGAACACCAGTGCACATTCTGACATCTCAACTGTGAGGCATGCCTACTTCTTGCAGAGTTATGAATGCAAATATCAGAGATACATAAGGATTAGCTAGGGGATAATATGCATAACAGTTTGTTGAGGAATTACAAGAAAGCTGAGACAATGTCTGCAGTTTTCATGCACATGGGCCCCAAAGCCATGAAATCACTGGTGAAAGTGTGCCAAAAGCCCAAAGAACTTGGGATCCAAACTTTGCAACTGGGAATTCCAACTAGTTTCACTTGCACTGTGAACATGAATATATAACTTGTTTTGATCTATTATTCACTATAATTATATATTCCTCTGAAACTTTGAATTATGGACAGCTGGAAGTAATTAAAAAGAAAACCTTACAGTCTCTTCCATTAGCAAATAATTAGGCAAAACTAGAATGGATCAGTAAACAGAAGCACTTGATGATTTTACTTTGGGCTCACTTTAGTTTGGCTTCCTGGACCCTTTTTCACCTGACACCATGCGCAAAACTTCATACTATCTAAGAGAAACCCACCTCACAAAAATCTCCTTACTCAGCTGTAGGCCTTTTCTCTAATTCACAATGAAGCATATCATGGCCCTTACACCACTGCTGAGTGAGCCCTCCCATGGAGAAGGTTTCCAGCACTGGTCTTGTATTCAAGCCTTATTTTGATTCCCATCCACTTCAAAGTGGCAACACTGTGTTTGCTGGCCAGATCCCCTTCCACTTCAAGCCTTGAAGGCTCATGAAGGGAGATGAAGGTGGACTTTCTACCACGGCTGCACTGACTGCTTCAGGATTATACCCCAAGTGAATTGAAGCCAGCCTTGCTTGAGGTGGTCAAACAACACAGAACTTTTGCATAATACCAACCATCTTTTCAAAAGTTCAGCCATGTAAAATGTAGATATCCAAATATCCTCTGAGAAGAGAATGAAAAGAGGTCACAAAGCTCTTTGAAGACATTCCTAAATTTCCAGGACCTTAGTATTGCATTGTGTGCTTCCCTCAAGTCCAAAATAGGGGGTTCACACTCTCCAGCTCTTCAAGATTGAAAGTGAATCTTCAGCATGGACTGAAATTCTGATGAGTATGGGGTTTTTAAAGAAAAAGACTGAAGAGGAAAACACTCTAACCATGCAGATATGTTACAAAAAGTGATGGCATGAATATTATAACATGAAAAACGGTACCACAGAGGAGTGAGCAGTGCTCTCAGCAATGAGATGTTTATCACCAGACCAGAGACAAAGTATTGTTCCAGGCTTTTGAGTATGTTGTGGGAGGAGAGAACGGGAAACAACAGTGAAATATAAACCTTCTGTGAAGGATAAGAGAAGCTTCTTGTGTAGCACATGACAAAATCAGAATTTTGCACCAGAAATTGTCTATCCAATTACAAGAAGATGAAAATCCATTTAATCTCAGAGTCATGGAAATGAACTTCTGTCTAACAGCCTGAGTCATATTCCTCATGCTGGTTTCTCTATTTGCATCTTGTAAATGATATTTAGCTTCAGAAGCACGTAGAATTTTTACACCTGAAACCTGCAGTCACATAACGACATAAGTGCAAGGAGTGCCTATTTAAGTCAATGGAAGATGCAGAGATGTAAGTTAGGGCAAAATACCAGCCCTTATGAACCAGATCCCCCTGGATCTGTCCTACTCCTCTGCTGTCTGCCACTAAGTGAATGCTCACATGAACAGCTTTCTTCATACCCTGATGGACACAGTGCCATGCTAAAGCATACAGGGAAGGGATTTAATACGTATAAGTCTTTCTTCTGCTTCAGATTTTCATGCTGAAGTTAAAAATTAATGCATGACAGAGCGGAGCCTGACTGCACCCCAACTCATGGGCAGTGCTGGGACTCAAGTACAAAGCCAGAAGTGTACCAACAACCAGAGCCCCTCCTACACAACTGAACACCACCAATATAACCTCTATGTTAATGGTACCTCTGTACATAGGTAAGTATCACAAAACAGTGGAGAATGCATTTTAGCAGCTGTGATCACTCAAACATGCAAATTATTACCTTAGTTAAATGAATCATTGTTCCACTGTGCTGAGCTTCTATGGCTATCCAAACAAAAGGAACCATTCTGAATGCTTATCCGAAACCTACTCAACCAAAACATCTTTTAGTCTAACTCCACTGAAGCCAGAACATAATGACATAAATTAATCCTTCTCATTATTTTCATATGTCACTGTGACAAGCAGCCAAAGAGCTAAGCTCCAAACCAGGTCCAGAGAAAACTCTTACATACTGAAACCTTCGAAGATGATAATATTTTCTGCTAACTACAGGTGCTTGAAAACATTGACAGGACTTATTAAAAAAATGAACCAAATATTGGAAAATGTGTAGTCATATGAAACAGTAGATCATACAAAACAGCACCTGCCAAGGGCTAGACATATGTGGTAGCTTTTGAATAATTTAGTATGATGTTCTTCCTAGCCCAGTGTCACCTACCCTTCTCCCTTTTGAGGCAGCACTTTTCCCTACAAAAGAGAGAAAATCCTTTGAGCCCAGGAGATTTGATTTTTATAAATCTTGGTAGATAAGAGAAATGACCCAAAGTGAACATAGTCTATATTTTCACTGATTTCAAACATGCTCTACTCTGACAAGGTAATCCATAACTGCATTAATAGAAATTAGAATTAAACTTCAATTTTACTTCATTTTAAGCAAAGAAACAATCTCTTGCCGAATAATCATGAAGTTAGCCACTTGCTCCTTCTACTGTCCTTCATTCCCACAGAATGCACAAAGTATAAGAAAAAAAAATCCGTCCATAAGCATTTGACTTTAGATTATCTAAATATTTATGGTTAGTTTTGCATGTGAGATATACAGTGCTATATGAGATAATCTATTTAACTTCACTTCTTAAGGTCCAGTCTGTTTCTCTTGCTGGTTGCTATACATACTGTGTTAAAATGCAGGAAAACAATTTAATAAAGCACCAAGGTCCCTGGTATTTTCTGTACCTATTTCCTCCAAGCATTTTGCCTGGGTCTTCTCTTAGCTCCTTCTGGGAAAGTCTACTGTCTGTATCTTTTCAACTGCTACTTTTTTTCCTGTATTCCCACTGAAGCTTCTGGATTAAAAGGCTGGGGAAACTGCTTTTCCTTGGCTACCAAATATAACTCTTTTCCTCACTAAATTTAAGGGTTAACTTTTTACACAGTGCTTGAATGACAATGCCCTTTTATTTTTAGTCAGTTGCAGGTAAAGAACTCTACATCTCCCCAATACTTACCCAGCTTGGCATAAACCTTGATTACAGACTAGAGGGAAAAAATAATCTTTTGCCTAAATATAAACATAGGCAAAGACCATAGCAGGGCCATTGAAAACAGTTGCTGGGGACAAGGTAAATTAGTAGAGACCCTGTTTTATCTATTCAAAGCACTTCAGTTGTGACAATCAAGCAGTATAAAAGTCTGCTTTGTTTTGTAGCAGTTACTTCAATCTAGGTAACAAGAACTATTCTTAAGAAAACAGCCTTGGACAGACAGACTTAGGGTCTAAGAACATCTCCTGAGCTATGTTTTTGCTGTCAAGCCAAACATGGCTCTCTTCTGAAGCAATGAGTAAACAGCAGCTATACAAGTCCAGTGCTTCCTAGGACTGGCCTTCTTAAGGAGAAGAAAAAAAGAAAGAGGAGGGGTAGAAAGTTGAAGTAGCTTTCTTGACTTCAGAATAAAAAGCAAACAGGCTGAAAATCTCCTCTTGTCAATTCCCTAGTAGTCAGACAGGTGGTTCAAAAGTAGTTGGAGCTGAAAAGCCATGGCAAAAATGGTATAATGACGTTTGGTGATTCCCCACTGACAGAGCTCCTCCTAGCAATCAGTGGGATTGCATGGAACCAAGGGAGAGCTTAATACGCCCTATAGGATATTTGTTAGCAGCAAGGCTTGGATCAGGGTTGTATCTCTTCCCCTTTCCCTGGAGAGACAGTGTAACACTGATTATTAAGGATTACATGGTGTGCTCATGATAGCGAGAGAGATCTGTTTCACCCCACAGGATCAGCTTACTCCTTCCTACCTCATATGCAGGATAGGATCTGCCCTGGTTGGTACATAAAAGACAAGTGACTAGGAACACATGGAACATCACCAGGACAAGAGGCATTTCAGTAGCTGGATGTAAGGAGTCCGAACTGTTTGCCACAACTCTTGTGAAATTAGAACTCAAGCACAAGCTTACCAAGAAACTTCTTATTTGAATTGAAAGTGTTGTCTGCTGCTTAAATTAATTATATCATGGCAACAGCTGCTGAGCCTCTTTAGGGAGACAGTCTGGGACTATATTGCTCCACTGTGCCACAGCATGTGCTATAGTGTGGGGGTTTATTTTCTTAGATCAGATACCTTGTTCAAACCACAGTGGAGCTGGTAAAGCTCATCATATACAGTCACAATATGACAGGCCATGCAGGGGAAATAGCTAAAATATTTTTATTGTGCAAAACATGCATTAGCTTTGGCATCACTCCTGCTATGTAATGTCAAGTTGTTAAATGCTGCATTTTACATCAGTAAAATATTCTGGTCAGGTCTCAGTCTCTGCAAATTTTTTTTTAAAAAAAGCAAAAGCAAACACAAAACTACTACAAACAAGAGTAACATAAGCTTCAGTCTGCAAGAGAATCATAATCCTCAGTCTGCATTAACAAGGGCTTTAAGCCGCTTGCTGCCACTAAGCCCTTCTATTCAATTTTAACTGCATTATATAGGTTTTTTCTTCTTATTTGTAAGACATTAATGAATTCTGAGTGGAGATTTACTAATTTACTATGGAGCCTGATTTGTTCTAGGGACTGGTATTACAAACAACACCCTGAAGCAAGACTTGTTTTTTTGCAGTGGGAAAAAGAACTTTTCTCCATGGAACAATTTGCAACCACTTTATTTCCTCTGACTTAGTGTTTAGTGTACCTTCTGTGAGTTTAATAATATGAGTGAGTTTAATCACAATCATATCAGAACAACGAGGGGATCAGGCCTAGCCAGCATGGGTTTATGAAAATCAGGTCCTGCTTGAACAACCTGATTTCCTTCTATGACAAGGTAACCTGCTTAGTGGATGAAGGAAAGGCTGTGGATGTTGTCTATGTGCACTTTAGTATAGTCTTTGACACCACTTGCCACAGCATTCTCCTGGAGAAACTGGCTGCTCATGGCTTGGGCAGGTGTATTGTTGGCTGGATAAAAAACTGGCTGGATGGCTGGGCCCAGAGAGTGGTGGTGAATGAAGTTACATCCATCTGGTGCCTCGTCACAGGTGGTGTACCCCAGGACTAAGTGATAGGGCTGGTCCTGTTTAATATCCTTATCAATGATCTGGATGATGGGATCAAATGCTCCCTCAGGCAGTTTGTGGATGACACCAAGTTGGGTGGGAGTGTTGATCTGCTGGAGCCTCTGTAGAGGAATCTGGACAGGCTGGATAGATGGATTGAGGCGACTTTTATGAGGTTCAACAAGGCAAAGGGCCAGGTCCTGCACTTCAACCACAACAACTCCATGCAGCACAGTCTTGCAGCGGAGTGGCTGGAAAACTGCCCAGCACAAAAGGACCAAGGGGTTCTGGTCAACAGCTGCTGACCATGAGCCAGCTGTGTGCCCAGGTGGCCAAGAGGGCCCATGGCATCCTGGCTTGGTTCAGAAATAGTGTGGCAAGAAGGAACAGGAAAGTGATCGACCCCCTGTAATTCACCACCTGCAGTGGTGAGGCTGCAGCTCAAATCCAGTGTTCAGTTCTGGACCGGTACTAAATGAAGGACATTGAGGTGCTGGAGCATGTCTACAGAAAGGCAAGAAAGCTGGTGGAGGTCTGGAGCACAAGTCTAATGAGCAGCTGAAGGAGCTTGGGAAAAGGAGGCTCAGGGGGAACCTTACGCTCCTTACAACTCACTGAAAGGAGGTTGTAGCCAGGTGGGGGTTGGTCTCTTCTCACAGGCAGTGACAGCATAAGAGGAAATGGCCTCAAGTTGCACTGGGGAATTTTAGATTGGATATTAGGAAAAATTTCTTCACCAAAAGGCATTGACACAGGCTGCCTAGAGAAGTGGTTGAGTCACCACCCCTGGAGATATTTAAAAGACATTTAGATGTGGCACAAGAGAACATTATTTAGGGGAGGATTTGGCAGTGCAGGTGTAACAGTTGGACTCAATGATCTTAAAGGCTTTTTCCAACCTAAATATTCTATGATGCTATGATTGTATATTTAAATACCAGATGAGCAGCATCCTTACCGAACCTGTAAGAAAGAGTGGTCTATTCTGAATTAGTTACCAGTTACATCTATCTCTTTATTTTGACTTTTTAAAAGTATTCTTCCATGAGATCATTTAGAAAAACAACTCTTTATGACCTACCTGATTTTGCAATCTTTGAACATCACTACATTTATTTGCATTTTAAAAACCCTGTTAGAAATATCAGGAGATTTCTGCTCATTAAATTCTTCCTTTAACAGTTTCTCCAGCTTTTAGGTTGGACTCAGGAAGCTTAATTGTCCAGTGGAGAGAGGGTAGTCTAAGGACCATTTGAAAGTAGGAGCCAAGAAAAATGAAGTAAAACATAACACAAATTTTACATATCTATCCAGGTCTTTCCATGAATATATATCACTATAGAAGAGAGACAATTTTTTCCCCCAAGAGTTTCCTTGTGTCTGATTGACTAATGTATTGACTTACATATTAACTGGGTTGCAGCAATACATCTGAACAATAAGCAAGAGAAGTAAAGATGATGAATCTGCCAGGCAGGAAGGAGTTCTTTTCTCTTCACAATCAGTGTATGTCCACATACATGGCTTTCAATAATCTCTTTAGACAGACTGCAGTGCATGCATAATGCCTTTTCCTCTGAAAGATTTTTTTACTGACTTGCAGCTTAGATTTTATATAGCATTCTATGGTATGTTATGTGGAAAAGAAAATCAGTTTCTATGGAGAGATTGTGAATGAAAGTTGTTTTCATGGAACCCTGCACCATAATCCACATGAAGCCAACAGATCACATTAAATCACATTGGTTTTGTTACAAAAAAGATATTGTATTTTACACAAACAAGTATGTACGTATATACCTAGAAACACCTTGGAAGTGTCAGATAGATAAGAAGAATGCAATTAGGATAACACCTAGGTGTTTGAAAGGCTGAGAAATTTCTGCACCAAATTGCAAAAAGGAGATCTGTAACACCACCTCTCCACCCACCATGTGGTGGGTCTGATGGAAGGGAGCCATGGGAAGCTTTACAGGTGTCCTTCCACCTGGCAGCCATGCTGGACCCCACAAAGCACTGCCTTCAGGCATCTCTTATTTGTCATACAGCTCACATTTTAGCAGACAAAGAAAAAGCTTCCATAATTCTTCCTATTTGCCAAGTCGTCTCCTTCATACCAGCTGAGGATCTGGACACAAACTTTTTTTTAAACAAGTCTTTAAATGTGACACTGACATATCTATGTGAAGCTCCATCTCCGTTTGTTTACTATCTCTACTCTTCTGATCCTAAATTTCAAGCCTGATCAATCTAAAAGAGCAAATCCTACCAGGTGTTGGCAAAGATTCAGATTTACTCCGTATTTCAGACTTTCAAGGGATATCAGTTCTATGTGCAAGAAAGGCTACCAGTTTGTTTCTTGCTTGGAATAAACAAGGTGCATTTCTATCTACAGAGACTGTATTCTATGCATCACTCAGAGTCTAAAGCAAGAAAGTTAATACAGTATAATACCTACCATAAATATGTGGGTTTGTTTTTTTTTATGTATATGTCAGTTTTCTGATAGGGCTTTATAGTGGTGTAAGAACCTGGGAACCTGCATGCTTCATTATCCCAGAATTATGTACTGAGGCTGAGATGAAGAGTAATAGAATTAAGGATGAATCACTTTATAGCAAATTATACAATAACTGTGTATTTCATGCAAAAAGTTATCTACTTACACCCTCAGAAACTTAAAGACAAGTAAAATCATGATCTTGCATTTGCTTCTATTCGGGGTGTGTCAGGTAGCACAAAGAAAAAGGCTATGAAGTTATTGGGGATTAGCATAGTTTTCAAGGGCACTGAGCAAAGATTAAGCCAGTGAGAATGTGAGAAGACCAGAAATGTAGCATCTCCTAGACCTGCTGGCCAGGGACAAAAAGGAGTAGAAGTGCGGGGAGTTTCGTGTAACTCAGAGTAGTGCACAGAAAGGCAGACTGATCAAGGAGCTCTGATTTAGACAGATAGTAAGAACTAACTTGTCATGACAATGGGAAACAAAACATAACTTCTCCTATGAATTTATTTTTTGATTAATGGCTCTTGAAACACCTTTTTTTGGTTGCAGTAAATTCTCAAAGGTTTGTCAGTGCAAGCGGCTACACCAGTGATTTTGGACCACATCACTCACACAGGACAAGTTACTAGTGGCCACGTAACGCCCCATGGCTAAATTGGTGCATCAGAGCTCTACAATTAAGCAAGTCCTAACTAAATCTGAACCCAGTTGCTAGCATTCACCTAGACACCATCAGGGATAAAAAGACCCAATCTCAACTGGTTCATTTATTTTCTCATAAAATCTGTGTATTAACCATTTATTTAAAAGAAGTATGATATGTATAAATGAGCAGAAAAAAATACAAAAAATAAGGAAGACCCTCCTTGCCTATCCAACCATGACACTTATTCTTGGTATCTACTTTGAAAGCTCCCTATAGCTTTGACAGCAGCATTGAAGTACCCATCTAATGCATTAGGAGTCTTGTTAATGCTGTGCTGTAATGAAGTGCTGTAAAATTCCAGGTGATTTCAATACAGTTCCAAAGTATCTTTCAACTAAAAACTCTGACCACAGATGCTACTGCTTGAACCTGCAAACAAAACTGCCCTCTCATACTAAAACTTCACCTTTCTTTTCCAGTATGCTTTAGAAAATATATATCCCAACTAGTTGATTCTCAAAGTACGAAAAGCCCTTTACTTTGTAAATGTTTTTTTGAGAAGTGACTGAATAGTGCTAGGTTTGCTATGCACATTCAATCAGAAAAACTAGAAAAATCAAATTAAAAAAAACCCCACAAACAAACAAAAAACCAGAGCTACTCTCTGACTTCCAGTGGCTAAGGTCTGAGATAGCTGAGCTTTCACATTTTCAGTATTTTTCCTCTAAACCCTGCAAAGGGCACAAATAAATCCAAGTTTGATAAGGCTTCAGATAACCTTAAGAAAAAGCAACTCAAAATGCACTAAAAAAATGCATTCATTTCCATGAGCTGTTTGTCAATGTGCCAGCACATAACATTGTATCCAGCACTAATTCTGTTTGAAAACATTCCTCAGTGCTTCCTGCGGGGAAAATCTTTCTTCCAGAAACTGTTTGCACAAAGAGCAGCTACTAAGGAGACTGCAAGAAAAAGTTGAACTTCTATGCAGAAAATGTCAAATTTGTATTAGTGTATGGAAACTCACAGTCCCAACTGGCCCCTACCTGCCCTAACAGGTATTAATTCTGCTCTGACTATTGATAATGGTGTTTCTCAGTTGTTCTTCAAAATCTGACTTAAAAGGACATTTTAAGCAACTATAATGCTAATAATTTACCACTGCAATCTCTGAGTGCCAGAAACCTCTATGAAAGTGCAGAGGTCTCACAGTATAACATTATAAACAGATAAACAGATTGTATTTGTTCACCAGTACAATGTTGTCTCAAAAGGTAAAAAAAAAAAAAAATAAAAAAAATTTAAGCTTTTTCTCTCACCACATGACATATACAGCTTAAAATGCATCATTTTCAAGAAACTTCTAGTCATTCTTTTCTCTCATTTGTTTTGTTTTTTTTGTTTTTTTTTTTTTTTAACCTAGAGTGCCTGCTTCCCTTTTTATGTCAATACACTTTTATTATAAACAGATACTCTGATTGCTTTAATCACAACTATTGCTCCAAAAAAACTGCTTTGGCCAAACTCTGCTCATGTTGCTTAGAAGCTGTTTCAAGAAAAATTACTATGTCTGGGCCCCAAAACCGCACAGAAACTTAGTTTTGAAGATACACTAGCTTCCTGTAGTATGTCAAAGAATTTACAGAAATCAAGTGTGGCATAACAGAATCACTTGTGGTACAGTTTAGCTGTAGAGCTCAGTATGCTCCTTGGAGCAGTATTTATGATCATAAACAGCAAGCTTTGAAGAGTGCATGCCATCTGCTGGAATCAAAGAGACTTCTTACAGAGGAAATCCTAAAAAGCAGCACTAATTTTCACCCAGTGTAAAGCATCCTCTTCTTTGTTTCATGTGCCTTTGTAATTAGGGTTTGGAACTTTTTTCATACTGTACCTTTAAAACAAATGAAAAACTGTAGTAAACACACTGTGACCACAATCTTGTGAAAGGAAGAAAATGTTCCCTATTCACATGGACTAATAATTTATTCTCGTAGCTGTATGAAATGGAATGGACATTCAGATAAATGGATAGGTCAGGTGTTCTGTTTATATTGTTCTCTCCTTATCAACAGATCAGAGATGTCTGTTAGGAAACTAAACACAGGAAAGCAACAGTATTAAGGTGGGAACTCATAAATACACAATAACTTTCACAAAGAAGGGTATATTTAGCACTATGGACCTGAAGATGGATGATTGGGTTACTTTCTACCTTATGGATTACACATCTGATGCCCTCAGGGCATGTACCATGTCCTCAAGGGATCTGCCTTTCTCCCCCAGGTCTGCTTACACTTATTTTATATATGTAAAAGAGTTGAGAGAATTCCATGGATACCAGGAACAAGACTATTTTTTGCATTCCATAAGTCTCTATCCTAACAAGGCATTTCCTTGAATATTTTATTTTTCTTGCTTATTTAGTACTGTCCACTGGACTGTAGTTCCACTTTGGGTAGTCTTGGCTGAACTACAACAGTTCAGCCTGGTAGTGTCTTCTTAGAGAAGTGCTTCATTTCAACACAGAGCAGCATGGTTACTACATAAGTGTTGAAGACAAATCTTTATACCCAGAAGTTGTGAGGCTCAACAGTAGGATGCATTACTGTGAGCTGCAGCAGTTTGTTTTCCGCATGATACAACTACTGTCACTGCATAAGGACACAACAGCTTCCGGGAAAACTAGGATGGATTTTCTAACCTTGGACAAATTCGGCCATGGAAACACGACCTTTTCAAAGTTATTGGAAATCTAAAAAGGTTACTTTTCCAAATTATTCTGTCCATCTCTCCATAATGTTTTTTTTAATATGAAGAGTGAAGCAGGTCAGACTAGAGGGTTCATTTAACCCAATCTGAAATATCTCTCAGTGACCGGCTCTAAATACTCAGGACATGACTGTAAGACAAGCATGTGGCACAGTATTCCCCCAAAGTACTGCTCTGCCACTCACTGGTCTGTGGGTTGTGGACTTTCAGTGTTATCCAGACATAAACGCTAAGTCTTTTTCAATACAAAGTCAGAAAAAGGAAGTGGAAGGAGACATCACAAAAAATTTTTTACCAGTCTTCCTTGTGAGACTTATAATCCATATTGCTTAAGGAGAGACCAAGGTGAGATGACACTGGGAACCTCTGTAGAACATGCTATACAAGTAGCAAGCTTGCAGAGTTTTAGCTTAAATTATATTCTGTTACATCTCCAATCATAAATTGCAGAGTGATCTTAAGCCAAACTACATTTACTATGTCTATGTTTTCCATGGTGAATTTCAAAGCATATTATGTAAACATCATGTCCAGCAAAATGGTGATGTATGGTAGGGTGCTTCAGTCCAAGGGAGAAAAAGTCTAAGTCCAATAATGAACTCCCATGAGATAAGTCCTAAGGCTTTTATTGAGTTTTTACTGAGATTCCTACTAAAGTCACTTGAGTGTTTATCTAAAGCTGGAGCTGTGGAAAATCTCTTTCACTTTTGGAGGAAATTATTTCCAAGAAATAAAAAATCCCTTACCACTAAATGTCTAAGTAATGCATGACTTCAAGTGAGTTTGAAATGGGATAGTAAAACTATGTGGAGCATGACACTCCTCAGTTGTTGACTGGCCTGTCCCTGGGCCAGTGTTAGGGGAAGTGCATACAACTGGAGGCTTACAGCACATGTGACACCCAAAGACAATCTTCTGGTCTTTTTATCTAATGAATAGAGATCTCCTGGAATACTGCTGTGTGTTAACTCAGCAGCTCTTACACACATCCTTAAAGTTAAGTACATGCTTATCTGGTTGACTGAACTGGCCCCTAACCAACGAACCATAGGAAGACACAGTTCGAGAATTTACTAGGCCATTTCTTGTAGAAAAAAACCCACAACTTGCAGTAGAGTTTTAAACTGAAAACAACAGATGCTTAAATAATGTTCCAATTATTACTGTATTGTATGTATCAAAAATAACAAAGTGAGGAAGCAGCCACAACCGACACACTAAAAATATGGTTGTGTCCACTTTCTAGGGTATGAAAATCCTCAGGTTAGGCTGAATTTGTAAACAAGCATAAATCAATCAGACAATGTGTTGAAGTTACTATGCAAAGGTTTATACCACCTTATAGGACATGTATGTTGCCTTCAGATTAGTGAAAAAATCGATACTAAAAATCCACAGAGTACATGACAGTTTTGCATCCCTGCAAACAACACAGAATGTGCTAGTTTAATTGCTTGTCTTCAGCTAAGTGTTTAGCATACAGATTTAAGAGGGAAAATTTGAAACTTTGTTGTGCACAACAAATCTAATTGAAGAAGCATCCTCTTCAAATGCTCTTTAAAACTCTGCTGCTCTTTCTACGTATGTTGCAGTAACAAGTCTGTTTAATCTCTGGTACTTTTCTGCCAGATTAACAGGTGACAGCAATAGAAGCATACAGTTTGTACCACTGAAACATTTGAAAAGGTCTAGGAATGAAAAATCTGTGATCATGCATTTGCATGTCATTCCTCAGGCATCATGGAGTCACTCGCTAGAACTTACCTCATTTTTGTTCAGTCCTTTTCCCCTTTCTTTTTCTGCCCAGCTCAAGTCTCATACACTAACTTTGCTACTTTCTAATTACTTAAAACTATAAGTTTTCATGGTTGTATTTACTGTAACACAAGTGAGCAGGTCAGTCTTGGAATTCTTGAAATACTTAACTCAGTTTTTTCTGCTGTTAATGCCTCTTTAAGCTGTTGGTGCAGCCCAAATATCACACCATTGCTCTGTGAGTGGCCAAAGGTCATTACCCAAACAAATGTCTCCTGTGACCTTTCAGTCACTGCACCCTTCACAAGGCACTGGTCAGAGAATGTTTCAAAATACACAAATGTCTTTGAGGACATTTACACAAGCACAGTGACGATCCCCCAAAATGATGAGCAAGCTCCTTCAGCATTTTCCCCAGAGAAAATGTCAAAGTATTAATTTCTTGAAGAGAAGCCCTCAGCATTTTCTCTAAACAATTTCTCTCTCTGGCTTGTCTCCTTCATCTGTCCCCACTCCTCCCCTCTGCAGCAGCAGCTGGCCATTCCCCACTCCTTGTTGTCCCCCACCACCTGCCTGCAGAGAAACTCCAGCTGTGCCATGGCACGCACAGGCAGGCTGCCCAGAACTCAGGTAAAAGTCACTTTCTAGAAGAGAACGAGAGTGACATTTGAGAAATTTTAAACTAGGACCAATGCATCACTCCTCTTACCATAATTACTGCATTTATTATATTTCTTGACAGGTTCATTTGAACTTTCAAGGGGCAAAAGTACAGTTTGTTTCAACTGCCTGCAGTAAAATCCCCCTATCAGCTGCAGTTAGGACAAAGTCCATAGGAAACAATACTGTCTTCAGCTTTTCTGACATGGTATGAAGTCCTACTTTCAACAGACTGCAGAAGGGTTTTGCCTGGCCATCATGGCACCATTTACAAAGAGAAAGATCTCTTCTCTTGCTACACAGTAGAAGTCTAATGGAGATGAACGGGCATATCTTTTGCTGGTAAAAAATGGTGCATTTCTTCTAAAAAAAGCATCTTATGTATTGATGTACAGTGTCAGAAGGCAAACCTGGCTAAAACAAAATCCTGTTTCCTAAGAACTTAATGGAGCTCAAATTTTGGCCCAGACTAATATAAATCTGGGGACACTCATGACTTCCTCTATTGTTTTTCAGTTCTAGGCTTTCATTGTCAGGTGACAATGAAATCATTTTATAACATAATTTCACTTCATTTTAACCTTGTATTTATTCCTATTCTTCCTCCTTCTTCATTATTCTGCTTTAAACTCTCTTCAACAACCAAAGCTTAATATGCTTACTGAAAAAAAAACACATCTTCAACTGATGTGTTAGTTCTGAGGCTGTGGTTCTTTCTAGCAACCTGAGCAGCACAAGGGCTCCATTTTAGGGGAAAGAAGACTGATCTGAAATGACCCAGGTAATCTGACATGTCCATTCTCAGATTTACAGGAGCTAGAAAACATGATCTGTCAGGGAGGTACACCCTTGCAGCTTTCTTGACACACCAGGACCCCTGATTGCCCACAGCGGTTTGAGACCTGGTGCAGACTTGAAAAAGGCAGCAGAGGTGTGGGCAGAGTGGCACCAAACAGCACCTCACACCACCACATTTACTGGTGCCATGAGTCCAAATTACCTAACAGGCCTTGCCTTGACAAACCAGGCAGCTATTGGGAATGACAATTAATGTCCTCTGCATTTCTGCCTCTAGCTCTCAGATTTAGTAGCTTAATCACTTTCATGGCAAAGACTGATGCAAAAGATTTTTATACCCTTAACATTTTCCATGCATTTCAATACTGCTTTGCTTGCTAATTTATTAGTAGCACAAATAATGACTCACGTGTTTTGCAAGGGATTATTTATAACAGGATGCATAGGTGTTAGATGACAAAATACATTTTTCATCTACACTTTAACATGAAACATGAACAATAAGGGTGAGTATACATGCTATGGGCAAATAAGTGTGAAATACACAACAGAGCAAAGCTACAAAACAGGGTCTTGACCAGTTATATTCACATATGAAATCCCACCTTTGAATGAAAATATAATACCAGTACATTTTGACTGTATATTTTTACCAAATAAAAATCCTCTCAGCTTCTCCTTCTTTTAGCTGTTCATCCCTAGAAACACGAAACTCTACTATCCACTATACCAGAATTGCTTAGCACTAATAATGTAAAATGCAAAGGCCACAGGATGCCAGAACCTGTTATGCAGTTTCCTGTATTGTCTGTATGAAGGAAAAACATTATTCTGATTGCTTTCTCCTTTCTTACACATCCCCTTGGATTAAAAACAACTTGGCTTGTTACTGTGCTTGCAGGAAGTATGTTACAGATTGTCTGGTATGATGAAATCTACACCTGCACTAGCAGCCCATCTACTTTTAAACTCATTAAATGGAAACTTGGTTTGCTCCATTAACACAGTACTTTTATAGCATGGATGTATTTTTGCCAAACATGTTAAATCCAGTATTGGGTTTACATTCAAATAGGGTTTATCTGCACATGGCATAAAAGAAGGGGAGGGTTAGGAAATTTTAACAGAATGCTACTACAATTTTAAGGGTAAAACAACACACTTGTTATCCATTACTGTATAAATCAGTCCTCTGCTGCTCATTTCAATATCCTTGGTAAGATCTACTTGTTTGGTATCTCTTCTTGTTTCCATTTTTATAGGAAAGAAGTGTTATTGTCATTACAACTGTATAAGATGAACACTGTCTAATTAAAAGGAGATGTCCCGTACTTCATTCATGTGCGTGCCAGTGATCACATTTCAACTCCCTTTGCTCTAACCTTGGAATATAAAAGGTTGGTCCTCCACACTTCCCAATTTCTGCTCAAAAGAGAGTTTAAGAAGAAAATCATTCACAGGTTTTCTACCCAGTCACTAGACTAGCATGTTACAGTTTTGACTCACTTACCTCTACTAGAAATAATAGCTCTTCAGACTATTATTCTGTATAGTAATGCCCCAGATTGTTAATAAGCGTCACCTAAAAGAAAGCTCACCTTCATGCTGAATCCTGAACCGTGTTTTTCCTCTTTATTAATTAGCTTTTCCAAGTTAAGCAAGGTCAGTACACCTCTTTTTTTGTCTCTCACTTGCCTGCCCCTTTAATCTCCTTATGTTTAATTTATTTTCTGAGCTGCTACCTCTCACACACTGACAGATATATATTTATACTATTTTTTAAGTCCTCAGCCCATTAATGAATTGTCTTGGGCCTTTTTCTCTCAATTGGGTGCCTACCTACTCCTAATTCAGATCTTAGTCAAAATTCTGGGCTTGAGAAAAATTTAGTGATAGTTTGAAACATACTCCCATCTCAGATATGCTAAAATGAAAGTCCACATATATTTTCAGATGTGTAAGGGACATTACGTGATTCATTCCTCTCATCACAAGACATAACATGACGTTTAGCCCAGCCTATTAAGAAGAATGGGAAACCATCTGGGTACCCAAATTACGACTAATACAGCAAGACAATAGCATAACACATTGTGACAGTTTGATAAGTCAGCCAGGGTAGTCCTGATCTGAGTTTAGTTTGAAGTGATTTATTTCCATAGGACAAAAAGAAAGCATGCCCTAAGATCTCTTTCTAAGATTCCTTTCTCACACAGATTCTCCAGGCAGTTTAAATATCTGCTATAAAATCAGATTCACAAAATTACCCCGATTTTCTTAAACTTCCTTCATCCCTGGGCCATATCTCTATGACAAATAAATTAAACATCATAGAATACTGGACAGCTTATGTTTTAGTTTGTGACAACATTATTAATGCAATTTTATGCTTTTCTCTTAACAACCCCATCAGTTGTTCAACGCAAACAAAGCGATATATATGTGCCTTTCAGGTGTTCTTTGAATAAAACACAAGCAAGAAAAATCCCAGGAGGTCTACCAAATGCAAACATGCAAAAACAAACAAACACATCAACACTACTTGCTAGGATACATACTCCACTCCTCAGAGTATTCCCTCAGAGAGAAGTTAAACTAGCAGTAATTTACAATTTCTACTCTTCAGATTCCTGACTAGGACTCACACGAATTATTACACAAGTGACGTGTGGATCTTCATACTAAAGAAAAAAATAATAAAAAATACAGCTGTTGATTTTGCTTATTCTTGCTAAATATATCAGATCTATTTTATGATCAACCATATATATGATTGCCCATAAAATATATATAAAATATATGAAATTTTTTCTCCTCAAAAGCAAAATCTATAAGGAAACAAAATAAAGTAATAGTGGAAAAGTTTTAGCAGCCATAAGAATTACTGTCAGTGTTGGTTAGGATTAACATTAGCATGCCTAAACACAAAAATTGTTGTGAACAAAATTATAATCTTAGAAGTTGTGAAACCAGATTAACGCAGGAAGAGACATAAAAACAAATGTTAATATGTCAAAAGTATACCAATAAGTATGGTCATCATCTGTAACAAACAAACAGAAGAACTCAAATGATAAGTAACACAAAAAACAATGTCACATATCCACATCTTTGAACACTTTTTCCCCTGGCCAAATCTTTCATTGTGGAGAAATATTAGTCACATATGTCAGAAAAGATTCTTTAATGCAGAAATGCTTTTGAAACTCTGCATATGCAGAGTGAAGTGTCTAGGAATTTTTTTACAGAAGCATGAGCTAAAAAGCAGCATGTAATACTATATTTAAGCAGTATTTGGCTGGGGACAAGAAAGTTGAAAACTCATTTGCAAAAAAATTAGACAACAAGAAATTGCAATCTTATGTCCAAGCTTCCTCACCTCTCTTACAATTTGTACTTGACACTGACTTTTGGCAGGCAGTTCTTTCAAACATATCTCTTAAAGGGAGGTGAAGCAAAACAAATAATCCATATGTAACTGAAAGAAAAGGACACTGAAAACACTCTCCTGAGTTACATAATGGTAACCTGATTCCTTCAAGTCTTTCTCCAAGCAACAGCTGTGGAGAAAAGAGCAAGTAGTATGCAACAAAACCCAAAACTTTGGTTTCTCCTGTCCTGCCATTACTTGCCAGATTGGTAACAGAAGAACCCAACTTACCTGTTCTATTTTATGGTCACTATGCTGGATTACATGTTTTCTTGTATTGAAATGCTGCAGCCATTCTATGTTTCTAGATTTAACCCATACACTAGTTATGAACTTAAAAACAAATCAAAAGTGCCAACAGCAATTAGGATTAAAAATGAAATATGTATTAATAAATTTACTGGTTTATCTCATGTAAGTCCAGTAACTTGAAATTCATACAGAAGATTGTGTTGAATGCAAACAATCAGTTTAAAAAAAACCAGTGTTCAATGCTTCTATTCACTGTTTGCTTTTGTCCACCTCTGTAAGTCCAGCAGCCCAACCTACAGGCCGTGGGTTTCTTTTTATTCACCACGAATTGCTTCTCTTACTTCTCTTCAATGTAGAATGGGAAAAAACTTCTAAAGAGGCATCTTGACAACAGAAACATCTGCACTTCTCAACACAGTGTGAATGGTGCTGTGAAAATGAACTGTAGTATAAAGCTTAAAGTGGAATTTGGCCAGAACTTCACCTGTCCCTATATCTCTCATTTGCCAGTTGCCCAAGACTTCAGCATGGCTCCCACCCAGTGGTTTGAAGAAAACATGTATATGAAGGAAAGAGAAATAATAACCAGACTTTTCCTGTTTGTTGGCATTTTCAATAAGCAAATATGCAGCCTTTTTACATCAGCCCATGTGAGACACTATTGAGGCAGGTGAGCTTATTGCTAAAATGCTTTGCTAGAAGGGAATATAGGGCACTGCAGTGATGAGAAAGGTCTTACATGTTCGGCTAGCAAGGGCTTCAGCATTTGCATCGGTCTGAAGGAAGATGGTTTGGTCCTATGCTGCCTGGAAGTCTCATGCATTTAATTCTTTCGGCTCCTTGCTTGAGATTTTCTACACCAGTGTCTCTACAGTCTGAATTAACATTCTTACTTTAACTGCAACCAGTCAAAAAATGGTGGTGAATTATTTGGTTTTTAACAGCTGAATCTGCTGTGCTTATGCCAAGCAACCTGTAACCAAAGTCAAGCGTGATATGTGGAATACAGACTCAAAATGAGGGTTTACTAATAAAGAAGAAACTAAGAAAGCAAACAACACAAACAACTTGAATGAATACCACCTTTGTTCTTTGTAAACGGATGTGAATGTCCTAACTCCAGTTTCATAATTTCACACTCTGACATAAAAGGAGTGTTCACAAGGAAAAGAGGGAAATTTTAATGGGAACTATTAACTCCTAAAGATAAGGATGGGATCTCATGAAGAAAGACACTTTCTCTTACTAAATTTTAATACACAAGGGAAAAAAACTCCCCAAAAGCAAACTTGCCGTGGGTACACTCAAACCTCAAATCTTTGAGGGACACAAAGCATGCACTATTGTGCAATTAAAAGTGCTGGAGTGAACAAAATGTTCCTTATGATGGAGCAGCTTTGGTCTGGCTCCTGTTTTAATAATGTTTCAGATGGTGCATCTGTGACTGGCACTCAGGATAGTTAGCAGACAGCAAACAACATGCCCTCACTGTGGTCACTCCCTACACTTAGCTGCTGTTTCTCGCAGATTCTTCTCCTGATTAGTTACTGATGGAGAAATAGGTACAAACCTGGATTCACACTTCAAAACTAGCAACAGAAAAAACAAACACGAGGAGAAAAACAACTCCTGTTTCAAAATAATTTGCTAGAGCCTCTGAAACGAAAACTGTGAGTTGATGCAAACTATTTAAAGTCTGAGTCTGCCCTAGCCCAGAGCTGGTGAGCTCTAGGACGGTCATATTTGTTCTTACAGACTTCTGTGAGTTCATTCAAACAACGAAGACATGAAAAAATAGATGGCTTTCACAAAGATGCTTTTGCTCTGTGGTCTATACATTTCTGCGCATGCTCATCTCAGAGTTTCAGGAGTATCATAGAATCAGATTATGCCATCCAGAGCTAGTATTATGGTCCTACCCTCCAAGGCACACCATGGTGCTGCATGACCCAGACAGTGGTTGATTTGCCTTCTGAACCAGCTGCATGACAACGATCATATTATCTTTGAATGAAAAATCTAAAGCTATAGTTACACAATGTGTCTTCTTTGCAAGCAGTAGCTTCTTCAAAGGAAGCAGAAGGGGACTTGAATGAAAGCCTCCCATTATTCTGTGCCAACCGAGATGACCAGGTGCAGAAGACAGCACATCGTGCATCCTCCTACTGGTGTGAGAAGAGCACATTTCCCTTGGATTCAGTTCTCCAGAACCGCACAATCACCTAGAGCAGCAGGGCTCTAACATGAGGGGCTCACTAAAGGTTAGACAAGTTGAGACAGATAATCTCGGTTCTTCTAAGACTCCATGATTTTGAACCTGAACCAAACCATACTGAAGTTACTGGGGGATTCCTATTTCTCTTTGCAATTTTCAGAGAAAGTACTCAAAGCTCAGGGCTGCCTGATAGGAAGATGTGGGCTCCTTGCTCTGAAAATATTGAGCTGTATGCCAGGAAAGAGATCTACCTGAGTGGGAAGAAGGAGTTATCCCATTGCTGCTTTTTGCAGATATAAATCTTGTTCACTTATTGCTGGTTTTATGCACAATCTCTCCTATTTCTGCTTTTGTAGACATAAATCTCATTCACTTATTTCTGGTTTTATGCACAATCTCTCTTCAGTTATTCAAGCAGAACAATGCAGCTGGCAATAGATTTTGGTTTATATCTTGTAGGAAAAAAACCAACAAAACAAAACAAAACATATGCAAGCACATCTGGAAAGCATGCCATTCTCTGACTGTGATGGTGAGAGGACTGCTCAGGGCTTTGGCTGCGCCCCACAGTACATTTTGTCACACTCAGCAATTAGGTCCTTTCTCAGTAAGCGACACAGGACGGCATCTGTAATATCTGACATTTGTAATTAAAACCACAGCACTGAAAGCTGAGAGTACACAGAACAGAGAAGTCTCCACCTCATTTCTTGCACTCATCTTAAATATTGTGTAATAATACATCACTGTACATCTGTGTCCTAGCACTCTCTTACACACAACAAAGAATAAGAACAACATGTAAAAAAATCCAATTTCTTCATATCCTTCACATGTTTTTGGCTTCATTACAAAAAGCTCTGTCCAAAAAGGCAGACTAGCTAAACTGTTAAGAGCAGAAATTCTGTTTCTGTCTGCAGAGATACTAATCCATTCTTTGCTTTCCTCTGACATCTCTTTCAAAGACTTAGACTACACTCCCTAACTCAGTTTTCTCTCAGTTACGCAGTTTTCAAGTAATGAAAAAAAGAATCATTTTGTATTGATATACTGTACAGGGGAACTTCAAACCTTTTTTTTTTTTTTTCAGCAAATAGGGTCTGCGATGCCATCAAAGAATATTCCCATCTCCAAACTTTTGCCGCTGGAGAATGGAAATAATTTGCTATGCAGATTCCTTTTGGGGTTACTGGAAATAGATGTGCAATTTCTTGGGGGGAAAAAGGTTCCATACAATACCGTCAAACAAATAACTCAGTATTTCCATAAGCAGAATGCCCTCTGACATGTTGCAAATGTATAGCTTAACTCCAAATGAAGGAACAGATTTATTTTTAAAGCATGCAATATTAGGATGAACTGAAATGAACTCAGAAGAAGTCCCTTCATTTCAGGGAGCACTCTTGTGAATAGAACAAGAGGAGGACACATACACTGAGAAGATCCTATTTAGTTTTACACATGCAGTGTGCAGGTTATTTAAAACATTTGCCTTTAGAAATTTTTTTCATGATAATTTTTTGCTGATATGTTCTTTCTTTCTAGGCTTCTCAGTCTGTGTTTGAAAAAAACCCAAGATTTTTGCATTTTTTAATTTATTTTTCATTAAAAAATACAAAGTTCATGAGAACCTGTAAAAGCTTATTATTAACAATATAGATAGTTGTCAGTTTGAAAGAAGCATAAAAACAATCAGTCCAAGAAAAAGGTAAGTTTCATGTTCTAGACAGACATGCTTTAAAAGCACAACTACAATGGCTATATGAAAAAAGCAAAGGAGTTACATTGTTGATCATATCCATTTTCCTTTAAGGTTAGTGGCAGCTTTGCCCATCAGCTTAGCCTTTTTAAATCTAGCCAGAAGAAAGAAAAGAAAAAAAACCACAACAAAAGCTCACAACTGATGAACCCTGTGAAAAACTGTCAACCATCCAGAAATAGATCGTGCGGCAGACTTGACAGAAAGGCTAATCTTGGACCAGAAACCCATGCAGGAATTTTATACCTGGCAACTCTTTCAAAGGCCTAAGTGAAGCCAGTTCATTGTAGGCATCCCCAACTGCTTCATAGGAGACAAGACAGCTGCTAACAGATAAAGATACACACTCAGTTCTTTTATCAGTGCTTTATTTCTACTATGAATTTAAATCAGAATAAAAATGTCATTGGCAACTATTAGGAAAATCTGGTGGTTCTAAGGGAAAACTTACAGTGGAATAAGCCATCTCAACTTTACTGGCAAGAGCAGAGATAAGCTAGTTAATGATTAGTTTACTGGCATTTTTAAGAGTTATAACTCCTTTAGGCTTGTCCTTGACTCTGTCACGGGTTCTCTGTTACTTTGGTAATTTGCCAAACTTCCCTGTACCTCCATTCACCTGCCAGCACAGTAAATGAATGGAATGCTGCCCACAACAGCGTTAAGATCCTGAAACATATTTGAAGGCCACTAATGAAATACAGCACTTTCATTGCTGTTTTATTTTAGCTTCAGTAAGGAAATCCAATTGAAGGGGCACAGGAGAAGCAGTTCCCTGGCAGAGGAGGCCAGCAGCCCTCATGCTGGGGAACAGTGCCAGAGCCCCATCAATGCAATGACTCAAACTGGCTAATACCACACCAAACACTGTGAGACTCAGGGCAGAGCCTCGAGGCTTCTGTCACTTTCTTCCCACAGACAATCTCCTGAGCCTGCAAATGACACAAATAACTGCCTTGGAACGGCACATATATGATCTCTGCAAATTAGTACCCAAATTCTTTTTATGCTATACAACTTCTGCCTTGAGAGGGAAAACAGATGTCAAAGACCTGTACAGAAAATGCTAAGGCATGATTACATGCTGTTGAGAATTTCTAATGTTTCTTAAGCACAATTTTCCCTGGTTTTGACCTCCTTCTGCCTCAATCTACTTCCCTGGATTTGACATTCACATCAGTTCTAGGTAACATTAATTAAAAAAAGTTAATATTAGGACCCATATTCCCTAAGTACTTCAAGTGCTCTCCTCCAAAGCAGAGTCCTAGACACAATAGTGAGAACCTGGTGCAAACCTTGATGTACTTCTTAGCAATTCTATTTCATAACAACCCACCATGTGTTTCCTGTTTCAAGCTACGTGATCCCAGCCACTCCAGTAAAAATGACAAATGATTCGCAGGAACTGTGTTACAATGGTAGCAATACATAGGCATTTTCCATAGAACAGACATCTAAATTTCACTCATGCAATGACATTTAAAAATGCTGTGCATAGAAAAAGATATAAATTACTTGACCCTCAGGTTTATAACACCAGTCTTAGAGAAGTCTGCTAAGTCTAATTCTCCTTAGGCTGGCATCAGAGATTCATACTGAAGTCAAATGATAGGTGCAGTGAGACCATGGACGACCAGTTCACTGGATTCACTTTCAGGACTTTAACAATGCATATTAAATGAAAATGAAAGTGCTCTTAGGCTAGAATTACCACAGGCTTTATTCCTTCTTTTAAATTTTTTTTATACCACTCAGCTTAAGAGAGTTGCAGCAACATAAAGCTAAAGTGACCAACAATGCAGAATTTTGCTGTTTGCTCAATTAGATTACTTAGCTGCCAATGGATAACCACCTAAACATTTTCTTCTCATGCTTTATCACAGACTTAACAAATCACTGTCCTTTTATTATAAGTCTCTAGGACAAATTTAATCAAAAAGCAGGATGTTTTAATCCAGACAATGTCCTAAATTCTTACTTTGTTCTAATTACTCTTCCCAAATGGTCTCTTTACAGAAGGAAAACAAAGAGGAAACTAAGATTGCCTTGCAAATTAAATTTCATTTCTGGCTAGGCAGAATAACAAAAATGAAATTCTTAGAAAAGCAGAATATGCCACCTAAATTTGCAAAAGCTTATATTGTTAGCCTCATTCGCAAGGAAAATCAGCCGGTTTCAGCTCAAGGCTTTTCTCAAAATGTAGCCAATGCTATAATGTAGAAAGGCAAATAAAGCAAGTTTTTCTAGAAAGAAAACATCATTGGCCTTACTGTCCTAATGACAACACTCCCTTATGTGAGCATGCAGAACACTTCATGACTCATGGAACAGTGTGATTGAGTCCATCTTGCAAAATTCACTTTTCATTTTCCTCTATCTGAAGGCCAGTCAGTGACTCTGAAAGCATACACTGAGGTGCAGAGAACCCACTGCCACCTCATTTGGTCCACAGTGCCAGACACGTAAACACCATCACAAAACACAACAAGGCCAGTTGCCAAATATCTTGACATTTTTCAGTAAGATGCAAAATAATTTCCAGTTATGATCTGGGAGTTAGAATAGGCTCTCTGAAGAGATGTAAAAAGGTAGTTGTCACAAAACAAGTGTTCCTTTTGAAAGGTCCCAGAAGAGAGGCCTCGAATCTTCCCTGCTGGAAATGGAAACAGGTTATGCTGAATATAGCAAACCATCACAAAGATATCATAAATCCAAGTGACTGATAGCTTCATTATGATCAGAACAAAAATAGAATCTTATTCTGTCATTGTGCAGTGAGAACTGGGTCCTGAACTGAATCTCTTGTAAGTTTTAATATAACAAACACAACTTTTCCAGTAAAAAATTAAATATTTAAATAAAGACATAACACCAAGTGGGGATTAGAAAAACATTCTATTATGCTGTTCTATGGGACAGAAATAGGCTGGTCTACGGGACAGAAACTGTTTTCTATCTGTGGCTGCAGTAGATAGAATACTGTTTAGCAAGGAGGCTAAGGTTAGGTGTTACGAAAACTTCTACTCAGCAGAAGTAACCTGCAGAGGCTGGGGATGTCCTTTGCTAATCCTCTAGTTTAAACAAAAACAAGTCTGAGACGGAGAGTGACTTGATACACAGGTAGATAGTGATAGGACACTCCTTACTGTGAGGGTGCTGAGGCACTGGAAGAGGTTGCCCAGAGAAGTTGTGGATGCCCCATTCCTGGAAGGGTTCAAGGCCTGGTTGGATGGGGTCGAGTAACCTGGTCTAGTGAATGGCTCCCCTGCCCATGGCAGAAGGGTTGGAACTAGATGATCTTCAAGGTCCCTTACAACACAAACCATTCTATGATTCTGTGATCAAAGGACCTTGGTTGCTTGATTGCATTTAATCTCTTACTAATTACCAGTCTGCCTCAGACAGAGAACATGTTCTACAGTTTGTGTTGGGAAGAGGAGTCACGGTGCTCTCTGTGAACCAGGTTTGATGTGCTAAGTCCCTAACAGTGGCGTCAAGGTTGTTTGGGATGTAAAGTACCCTGTCATTTTTCTAATAACAAGGTATTTTTAAGCACCAAAAATTTCAGTGATGTTCATTAATGGGAAGATTCCAACTGACAAGTCTGTATGCATTCATCTTTAATAACATGTTGCCGTTTAATCATTTAAAATAATGCAGAATTTCTGATTTATTCAAAAACCCAGGATACCCCACCCCCTCCAGTGCAGGGGTATTAAAATTCATATTTAACACATCTCAAAACAAGACAGGTGTTTCTTCATTCTATGATTGTTATTCCATATTGTTTTAAGCACTGGTGTCTATTTGTAGTCCCTGTACCTATTCATGGATAAAAGCACGACAGTTTATTTTTAGCAAACTTTTTTTTCCGAAGAGTTTTATTTTAAAGCCTGACTAATCTTTGCTGCACCACAGACTAGGCTGATCTCTTGACAAATCTTAGCTTACATTGGTGGTGAGTAAGACGCAAGACAACGCCAAGTGCTTTTCCAATTAATCCTCTTTTATATCTACCTTTAGAAGAG
>JAWWTY010000156.1:19495061-19737045 GCA_035222235.1 Margarornis squamiger
ATTGGTGGTGAGTAAGACGCAAGACAACGCCAAGTGCTTTTCCAATTAATCCTCTTTTATATCTACCTTTAGAAGAGGGTAAGGGAGGCACAGAAGAGAACCACATGATGTACAACACTTCCCTGGGATCTTACTGCAGCCTGGAGAAGGTGGGGGAGCCACATGCACTTAATTGTCTTCTGTTTCTTACCATGATCGTTTCAGCAGCTCTACAATGCATGATTTTGTTAGCTGAGGGCTGAGGGAGAAACAAGTTTCAATTTACGGAATGGTGCATTTTTAGATACATACTACTGCTACACCTTATTATATAATAAAAGCAGTGCCAAAGCCACCAACAGTCATTGAAATCTTTCTCCTGTAGCTTGTGGTTAGCAATTCCACAGCCTGAACCTGTGAGACAGAAAAAGACAGACAGATACACAGAGACCTTTTTTGTGTTCACAGCATTGTAGCTGCTAATTCTGAATGTCCCCTTCCCTTGCACTGGGAAACACCATGGTATGATTAGTGCAGGTGGCATAAAGGTAAGGGTCACTTGGCCATCATGCAATAAAAATTAGGAGGGATTTCGCCAGTGTGAGGGAAGTCCCAGAGACAGAAATACACAGCCATGTGCACAGCACAGGTATGTATGTATTTATGGGTACAAGAAAAACTATTTCACACACAAAAGAGTTGTGAGGAGGACAAATAGCTGACTCCATCTGTCCTGGAATTGACAACTTAGACCTTGGATTACTCCCAAATGGGTAGAGGTAGAAAACCAAGTATGCTTTCTTAATCTGCTGGAGTAATGGTCATGTGGCAAACAGGGGAGCTCTGGCAGGCACCTCCTCATTTCACCACATTTCAGGGCACAGACCATAGTCTCATTTTCTTCAGTAAGAAAAAACCCTTGGCTTCAGCTTCCTGATGTGCTCTGCAGACAGGAAGAATGCAGCCTTTATTCTTCCAAGTAATCTCACAGGGACTACTTATAAGAGGAGGCATTGCAAAACCAGGCTTGAACTCTTCTGCCCCATGCTTAAGTAATTTCCTTTCCATTTCACAGAGGGAACTAAGAAGATACAAGAAAACGCTGGATAAGTCACAATTTTTGGAGAAATGACACCTAGAGGTACTATTCAGTTTTCAGATGTTTTTTGAACTCTGAGCAGTGCAATGCTTTGAAAAAGCAAGTAAATGTCTCTAAAAATATTTGACTAAATCTTATAAATGAGACTCTAGATGTAGAGTTTTGCCTTTTTGGGGGCATGAATTTCAGCTCTTAAATCCCCTGGCCAATCCCCCTAACACTTCTACATGGAAATCAGATGAGTGGGGTAGGGCTTAACACATGCTACCCTTGAGAGAGCCCGGTGGGCATCAGCTGTCTGCAAAGGATGGCTAAGCTGGCTGCAGCATGGAGGGAAATACACAAGTGCTAGGGATTGGTGGAGAATAGCAAAAACCAGCATTGCTCTTGTTACAATCTGAACTTCTGGGGTTTCTAGTAATTCTCTATTTTTAACTTAGTCATGAAGCAATGACTATGTGCAAACCAGTACGTGTCTATGCCAGTCAGCCCCCACAAGCTGAATGGTAAAAACAGGCAAAAACCATATATTGTCCCCAAGTCTTGTGGATTTTCATGAAGGTTTACTGATTTTTATTTTGAATTTTTCTTCTATTTTATATTTTTCTTTCCCTTTTTTCTTTTTATTCTTTTCTTTGCTATTTGCAACCTGATTTGTAATGTTTCCTCTTTTAGTCACAAGCAAGAGGGAGTTGCCTTGAATATTCCTAAATAACGATTTTATCTGGGTTTACTGAATAGCTAAAGTATCTGCTAAGGACAACCCCACTGCTAATGTTATAGCCCCACACATTCCCGAGGGGCCATATCTTTTCCTCCCCACTGTCCAGTTTTCAGAGGATTACATTTCAGGACCACTCCCTGGCCTTAGTAAATAGATCATTCCATATCACACACTGCACTCTAAACAGAGAATAAATATTTTCTTTTCTACAAAAAGAGCTTTTGGAAAGTGATGCAGATGGTAGAGATAAGCAAGTGCTCTCCTTTCTATTATGCACACTGAGTATGTCCAGAAAGAGTGTGGTAGAAAGTCTCAAAACATCAGGGGACCACAGGATCTCACTGTAGAAAAAAAACCATGAGGGCTAGATATTTTAAAAGTTCCAATAGGGCATTTTGATTTTTCTCCTCTCAAATCCAAAAATCTCCAATCCAAAATCTCAAAACTCCAAATATGATATCTAGTGGGTCATCTAGGCTCTTCCTGGGCAATTCAATGCCTTGTGATATGTCATTTGTCCAGACTGCTCATTAAAATTTTAAGCAAGTTACCTTCCACTGCTTCCCCTGAGAACCTCCAGAACTGTCTAAGGAATCTTGTCATTACTACATAAATACATGCATACATTTGGATTTTTTCAGTAAATTCAAGCTAATTTTTCACTTGTTTTTTTCCCCCATCTGAATATTCCTAATTATATCACACAAGGACCAAGCAAATTAATTTCCTTCCTTTCTTGATGACATAAATATGTGTCTCAACCTGCAGCACTACATCTCAGCTCAGAGTCCAGCAGAAGAACTTAAAACATTAAAATCACTATCTCTCCTTCCCACAGCAATAACAGTTAAAGGCTAGCTCTGCTTCTCCCTCCAATTTTGTCAGCCGAGTATAGAAAACTTACTTCTAACAAAAACCTGACAAGAGCAGGAGTCTGTGCTTTGAAATGCAAGTTTTTCGAAGAAGCTGGCTGTGCTGCCACTCATTTGAGGTCAGCTGGTTGGCCTGATCTGCTCCCAGCTTTGCTGAACAGCTGAGATCTCCCGTTCCCTCTGAAATGGGATCACACATTTACCTCTATAAAGTTGCTGTGAAGCATGATCTGGCTTGAACAGTTGGCAAGAAAGCTGCCTACCCTTCTGTTTATTGCTTTTCCTAGAAGTGATCAATACCACCTGCCAGGTGTCTCAGCAAAGGGAGGCATCCTACACCACTGATTTCTTGGTTTTATCTTTTTTCCAAAGGACTCATTAAGGGCTTGTGATGGACAGCCAAGCAGATACATCTCTTGTCTGTTTGGCTGATGAGGTTATAGTATCTGTCCTAGACCATCAGCTTTGGATTTCAAATCCTGCATGTAAAACCTGTCTTTGGTCTCATTCCTGCATATCAAAGTCAAGAGAGGACAAGAACAGCTGCGGAAAAATCTGCACTAGTAAGGATCACAACAATAATTATCAGCCTACAGTGATGTCTGTGTATACCAGACACCACAACAGGAAAAATTGGGGTTGGAAGGAGAAGACTTTGATTAAGCTGCATAGCCCTACAGCAAGCTCTGAATTGACCCAAAGACACAAGCTCCTGTTCACAAGGCCTAAGACTGGAGCTGTGCACAGCACCCTACCTCAGCTACACATTTGGGAAAGAAAGGACTCTCTCCAGCCAGAAGCAGCAGCCTAGAGAAAGATCAACGCACAACCCTTTCAGATCGAACATGAAAATTCACCTATATGGCACAGACTATTTGGGAAGCCTATTAGTCCTAGGTGAAAAAAATGTATTATGTGATTGACATTTACTTAATTATCTACTTGCTTCAAAAAATAAATTTAGGATCACATTCCCAGTATTTTTAAGCATAACTACATCTAGTGAATTTCCTCCTTGGCATCTCTTAAATGTCTGTATTTTCCTAGAGCATATTCACAGATGCTAATACCTATATGTTTCTTAAATCACAATTTTAAAACTTTCTGTCATTTTTGTAACAAATATTCAACACTACCAGAAATTTAGTTTTTATCTGCAAGTCACCAACCAAATCCCTTAGTGACTAAAGACTAAAAACAAAGACAAATCTAAATAACTAAAAAAAGCTAATGGTACATACATGAGAAAAATGGATAAGCAGTATCACATCTATAAGTAGTCTTAAAGCAGTAAAGTTCTACAACAGAAGTTATCAAGAGGGTTTTGAAAAAGCATTGTGTCAACAAGTTTTGTAAGCTTAAAGTAGTTGTCTGACCCTTCAGAGAACAGTTGCTGCCTCTGCCAATAACAGAAGTACACCTTGATCTTAAAGGCGGAAAATATTCTGCCCTCAAATCATGCCACTGGCATGTTTCATTTCCAAGTGAATTGTCTTCTTATCTTCATGATGATTTTCATGCTAAACCCTAAAAAGAATTTCCAGGAAATTTTATAAAAGAAAATGTTTGAAGTATGTTTGGGGGAGGGCAGATCTGTGCATGTAAAATCTATTCTGAAAATTCTTAATAAATAGTTCAAAACCAGAATTTCAGGGGTCATCAATTTGACTTCCATTTTAGTAGAAAATTAGACCACCATAGTCTTTCCCCACATAGGTATTGGTAAAAAAACCATCTAGATTCTAATTTAAAATTGTAATTTTTTTAAATGTCAGGAGGCACCTTCTATACAAAATTTAAAACAAGTGAGTTTTGCATTGTAATTCTGAAGCTCAGAGGAAGAAATTCCCTTTTAAAAATAACCCATTCTGTCTATTTATGATTAGATAAACTGCTAGAGCTGCTTTAAAAGCTTGAGAGTAGAAGACAAAGCTCCAGGAAAAATATATGAAGAAAAATATCTTATAGCTTACATAATGCACTGTGAAATCCCAGTACTACAAAAGTCTTGCACTATTTTCTCAGTAAAACATATGACACCACAGTGCACAGTGATCAGGAATAGGATTTTGCATTTTCTGCTGCTGAAAATCATTAATAATTTACTCCTGAATGACAGTATTAGGTTGCCATAGTGACATCTGGGATCTCTATTCATAAAAACATATTTGGGCTGCTTTGAACATGAACAGTGTATGTCTTGACAAGAGGTAGACAGATGCATATACACTAAAGCTGAGGTTGCCCCACAAAACACACAGCCTGCAACTGCCTGAATGATGGACTGTCTGTATAAATTTCAGGCAAGCAGAAGGTCACATCTCTGCTGACATAAACTGACAGAACTGTACTGAAGTCAGCAGAGTGACGACCAGTGAGCACAAGCAGAAAATACATCTCACTGTCTGCAAAGTTGCCTGGCTAAGAGAAAGTAACAATAAATACTCTTTCCTTCCATTTTCTGTCTCGCTGCACCTCTTGGAAGAGAGTTGCTGGGTTTCATGTTCACATTATAATAGGATCTATTTCTCCTAATGGAGCATCAGTTGCATATGACCAACTGCACTCACACAACCACCCCCAGTGTGGAGGTAGGACCTTCAGCCTGTGTCCTTTGGCCAGAACAGCCTGAGTCACATTTTTGCGCAACTCCTTTAGCTCCCTGGAACATGAAAGCAAGGTCAGGAGGAACGGTGACAGATACATGGTTTGTTTTGTGGTGCTGACCATTTCAGAAGGGGAGTCTTGTAGCTTAGGCCATTTTTACCAGCTTGAAGTAGTCATTATTAATAACAACACATAATTCACTACTGCGTGAGTCGAGCACATGTAGTCAGCCATGCTTCTCTAATAGGGCCACTCCTCTGTGACGGATGGAGCAACAGCACAGTG
The DNA here is from genome assembly GCA_035222235.1 of Margarornis squamiger. Taxonomy (NCBI): domain Eukaryota; kingdom Metazoa; phylum Chordata; class Aves; order Passeriformes; family Furnariidae; genus Margarornis; species Margarornis squamiger. The sequence goes on from JAWWTY010000156.1 coordinate 19,500,628, forward strand.
TAATGTCATAAGGTCTTTTATTTTGGGAGAGGCAGAGTTAATTTTACACAGTGGAGGGTGCTGGTGTTGCAATTAAATAGAACTGGATGCCAGAGGGAGGGAGTAGGGATCATACTTGGACCCAGTCCAGCCTGGCCCAGCCATACCAAAACATGCAACCACTAATGGCAGTTTTGTGATATATGTAAAAAGACTGATTTCAATTCCTAGGGAGCAGTCCCACAAACCACGAAAACATTACTTGTGGTAGACACAGCTGGGAGAAGCCAAAGGATAAACTGTCTGTTGGGACTGGATTCAATCCCTGCAAGAGGCAGGATGAGATTTTTCAAACATACACAAATAAAATGTTTGTACATTTGGAGGCTTCTCTGAAAGACTGTACTGAAGCAGCACTGAGACCTTCTTACCCATGTCAAATACCAACTCAAATCTATTCTTCTCGGTAGCTCATTTAGCATCATTCAGAAGCACTGAATTCACTCTGACCTAGAGGTCATAGCAAGCATGCTAACATGAAGTAAAGCCATCAGGTAACTGTGATTCAGATTAAAATCTAAGGCTAGGAAAAAACCAAAACTCAGAGAAACTGCATATGACTAAGATCTAAAAGGCAAATGAAGATCAAAGAGAAGCTCGGCATGCACACATTTGGGATGAGCTGTAAATAAGGTAGTAGGAAGAAGAGAGTAACAGGTAAGAGAAAGTTAATTCATAATCTCCTATGATGCACTAGAATATGACTATGCATATTAAAAGTATTGTATTAAATGCACTAAGAACGGTTTCTAATTGTCTAGACAGGATTTTAGTTTAGCAGAACCTTGGGTTCAGGTTCTTGTCTGAACAAAGAGTAGATATCAGCTCTGCAACAACCATGTCCTTCCTGTTCCACCAGGCAAGGTGCTCTGGGCTCAGCCTGCAGAAGGGCTGCTATACCACAACCCTGACTCCCAGGATTCAAGCAGCGTAAGACTGGCAGAAACAGACTCCCCCTGCTCCGGCTGACCAGAAGGGTTACCATGATACCAGACACAGGCAAGATACAGTAGTTCAGCTGCAGCACTGGACTAATGCAGTAACACAACTCTCCTCCACTGGTGCTGCCCTACATCCCTCCAGCCCAGAGCACAGGCAGAACAATCTCAGCCCAGCAAGGGTTTTAAAGATCTGCAACTTGAGACTAACTGTATGAAGAGGCAATAGCAAAGTTTCAGCTCTTTAAAATCATTTCTGATCAAGCCTAATTCTTTCTGTACTTCAAGCATTCACCTGCATGTTCCAATCTGTGTTTTACCAGCATGTTACCCTAAATGCAGATAAAGCAACTTTAAGCAAATAAAGAGGAACAGAAACTGGTCTTTCCCTGCTTCTTCAAAAACATGTGATTATCTGGGTTTGATGACATGAACCACCAATCCCTTTCCATTCTGCTTCGGGGAGCAAATGAAAAAAATCACACATATAGATTTCAAAATATGTGATTTTTTGTATTACAAAGCAGATCTGAGTATCTGGTTTTTTATACAATGAATCTTTGCTCTCCATCTGTTGGTAGAATTGAATTCCAGGTTTGTATCTTTCTAAGGCAGGAAAAAATGTCACACCACAACTGCCACTTGAAAGTTGTATGGTCAATGTATTCCTAAATGGAGTTTCATTAGCCTATTTATGACATTTGATTTTTTAAAAAGTCCACTTACCAGATGTGACCACTTTCCTTGCAGACTTGTTAGGGATGCATCTACTTGGCTTGTTTTCACTTTCTTAAGTCATCTTTTTTTAGTGTTAATTACACACTCCTATAGAGCCTTGGTGTGTCCTTGTGGTTATGTGTTACTGTAAGGCAGCATTTACTGTTAACAAAACACCCTGTGAAAGGAGAACTGGGAAAGTTAGCTTTTTAACCCCATTTCTGCATATCACATAAAAGTTACAGAGCTCTACCTGTTCTGTTGGGGTTTTTTCTCCACAAGAGTCGCAAGCAATCGTGCACTACTTGTTTTCTCAAGTGTCCTGCTCCTTTTACACCCACAGCACAAGGGAACTGCCCCACAGAGGGAACCAGGCAAAGTCTGCAACATGCAAAGGCCTGTGGCTGTGACATGGCATTTTTAAGAAAAGTATGAGTCAAATTCATTTTGTGCATAACATCCAGTGGTTTTATTAGCTGCCAGGCTCAAACTTGCAGAGTCTCATGTACTGCTAGCCAGTAGTCAGAAACGAGCAGAGTCAGAATCAATTCTTTAACCCCATCTCCTGGCCTCATCTGGGCAGTTTTGTTCAGAACTCAGCCAAAGAAAACAAAGCTGCTGAAACTCACAGTGAATTGAAAGAAGATGTGAATTTTTTTGGAGGGAAGAAAAGCCTTTACAATTCTAAAGGCTTGCCAGTACTAAGTAATCCACTGAGGTGCAGACAAAGATACCATGCTGGCTCTCCTACACTTTCAAGGTATAGTCAGTTACTTTGCCTTTCCTTTGGGGTAATCATATCTGTGTGAGGAATTAGTGCAGGGTATCTTCTGCACAGCCCATCAGCCGAATCACTTGCTGCACAGTAGGCAAGCCCATACATTTCCAAACAGAGTACCAGCATGTTTGTGAGCAGCTGTGAAGGACTTCTAAAAAAGGCTGTCAGGTAACAGGTTATCCAGAAAAGCATTAGAATTTACATGTGACATGTATCACGTATTCTGTGAAACTCTAGGCTTGAGCAAAAGACCAGCATGTTCCACTGACACTGCTTTCTTCCTGCCAGCCACACTGGCAAGAGTCTCACTGAAGAGTAAACCTGAAATTTTCCATTATTATAACAGATGAGAAGTGATTGCCAGCACCTGGGCAAATAGTCAGAGCAATCTGTACTGGCAAACCCAAATAAACCATGCAAAGCTGGCCAAGAGAGATGCAATTAAATTCCTTTGTAATTAATTTTTATTTGTTCTTGCTGTGAGTAAAGATTTAAAATGTAACAAACAGGCAGAATACCTACCTTTCACCTATTAAAAGAAATATTTGTTTAACACTGTGAAAATCCTGGAATGCACCTTTTTCCTCACTTCCTTTTCAATTAAAACCTGACATTTGTATCATGAATTAGTTCAGGTGACCAACTACTGCCAATAGCCTGAAGAAAAAATATGACATAGAGGCTTACAGTGTAAACAGAAGAGACCAGGTAGCCAGAACTGTTAAAACCTATTATAGTTTTTGTCAGGGGTTACTACTCAATCTGTTCAAAAAATTGAGAGCAAAAAATTTTCAGTTGTAAGGCATGCTAGAATGTCTGGTCAAACTTTTGGGACCCTGCATGCGAACACTGACATCTGTGTGAGTGCAGATATTTGCACTCACAGGCACTGAGAATACACTCACACACGAGTGTTTAGTGAGTCTGCCAAGAACCGCCAAGGAGCGCAGTGCATGTCAGGTCTTCCATACAATCTCTATCCACACAGGCACTAAAGCTGTAGCAAACTTCCACTTTGTATGTGCATTGAGTGAACAGGAAAAAAAAGGAAACTAAACATAACAAAATTGTTAGGGATAAATAATAACAAGATGGTGAAATTTATTTTATCATTTTTAATTTTTGCACAGGAAGACACATAATGAATAATCCCACTGACCTGAAAGGATGCATTTTAAACAAAACTTACAAAATATGAGATTTTCATGTACAGCGGATACCTGTGCATCGATTTTAAACCTACTGAAATGCATCTGAGTGGCGTCACTGGTAAGGAAGCCATAGATAAAGTCAGAGAATACTAGCTGTTGTTGCCAATGCTAAACTGTAACAAAAAGGTGGTCTTTCTAGAGGAGTCACTGATTGTTACCCTTTGCTGAGCTGTGACTGGGCTTTTTTAAACTCAATCAGATTCGGTATTGTCCACAAAACAGGTAAGTTGACATATTGTCTTTTACAGTGGGCATTTAGTGTAATTTTTCTAGCTGTACATTCTAAACCTTGAAAAAAACGAACATGAATCACTACGTCAAGTTAATGCTCATGGTTTGAAAACACTAACAGTGGAACAACTTGTCAGGGATGACTGTTAGCTACACTAAAGGATTCTAGAAGAGGATTAGATTTAAGGCTAAAATCTGGGGTCTTTTCAGTTTCACATGCATATTTCAAAAGAAATTGAGAGTGTAATTCTTGGACAGAAGGATACTCATACAAGAAGATATTGAAAGATACAGATATGTCTTAGCCAGCTCCTATACCACCTTCTCCAGAGGCTCTGGACAAAGGAAATGTTGAGGAGGAAATACACGTTAAAGAAATACATGTCTAGTACACTCACTAACCAGTCTAAATCATCTCAAAGGTTTGAACATTAAAGCATGAGCTAGAATACTCTAATTTACACTGGGAGGGGACTGTGAAGATCATTTCCACAGAGCCCAAATACTTCTTTTACACTCAACTTGGGTCATGGTGAACAGAATTTCTCAACAAAACTTTAAGAAATTAAGAAAAGCTTTGAGGTTAGTAACAACAGGACACACGCACCAAATGCCAGCTATGTGCTCTTCACTTTAATGCAAATTTTGCAGTATATCAAATGGGACAATTTACAACTATGCCATGTTTGCTAGTTAAGTCCTACAGACCCCTGACAATTTAGTGGCAGATTACCACTTGGGACATAATAGTGACTGCATGCTTGAATGTGTTTGTTTTAGTACATGTCTGTATGTGAAAACATCTTCCATGTCTCAGTAGATAAGTATCTTCTTTAAACAAGGAAGACCATTCACAATAATTGCTTATGGCCAATTTCAAGAAAACATACTACTCTTCTTTCACATGTAGGAAATAGTTTTCTAGGGTGTTATCTTGCTTAATCAACTGATATAGTAACCTTTCTGTTTCCTCCTACTCTGTCCTGCTAGGCAGAGTCTGAAGTTATGTTTCGAGCATAAGCTATGAGGAAGAAACTACCTGTTGAAACATGACACATTATTTCAGGAAACTGTTAAAGACACAACCAGATTCAGATAGGTTTTGAATTTCCTGTTCCCGAGTACTTTTTTGTAATAATCAGCAAAACAAACAGTGATGGAAGATTTGAGAAATGCAATAAGCCCGTCAGCTGCCAATAAAGACCTTTCCACTCTGCATTTTGATGTACATTTGGCATTAGTGTATTTCCCATCACAGGAAAATGTCCTCTTCAGCCTTCAGGTAAGTACTTTTGATTTCTAAAACCCTAAGTCTACAAATCAGCCAATGCTAATAAATACATCTGTTCACAACAGAGCTTAGAAACAGTAGTTCTTAGAAGGGCAGTCTGCCTCTAAAAATAAAATTGCTTTTGTCAGGTTTTTGTATATTTCAAGCTTCAGCTCAAAATAAAATAAAATAAAAAAAAAAAAACACAAAAAAACCACAAAAACCAAAAAAAAAGCAAAAAAAACCAAAAACAAAACCAACAACAACAAAAAAAAGAAACGAGAAAGAAAGCAAAAGGAGAACCTACGCTTCCCCAAACAATTCAACAAATCTCAAGACAACGTGGTATTTTCACAAGTGGAGGAAAGCCACTGCAGGTCCACACAAAGAAGCAAGCTAAGCCCCTCATCTGGCCTCTCTCTGCTCTACTCAAACTACTCTAGTCAAACAGCAAAAGTGTAACCCAACATCACCTGGGATGAAATATATGGGAAACAGATAGTTTAGCATTATCTGACTGGCCATGGTGACAGAACAATTTTCCTATCCACAGCTGCAGATTCCTGTGTGACAGGGTCCAACTTCCCACCTTAACTTTCCATCTATAAAGACGAGAGTACATTACTTCTCCTAAACTGTCTCTGATTTCTTTGTTTACATAAGAACATAAATTAGGAGACATTAGTCTTCCTGTACATATCATTTTAGCCCCAAAGAAGCACATGTTAGGCATACTGGTATCACAGCATTACTAATAAATAGACTGGAAAAATAACACCTTGATGTAGCCCCTCTTGATGTATCATGGATGAGAAAAGAGGCTGACATAACTTTCTTGATGGCAGAGGGAGTATAAATAGAGGGTAATGGGCTGGAAGTTAAAATCCTCCTTCTCTTTACTCTCTCTCCTCCATGGAAATACAAAGAAACAATACATGGCAGCCGCTGTGATGTCCTTATGGTGGCCAAAATTATGGAAATACTTCACTTGGAGGATGATGTGTGGTCACTGCATAACCCAGGGTAATTACCATGCACTAACACACAGTGCAAGATGGTAATTAATATGTGCTCCCCTCTTCAGTTCTCAGCCTTGAGGCCAAGCCTGACCTGCAGGCACCAACTGCTGTTTCTCCAGTTCGATGTCCCTGTCCAACCCATGTCCCATTCTGGCAGGTCCTTTCATCAGCACTAACCAGCTTCCAGGTGACAACATTCAGTGCTCCCTCTGCAGAAACAAAGCCAGTGGTTTACTGTGAGAGCTATAGCGCTCTCTTCCCATCATCTCCAGCACTCAGCAGACAATGGCTGTCAGGAGCAGCCTAGCAATCTCAGATGTCTGAGTGCTTAAATCCTCCTGTACTTGCACAAGGAGGAGGGATGTGATGGCTGTTACACTGATTCAGGTATCACAATGATTTTGTGCCTTCAGTGCAGAGCCTGAATAGAAAATATTATGAACTGTTACCACCCAGTGGAATTCAACTGTCACTTAACATTTTTTCACGTTCATTGTATCAATCCTACACTGTCGTTCCATCACTTTGTCAAGGAGTCTAAACAATGAAAAAGTTTCATATGCGAGTTGAACAGCATTACATACAGCAGAAAATCACTTATCAAAGCAAATGGCGAACCTACATTGAGTGATCCAGACACAGGGGAAAATTTCACAAATGAAATACTATTGATCTTCATGTTTTTATTGTTAAGGGCTACATATGCTGGCTCCACAGGATATTTTGGGAGCAAGTTAATATGGACAGGAATAAAGACACAGGCATTCGAGCCTTTCTACGACATCTTTACTACTCCCTCAAGACAGAAAAATGCATTCTTTTCTCCTGATTTGGATAATACATACAGATTAACTAACCATTTTGATATTTTGAATTATCTGTAGGTTAGTGAATAAATAACACCTACAAACTGAGTCAGTTTTGGACTCCACCTTACTCCTGCCATCACCAGGCTGCTACATCAAAGCGCTGTAACAAATGATAGTGTCTTTTTTTCAGCTAGAAAAATGCAGCACACAAAGAGGTTCTGGTAATAAACACTGACACACCTTCACTGCAGCAGCTTGCTGGAGCTCTGTAAGAGAGAGTAAGTTGTCCAAAGCAGACAACTACCTGTAAATACATGTAAGAGTTAACCCACAGCTGGGCTCTGATCCCCATCCCAGGCTTTTGGACAAAAAGCAAGATCTTAAGCAGACTGATCTCTTAAGAGGCAGATGCCTATAAAACTGAAGTAACTAAACTCAGCAGCGTACCTCATTTGTGGAAAGGCAAAATAACCTGTCTAAGAGCACTTGGTAGCATAACACCATGGTCTAAGCCAGGAAGCTGTCGAGAACCCAGGTGGCCAGAACAGGATTCCTTCAGTGTGAAACTAGCTACACATATTCGTGGTTTATGTTTCACAAAATCCTTACCTGCTACTGATAGTAACACCTCATTGTTAAATACTGAGGGGAAAAAAAGAAGTGTCTTGGAAAAAATAATCATGCTAAATACTAACCAACATATCGGGATTTTACCCTTTGCACTGTGATTTTTTGTGTCTACTGTCAGGCTACCTAAAAAAAATGGGCTTTACACAACCACACTGTCCTTGTGGGTTGTATCTGTTTCCTGACGCACAGTCATTCCATCTATTCACTGATTTCAAGCCAGACACAATCAGGTGTCAGCATCCAAAGACACTGAAACCTCAGTTACTGAGTGAGAGTGAAGACCCCTTAGACCTCCCTGAGAGAGGCTGCAGCAGGAGTTCAAGCTTTATTTGGTTTGCAAGGGTGCCACCGTGTGACACAAAACTGTTTCCAGAAAAAGGGAGACAGGAATGTCCTCCTCAAGGCACTCCAGCAACTCACTTGAAGAGATAGTGACTGCTATGAGGCCCTTCTGCCCTTAACTTCGAGCCCATTCTGTATCTATCAGAAGGTCCTCCCCAGGTTCCGCTTGGAAAGGGTTGTTGGGAACCTCCTTCAGCAGACCACAAGGGAACACAGGAAAATGGGACAGGAAAGCAAGAAGAAAGGTAACAGCTAATTCTGGAAGCAGGCAGCCTCCTACTAAGTGCTTTGGTGCTACAGTGAGACAGGTTTCATACGCTTTTGCCCTACATAGCTGTGAAGGTTCCTCCAGCACTTCTTTGTCAATAGGAATAGCATTTCCTGGCAGTTTCCAGCATGGGACATTGTAATTTGCCTGTTCTGTCCTCCTAAAATGTCAGGTGAAGGATTCTGATCCATTTTTCACTTCCTGACCTAAATTCCTGTGATATAAATAGCAGCCAGGTGTTAATTAATTCCCATATGCATGCGTGTATGTGGATAACATGTTTATATACATGTGCGCTTTTATAGTTACTACAGCAAAAGTAGGTCTTACACAGATAAGGACCAGATGCTTAATTAATGAGATATCTTTCTGCCTCAGAGGAAGTGTACTAAACCATACACACTTGGGATGCTGCTTCTGCCACTGTATGAGGCCAAAAAACCCCTGCATGCTTGGCATGAATTTACAACAGAAGCCTCCACATTCAGTGTAATTGAAGACTGTGGTTTACCTCCAGCCATGCTTTGCTCCAGTCTGCGCTCGTAGTCACAAACAGACGAAGAACTGTTCACTAACAACGTACACAGGCAAGTGACTCAACGGGCCATGGCAGCATCTCAGCTTGTGGCCACAGAAGGAGCCGTGCTGCTGGCACACACATGAGTAGCCAGAAGACGACAAGAGCCTGCCAGGAAACTGCCCAGAGGGGAGCACTTACCTGAGGCGTAGCAGTAACCAAATGAAGGTAAACTTATATCAGTGAGCTTCTGGAGTGAGCTTCCTGAAGATGCCCACCTCCTGAGCTCTGGTTCACACTGCGGAGCTGTACTGGGGCAGATGCACTGAATTACTTTTGGATTAAGCTACACTGGGAAATGCACTCTAGGAGCACACCCAAGGCTCTTCACATAGTAACCAGTAGAGTGTGGACTTACCAGGACCAACTATTTCCGTTGGGCTGGTCTATTCTTCACGTATACATAGCCTGAAGCCAATCCCACAAAAATCAGTAACATGGATGAGTACATTATGGGATGGTGTGCCAGCAGTACATGGCATCACAGCCATAGCCAAGAACTAGGATATGAAGATCCTGCATGAGGATGGCTGTATACCATGTATTTGTAGTGCGCAGAATCTCAGAACAGTTAAAGTTGGAAGCTAACTCTGAAGAGCCTCTAGTCCGCTCTCATATCCCCAGTTACATGAATACATGGATGTGTTGCCACTTTTTAATTAAGGAAGCCACAGTCCTAGACAGTTGAAGGTTTGTAAACCCCACAAATGCTGGCCCTGATTTTCATACTCAGAAATAACATTGTTTTTTTTTTTCTTTGGACTGAGAAACAGGCTTTCAGACTCTGTATGTGTTGAACCTGGTATATAAAGGGTATCTGTGTCTGCCTCTGTGCTCGCCTGGCACATCCATACTTGAGTGCTTTCCTGCACTCCAGATAATTAACTGGACTAAGAGGCACTCATTAGCTCGGATACAATGCTGGGCTAAGACAGTTTACACCACCTTCAGGATCTAAACCGATCCCTGATCATGTTGCTCCTCCAGATTGGAAACATGTACCAGAAGTGCTGGTCAACTGCTCTAAGAGGGTGCTGCATCAGGCACACTTGTCCAAACGAATAGGAACAAACAGGTTTGCTCACATCCCCTGCCAGACAGCCTTTGTGAATGATGTGCAGTGTGTCAGAAGTTTACAAGTGCATGTGACTTGTTTACCAGTGATCTCTGTCACTGTCCCTGCAAGAGAGCAAATTCATCTTCTGGGTAAATGGCAGTACAGAAAGTACAATGAACAGTTGGAAAGGCAAACACCAGGGGTTCCTGTCTCAAGGGAGATAAGTCCACCATGTGGAAAGCACATGGAATGGCTTGAGGAGACCACAAGTAAATCAGAAGTGCGGTCACTCCCAGATGTGAAGCACAAATTTGGCAGTAGAGCTAAGCAAGACTAACATGATTCACAAAGAAATGTTAACTAGCAGGTGATGTAAGTCCCCTTAGACCTATTTACCTGTCTTCCCTGGGATAAAGGTAAAGGAATAAATTAATACATTTACACTTTTGACAAATATCAGTTTGAATGCAGGTTTTACTTTTAATCTTTCTAAGTGTTCTATTACCAAACTGACCATCTTCTCACACACATTTTACACTTGGATACATCACTGATTATTCTCAAGATGCCAAAGAGATGACTGATTAAATTTAAACTTGCCCCAAAATACCTACTTCAGAGGTTCTGTCTATTATCTTCTTATTAGAGATGCAGTCGATAGTGAGCTATCAGAGAATAAGAAAAAGCTCAATTCATGGACAGGCCTCAGGGACCTTGACCATAGTAGTAGCTGTTGCAAGCTGCTCACTGAACAGAGTCAGGCAGGCAGCCTCTATGCCTAGATATGGTTACCAGTGTTAAAAACCAACACTGCAAAACTGCAGTTGTGAAAATCAACACCACAAAATACACTAACAGGCTGTAAGAGTGACCTCAAAAAAGGCTCAAAACTTCTTGGAAATTTTGGAAGCAACACCATGAACCAACTGAAGACAGAATCAGAAATGCCTTTGCATGCAGCCAGAGAAGAAGAAACATTTTACTCCAAACTAAACAGAACACTACTGAAACACAGAGACTTGGCATAACCTCATCTCAACTGGCTGTTTTCACAGAGACCCTAGATGAATCACCAGTACGAAGTGACCAGGAAAGAGAATTATTATTAAAAAAGGTAAAACAGAAGTCATGAAGGACTAAAAATAAAAGATGGATGACAGAGATGACATCTTGAGTACTGTACTGACTTCTGGGCCTCTCACTGCAACAAGGATAGTGACGCAATGGAGTGTGTCCAAAGAAGGGAAATGGAGCTGGTGAAGAGGCTGGAACATAAGACTTGTGAGGAGCAGCAGAGGGAAATGAGACTGTTTAGCCTGAAGAAAAGAAGGCTCAAGGATGACTTTATTGCTCTCTACAACTCCCTGAAAGGAGGCTGTAGATGGGTGGGGGTCAGTCACTTCTCCTAAACAGCAAGTGATAGGACAAGAGGAAATGGCCTCAAATTGCATCAGGGGAGGTTTAGATTGGATATTAGGAAAAATTTCTTCATGGAAAGAGTTGTCAAGCATTGGGATGGGCTGCCCAGGGAAGCAGTTGAGTCACCATCCCTGGAGGTACTTAAAAGATGTGTAGATGTGGCACTTAGGAACGTGGTTTAGTGGCAGACTTGGCAGTGGTAGTTTTATGTATGGACTCAACAATCTTAAAGGTGATCATGGGATTCAACAAGTCCAAGTGCAAGGTGCTGCACCTGGGTCAGGGCAATCTCAGACATGAGTACAGACTGGGAGAAGAACTCCCTGCAAGCAGCTGTGCCAAGAAGTACTCGGGAATCCTGGTAGATGAAAACCTGGACATGGGGCAACACTGTGCACTCGCAGCCCAGAAAGCCATCCTGAGCTCCATCAAAAGACATGTGACCAGCAGGTCGAGGGAGGTGATTCTCCACATCAACTCTGGTCTCCTGAGAATCCACATCGAATAATTTGTCCACCTAAGTACAAGAAAGGCATAGACACACTAGAGTAGGTAGAGAGGAGAGCCACAAAAACTGTGAGATAGTTGGAGAACCTTTACTATAAGAAAAGGCTGAGAGAGTTGGAGTTGTTCAGCACACAGAAAATAAGTTTCCAGGGAGACATTATTGCAGCCTTTCAATACTTGAAGTGGGCTTCTAAGAAAGATGGGGACAGACTTTTTAGCAGGACCTGTTGTGATAGGAGAAGGGATAATGGATTTAAACTGAAAGAGGATAGATTTATATTAGATATAAGAAAGAAGAGCAGTAAAACACAGAAACAGGTTGTCCAGGGATGTGGTGGATGCCACTTTCCTGGAAACATTCAACATCAAGTTGGACTCAGCTCTGAGCAACCTGATCTAGTTGAAGACGTCCCTGCTCGTGGCAGGGGGTTTGGACTAGATGAACTTTAAAGATTCCTTCCAAACCAAAAATCATACTTGATTCTATGATTCTCTATAAATTTAATTACCTACAGGAATAGTCCAGAGTTTAACTCATGTTGATAAATAGTAAAAAAAAAACCAAAATACAGAGCTGAGAGCAGCCTGGAGAAATTACTGGTTTTTAACTGGGTGTTTATATTTTTAAAAAGTCAGGAAATTGATCAGTTGCAGTCACGGTAGAAAAATATCTTTTGAATTTGTCAGCAAAATAGAAGAACGAAAAAAAAGCAAAACACAAAAAAAAGACAAATATTGTTTTAGTCTACTCAGAACACTTCCTTAATATACAGCAAAATCTATTCCTCTCTAGGAAGAGAAGCCCCACCATTTTAGTCTTCTAAACTGAAGCTGAAACTAAACATTTGGTTTTGAAAGTAAAAATTAAATTTTTCATTTTAAAAATTTCATTCTATCTTCTTTTATTTAAAATGCTTCAATGAATTTGATTTTTCAAATCATGTCAGCAAACCTGAAATGCTGCATTTTTTTTTAATTCCGCACTGTTCTCCTAAAGATGCCTGTGATTAGGAGGAGTATTCCTTAATTCTTTTATGTGCTGGTTCTTTTTTGTTCTTCCTTGTAAGAATTCCCAATTTGGAATTGCTTATGCAGACCCAAATATGATGAAGATAAAAGTTAGAAATTATGATGATCTTTGAATGTAGTCTGTGTCGTTTCGTAAGCACCGAAACATTTATTGCAGTTAATTATCTTAAAACCTTAAGCACACTGATAGGCTTTAAATTAATACAGAAGTAAGATTAAATATATAAAAGCACACCTACTTTCATTGCTTGTTGCTTCTGGAAATAGCATTTTAAACTAATGAGCTGGAGGCTAAAATTATGTGGACTACTGTATGGAGCTGGTGAGAGAGGAGTTTCATTAGCAGATGGACAATAACAGAGATGATGGATTTGACAGATCCAGCCAGTGTTTTCAAGAACTCATACAATTAATTGTTCTAAATAGCAGGTATTGCAACACATTCTGCTGGGGAAGGGATGCAAATCACACAGAAGATGAAAGAATATTATATGAGATGGTACTGCAGATGAGGGCCCACTTGTTAATGCCGCGTCTTTGCTCCACATCCCACCCAAGCACACAGATTGCTTGTGTAGGAAGCCAACTCTGCAGAGACAGCCTAACCCACCGGTCAGTGATAGTGTGGGCTCCACACCCTCCTGCATGCAGGGTACCAGCATTCCCACTGTCATCTGCACCAAGAAAGAACCCACAGGCCAACCACAATGTCACACAGGTGAGAGGACAGAGCTTTAATGACAGCCTTCCTTAACTGAAACACTGACCCATTAAACACTGCTCACAAATTTACAGTTACTATGGATCTTGGCCAAACAGCCTGCAGATCAAGGGAAAATGAAGATCAACAGCAAAATTAAGAAGAGAAAATCAAATGCAGTAATTTGCTAGTATAGCAATACAGTACTGCTGTGTATGCTGAGTTCTTAGGGCACTTGAACGTATACATCTGCATTCATGTTCTTGGAGAAGGGTGTACATATGTGTTTATCTCACAGAAACCTATGGTAAGACAAGGTTTTCAAAAACTTTAGTAATTTATTAAGGAAGCATGATCCCCCTTTAGGTTTTGTATATTTAATCCAATACTATAACATGCTTTTTCCAAAACGTTTGGAATTAATAAGTCCCTGTAGACTTTATAAGAAGTAATTAATGCTTGTGTGTCTATAGAAGGATCTGAATGTGTACAAAAATGTAGCTAACATCTAGGTGACTTTTGAAAGCGTATCTCAAGGCCAGACTGAGGGCTTGGGCCATGAGAACTATTGTGTCATTAGGTTGGTTTGAAGGAATATGAGTTCTCTTCTGAAAAGCCTAATTCTCTTTTATTGAAATTGATGAGAGATTTGCAATTGATCACAGTGAAATGAGGTCAGAGCCACAGCTGATATGTCTAATTAACAGGCTACATCCACTCCATCTGTCCCACAAAATGTCTAAGAGTGTAGGGTAAAACATCTCCATCCTATGTTGGTGCTGGTCAAATCCTGCATAAAAATAACAGTGAGAGCACTTAGAAGATTTCATCCTCTGAAATATCTAAACATTTGTGCCAGAATAATTCATCAAGTTTCCATGTAGAGGAATTTTCTGGGTAAATTACAAAATAAGAACTCAGATGGCAAAAAATCTGTGGGTGTACTTGTAAGTATTGTGTCAGATCCTGAAACCCCACTCTCCTATGTAGGCGCCTGAACCCTACAACGAAATGCAAAGCTAGTTTTTCTGACTCACCTAGGTGCGTCCTGTTGTCTCCAGGCTAGGTGCATAATACATGCTGGCAATCTCCCTTTCAGGCTTTGTCTTGACAATGCAGCAAATGGCTTACGATTCCTACACCAAGATCCAAAACCACCACAGCTGCATGACTACAAAAACAATCCTGTGTAGTAGGGCTTGATGCCAGGTAAGGTATTTATTATTTGCACCTCCTCTGTTAATTTACGTTGGATTGACTAATAACCATCTTTCTACAGCTAATACAAAATCTATGTAAGTACCATACTATATGCTGCGGTTAATTTTAGGGAAATCAAATCATATGCTTCATGATCTGGACCAAACCTTTATTGTTTAGTGAGCCAGCAGCACAGACAAACAGTACTTATGACCCTGGAACTGTAGCTTCAGAGACATTGCAACTTGGGATGAAGATGAGTATTTAGAGAAGAAGACTGTAGGAACAACCAAGTTTGGACAGGAGGAACGGAGCACAGATGAGGCCTTTTTGTTTTATTTTGTTTTTTCGCTTGTTAAGTGAGATATTGATAAACTCAAATGGCAGGGATCTCTGTAGCTTCCATGCGATTTACCTCCTACTCTGAACAAAATGGGAGCTCTGCATTTGTGCCATTTCATGTTCCATAAACACAATTTGTATTAAGTGTATATAAAACTGAGAAGCACTTAAAACTATTTCACTAGTCAAATCATGATGCTAAGTAATTACTCAGGCTTCTGCCTATTCAAACCTAATAATGCTTCACACTATTCCACTTGTTTAGATTTATTTTGTAGAATGGTGCAGCACACGCACACACAGACTTGCCTGTTAACTGTGTACCACATATCTATACAGGTAACATCTCTGTGCTTTCCACAAACCTTCCCTGAGACCGTTCTCTAGAACTGAGTCCAATGGAAATGGAAGAGCCCACATCAGTATTATTAAACTCTGCAAAATATGGTGATCACACCCAAACTGCCCACTGGGAATGGCCACTGGCCCACGCTGACTTCCTAACCACACCTGGCCGGAGCCATGGTGGGTTGCTCTGAGGCTGACCTGCACCCAGAGGGCTGAGCTCCCAGCTCAGACACCTGCTCTGCCTCTGTTTAATTTGCTACTACAGATGCAGTGATAGTGTCTCCTAGTGGCTATATTCTTGAAGGAACAGACCCAAATCCAAACTTCTCATCTGAAACTCCCACTCTAGAGGCATACAAAATACAAACACATCTATAGATTTTTAAAGTATTTAAATCAGCATCATTCAAATAAGTAAAATAAATAAATGGTCAAGGTTTAATATCTAAGTTACAAAGCTGATTTAACATCTAAACCCTATCTCTAGGTTACACAAATGTGTGGGTTTAAAAAAACCCAAACAAACAAAAAAACCCCAACAAAACAAAACAGTAGCAAAGTGCTGCATTCTTTCCCTTTTGAATAGTAGCACTAGAGAGACAGATGAGAGCCGTAATAAAACCATGTGAAGCAAAGTGTTCAGAACTTTGCTCAGTGGTCTGAAGGCAAGCATGGGCATCAACTGGATCACAGTTAACATCATTTAACATTAAAGTCCTATCAAGACCCTGTAAAAGCAATGGAAATTCTGAAATGCTTTGTGATGGTAAATCTCCATAGATCGATCAACCACATAGCGAACCCCGTGTCAGACACCAGTGTTTGTATGAACTAATGTCATGGGATCTCTGAACCACACTAAGGACTCATGAAAGGCAGTGTCAGCACAGATAGGGCCACATCTCCCCATAGCACCCTCCCTGCAGTCACGGCCGGCAGAGAACATTTAAACAGAGACCATAAAAACAAGAAATGCTGAAGAGTATCAATACTTGGTGCTAGCCCTTCCTCCTTGAACTAGCTATTTTTCATTTTCAGCACAAGCTAAACACCAAAAATCCATCTTAGTAATGAGATCTGGATCAGGGGATTTTGTGAAAAAAAGACTTAACCATCAAGATAGAAACAGCGTATTCAACAGTAAGCCAAAACCCCACTAGCTGAAACTACAGTAAGACAGATCCAGAGGTCACATGGGTCTGATTTTGCCATGCTGATGAACGCTTCTTTTTTCCCTTTCTACCAATTGAAATTTCCCATTGCCCACCATCCCCTTATAACAGAAAGATCTGTGAAGCAAATTTCCATACTTAACAAGTATGGACTTAACCAAATAAGACATTGAAAGGAAAAGAAGTAATGACTGGGAAGGTGCGGACAAGGAAATCTTTCCTAGCAAATCCTTGCTTTAAGTGACTGCTAGTTCTTAACAATGAAATACAGAATTACCTTCCTCTGCGTAAGGATCAGAGCTTTTTGTTGTCCGTCAAGTATGCTCTCACATCCCTGACATTCCCACTTTGGAGAGGAGAAATAACTCACTGAAAAAATGACTGTGGTTGGAGTAGTTTTATCACCACAAAATAAAGCATTTATGTATTTCTGATCTCGACCAGCATATGTAGCTGAACATATGTTCACATATAATACCTACACATCATACCTTTGACCCACGTCCAGCAGGTCTTTCTCCAATGTACCTGTGTGTTCCTGAAATATACAGCTCTGCTTGTGGCAATGGGCACTCTCTGCCACTGCTCTCACATTGCGCCAGTGCTGGTGGAAAGCCTTGACTGAACAAGGTCCACTGATATTCACTTTCCCTGATGATCCTTATGATGCCTCAGTTTGCTGACCTTTAGGCCGGAGTGAAAACTAATCTCTACCCTCAGCTTTTTACTTGAGGGGGGAGAAAGATGACAATTCAGTTTTGGAAATGGTTCTCACTGGTGAAAAGAGACTGACAAGTGAAATGCTTCCCACTCAACTTGTTTTCCACACCTCCTTCAGCTATCACAGACCACTAGTTGAATCATATCAAATAACAGCTTCAGCTTGGCTTAGTCTAGGTAAATTTCCTAAAAGGTTGGAAAGCAAGGCCTAAACTTTTTCTTTTCTCACCCTGACAATTTAGCTCTGTTCTGTAAGGAAAGCAAGAGCATGTTGAAGCCTTTCTGTTTCTGGCACTCTCATTCTTCTAGCCCACCTGTTCAGCCAACTTCTTTTAAAAGTACCTCGCTTTCTACACACATCTAAAACCTCTTTTCATCCAAAGTTAACAAGATCTCTCTGACACAGCTACCTTGTCATGTCTCCTCTTATTAAACCCCTGCACGATAAATCTCACATTCCCTCACTGATCCAAAACAAGCACAGACCTCTACAGCCACCTTATGCAGGAAATACAAACAGCAGGTGACCACAGCACCCCGAGGAGAGCCATAGCTGTGGTAGTCCAAGGATACGGAAAGGACAGAGCTGCAACCCTATGAATGTAGGATGGTTCTTCCATCTCTGAGTGCCTTCCTCATGGCTCTGATCATTTGTTGACAGTATCTAGTTAAGTGATTTTGTTGTCAGAGGAAATGCTACACAGGGCAGATTAAACTGCTGGGCTGCTACCAAAACAAAAACGTACAAGTTCAGTGCAGAAATTCCTTGCAAAGGCAACGCAATAGCAAATGAAAAGTTAATTCTGTCACAGTACTGCGAAAAGCCAGAAGAGCCTTACAGATTTGCCTTCTGTCAGACTGGGGCATTTTCCTTTTTCTAAAGCAACCAAAACTAACACTTTCTAACCTTCCACTCCTCCCAAGCCAACTGCTTGGGTGGCACTGCACAGAGTCAGTTCCTTCTTCTGACCAGGTAACGGGACACTTGTATGCACACCCGCTCAGACATGTGTTGGGTTATTTAAATCAGCTCAGCAAGTCTTTCAACCTGAGAGACACAAAGGCAATATAAACTGAGCTCCCTTTTGCACTCTGTCCTCAAAGAGTCCTATCCAGAGCAGATCATGCTGATACAACATGACAACATCCAGGGATAAAGGGGAGGCTCACACTAAACGCAGTCTAATACTAGCTAGTGTTATAAGAGGGCAAGCAGAGATCAAATAAACCTTTTCTCTTCTCTCCTACTACCAGTTACTCAATAAACTGAAGAAGCCCCCAGCCCCATCAGAGAGCAATAAAGTGACTGATTCTTGCAGTCGAGGGTAGGGAGAACCGTTTCCTTCCAAAGGACACTACCAGAGCTGAACTGTGTTTGCTTTTCTTTTAAGCCTCTTGTAGAACCCTTTGCCCTTCCCAGCATTTCTCTTGCTAGCACTGTAACGCATTTGGCACAGAACTACAAAATTGCACAACTCCTCAAGTTGAGAAGTTGGACTTGTTTGTTGCCTTTTTATGGGGTGGCTGGGGGGGCAGGTCCTCGATTCTCTTTGAAATTATTGTTATTAGTAGTAGTAATTATTACTATTACTAATACTATTATTACTATTGTATTTAGAAAGCAGCTTTCCCGTTCCTCTTGAGTTAACCATTCACTTGGACTCTTCTTTCAGGCAGGTGGTTTAAGCTTGATCTGCCCTCCAGGGGTTAAATAAAGAAGTGATGGGAGGAAAACCAAGACCTTTTCAGTGGCTCATATTTGAAATTCTTTTTCCCCTCTCCCTCTTCTATATGTGGCTCGTCTGCTTCTCGTTTCCTCTCGCTCCCTAATTATTCTGTTAGGGAATGGCGAGGGGCAAGGATTAACAATGAAGCAGATGACAGGAAACTGTTACCAAAAGAACAATGCCGGGCATCTCCCCCATCCTCCCGTTCCTCCCACCCAAGAGACGGTCCCCCTCACCCTTCTGTCGATGCCATGGTTCCGAAAACCCCCTTGTCTTCTCAAGAGTCCAAGGGATTAATTTGGACAGCGGGGCGCGAAGGAGCTTGGCTCTTTGGTATAACCCTCGCGCACGTCTGGGAAGGAGCACGCAATTCCTTGTAATCCCGGGGGCTCCGCAGGGCGAGGATCCGGCAGCTGCGCTCCTGGGCTGTCCCCCACCCCGCCGCCCCCGAGCAGGCTGTCGGTGCCCCGCGGCCGCCCAGCAGTGGCCGGCGGGGCGAGGAGGCGCTGGCACCTGGGCTGCGATCCCCGCGCCCTCCCCTCGCCGCGGGGAGCGTGTGCGTGTGTGCGCGGCTCCGAGCGGCAGGCGGGGGGCGACTTCACATCGGCGCGGCGCTGGCTGAGGCTGGATTGGAAGGTTTTAGCCCTCGAGCCGTGGATTTGCAGTCAATCCCTCTCTATTTTAGGCACGGGCTGACATCACGAGCCGTTGTTACTCCTATAAATCCCCCCCAACCGCTCCTTGGCAGCGCTGGGGGGGCGGCGAGCCCCTCGCAGGGGGAGGGCCGGGCGGCGCCGACCGCGACCTGCCCCGCTCGCCGCCGCCGCCTCCCCGGGGCAGGCTCGGCCGGCCGGGAGCCACGGGGAGCCGGCCGGGAGCTGCGGCACGGACACGGACACGGACACCCCCGCACACACCCCCGCACCCGCTCGGGGTGCGCGGCTGGCACCTCACCCCCGCAGGTCCCCCGCAAGCGGCGCGGCGCTTCGGCGGCAGCGGGACCGGCCGGGGGGCGCCCCCGCCCGCCTCCCCCCGGGCACCGCCACCGGCACCGGCACCGGCACCGGCACCGGCACCTGCCCCGCCGGCCGAGGCGGCGGCAGCCCGAGGGGGCCGGGGAGGCTCAGCCCTGCCCAGCGCCGCTCGGCCGCTCTGCCGCTCCGCACCTGCACCGCACCGCACCCGCACCGCACCGCACCCGCACCGCACCGCACCCGCACCGCACCGCACCGCACCGCACCGCGCTGGCGGCAGCCGCACCAGAGTCCCCCGTGCCCGCCGGGCCGCGGGGCGGTGCTGCCCCCTGCCGGGCCTCGGCCGGCGCGCACACCCCCACCTGCCGGCCCCGGCCCTGCCCTTCCCTTCCCTGGATTCACCGCCATCCCTCCTGCGGCCGCAGCCCCTCCGCCCGGCCCGCCCCGCATCCCTACCTGCACCGCCCGCCGCCGCCCCGCCCAGCCCCGGCTCGGGGGGCACCGCGCTGGTTGTGCAGCGTGGGGCGAGGTCTCCTCCTGTCCGACACCCGCACTTTGTGCCGCGGCACAGGACGCTCGTGTCGCGCCGAGACACTGCCACGCACCTTCCTCCGGCTGCCCCCAGCTGGGGCTCTGCCTGCCAGCCTCAGCGGTGTCCTGCCATCCAAGCCTGACCAACCTGAGGTCCCGTTTCACAGGGAGCAAACATTTCTGCCACAGCTCGTTCCCTGTGCACCGAAGAGGTGGCACAGAAAGGCAGCGGGCCTACGGGAAGCTCCCTGTCGTGACAGGGAGCTGCGAGGCTGCAGGGATTGCACAGCTGAGCGAAGCCTGCCTGACCCTCACCACTCCCACTCCCCGAGGATGCCTTTCCTGCAGCCAAGCCAATTCCAGTTTGCCCTGAAAAATGGCAGGATGCAGCCTACACTCAATCCCAAGTCCTAATCAAATACACATTTTTTTTCTTGTAATCTTACCATGGATGGAGGTTTTCAGTGGAAACAGTTTACAAGGGCAATTCCACAGGAGTCTCAGAAGGTACCTGAAAGAGCTTGTACTACAGTATGTCCATTTCCTTTCAGTGCCATTTTTCAGCTAAGCACCCGGGCTTTTGAAAGTAATTTATTGCAGCCCAAAAAACATACCAAGGAAGAAGTATAAATCCATCGGAGCAAAAAAGAATGTAGAGAGCGTTTTGCTCTCCTTTTTCCATAGCAATATCTTTATAGCTATGGCCTTTCCAGAATGTGCAGCTCTTTTTCCTTAGAGGGAACATGAGTTGCTATCCATGTTGTGCTATTTCACACCCTTTCTCCAACAGATGGCACAGATCCTCACCTGTTTAGAAAGAGATGTTTGAAATAGTTTTACATCTTAAAAATAGAGCCTGGCAATCAAAAGGGTAAGTGATTTCAGCTCACAAGTTGCTTTATTTCAAACATTCACCCCTATTTTTCCTCATTATTGGCACTAGATGCTAACCCCTGCATAGTTCTCAGGCTGTAAACATGAAACTACTGTGGGTAAGCCTGACAGAAAGGATGGACAAGCTAACTTTTAGTTCCTGTGAATATTAGACATGGGTACAGGTGATTGGATATGTTGATACGACTGCTCACTTGTGCATGTGAATACATATGTCACAAAGAAATAAAACATTATATCTGCATTTAGAGGCAGCCAGATTTGAATCTAGGATTCAAACATCACTGAGGTCCTGAAATAGAAAAAAATGCTGCAACCAAGTCCTCTAAAGGACTATTCTAAAACCTGAATCCTGGGGTTGAGAGATGTCTGGTCGTTTTCTTGCTTGTGTTTTCTTTGAAGAGCATCATGACTGTAAAAAGAAGGGAGGTTGAATTGGGCTGTGCGTGCATAGCTGTAGCAACCTCCTGAGATTTTAATTCCATGGATTCCTACAAGTTTCTCTTCAAGAATGTACTTTTGTGTGATATACAGTCAGTGAACAGCTATATTGTTGCTGTCCAAATTCAGAAACTTTCAGCTATTCATTGCCAGATCTGTGAGTGATTTGAAGCCAAATGGATATGGGATTCAACACTGAGGAGGAGTTAGAGGATCAGTAAATACTAGTCTGATCTTTAGTAAAAGGAGAAGAGTGAGGGCTAAGGGCTAAAGCTGTAATTAAACCAGACTTTTGCAGATCTGTGTGAACTGGACAAATCCTAAAGGGATAAAAAAACATTCAAGACCTCTTCTCTCTTAGTTGTAGCAGTGGAGAATGATAATGCTATGGAGAGCAATGCAGTCATGGCGTCATAACTGAGAAAATAACTATCTCACAGATCTTTGTAATTTGTTTATCATTAGGTAATTAATTAATTAGAGTGTAGAGGCTATCACTTAATGTAATCATGGAAGAGCTTTCTCATTTCATTCTTTTTCAATAGTGCTAGGAAAAAACACATGTTGATTTTCTGCAAGTTTGTGCTTCTCCAAAATTGACACCTAATTTCCTCTAACCCATTCTGTCAGTGGGGGAGTACCACACATTCACTGGCACATGTTCCTCCCAGCAGAGGAATGACATACATCATATTTTTCACATTTAATTCAGAATTTTTGTTGCTGTTGTTGCCATGCAGTTTGTTGGCCAAGCATAATCTCCTGGCATGAGGAGAAAGACAAGCAAGATAAAGAGAAGCAATATACTTTGGTTGTAGCTTTTAAACTATTTGATTTAAGCAACATCACCTGGTCCTGTTGTCAGTGAAAACAAGACAAGTGCAAAAGCATAACACATTAAGTATTTTTGCCCGGGAAAGTAAAAAACATATTACATGGAATGATGTCCAATAGCAATTGTCCTTTTAGCAGGAATTTTGAGATTCAAAAGTGGGTAGACACTACTGAATGCTAAGAAACCCTTAACAGGATTTTACAGCATCAGAGTATCAAAGCTGAAATCAGACATTCTAGCTTATAATTGGCATAACCAAGCAATAGGCTAAGCAGAACACAGCTTCATGATCTGAGTTCTTCTTGGTAAAAGTACTAAATCCTTTCATCAGATTCCCAGCCTTCAGACCCAACTATTGCTGTGAGCTGGTTTGGGCACTGTAATAATTTGAAGGTCCAACAAATTCCAGGGTGTTATATATGACTTATCAAAGGAGTCATTATTGATGGGAGACAGTCATTACCGTCTCTCCTCCCCAGGATTTTTAGGATTAATCCCCAGTCTTTAGTCATGACTGAATAGAGAATAGAGAAGGATTTGGTGAAAGAGCAGTGAGGACAATGAGGACACCCAAATGTCTCCCCTGGACAACATGCCCAATAGGAGAATTTTTATCCTTTGATGTCAAACAGTTCAACCTCAGTTCAAGAAAAACATCTGCTGTGAGACCTGGACATTACTCTTCACCCTGAAGAGTTACAGAGGAATAGTCTTGCCACAAAGGTATGGGAACTGATGGAAAACAGAAGTTTCCCCAGGCTTTCATAGTTCTTTGAAATCCACTTGGACAAAATATATTTAGAATATGTTTTGTGTTTTCATCTATTTAGAATACAAGGTGGAAGAGAACTCCTCTGCACATTTCATTGGAGTTGTTCATGTACAATAGCAGCGCTGGATGTATTAAGAAAAAAAAAATCCTGTTATTTGTGTAGTCATTGAATTTTTTGCTAATTCTGCCTTTTATGTACCTGAAGTGTCCCAAGTGAGAGTCACATGCAAACAGACAAGGACAGTAGAGAGTCCCTAGTATGTGACACAGATAAAGCAACAATTAATCTAAATAATGTCAGACATGAGTATGTAGGTTAAAAAAACAAACTGTGGTTTATTTAAATGTGTAAAGTACTTGGGAGGGAAGAAGATTACATTGTACTATGGCAATACAAACAGCACATGCCGTAACAAGCTCATCCATCGTAATGAATTCAGGCTACTCTTTCTAGACTCTTAATCCACTCAGTCACACAGATCTTTGGGAAGCTTACCATCAATTTCTCTAGGGGACTCCAAACTACAGATTAATTTCAGACAGAGTTTACTGTCCTGTTTCTGTGTGTCAGACTCAAGAGTATTGTCCTCCCACCAGGGGAGACAGTCAAAATATAGCAAAACTTCTCATGCACTACGACCCTCTGTCATGGGTTAAGTAAAAGTAGCCTGATGAAATATCTGATCCTAGGACAAATACCAGGCTGTGTACCTTAACCTTATCCCAAATGTGTCTCATCACTGGGATGAGAAGCCTAAAGCAGCAGAGACTGAGAGACATATTATACTATAAAATGCTGTTTCCAGACACAGGTTTTTATTTCATGTTCCTCTCAATCCAGTCTTTGAAGGGAAGAGCTTTGGTGTAGCCACTGTAGAGTCCTAGGTGGCAGGTTTTATCATAGCCCCAGCTCACTAATCCCATCAGGTGCCACCTTAGCTCAGGAGATGCTTTTCCTGGCAAAGTTATGGCTGCAATCCCACCAGTCTCAGCAGGGCAGATATTGGAGAAGGCTGTGTGATCTTGTTTGGCACAGAACATACTGTCAGTGATGCTGACTTGTATCCCATTATCCTCATACTGTTGCTCACACAACAGTGAATCCACCATCTGAACAGCTCCCATGCGGATTGTGTCATTCTTATATCCAGGATCTTTAATGTCAGTCAATACCTTCCAGCCAGTCACCATTATCTTTAAATCCTCTGTAGATGTGGTCAAGTCATGAGAAGATGACAGGCAAATGGGTTGAACACGACTGCTGATTCTGGCTTTGTCCAAGAGTTTTATGATAGCTATATCAGAATCAAGTAATATAGGATCGTAATTGGGATGCACTATGATGGCAGAAATCTGGAGAGGAAACAGAGTAGGAGGAATTGTAGAGTTAACAGAAGTGGCAAGTCAGCAGCACTCTTTCCATACTACTAAAATACATATATGTTTATTTTGCATCCTTTTCCTCTACCCCCACTTATGGTGTTTTTTTCACCATGGTGTTCACTCAAATGAGAAACATGCAGAGATCAAGCATCTTCTGAATTCTTTTTTTTTTTTTTTTGGCTTGGATTTCAGGACAGTTTTTATTGCATGAGGCACTTCCTAATCAAAAGCAGTCAAGGACATTTTCAGCAAGATGGGAAGTTAATATGCAGTTCAAGTTTTCCACTGTTTACTGTAAAGGTTTAACCTGCCATGTCACCTTCAGTTTTTGGATTTTGGATGGGGCAGGGGCTTTACTACCTTCTTACTGACCTTCAATCATCTTCCTACCAATACATTACATAATATTGGGGCCAAACCTTTACTGCTCGTTTCCTTAACAAAATGGTACAAGAACAGATAGGATTTCCTATAAGGAAATACTGTAAATAGATAGATAAATAGATGGATAGATAGATAGATGATAGATAGATAGATAGATAGATAGATAGATAGATAGATAGATAATATTTATATACATATATATACACATATATATTTTCTTACAGGAAAAGTATGAAAAAGCTAGGATTAGAGAAAGAAACTGAAACTGAAAAGGAGGGCAGGGGAGAATCAAGTTAATTATGATTTCTTGGATAAAATCCATTAATGCACACACACACAAAAGAGATAAACATGCTCAAAATTCTGTTTTTCACTTCATTTTTACTTCAGCCTTTCTAATTCTACAAAAAAAAAAAAGAAGCAAACCACTCTGGTGAGCCCAAGGTGCTATTTTTGGAGCTGGAGTGAGACATGAAGTTCTTTTGAGTTTAGAACTATACAGCCTTGGGGGTGAGAAATGAAATGTGCTCGTGGCATCAAATCAGGATCTAGAGCACAAATGTTTCCCTCATAAATTATGCTAATCAGTTTTGACAGTATCTGGCATCTCTCCTCTTTTTTTTTTTTTTTTTTTTTTTTTTTTTTTTTTTTTTTTTTTTGTGGCAATATCATTCAAGACATTATGGTCCACAGAACCTGAGCTATTTTCTCAATGTTTTGTGTTAGAGGGTGAATGTATGAGTTGGACAGCATCAAGAAATTTAATGAACTACAGTATATGCCCTTCTTGTGCCATGACAGTTCTGGGAGTTGACTCTCTAGATATGCATTTCAAAGAATAGCAAAATAGTAAAAGAGTTTTATTGCTCAAAGGGTAACTTTTTTCTCCCCATACAAGACAGGTGGGGTCAGTATCTATCTGTGCTCATCATTGTCCACTCCCCTCAGACTTACTCACCCTCAGGTTCTGGATGGTCTTTTCATCTCTGTCATCGTCTCTGTAGAATTTCCCCAGAACCACTTTGAGCTCTGCTGTCTTGAGCACAATGGTCTTGCCCAAGTCAGTGACACAGTGAGCTGCCACCACCACGGTGCGCTCATTCACCAGGGCCCCGCTGCAGATGAGGATCCAGGCCCCTTTCCGAAGACTGTTCTCCTTCACCCCATTGGCTGTGCGATAGATTGCCGCTTGCCAGGGCCACCTGGTAGAGGTCACTGTCTTCTGAATGGTGAGGTTTTCTGCCTTTCCACAGACTGAGGAAACATGAAGCAAAAATTAGGTAACACCTTTTCCCCACCAAAGAATCTGAATATTACTCTTGATTCCTTCTTAGGATGTGCCAAAATAAACTAAACTGCAACGATTAGCATAAGAGACAGTTTTCCAATTAACCTCTGTATCTGACTTGCAAAATTATAGGAGTATTTTATATAGCTTTTTAAAAAAAAAAAAAATTCAAATTTTTCATTATTATCTGGATCCCTGGATAAAATAGAAAGATGGATTTAGTATTTGAGCAGGTCAATTTTCACAATAACCTTATTGAGCTGCATTATAATGAGATGACTGCATAGAGAAATGGAAAGAACATCCCTGCTTCTTGTTTATTATAAAACACCATAAAGCCAGCATTGTACTAAAGCTCACCCCAAGCAGACACAGAGTAACTGTGAGGCCTTTCCTGGCACTAATCTTTGCACAGGTGAATTCATGCTTAGCAGAATAGACTTGTCTTGCAACAAGAATATTAAAGGAAATGCATATAAATCAACAGTCATGATGGGGAAAAGAAAAAGCTCTGCCTTGCTCTAGGAATGTGTTACCCAGGCTCAGACCTAGAGTAAAATCCACTGTATTAGGAAAGGTTTGCTTCAGTTGAAAGAGTTACATCATATGGTCACATTTTTTAGTCTCCCTTAGGACACTTTTTTTCCTGGGATGTAGTGTGTGTGTGTCCATAGTGAAAAGAATTGAATGCAATACTTTTCAAAATATATTATATGATCTCAAAGCAAAACTACAAACAAGGACAATAAAAATTTGTTTGTTGTTGAAATCTACTTTTCACAGTTTTCATTATATCAGTAGTGGGTTTTACTGAATTTTATGATGTTCCTACCCTAACTTACTTTTTTCACTAGCTCTGGGTAAGATTTTATCTGGACTTACAGTTTGCAATATGAACCCTTCCTTAGCAGGGTTTATTAAAGGAAGAGCCTCTTTAAAATTGCAGACTCTCCATTTTATTGCTTAAACTTTGATGGTGTTGTAAGCTCTGTGCCAAAGTATACAAAAGAAAAAAAATCACCTTTGTAGTAAATAATACAGGGAAACATGAAGTGATAGTAGGAAAGTATTTTCAAATCAGGAGAAAAACTCAGTACACCTTTTGCTCAATAAAAGAGTAGAGAAATTAAAGGCAAATTTCAGTGCTGAAAGCGTGATCACTTTACCATGGGCTGCACAAGTTCTACTGGTAAGTAAAAAGACACATATATCCTTCAAGCCTTATTGCTCCTTTCTCCCAGCTGGAAGCATAGGCAGCCTACACTGCTGGGACTCCCTAAATATCTAAGATGAATACACATCCTGTTCCCTCATCCACCCAAGAGATATATGCCTTTTTTTTTTTTTTCCCCTGGAGACTCACTTGGAATACACACAGGGGCTCTCCCACTCCATTTTCCAGTCTTCAGACAAGTCCTCCTGCTGCTACCCAGGCGGCGGTAGAAAGGAGAAACGCACTCGTACTGGAGCTGAGTGTGCAGGTGCTGGTACCCTGGGGGCAGTTCTCCAAATGGCAGGGCTGGCTTCTTAGTTGGATAGATTTGAAGCTTTTGCTTGGTGAATGCAGAAGAGTAAAGTTGATGCAGAGGTGTTTCTCTGTTTCAAGGCACAAACACAATAATTACAATATTATAAAAGCAATAATTACTGTAACTTTATCACCAGTTGCCTTAAGTATCATTTAAAAGCATATGAAGTTTGCTTGTGAAAGAATAAGGCAAAAGTATAATTCCAGAGGAGTTTAGCAATACTCCCATTTGTCTATATACACATATATATATATACATATACATGTATGAATACACATGTTTATACATTTTCTGTTTGTGTTTCTTTTTTTTCATTTTACATTTTCTGGATTGCAATCAGTTGCATCTGAATGTGGAACAGTTTTTGCCATTCACAAAAGGACTGAACTACTATTTTTTAAATAAAGAAATAACACCTGAAGTGGGCATTACCATAATTAATTCTCACTAGAGAGAAGTTAGGCACATCTTTTCTCTAGTGAACATTTTAATAGGCAGTATTAGAAATTGATTCAGATTAAGTCATGTTGCTAAAGTTGCTTGGTTTAGCAATTAACAGAGATAATTGCCTCACCATAGAGATTTCATAATTTTGTAATCACTGAGTTTCCATTTAGAAATTGTACTGATTAGCTGAAACATGGCACGTAATTAAAAATAAATATATGCACCAGCCTAGATATGGCCATAAGCTTGACTGTAGTTATACTTAAATTTTTATCACTTAGAATGTGTCCTTTGCTCTAATGCTTAAAAGCTCCTCTCTACAAAAAAACTATTTATGTCTGAAAAAGTCAGCAGGAAATTAATTTCCCTTGAGATTTCTGGTGCTGCCTGCATCCAGAAAAAACATAATTTTGCTTTTTCTTATGGTGATTCCATTTTTTTTTTTTTCACAGAGAGACAGAGACACCTCCATCATATCCAATTTGTGAGGCAATACATAACAGGAAAGTAAAATTACTAAGAGAAAGAGCAATGGCAAGTTTCTTGTGTTTTGGAAGAAGGATGAGAGCTGCTGTGGTCATGTTTAGACTGCCAGGGTCCCATTCCAAACTCACATGTGACTTGCAATATTACACAATCGAGACTTTGCCTCACTACTGACCTATGAAATTGAGATTCTACTTCAAGGGATTAAAAATGGTCCAAAAACATGAGATGCCATCATCTCATGGCATTTTGTGGATGTGGGGGCATGTACACACCCTCATACAGCTGGTGTTAATATCTGAAACATTTAGCACAAAGAGACCTGTATTCAAAATGAATTGAGAAATTTAAGCAAGAAAAATCCCCTGATGGCTACTAAAACCTCATATTGGCTTCCCAAGGCCACCTCTACAGTTATACATCACAGACCTGGAGAGTGGGAGAGTGCTTGGGAGTACATGTTTGTCTTGTTCCTAAAATCTTCTCTAGGCATCTGCTACTGGCCACTGCCAGAGACAGAATACAGCTTGAGCTGTACCTTTATTCTGACCTGATATGACTGTTCTTAAGACCAAAGATGAGGACAGCTCTTGCACTGCATCTAAAATTAAATGAGTCATGTGCTGCAAAAATAACCCTGAAATGAGAAATTACTATTTGGACAAAAATGAACCTGAACATTGCAGCATAACTAATTCAGATTGGGTTTATTTCAGGAAATCATCAGAAGGGTAAGCCCAGGCAGGGTCTGATCTTTCGTTCCTTCCTCCCTTCCTACTCTACTTCCTCCTCTCCCTCATGCCCACCCTCAACCCAACCTTATATAGATTGTGCTGTATTGCTTTGGATGGTGAAACTTACTGGGCACAGATTACATTACATTGCTCCCTTCCCTCCTTGTGCTCTCCTCGCATATTTCTTCACTAAGATAGCACATATTCCTATTTTAACACACATAATTAGTCGCAAGGAACTGTTCTCAGACTGTTCTCATAGTCTGTCACAAGCTTGCAAGCAGAATTCAAGCGTCATCCTGTAGTTTGCACATCTCTGTCTGTGCATTTCTTCCTGGCTGCCTCCAGCATCTTCAACCTATGCATAACCAGACCTCCCCTCCCAGCAGCTCTCATTGCTTGGTTATCAGTGGATTTGTAGGAATTGCTGCTCAGGCAGGCTAAACACACAGAGTGAAAAGGAGAGGAAGGGAAAAGCAATCACATTTTTTCTTTAAACTGTAGTTGAGATATTGCATTCTCACCTTGACTGAACCTGCATTGGAAGCACTTTCTGTCTCACCAGGTCAGAGATCTTTGGCTCTCTGCAGGCTAGAAAAAATATAATGTTGCACAGTACTTTTTCACATTCACAGCTCAAGTACTATGGTTCATACACATTTCCAACCTTTCCTCTCACTGACTATAGTGGACTTGATGAACAAAAGAAGCAGTTAAGCTGTGTGCATAAAAATAAAGATAGACCCTAAAACCTAAAGCCTTGCAAAAATACTTCTCCACAGTTTGCAAGATATGTCCCATTTATAACAATGAAAGCTACTGAACATCTTCTGCCCTGGCACTTTCAGATATGGAGGAAGATTTTTCTATCAGTATATCTGAATGCCAGATTTACACTACTACAGCTGAATGGTTTTGTATCTGAGTGAACTTTTGCAATAATGGAATTATATATAAAAATACTTAATTTCTATTTGTGTAGCTCCACACAGCTAATCCCCGTGACTCGGCATACAGAGGAAGGCAGCAGGATGTTATGAATTTCTGAGAGTCTGTTTGTGAACTCATGGAAGGAATTCAGAACTCTGACTCAAAGGAACACCTCAGAGTTATCTGAATATGCATCAAATAACAGAAGGGAGAACCAGGATTTCTAGTTTTGCATTTATTTAGTTTTAGAATAGGATATTCAGGTTTATCAGTTCAAATAACTCTGCCAGAGTCTCCCTTCTGCTGCACAGAGTGGAAAAAAAGGAATCTCGCAGGATGGATTTCATCTGTATGCCTGAGCACTTGTGTTCTGTGTGATTTAAGAATTTCTAGTTCTTTGTGATTACTACATATGTTAGCCTTTATGTCACTATCACAGTAAGCATCAATAAAGATGCTTTCTATGCGTGATTATACTCTTTGGGAAGAGAATATTTCCATCTAAAATAACAGAATAAAGCAAATTCCTCAGGGGACAAATCCATTTCCTTATATTATTATTTTTTCAGGTTTCAAAAAATCCATTAAAATATGTGTCAAACAATTGCTTTGATAAAATGAATTTGGCAGTTCTATGGCCCAAATTCATTAATTCGTTCATTGATTCATTCATTCACTCATTCATGGTTTTTACACACAGTTAGAATAGCTCCAGGTCAGTAGCATAATTTCCTTTCTAGCAAAGGAGTTAAAGATGTGATTCAGTGTTTTGATGAATACAGATAGTTTAAGCAGGTCCTCAAGTGGTTTTCTGAACTAAATCTTCAAGGCTGCAATCTACAGGCTTGGCCTTTTATACTCATGACTGGTTCCATTGTCTTAAAAGGATTGTGAGAGCAGAGCTGTTCCCTATGACAGCAACTGATAGTTGTCAACTGTCTCATGAGCAATTATTTAATTCCATTTCAATTTCCTCTTGATCTTTTTTGATTTTGATCTTATGCAGGTTCGATCCTAGAATGAGGGTAATAAGGGTCTTAGAGAACATTCCTTTCCCAGTTTAAAGATGGAATCTTCTGGAATCACTGTCAACTTCTCTGTCTGAGTATAGCAGCCAGTAGAGCTCGCAATCTCACTATCAGATTCAGTCAGATGGCTTATTCTTAGCAAAATGATTGTTTGGTGAGTGCAAATTATCTTAAACAAAATCCAGTAAAACCATAGCAGCTTGTGTAAGTTGTGTGTAAACTACCTTTTATGCAGATTGGTTGCTTCCCTGACCATTCTCCGTCATCTTGGCAGGTCCTCTGTTCATTCCCACTAAGAACATACGAGTTGTTACAAAAGAAAGCAATGACTGTGCCAATTTTTGCATAGCGTCCATTCAAGAGCCCCGTGTCTTCTACTACTCTTCTGTAGCCATTGAGTGGGCCACCAGGATCTGTGCAGTTTTTTTCATCTAGAACTAATGATAGGGGAAAAAGATGGTAACCATTTTATCAGGTTCACCCATCAAATTGCTTGGCATTTCATTCACATGTTACTAAACAATCCTAACCTTTATTAAAGATGTTTTTTCCAGACCCTTCTGGAATCCCTGTCTTTGAAAATATCAAATACTAAAAAGAAATTATAATATAGAGATGTCTGCTTATAATACACACTTTATTCTTCACTGAAAGGATAAGATTCTTAAATTGTTAAAAATTCTCAAATTGTTAAAACCTTAAGAAGTGACTGACAATCCTGAAAAAGCACCTTGACTTTACATGATGTTAGCATCCCATTAACATTAACAAGGCTACTTCAATAGCATAAAAGGCTATACTTAAACTATTGGCAGGAAACAGGCCCTTGGCATTTGTTTCCCTCTTCTGTACTTTCAGTACTTCACTGAACTTGGATAATAAAACTAGATTACTTAATTTTCTTTTATGTTTGGTTGCATTTTGTTTTCTTAGCACTGAAAGAGAAATCTCAATAATCCAGGGAAATATGGGAATTGAAAGAGAACATATATATGTATCTACTGATACTGAAAGTTTCATATAGAAAACCAGCTCATGCTATGTTCTGCCTATAAAACCTCTTTTACTTCCTTCTTCCCAGTTTTTTCCCCTTCTTTTTAATTCTCATTTTGTTGGGGTTTTTTCCTCTCTATAAATTTAATTTCTTTGCCTAAATCTGGATGACAGTATTGTCTATGTGATTCTAGTACATGTTTTTCCCTATATTTTTAACTCTGCTCTTTCTGTTTAGCAGTTGACAAGGTACTTTTTTCCCTTTGGATTTCATCTCAGTTTTCTTGTCAGGATGACAGTACATGCAATTCTGTTCAATTCCTCTATCTGATGTCTCACTGCATGAGAACCAGTGAACATCTAGTTTAGACAGCTGGTGTTGATGCTGCTCTGCATACAGAGGCCTGAGAAGACTGAGACGTATCAACTGACCCGAAAGGGCCTCTTCATATCACTGCTTCAGACTTGTTTGCCTGCTGAGCCTCACTTCACAAAAGCATCAACATATAACAAAGCACTTAGACATTTATTTAAATCGCTGAGAAATCAGCACGGTTAGAGTGCAAATGTATGGCCCTGTCCTGTCCCCATATCCTCGTGCCAACAGACAAAGCCCAACTCAGCAAAGCACGTAAACACACAGGTAACCGTAACAATGCAAGTTCAATGAAGATCATATGCTTTTAATATTGAGTATATAATTCAAGCTAAGCATATATTTCAGTGTTTTCTTTATGAACATTGGGGTTTAGCACATACTGAAGGCTATATATGTACTTAAATACTTTTCCATGAGTCATATTGAGCAAACAATGAAGATGTGTGAACTTCCTCTCCACCAGGAGAAAGGCAAAAGCAGAGCCCTGTCTCCTTGCAATTTGGCTCCATTTTCCTTCTTTGTACCTCACAGGCTCTCTCACTTGTGAACCACAAGTGACTGGTAACCTGATAGTAGCCAAAGACTACAGGGAATCCCCCACAGTATAATGCTTTATTTGCAAGTTGCTTTCTGTACTGGTGGCTAGCCTAGAGGCATCATCTGATGAGTGGAGTCCAGGTTTCCAAATGTACCGAAAGCTTTACCAAAGAAGTCAATTAGGGCCTTCTTTTATTTCAGTAATTTGGAGAGTAATTTTCTTCTTCCCTAAAATCTGGGTTATGACCTTTTTGGTAGATTAAAAACAAAGAGAAAATATCTGGGAAGGAGAAACCCAAATTACATCACCTAGCACTTCAGTAACAGCCAAGTCCAGAGACAGATCTTTCTATAGATCTTTAGCCAGGGACATCATGCAGCAGGGACTTAGCGTGATCCTGACATTACATTCACTGCAACTGGAGACATTCTCTCCAGATGGGAGAATGCCTATTTCTTGCTCTTTCAGATGAACTTACATACAGCTCTTTTACAACAGTCCCCCCTGCCTCGCCCCCCAGTTTACACTGCTTTACATAACACACTTGTAAAAGCACTTTTCAATTGATACAATTTATTCTGGAATATGGAAATGAAATTGTGCCCTACAAATCAACTAAATAAAAGTTAAAAGTCTCTTGGATGAGAAGAAGGGGCTTGGAATTGCCTAGTTGAACCAATGTGAATGGTAGGTATGCCATCTGGTACAGTCACAATGAATGGAAATTTCTTTGTTATCTGTTTTTCTCTAGGATGGAAATTCTGTTGAAATAACAGTCTAGTGTTCACACATTAAGCCCCTATTCACCTCCACAGAGTGCAGCAGACTTCTGCAGAGAAGGTGTCATTGCTACATAATAATGGAAGTAACTAGTCATTTTTGCACAATGTCCCTCACTTGGCTTTGGTCCTAGACATTTTCAGTCTATGTATAAAAAGGATATTTGCCTAAAGTCTTTGAGGATATTAGTTTTCAGTCAATTGATGTTTCAGTCAGACCTTTATATAAGTCTTGCAGGCTTGAGTTCCAGCAGAGTGAAATAAGAGTTCCTACTGCTTCTTAAAGACAGGAAGACAAAAGAACATGTTAAGTCACAGATCTACCAAATTTCAAGTGATATTTGGATAGTCTAGTTTCACGGGAATACATTGCCCAAAATATTTGTTAAGAATTAAAACTTAAAGTGACCTTACCACATTCAGGATGATGTGTTGACCAAATCCCGTCAAGCTGACAGTAGGCAACACGGCTGCCTTTTAAGCTGTAACCTGCGTTGCACTTGAAGTAAACTTGAGCCCCGTATTTAAAGTCATCTCCTTCCACAACACCATGAGCGGGAGCACCTGGAGTCCTACACATCACCACTGACAGTTCAGATATTTCAAAAAAATCCACTTTATTACAAAAACAGGACTGTGTTAGGATGATTCTTTACTTAGAACATTGCAAAACCAAATAAAATGGACACAGAGTCAAAATTAAAAGACTGGTATATGCTGATCTTTAGAAGACTTTTAGAAGTCAGTTCTACACACTTACATATATGCCACTTTTCAAAGACTATATACATCCATTAGTTTCAATGGGATTGCTCAGAAGTGTGATGTGATCATGTGCATAAGTGTTTGAATTGTTAGGGACCATTTCCTCAAAATATAAATCCTTAAAGCACTTTCCTCCTTAAAAGGGGTTTTGAAGGAACTACTACGCTTGGTCAAGAAAAAATTTAGGTGCTTAAAAGCCTTATACTGAAATTCTTTCAAATTCTTTATATTTTTATAGAGATTTTCAGATGTCACTGAAATATTAAAGCATCATTACTTGCATAGATAAAACATTTGCATAATTACATTAAAAAGGAACCTTGATATTTAATAAACTGGATATTTACCCTTTTCACATGGTTTGCTTTATTGGGAAGTAAGAATGATGGTCTATACAACTACTGTAAGTAGTAAATATTAGATTAAACATCATAAGCAAGATTTCTCTGACAGCATCAAACCAACCATATTGAATCAGAACAAAGGTCACCTAGCACAGAACCCTGCCCAATTGTGGTAAACAGTAGATTTGAAGGAAGGAATATAAAACCAGAACAACCACACAGAAGACTTTCCTGGCATATTCTGTCAGCATTAAGAAGTCTGAAGCTCAAGGTCTACATGAACTAGAATGTTATTGTTGGTATAACATACCCTGGTGATTTTTTATTTTTTAACATTCATCTTAGTATTTTCCAAACTCAACTACATACTTGGTGTTCACAATATCCCGTAGCAACGAGTTCTGCAGACTAAGGGCTGTTGTGAAAAACACACTGCCTTCTTTAGTTTTGTTTCTAGCCTGCCACCTGATTATTTTATTTTATGAAGTACTTTCTTTGTTATGAGAGACAGAGAATGTCCATGCCCTATTAACTTTCTCCAAGTCACTTTTAAAGACCAATTTCCTGTATGCAGAAATTAAATGTGTGTATTTCTGTAGGTAGAATTCACAGCAATATAGGAAACATATGGTTTATCATCTACACAGTTATTCATCTCTTTGTCTCTGGCTTTGCCTGGGTTATTAATTGTGAAAATCTGCATGAGAAAGGATTTAGTACAAGACTTAGATATGCCTATGGGTTTTTTACTTGGGACTGTGGTACTCCACTGAAGATAGACAGATGAATGCTAAAGAGATCATCCCTACTTTATGTTTTTAGGGTTTGATTTTTTTCTGTTTTGCCTCATAGCTAGTTGCTTGCTAACCTGCAGCCAAATTTTGATCCTTAGAGTTTAGAGAAAAAACTTTTCTAACACTTCTGCCCTGTAATCCTTACACAGAGCACACACAAATGCATCTGTTTATATGGATTGTGGACTATTCAATTATTCACATAAGGAAGACATCAAACAACGAGTTGGAAGAATCATTTGTGCACTAGTGAGGACAAGTCTTGGCAAGAAAAACTGTCTAACATTTAAGCATTAGAGAAGAATCTGGACTCAGTGCTCATAAATACAGGTTTTCTGTTTCCCTTGTGATCCAGTTCCACTCTGCGGAACAAATATTTTGGTGCTTTTGTATTCTTGATCCATCCTGGAAAAGATGTCACCCAGCTATGGTTACTAACTGCAAGTATCTGTTCCTGTTCAGTCTCCTAACTGATTAAGCTATTTAGTTTCTAGTCCTTTTGATTTTCTAGTCTGTTGCCAGGCTTCTTTATATTCTCTGTTCATGTGTGAGCCAGCTAGAACAACTCTGGTTTTAGTTATGATGTAAATTCAGTGTTTCATACACATGTTCATTTAGTACTGAACTATGGCCTAGAACAGAGGATATGGAGGCAGAAGGTCATGAGATTTAATCATAGCTAAAAAACTGTGGTCATAGGTATGTTGCTTCATCTGCTGTGTCTAGCAAATGAGAGGACCCCTTTCATCATAAGGATGTTACAAGCATTAGCTCATACCCACTTGTGTCACAGAGCCACTGCAGGGTTTCTCTGATGGCAAAACAGCTGAGTATTAATAATAGATGTGTCCCTTTTGTTACCCATGCCTTTAGCTGCTGCTTGTCTGTTCTCTTGTAACACAGGGTCTTCCCTCATGTCCTATTCTTTAAAATTTGCCACCAGAGGCACAGCCACTCCATTTATTTTTTCTGTTGATCATTTTGTAAAGTTCATTCGTTCTCTCTACCAATTAAATGTGGGTTTGAATCTGGGGGAGTTCACTGCTTCTCAGTATCACAGCTGAGGTCCCTGTTTTCCGTGATATTATCTATCCTGAAAGTTTCATACAGTTACTCCAGTACTTGCTTTTACTGCTTTGGTTTGAGCTCTATAGGGTTTTCTCCTCTTCAGTTTGATTTGCCTTTTATCCCTTTCATCTAATATGTTTCAGGCAGCTCTTCTGCACCTTTCCCCTTTACTTGTGAACATTTCAGGCAATGGAGTTTGGAACAGTTATTATGAAGGGAATTCTAGTCCTTGCGTGTTTCATCCAAGTTTATCTTATCTTTTTGTGGGTAGCTTCCCATCAAGAGCGTGAATTTGACTAGTTCTTATATCTTTCAGAATGTGCAGTGTATACCACTGAATTTTAGGAAAGCCTCCTTTGTTTGAGATATTTCATTGAAGTCTTTCAACATTCTCTCCTGGTGTAAGACTACATCCAACTCTCCAACAGACATTTCTCAGAAGTCAAAAAGAAAGAACATTTTGTAAATGTCATTCATTCCTAGCTCAGCCCTTACTCTCTGGATACACATAAGCCATAAAATCTAACCACCTGAGCTGACCCACTTCTCTTCAGTTTCTATGCTTTCTAAGGTATTTGATATGATTTTAGATTCCCTTGTCTGAGCAGGATGGGTCTGATCCTGCCATCTACTGAGTATTTCTGAATATCAGTCCTCCTTCTCTGCATGGTCCAGCAGAGAGAGCTGGATTCCCCTCACAGCCCTCACTCACTCACAACCATCCCCATCTCAGCCTGTGTCCACCCCCAGCAATACCTGCACGTGGTCTAGTCTGACTGCTACAGCACGAGCAGGGCTGTGAGCTACCTGAACAGCACTTCCCTGGGAAGCAGGTGGTGGGCTGGCCAGGAGCACTCCATGAGCTTGAACCATTCCTAGGCCACTAGTTAGACTGCTCTGCTCCACATGGAAAAAAAAAAACCCAAAACATTCCTACTACCTTGTGACTCTGGCTTCCTTACCTTTGAGGCATTTAGACATGTGTCATTTGTGCTGTGTTTCACTATAGCATCACTTGTCCATACCAAAATGAGGGAAAATCTGCCTTGATAACCCATGGGAGGACTTTCTCTAAAACACAGCAGTGTTTAAAGAAAGAACTGGCATCCATAAGTCTTATTCCACCTAAAGGCCTTATCAACATTTCCCCAGTGTTAGTGCACTGTCCCCTGAATAGCAGTCACTGCCTAACTTTTCCATGTGCTTTGCAAAGCAGACAGAGGAAGAGGCAAAAAACAAGGTAGAGAGCTTCAGACAGAATTATGCATGAAATGTACCATGAATTCAGCCATACTTACCCCAAACTGTAAGTTTGAAACAGCCCTACCAAAACTGAACTAAAAGCATCAGGATTTCAGGTTGCAATGCTCAATCTCTGCACCTTCCTGTCAGACCAAAGCCACCAAAAACCCAGAAGATGGACTAGGTGTCTACAAAATTCTGCTATGAGGTGGCAATGGACAGCCAAATATGAAAGACATTCATTCAAGGTCTGCGAAAAAATATCTGAGCAACCCAGAGACTCCATGAGGGTCAGGCTGATCCCATTCTTCCTGCCAGGATGTCATCAGACCTATAAAGATTCTGGTGAATTTATATCTAGAAAGCAATAGGAAAATGAGAGAGGTTTCAGGGAAAGGTGAAACTAATGTTAGGGAAATATAATCTTAAGAGTGACTAAGACCTAAGAATGACCACCCTGGTCATGGGAAAGTTAAAAACTGCAATAATCAAAAAGCTAAAACTCGAAAGGATGGATTAAAATGTTTAAAGGATGACAAAGAGGTATATTCAGTCAGGATAAAATGAAGGACAAGATAATTCTTTCTCAAGAAAATCTTTATAAAAGTCTCCTTGACAAATATTGGAAGGGCATAGTAGGATGTAAGTGGAAATGATACGTCTCATCATTTGAAAATTGAAACTCTGGCTTAAAATAAATAGAACAGACTTTGGAGAGAACAGGGTGACACTAGCAAATGCATTATGAGCAGAGATATTTTTGTTTGTTTCTTTGTTTCATTTTCCCATATTTTGCTACACAGTGTTGTTCCTGGGAAGTTCCACAATTAAACTATATAGGCATATAGGTAACCCTTGTCAGTTTAGGGTTTGAGGTGAGTTTTGGCTTGATACAGCTCTGTACAGTTCATAAGACAGCAAAGTAGGAAGGTCTATGATAAGGTGGTTACAGGCACCTCTGGCAGAAATGCTCAGTGGTGGCAGCCCAGTTGTTAAAAAATAAAAACTAGAGATGCCTCAATTGTCTATATCACAAACTCACACATTCCTGATAAAACTTATGTTTCTTACCTCTTACTTTGGTGCCTTGGGAAAAAGAAAATTTCTGTCCCATATGAAACATTAAAATGGCTCTACATTTCTCAGATAACTTTTCTCAGTCTCAGGAAAACTTGACTAGAGGAACAGTAAGTTCCTGAATTTTTAAGTAAAATATTCCATTATTAATAATAACAGTGCAAATACTTCTCCCTTTTGAATTATATGTAAGAGACATTCCTCAGATCTGAATTATCTGCCATTTAGAAATAGTTTTCAGGCTCATTTTATCACCAGTGAGATAAATTAGATGATCTCTTGAGTTACACTTTTCTCTCTTCAATGTCCTTCAAATCCTGCCTGATGGAATTATCATTCTGCTTCATTAAATGAACACTATTTTTTTCTGCTGCCTTCCTCTCACCCACTTTGTTAAATAATATATATACCCACTCATACATATCATTTATTATCTCTATATTCTGCACAACCTTTCAATAATATATTGCATGCCTGAAATAAATCTCATTTCTCATTGCTGGTACTAATAAAAGGTTTCTATTTCCCTTTTTGTCTCTCCCTGAAATATTAGGTGGAAGAGCTTGTAATTGTATGGAGTTTTGTTCCTAATATGCTTACAAAACTTTTTAATACTGCTAAAGAAATTTATCTTGTTACATATTCCCAAGTCAGAGTTTGGCTTTCAGGCTGACCTGTGCTGATGTATATAGCACATTTTGCCTATGTAGTATAACTCTGTTGAGCATTTTTTATAGAATCATACAAATCATACATGGTTTGTGTTGGAAGGGACCTTAAAGATTATCTAGTTTGCTGTCATGGACAGGGAACCCTCCACTAGACCACGTTGCTCCAAGCCCCATCCAGTCTGGCCTTGAACACTTCCAGGAATGAGGCAACTGCAGCTTCTCTGGGCAACCTGTTCAACTGTTCTCAGAGAGAGGACATTTTGTCTGGAGGAAGCCAAAATTACGTTCTGTTCTCCACTGAATGCTATGATGACCCTGCACGCTGCTAAAAGTCACAGTAGCCCCTGAGCCAGAAAAACACTTGCACAGGGATCCTGAGATCTGAGCTTTGGGGTTTCTTGGCTTCACAGAAGTGGCCAACAAGTACTCTGGAGCCAGAGGACCTGGAAGCCCTAGAAACATGGCTCCAAGATGGTGTTGCTGGAGGGAGCACAACATGCAGAGTGTGTGGAAGTGATGAGGTTTTGGGGTTTTTTGTCTTAGATTAAGGAAATAAAAATTACAGAAAAATACAGCAGAAAATACAAATTTCTTTGAAAACTATTCTAACAGAAAACTCCTAGCCAGATCCACCTACATACACTTCCTACAGCTCACTGATATTTGCAAAGGCTGTCTACAGCCAAGCCTGCTAAAGTCAATAGTGATAAATCCCATCATGTTTGATTTTTCAACTGCAAGCCTGATTTGATCAAATTCTTTTTGTTAGTTTAAGTTTTATTTAGAGGGTAAGTCTGATGACATGGGTACCTGAGTATCATTATATAATAGTAATCTCTGTTTTTTTTGAAGTGTTTTTATAAAATTAGCATCTGTCTGCATTTTACTGCTGGGGAAGCTATATATCATGGAGATATCAAGTGATGTATCTGAAGCCAAACTGAGTAAGTGGCAGAGCTAGGAACAGTCCTGTCATCTCCTGATATTCTTACTACGTTTATATTTAAACTGACCCAACTTTTTGCAGAAATCAGCATTAAATAATTATACCATTTAGTAATCTACATATTATTCTCAGCAGCAGTGTATTGTCCAAAGGTGATGGGGACACATGGGAGCAGACAGTTCAGTGTGTCTGAACACAAAGCACATAAGTTAGAGAGGGACCCAGCCATGAGCAGCTTAGCAGCTACTACTGGATATCGTGATACCTTTTGCAAAGTCCCATGTGTAAAGAGCTCTTCTGAATTCAGACTTACAGAATTTGTTGTCTTCACTCATAACAGAGCTTATTTCCTAATCTTGGCCCATGAGTTCTTATGGTCCATGTAAATCTCTGATACCTATGCTTATCCCTTCTCTCCCCAGCATGCATCCTCTAGGTGAGGACACCACAGGTTCTCACAGGGTTTGCTGGCAGAAAATAACTGACATGGGGGAGGACTCAGATGGTTCTCCTGAGACATCCTCCTTCTGCAGCTTGGCATAGCAACCCAGAGACGTTTAATGCCTAACACATAAGCCCACAGAGACTAACTTTAGCCAAAAGCATAAGGACATTGGCTGTGAAAATATTTTTAGAATAGGTGTATCCTCTAGGAGAGAATGAAGTGAGGGATTCCTGGAGGTCATGACTCAAAGTGCTCAGAAATGCTTTTCTATTGCTTCTCATAAGCAATGTGCAGGGCTTTCAAACAAACATATGAGTCTGGCAATGAATTTGATAAAATAGTCCACATTTGGAGGCATCAGGCCATCCTGAGACAATGTGACTTTGGACTCTTCTCTCTGCTCAGGCCTGACAAACCTTCACAC
This sequence comes from Margarornis squamiger, assembly GCA_035222235.1. Lineage (NCBI taxonomy): Eukaryota > Metazoa > Chordata > Aves > Passeriformes > Furnariidae > Margarornis > Margarornis squamiger. Next base: position 19,542,799 of record JAWWTY010000156.1, read on the forward strand.
ACACTGTGAAGCAGGAACCCTGACTCCAGACTTATGCTTTAGGAGTCCCAGTGTTCCTGTCTGGCTCGTGTCTGCCTTCAAGGTTCTCTGCATGCTGGGATCATGGGCACATCACAAGTCAGCTGACAGCAACGCTGGTTTCATGATGTCCTGTAGTGCCTCATAGAGCAAGCTGTGTAAATTGTGGCAGGAATGTCCTTCTCTCTGTGACACTGCTGACACACTGCTGAAGCCTACAGCTGTTTCAGCACAGGCTTTATTCCTACATGGAGCTCAATTCACAGTGATGGTACTTACACTAAGGAAAGAGCCTGGCATCTTCTGATGCTGCTCTCAAGATCCATTCTCAGCTCAAGATCTCCTGAACAAATGGTAGCAAACACTGCAGGATCCAGCATAAGGAAGCTAACACTTTTGCCACCACCTCCCTGAATCTCTCACCTCTCCTACTCTGGAGAGCACTGATGACTAAGAAGCCACACACTGACAAGCAGCCCAGCTGTTCTCCTCCAGACCCTGGCAAGAGCTGGATGTGAATGAGAGCCAGAAAGGGTCGATGGCATTAGCTCTGCAATGTGATCATCATTCTTCCCCACAGCAGGAACAGGCTGCTGGGAGCTGAACAGCTTTGGAAGACAGGTGGTCTTGGTCAAAACTCTGAAGAAAATGCTTTCTGGGGGTGGTGCATGTTCACACGGGCTGTGTCTGAGGGGGCTGGTTTTGTCTGGAATGCTCGCTTATCTTCTTTGTTGCCACTCAGAACTTTTACTTTTTGGAGCTGACAGGCTCTGCACTTTAGGTGAAAAAAAGAATGTGACTGCAGCTTTTACAACCAGAAATTAGAAGAGGATGAACAAAGGAAAGCCAAGAGTGCTGAGGTTTGGATCAAAAATTAATTTTTCTTAAAGCAAGACTCTGTAGCAGAGAATAAATCCTTGCAAACACTACAGTAGATCCTGTACAGGAAAGGACATGGAAACCACTGTGATAAAAAGGCGTTCCCAGTGATAGCAGCATTTTCTGAACAGCTACAGCCGCACATCAAAAGCAGCACTGCTCTGCTTGGTCGTGTCTGTCCCCACAGACTCAGCAATGAGCCTTTAGGCAGAGGTCTCAGGGATACCTCTAACCTCTGTGTTATCACAGGCACTGCACTTAACCAAGGCTAAGATACTAATAGCCAGCTCCACAAAAACGCTCATGTCATGGTGACTGCAATAGCTAAAAGAGCAAATGTCACTCAGGAACTTGACCTTCAGTATTGACTACAAGTCCTGAAGGGGTAACAAGGGTTATTTCCCAAAAGTGTTCCCCTGCATTGCAGTACCTTCCATTGAGGTTGCTAGCAAAGCAGGATTTTTGATAAACTGTCTGTGCCCTCACTCACTTGTGTTTCAAAAGAGAAGAAACTCTACCCTCCTTCATGCCTCTTGTGATGTCCCAGAACACATTGTCCCAGCTCCACACACAGCTCCGGCCACAGCTCATGCAAAATGATCTTTGGCCTTAATTTATCCCCCATGGAAGAATCCTGGAAGTTCAAATCTCCTCTCATTGTTGCATTTTGCCAGTCGTCACATTAATCCTGGAAATGTCGAAGGAAATCATAACAAGGGAAGTCGATCAACCAGCCCCAAAAACCAGAGGCAGTAGGTTTCCAGTTCTGCTCTCTGGGCCTATTTGCTTTTGCAGTGGTTCCACCAGCTAGGAATAATAACACAAAACTATGATGTAATCCCTACTGAAATCCAGATCTTTTCATTCCCTTCCAGCCAATTGGAATTTGCCCCTGATGTTTTCCAGCTCCCTGCCTCTGTGAATGAGACCGTAACCATGTGAAAATATGCTTGGATCACTCACTGTGATTTATTCATCCGGAGGCAATTTGGAGGTTGTTGCTTACAATTAGCCACTTGATCTTTATCAGCATTGTTCTTAGCCCTTAGAAAGCTGTGTCTCTGGATACAACCTTTCCGGTACTTGGACGGGCTATTTAATTATACAACTGGACCTGTTTGTGCATGGGATGCTGGATCCTAACGATCCTCAGCATTCACTTTCTCTATCAGAAGCAAGAACTACTATTTATCATAAGTGCCCTAATGTGTCCCTTGGAAAACATAACAGTATCACGCTGCAGAGGAAAGCACTGTCTGCTGGGGGGAAGATTCTAGGGTGAGAGAGAAGTGGATATCTTCATTATTATATCAAATTACAAATGAGAGAGTAAATAAGCCTGAGGTGTTTTATTTTGGAGATGCCAGCTTTCCAGATAAACAGGGACAATCCCAGACAGTGATGGATGAGAAAGACGCTCTAAAGAAATGCATATTGCTTTGAAACAATGTTTGTGAATCTGCATTAACTGTAACAGGAAAGCAATATTTAATGACACGGATTCACCCTAGCATAGCTAACAGAATAGTCCATTCAGCCTTTTGCAGGAATCTGAGCTGTATTTCATATAGAAAGGAAGATCTGGCACTGCCCATTTTAGAAAAAAGAGATGGAAATTACCAAGTGTTGGGATGACAGTATAGGGAAAAGGAAATTAAAGGAACTAAAATGCAGGAGAGTACAAAGGAAGTAGCAGGGCAATTTGGTTGGCTGTGAAATGCAGTTCCTGAGCTCTTGAAGAAACCAAAGAGGAGAGTGGGAGCCATAAGGAGGAACATGTGGAATTCTGCCTGGTCGTTTGTGTCATCATTTCTACCGCCTGGGGCCATTCTGCCTTGGCAGTGTTTTGTATCACCTGAAAACAGCATGCAAGACAATGAAATCCACTCCCATGAGCACAACAAAGGGAAGTGTGTAAGGTAGCTTGCCTCAGAGATGTTTGAGTATAAAATCCTCCAGGAGGAACAAAGCCTTTTAATGAACTTGGAGGTGGGGAAGATGGCAGAAGAAGAGACTCTCAGCATTTAAGCATGCTGATTATTTCAGCAAACTTTAAAAGCAGTTGAAAGAGGATCTGCAAGACTTAATGCAGTCTGTACTCTTGCACTGCAGAAGCCACCAACAGTGTATCAACAGCCTTCAGAGGCGACTGAACAGAAGGGTAGGAGGGGAAAGGAAAAAAGAGAAGTTGTATTTGGGGAGGGTTCCTATAGCTGAAGCTTACATTGACATGTTTTCAGGCCGTAGACCTCAGAGAGAGGCCAAGCAGGAACTATTTACCACTTTTCTTAGGGTTGCGCTTTGTTTTGAGAGGGTTAGCGGTTGCATCCAACCCTTCATAGTATTATGGAATGGTAGCTTTGGTGTTGGTGTCTATTGCAGCGTGTGGGTGGTTGTTGAGTTTGGGGGTCTCCTTTGTGTCACTGGTGTTGTTTCTGGCTTATTTGGGTAGAATTTGCTTTTGGTTTATTCTTTGTCTTTAGCAGCAGATCCTTTTCCAGAGATTTGGGGGAATTGGTTGTTATGGTGTGAGTCTTGTTTTAGAACCTGGAGGTAGTTATTTTGGGGGGAGAGGGGTACTGAATGCTGAAAGTTTGGGGTGGCTTACTGTCGATAGTAGGGTATGTTTTCTGTTTGATTGGATTTTAGTGGTGCGGCTAAAATCCAAATGTTTTGTTTTTGTGGGGTGGGGATGGTTTTGGTTGCAGGGCAGGGGCTGTTATTATTTGTTGTTTTGGAGCTTGTATGAGGGTTATCTGTCAGGGTAATTCAGGCAGTTCAATAGTAGAAATCAGAGAATAGTTTAATGTAAAATACCAGCTTTGGGAATTAGAGACAGATGTTTAAGCCCTTTCTTTCTGAGGTGATTTGTGGAATTCTAAACGGAGGTGCAATCTTCAGTCGTTGGTTTACAAGACCAATGCCTTTTATCTATACTATTAGAGTATTTTTAGAAGTTGAGTATTTTGTTTTCTAGGGCTCTGATAAGGGGGAAGAGGATTAGGAGGGTGATGAAGCAGGCAAGGGAGGCTCACTGGCCAATAATGATGAATGGGTGGTAGAGGTAGAGATCCCAAGTCTGTAATCTACTTCAGGCCTTTCATTTCTTTTAGCTCCAAAGAAAGCAAAATTTACATCTCCTCCTCCTCCTCATCCAGGAGGCAGAAATCATCTTCATCAGCAGCTTAGAAGTTGGTTAGAACATGGTGCTAATAATGCCAAGGTTATAAGTTCGATCCACTTAGAAGTTATTCACTTAGGGATTGGACTCTACCATCCTTGTGGGCCCCTTCCAACTCAAAATACTCTGTAACTGTACACCAGTTCCCTCTGGTCTTTGACCTTCACAAAAGGTGGGGCAGAGCTCAGAGACTGCCAGTGATGCAAGCTGGTTTTTGGCCTGTACACAGCTATTCTGTGCCAAAGAGCTGATTTATGATTTATACATTTAGAGAAGGCCTGTCAGAAAGACTTAGTCTCCTAAGTGACTCAGTGATGAAATGACAGGGAAAAGTATCTTTGTCCCATCCAGTGTGGCAGAATGGAATGCAATTTGGAGTAACCTGTCCTCCTGACACTGATTCATCCTTCCACATGGCAAGTCATACCAGGGAGAATCCTCTGCGTGGTTTTATCTCTAAGCAGACTGAGGAAAAAGTTCAGTATTGTTTTGGGGTTGGGCAAGTGGAGATTCCTTGTGAATTTATTTAATGTAGTTTAGAAATACATTTCTTTTCCTATGGCAGGCTTGTCCTTGGATAGATTACATTAACAAAGAGACAATTTCTGATTTATTTAGATGATAGCAATGAGGCTATTCTCTGGGCAGAAGACCGCAGGGTTTTACCAGATAAGTTTCACTTTCGGAAAAACTAAAAAAAATGGCTAGTTAATTGACACTGAGAAAATAACAAAGGGACAAAGAGGAGTTGTCAGTAAAGCAGATGTCCTGTCTCTTTCAGCCTTGTTGTCAGTGACACTTATTCACTACAGTTTCAAAGCACAGTGAAAGTATTATGAGATCAAGCACAGTTACATGGTATGAGCAACTTCCCCCCAGAGAATGCATGACTTATCCAATCCAACAGTCATATTGACAGAACTGAAGGAAAGACCAGTCCTAGGGCCTAGTTTTCTGAGGGCTGATATACAAGCAGCTGTTGTTTAGTGGTTGCTTCAGATGTTTGTAGCAATTTCCATCCTCAGCCATCTAAATAATTTTTCTCTTAGGTGTTTCTGTCCTCCTATGAGGCGTCTTGGCTGTTTGTGTAGTAGGAACCAAACAGCTTTTGCTTATTGCTTAGTGAATTAAGACAAACTGAAACTGATATTAGGTTATCTTAAAGCAATAGACATAATGGCTTGGCAGTTTCTGCATGAACAGTTCTAGCACCCTTCTAACCAAGAGAGAAATCTCCAGAAACTATACTGAAGTGAAAACTGGGAGCAGAAATCTCAACCTCCATATCAACCCAAGCCCTTCAAATTCGTGCACTAAGCACTAAACAGTACAGATTGCCTTGTAAACACATGATGCTCCTGGAAAGGAGTGTACTATGGGGCAGTGAGTATGCTGTGGTGAAGTAATGATAACATTCTAGCAAATGTTTTAGGCAACATCCCAATGTCCTTTTGATCAGCTTAGTAGAACAAAACAGGGTGTTGTGTCACCAGAACTGAACTCTGAATGTGACTTATTAAAAACCTCTCTGAGGACTGCAGTATCTGGCTTTGGAGAGACATATGGATCAGTGAAGCTTCCTGTATGACTACACTGGCCATGTCATCACTGTAGGACTATCCAACCCTGTTTGCACTACCAGCCCTTCTGAACAGTCTTGCCCAGCAAGACCAGTTTAACGAAGTAACAGTACTCAAGGCACAGGGAGCGATATTACATGTCCTCTCAGAAAGAATCCAAGAAAGTTCTGGAGTACAGCCACCTCTGAGAGCATCCCAGCTCTGTTCACCCTACAGGGTTGCTGCATGGCAGGCTAAAGGGTGGTGCTATTTTAAGCTTAGCCTGTAACCCCTAATGGGTCTGCAAAACCTGACAACTGCCACATTGCAGCTAAAGGCTTTTGCCAGCGTGTGGGTCTCAAGGCAGGTGAACCCTGGGATTGCAATAGTGATAAAAAGCCATTAGCCTTTACTCCCTAGCAGCTCCAGGTATAGATGTGCTTTGACAACAGGAGGAGTTGGGTTCTTATATCCCACCCTATACACATATGCCAGTAGGGAGGACAATGAAAATGTGGTGGGGAGTGACATTCATCTCATCTCTTTGACACAGCCACCCAAAGAGCCACCTTGACACAAGTGGGGAAGTACTTCATCCCTTTAAAAAAAAAGCTGTAAAAAGCTGTTTTTCACGGGAAAAACTAAGCAAAGCCCAAGAAACAACAACAAAAAACCAAACCAAAGCCAAAACAAAACAAAATTTAAAGAAAACAACAACTACAAAAACAAACAATGGCAGCCCCAGGAGCAGGGAAATTAAGAGTCATATCTCTATTTGGAATATTTTCCTTAACTGTGGTAAGACTGATTTCCAGGCTAGCATGACAAGAAAGGACTCAGTTATTTGGCTATACCTGAAGCTCTCCACTGTAATCACACAGCACAGGCTGGTCTAACACATGTGGGCTGAAAATGGCCCAATATACACCAGTGATTATACACAGAGATTATGACACTCCTTGAAATCTATATTACTGGGAATCTTTCTGGCAAAATAAAAAATAACCAAAACCAAAAAAAAAAAAAAACAAACAAAAAACCCACAAGCATTCCTTTAGAAGACTCTGCATTACATGTCCATGGTTAGGCAAGAAAACAAGGTTTAATGCCCAGAACCTTTCCCCAGTGCCTCATCCTAAACTCTTTGGGATTTAAAACTTTGTCTAGCTTATGCCAAGCACTGACAGCTGGGCTCATTTCTCCCACAGCAGAACAGGGGGTGGGGTGTGGTGGTGGGATGTTAATGCTTTCTCCCTGTCTTAAATATCAGTCACTCCATTAAGAGTGAGCACATCCCTTAGAACCAGCCCAAGTCACAGTTGTATGGGGCCAGGAAGGATGGAAGTCGATTATATAAGCATTGGGGAAGGGCCTGAAGGCTATATTCAGAGGCCTGTTGGAACATACTAAGGCCAGCCCTAGCAACATCAAAGGCTACAGCAAGGAGTTAGTTTATACAGTTTAGTCAATTGGATTAGCCTCTTCATTAGGATGCAGAACAAACCTCTTCTACTTGGCAGACAGAAGCAAGAAACAGAATAAAAATGGAAATCAGATCTCAGCCCTGAATTCCCCATTCAGCAAAGCTCTTCTTATGTGCGTAGGAACTCTAGTTCGCCTGGCTTTGTTTGAAATAAAGGTAACAGGAAATTTCTGGGCAGGATGAGGTCAAGGTCTCTTGCTTTGGGGCCAGCAAGCCCTGGGAGGACTTGAGTCAGAACACCCTGTCCTAGGAGGAGGACAAGCAGAGGGCAAGAGCATTTGCTACAGGGTACCAGCAATACCATCTCTCTACAGCTGCATCTTCAGCAGGAAAATTCAACATGGAGACTTTGGAAAAGACCTTTCTTAGTCTGAGCTGAACAAGTAGCTGTCACGCTGTATGGAGTCATTGACAATCTGATACTAGAGTGGATGGTTTTTAACATGCAGGATGTTCACTCGCCAGCTTGTTACTTTTCCCCTGTGTTTTTTGAGGAAGTTGCTGCTCTGTCCCAGGGTATTGCAGGCTAAGAGAACAAGATTATCTGACTTTGAGGGTTCTTTAATGCCTCTGACTGCTTTAAAATCCACAGAGATCAAACAAAAAAGCCTGACTGCAACCTCAGTCATGTCACCATGGCTAAGGGGTCATTGGGAGGGATACGCAGGTATACTGCAAATTCAGTTTAAGGCCAGGAAGAAGCCCAAGTATTTAAAATAGGAATTAATTTTCTAATTATTGTGTTTTAGGTCAGAAGGAGGAAGGTTAGCATTTGTTTTGCAATTTCATACTGTTTGTTGTTTTTTTTAACAGTATCTGGACTGAAATAATGGTATTTATATCAGACATATTTCTTGCCCTGAAACAGGACTGATGGAAATATATTAGCAGCTGTTAGAAAGATATATGCCTATATTTCACTTCATGCTGTTGAAGCATTTAAACCACTGTGTTAGCCCATCAGACTGTAAACAGAAAGTTAATTTCCTGGCTACTGTAGTAGAAGACGAAAGAGATTGCTAGTTATAAGTAACGTGTGCCTTGGATTATTTTATTAATATTGCAAATTGTAAGTGACAGAACAATTAGGATTAAATATTACCCCAGGAAAGCAGCTTGACCACTGTTGACCATCCTGTTAAATAGATGGAATTTAGTTTAACAGAGGAAAAAATAGGTTCCTTGTGGTTTATCTCATTAAGGTTATGTCAGTAATAATTCCAATAGTTATTTCCACACCTTTAAATTTGGTAACAAACAAAAAGACACAGCTGCATTGGGATGGTAAGGGACCTAAAAAATTTCTGATTCTATCATGAAATATCCATTGATAAATTTGTGTAATTTGGCCTTAACTTATTCCTCAATGAGATAATCCCACAGTCTCCATCTGAATTATATCCCTTGGATTTCTTTAAAACCCTTGTATTACTTTGGCTACCTTCTGTTGCATCACCTCAAAGCTTCTACATGCACTTAACATTAAGGGAGTCTAATTTTCTTTTCTGTTATACCTATTTTTCATCCATTAACTTTAATGGGATTGCACCAGATTTGCTCCAAGAAAACCAGGCTGAAAAAAATCAGTCTTATAGTGTCCAAAACCATATTCAGTGTTCCAAAAGTGATTATTTTATGACTGTCTTCTGCAGAAATAAATTTATTTCCCTTGGCTCCACCTCACAAGACAGCACTACTGCTGAAAGACAGAAAGATTCTGAGCACGACACAATTTCTCTTTAACATTTAAACTGAAATGCTGTTAAGGAAACTAAATGACTAATTTTTAAAGAATTACAGCCATAGATATTTTTTTCCAGTTCTTCCTTTTGTTCTTAAAAAAATAAATCAAACTTTAATTTTCTGACTTCTCTCCCCCGTACAGTGGAAAATAGTTAGGATATGTTTTGGCAAAACTGAAGGAAATATCTTATGAAAAAAAATTATTCGAAGATGGAGAAAAGAGAGAATTGCCATGATGTTTTCCTACTGTGAGGTTTGCTATTCATATCCAACACAAAAAATCAATCTTTATTTGTGTTATGGAAAGCAGCAATATAGGTGCTGGAAAACAGTATTTCCTAGCATAAGCAAAAGGCAAGAATTTGATCCACATAAATTGTTCCTTCGCTGATAAAACTATAGGATTCCTATTGAGTTAAAAATCTTACTGTATATATTTTTAAGTGTCTCTTCCCTTTCATCCTGTTACTACTTGTACCCTTCATTGTTTACAATGACAGAAGTCTCATTCTATTGTTTTACTATCTCCCTTGTCTGCTGTGTGTGTTACAGAGGCGATGTTTCTACACTGGAATTACAAAAGAAAATCAGTACAAGAATATGAGCTTCATTCCTTGCCTTGACTGTAGTGCACAGCCTGCCAAAACTAGGGTAGAGGTTTGCTGGAAATGTAATTAATCTGAAATATAGGTTCATTCTGAACCAGTCAGGAATCTTTCCTTTTTTTTTTTTTTTTTTTTTTTTTTAAACTCTGTTCTAAAGACAGGAACAGAACTAATCTCACTGAGCAGTTGCAAAGACCTGGGGAGGTTTCAGTCCCTAAATGACCTGCTAAACAACTACTCTCAGAAAAGAGGCTGTAGCAGAAGAGCCAGCCACTCTCAGTCCTGAGGTCAGGAACCTTCCATTTTCAGTAACCTCTTCCCTATGGAACATATACTAGAAATCAGTGCAATGTGGCAAAATGAGGCATGCTGTTCAGAAAAAATTTTTTTCAGACTTATAGAAAATATAAAACTACCTCTTTTCTGAACTGCTGGGGGGGGAAGTCAAGCCTTATGAGCTAATTCTGGATCTGTAGAAATCAAAAGGTCTTTTATCTCAAAATGATCCATGAAAGGAGGTATCATGTCACTACGATTTAACTCCCCTGATGAAATAAAAAAAAAATCCAGGAGATAAATCCACTCCTGACAATGGCATATGTGGGAAAAGATTTTGACATAGTGATGTTTGGTGTATATTGGCTCCTCTAACACAGAATTGAGAACTCTGCTAGCAGGTGAGGCATTGTGTGCCATGTGGCCAGAGTAATCCCACAGCAGGACACAGCAAGCCATGCTTTCTGTCTTGGGCCAAATATGATCTCAAGTGGATTTCACCACTGTCACTGATAGTGACTTCAGGCTCAGCTGGAGCTCTAGCTCAGGGACTTTAAATATTGCAGAATGCTCCTTCCGGCTAGTACAGATGATATAGCCTTTTCTTGGCATAATATATTGAACAATTTTCACTACTCCTTGCTCTTTTGAGTCCTGTTAGATGAAGACATTTGCTCATGAATGAAGTAGATCACCGGAACAGACAATTGATTTGAACCCAGTTATTTTACAGTTCACTTGGCAGGACAAAAACAGGTGGATGACTATAGGTACAGTGAGGACTGCCAACACAGATATGGACAGAACCTCCCCTTTTTCATTTGTTTTGACCCCAAAACTCTGTCATTCATGGTGTCAGAATTCTACCTTTCAGGTGGTTGTGAGGGCAGATAAATTTCCCATGACTGGCTCTGGCTAGAGCATTAAGCACAGGGCTCAGCTGGGGTATGTGTTTTTAGTAGAGAACAGCTGATCCACACAGTGGAAAACAGCAGGCAGGTATAGATCTGTCTGATAAGGCTAATCCATTACAAGATTTCTTGTGTGCTGTTTGCCAGCTCCAATTCTGTTTTACCATTTTGCACATAGATGTAAAATGATTCAGTGGAAATCTTCATGAACTGCAAGCACAATGTCTTAAAAAATGCCACAGGAAGCTAAGTGCATTCTCTGGCACTATGACTGACGTAACCTATATATCAATGACACTCCTAGCAATTAATGACCTGTATCAGTGACAACCCTGGAGGCTGGTCATGCATACAGTGACTGTACTCACAGTTTTCACAGCGATTCCCTGTATAGCCAGCCAGACAGGCACATTTGTAGGTACTGCTTTTGTCTAGAATGCATGTTCCATCGTGAAGACATGGAGATGAAGAACAAGCTATAAAACAAAAGCAAGAACATTCATGGTCTCTCATAGGATGGGGGACCTATCTGGTTTTCCTCACACTGGTTGTGTCTTGGGGTAAATTATATATTCTGGTTAAAAGTTAGAAAGACACAGTAAAGGGTGTGATTCATGTCAAAAATTTTCTGATCTTAGTACTAGAGAAGGGGTCTAACAGGAATGAGCAATAATTTTCCCAGCATTCATTACTTTTACCATTTTTCTTTAACTGTAGTCAAGTGGTAAGGAAGGTTCGTGGAAGAAAAATAATTTACACGAAGCTCAAATAATGTTTAGAGCATAGCCTAAATCAAAGAAGTTTAATAGCAACCTATATTTCTCCTGCTATTCATTCTAGAGGGTATGTTCTGGAACCATGGTTCTGGTGAGTTTTTTGGGTCTTGGATCTTGTCATTCTAGACTTTGGGAGTTGCTTTGTCCCTGAGGAGTACTTCTTGGGTTTCAGGTTCAGGAAGCTCTGAATGGTCATGATGATCCTAAATCTTCTGGGGAAGTTCTTGCATACAACAAAACTAGCAGTGATACACATCAAACTTAACGTACTGATATAAATCAATATCAGAATGTGTAACTGTGCATTTAATAGCAGCAAATTCCACTGTGTGATAACACACATGTTTTCCTTTTTTTTTTTTTTTTTTGGTGCCTGCTCTAAGGGGAGATGAGAGAGCAGAACTCACATAGTTCAACCCCACCTGGCAGCTGAGTGCCACGTAGACACTCGCTTACCCCCCTTCCTCTGGTAGGGAGATATCTGGCTGAGATAAGAACAAATTAATAATTGAAACAAAATAAAATATCATAACAATAATAGTAATAAAAATTATATTGAAAGGGAGAGAGATAGATAAATAACACCTGAAAGAAAAAAACACTATGCACAGCACAGTTGCTCATCCCTCTCTGACTGAAGCCCAGCCCCTCATCAAGCAGCACAAAAAAATCCTTTCCACTTAGATTATTTTCCAAATTGAGTGTGGGGTTTAATGGACAGAAAGTAGACCCAAAATCTCAAGATTTAGACCTAGTTTAAAATTCAAGTAACCCCAACACCTGAGGATTTCAGGATCTGATGCCCTGCTTCAAGTTCATCTTAACAAAACAAGGTCTCTGCAGCAAAGTTCACATCTGGATCCATACCAGAAGTTGTGTTCAGTTTCAGCTCACATTGACTACAAAACATATTCCTTGCTATCTTAAAAAAATTCTCCAAGCATGCTTGATGACTCACACATTAAGCTTGGAAATCATAATTGCTAGAAAGTTCTGCATTCCAATTCTTTTACAGATCATCCTTGTCCTTCTATGATTACTTTGGTTTTAACAGAAATATGAGTGCTTATACCAGTAGTTGAGTGTTGCATCCACAAGCAACCCACCCTGGGGTCCTATAGCAAGGTTGTGTATTACTGTTTTAAAGCATTCACTCTGCTGCAGTCCAGAATCAGCAGTTTTCCTTGCAGAGACTTCACTTGAAGCAGAATCATAGAATCACAGAACCACAGAATCATACAGTAGTTTGGTTTGGAAGAGATCTGTAAAGGTCATGTAATCCAACCCCCTTCAGGGACATCTCCAAAAAGATCAGGTTGTTCAGTACCCTGTCCAGTCTGACCTTGAATGTTTACAGGGATGTAACATCTATCACTTTTCTGGGCAACGTGTTCCAGTGTTGTGCCACCCTCATTGTAAAATATTCTTCCTTATATCTAATCTAAATCTACCCTCTTTTAGCTCCCATCCATTATCCCTTGTCCTATTGCAACTGTCTGTCCCTATCTCTGTTATAAGCCTCCTTTAAGGACTGAAAGGCTGCAATAAGGTCTCCCCAGAGGCTTCTTCAGACTGAACACTGAAATTGCCTCAGCCTTTCCTCACTGGAGAGGTATTCCAGCCCTCTGAGAATCTTTGCAGCCCTTCTCTGGACATGCTCCACAGGTCTGCCTGTGATGAGGACCCCAGAGCTGGATGCAACACTCCAGATGGGGTCTCACCACAGTGAAGTAGAGGGGCAAAATCACCTCCCTCGACCTGCTCCTTTTGGTGCAGCCCAGTACCTGGTTAGCTTTCTAGGCTGCCAATGTTCTTTGACAGCTCATGTCTAGCTTTTCATCCAGCAGTACTCTTAAGTTTGTCTTGTCAGCGCTATTCTCAGCAAGCTCAGTCCCAGCCTGTATTAATACTTGGCATTGCTCCAACCCAAGTTTGGGACTCTTGTCCTTGTTGAACCTCATGAGGTTCACATGGGCCCACTTCTTGAGCTTGTCCAGGTCCCTCTGGGTGGCATCCCATCCCTCAGGCATGTCAACCACACCACCCAGCTTGGGTGCAAACTTGTTGAAGGTGCTCTCCATCCCTTTGTCTATGACATTGATGAAGACATTAAATAACACTGGTCCCAATATGGTCCCCTTGGGGACACCACTTGTCACTGATGTCCATCAAGACTCTGAGATGCTGACCCCTACCCTCTGGATCTGACTGTTCAACAAATTGCTCATCCACTGAACAGTCTATCCCTCAAATCCATATCTTTCCAATTCAGAGAGAAGAATGTTGTGGCCATGCCAAAGGCCTTACACAAGTCCAGAGAAATGACATCTGTAGCCCTTCCCTTGTCCACTGATAGAGTCACTCCACTGTAGAAAGACGCTTGGTTGGTCAGGCAGGATTTGCCCTTGGTGAAGACATGCTGGCTGTCTCAAACCACCTCCCTGTCCTCCATGTGCCTTAGCATAGTTCCTAGGAGCATCTGCACCATGATATTCCCAGGCACTGAGATGAGGTAGACAGGTTAGTAATTCCTGGGGTCCTCCTTTCTACCCCTTTTTAAAAATGGGTGCATTGTCTCCCCTTTTCCCGTCACCTGGGACTTCACCTGACTACCATGATTTTCAAATATCATGAAAAGTGACTTGGCAAATACATCAGCCAATTCCTTCAGGACTTTGGGATGCATGTCATCAGGTACCATAGACTTATGTTATGTTCAAGTTCCTCAGGAGGTCACAGCCCTGATCTCCTCTTAGAGTGGGAGGGACTTTGCTCCCCCAGTCCCTGTCTTGCTGTCCATATGCTTGAGAAGCGTAGGAAAAGAGGTTGGCAGTGATGATAGAGTGAAAAACAACAGGCTCTGGCCCTCCCTACAGCCAGACCTAGACAGCTTCCTGTTTTTGTGGAAGCTCTGCCTGAGTAACCACCTGCTTTCTAGTATGTCCAGAGGACATAGCTCCCTTCTGAGTGGACACCGTGGCTGGGCTCCCCCTGGGGGAGTGCTGACCACCAACTGGGCTCAGCTCTGCAGCTACAGCAGGATCTTGCCCTCCCCGTGCGCCCAAGTGCCGCATGACCTGCCACACAGCCCGGCTGCTCATGCCCCCCAGGCTGCTCTGCACAGGCATGGTGGGGTAGAGAGGGGTGGTTGTTCTGGCAACTTGCAGGTCTCCTCAGCACCTCCCACGAGACCTGCTCAGGTGTCTCCCACCTCAGGAAAAGACCCCATGTGCCAGGATCTGTCACTCTGCTGCCATATGGACCAACCTCAGAGCAGCTTCTCTTGGAGAAGTTTCATATATACAGATGGAATGAGACAAGAAATATATAGATGCCACATATGGATTTCTCTGGAGGTTTCATGTGGTAATGTAAGAGAATGTCATACATGTTGGACAATGAATATCTTCCAGGTCTCGTTGAAGACTAAGGCCTGACTAAAGACAGCAATTAATTCATTAAAAGGAAATACATATGTGGCAATTTTACTGTATCCAAATAATGTAAAATATCACTGAGAAAGGGAAGAAGAAGCCAAAGACTCTGTACAGACTCTTTTGTAGTCACTGGTTTGAAACTAGTGAACTTTCAGCTTTGTCTTTGCCCCAGCTGTGTCTCATGATTCAGGAAAAGTAAGCCTGTCAACTGGATGGGGATAAGTTCCGGTACTTTCAGGTACTGTCCTTGAAAATGCTGGATATTCAAGAGCACTAAATATTTTTTCTCTTTTAAGGAGTCTTGATTTCCTGGATTAAGTCAAACAAGGTACAATACTTCAAAAGGTTAAAGCCACTATGTTGTTTGTCAAAGATCACTAGTTTAGGAGTACAGAAAGTAAAGTGTTATTGAAACAGGTTTTCATCTAACTGAATCCAGCATATGTCTAATCCTTAAGAAACCCTGATGGTTCCCCATCTGGCCCCCCATGCCTCTCATCTGAATTCTGAGTGACTTCTAGTCACTCATGCCAATTACTGGTTCCCATTTCACACTTGGCTTGGGATGGGACCTAGCACCTGCCTCCAGATTAGGCAGCACAGCAGGTTGTGTGGTTTCATCCTTTAATAACTACACATGCAGTGAACTTCCTTAAAGGAGATATAGGCTTTGCATCTTATTTTGTAGCAATCAAAACTTTTCTGGCAGTTGAACCAGTGACCTCTGTGCAGTCAGTGTCCCTGTTTCAGGAAGCTATGACTTCTAAGCCAGTACAGAGGTCACAGGAAGGGAAGCCAGAAAGATAAGGAATTCAAGGAATTCACTTTTGACAGGATAAGATTCTTCTTCAGTCCTCTTCACTACTCCACTAAGGTGCTGGGGACATCAGATCACCTCCATGGCCTGGTCCACATCCTGTAAGCACCTATGCTGCTGCTGCTGCTCTCACCTGCTGCATTAGGAATTGCTCTGGTGAGTCTTGTGAAATCTGTTCTGGGACCTTGGCTCTTTCACAGTGCTGTGCACAGAGGGAAAATTCAGGGGAAATGCTTCAGTTTTCAATGTGCTGCCAGAGCTTTCGATCCTGTGCTGCCTCCGCTTTCAATGCTATGCTGCCCCATGAACACTGTATTCTTCCCTTAAATGGTCCTGCTGGCCAGGTTAATGCTTCACATAAAAAGACACTGGGAGTGTTTGAAAAGCCTTTCATTGCAGCTACACATTAGACCAGAACAGCCTCATAATAAAGTGCACAATAAGACCTCCTCACAAACTCTAAGAAGCCCTTTACAGCGTGCTCTGTGTGGATTACTACACTTGCAGCCTCACAGCTTCAGAATAATTACCACTAAAAATGGGGCGGAAATAAAGCGCTCAACCATATTCGAATACCAAGTGTTCCCTGCTGGGCAGAGAAAGGAGAATCAATTCAGCTTGCACCATATGGAAAATGTTAGTTCCCTGAGTGTAGGCAGCCCTTATGCAACATAGCCCACGCCACACTCATTTTTCTATATCACCTCTCCTGCTGTAAGCCCAGGCAAACTATCAATAGCTAACTGCTCCTGCCATGTTACTAACAGGTACAAAAGGTGATATTTCAGGAACTGGGCAGGCTAAGAAATTGCACAGGTGCTTCATCCATTAGTATGTACATTTCAAATTGATAGTTACACCTCTGCTCGTTGTTCTGATTTGATCCACTGTAGGTTTGTGTATTTATATAAGGGTTATATAAACTAACTAAATTTCCTGAGCCAGATATACCTAGGATGACCTCATGAAATGTGGGTCACCAGGGTGTGCAGAAGGCAAGTTATGGTGAGTCATAGATCCTGCAGGGTTTATCTGTGGCAAAGCAGCACACTCTGATTAGCCTTCTGTGCAAGGAGTACTGTGGATATATTTGACCAAAATTCCTTACATAGCTAAACAAGGAAGATCCAGAAAAAGCACAGAAGCTGCTGCAAATGCAATGGCAAAATGAGGAGCCAGATACACTTTCAATGCTCTTTTGTGGTCAGAAAGAAACTATGGAAAGCAATGTAGGGGACTCAAGCACTGAGTAGTAACAAAACCAGTAATTCTGGAGTCTTGCTTCTGTCATTCATAACACTGAGATCACCACAGAATGGGAAATGCCTCTTCTTTTATTTTTTTTCTTAAAGAAAATAATCTGTCCTTTGTACACACTTTTTTTTTTTTAAAGCCCTAATGGTACATGAGCCAACAGAAAAGTTCTGTCAGGGCATTTTACTGAGCAAACTATGAAGCTTTGCATCAAGTTTTTCCGGTTGAGACAATGACTCTGCTCCTGCATACAGCATTGAGCAATTCTGCCATTGCAGATACACATGCCCCTTCCTCTATTTCCTTCTGTGCTCTTAATTCTTCAACTCAAACAGAACAGTCATGCAAAACAGCAGCTTTTCTCTGCTGGCTGATGTGCTTGTTCTTCACACAAGTAGAAGGAATTCAGTCTTTTTTAGAAGAGCTTCACATTCACATGCCATCTGACAGCTTTTGAATCTTCCCCACACTGACTTTATGTAAGTTGCTGTTGGCAACACAGCATGAAAGTTTTTAATGAAGCAAAACAGGGAAAGAGATTAGTGAAATTGAATTAATGAGTGGCATGTTCCACTTTTGGAATATTTTACCTGTAATTTCTTCAAAGACAGCATGAAATCCATCAAAGTTCTTGGATCCATCAGACTGGAAGAGGACATGGAGTGAAGACCCAGTGCTTCGGATGGGAGGTGGCCTCTCATTTCCACAGAATTTCTTTATTATTCGACTGTCCAAATTGTCCCCATCACGGACCTCCACATAGTCATACTGGCACATATAGTCAAACTCCAGGCTCAGCATGGAAAATCTTGGGGAACAAGAACACACAGTCACACTGCATGTCTGTGCACCCTAAATATGATTTTTTTTGATGTTTGGTTATGTTAGTGCCTACCCTCCTTCAATAAATCAACAAGCCCCTAATCACATGAAGTCCCCCTCACTTCATCTCAGTTTTTGCACCATGATCTTTGGAAGCCAGCTCAACTCTATACAGTTGCTCCATGAGAATATTTAAGTGTAAGAACAGTGAAGTCTAAATTGAAGTCATATAGTTTGTTCACATGCATTGGGTCTCTAACTATTATACAATGTCAGAACTTTCATACAGGGTAGATCATATAGAGGGTATATTTTTATCATGGCTGTTTGCTAAAAATTGCTCTATTTCCCCTAAATAAGGTTTTAAGTACTGAAAGTAATAGCATCATATAACAAGGTTCAAAACCTATTTACACTGTGATGTTCAGAAGTCAGCAATTAGGCATACAAGGAAAGCTTGGGGATGTAACAGAAGCAGAAATAGCCAGAGAAATGGAATCAAAATATTACAGCACATTTTGCATTAGAAAGCAAAATGGTAGTAAATCCCCGATGTCTGGCACTTGCCCTTCTATTCGAGAGCAGAAATAAGGCACGGGGGTTAGTGTAAAAGGGAAATATTTAAATCCTTTTCCCATAATGTCTGTCTTTCCTAGCTCCAATCCAGGCACTGTGCGAGGCTTTTGTTCATTAACAGCCATGCTATATACTGCTATTTGAATTCACTTGGGTACAGAGCCAAAGCAACCCACCAGAATATGAATGAGAAACAGAGTGTGATACACCCAGTGCCTCTGGAGAATGCGCAGTGGCTGGGGGGCTGGGCTCAGCCTTGGTGCAGCAGAAAAATGAGAAGATCCAGGCCTGGGAGGAACCATGTTACTGCTGTTCAGTAGGATATCTTATAAATGAAACTTGGGGTTCTCAGGAAGAATGAGCACACAACTACTACTGCAAACACATGTATTTAGGATTCGGCTGTATCTCCCACAGTGCCTTTTCCAGTGTGAGCCTAGTGATTTGCAGATGGCATTTTCACACCAAAGAATGAGACAAAAGTTTGGCTCTGCTGCTGGACCTCACAGTCTTGAAGGGAAAGAGAGTTCTGGAGACTATTTTCTGCTCTTCTCTTCTTGGGACTCAGGCCCCCATGTTAAGGAGGCCCCCATGTTAGGTGAAATGACCTTTCTTTGACACCTCATGAGCTGACTTCACTTGGTCACCTTTGTTCAGGTCATATGATTAGTTTTAGATCATCAGAAGTACACTACATACAGAGAAATAACTGAGCAGTTGTAGGAAAATACACAAATGGAGCAGAGCCCCACATTTTTTAAACCATTTGATGGAATGTACAATAAGAAAAAAATCTGCTTTAAATATGCATTAGAGAGCAATAATTCAGCTTAGCTTTGCATAAAATGCATGAGTTGAATTCTAGTTCCGTCAGGTTTGTCATAGACATCCTCCCAGATATCAGGTTACACACTACATCTTCAAAACATTCTTTCATTGGTGAAACATACCCTAGGGATCTACTCTTATGGACGTGATAGAGCAATACAAATTAACCCATTCATTCTTGTCACACTTATCAAGCTACAGTTTATCCTGACCCAATCCTAAAAATATTTACTGGTTTTCTGAACTGGTGCATTTTGATAAAAATTAAGTATGTGCTTTAGTACAGAAGAAAAGTTTCTGGAATGCCCACCACGTACTAGGAGCTGTATTATTTATAGATGTAAAGGTAAACTGTGTCTAGCAAGTGTGTCCCTGAACAAAGAATATCAAGACAAACTCACACAGAATGAAAGCACAATATGAAAGAACCATACACAGAATACTTTTTGTTAATTGTTTCCTTTCTCTGCTCTAAAAATTGATGAAAACAGAGTGGAAAATATGAAAGGCATAGGGGTTCTGATTTGCATTTTATTTAACTTGGCTTAGAAGCAGATACACTGTACTGACGACATGGAATCCCATTATTAAGACTCGGAATTGGCAGGTCAGGAAACCTGCCAAAGCTTTTAAAAACCTCTTGGCTATGGCCCAGTTGACAGGACCCTTTACACACCATGAGGTCTATTACTGTTTAAATCACAGGTGCAAGCAATGTAATGAACCTCAGTTTCCTCAGTGAAATTGTAACTATATCATAAGTCTCTTGGATATTATAAAAACAAGCATGCTAATTTCATGCAACAGGTCATCAGATACAAAATGGAATGCAAGGCATTGTCTTGACTTCATCAGTGTCTGCAGTGTGAACACATTCACCAACCCCTCCAAGGAAAACTTCTAGCCAAAGGAAATAGTTAAAACTCTCTGCTGAAACACTAAAGAAAAAGATGGAAAGTTATGAACCACTTCTACTGTGGTATGACATCCCTGACACGGCTCAGGCTGAGGGAGCTTTTACATCACAATCCAAATTAAAACAAGGCTGGAAAAAAAGGCAGAGAAAACAACCACCACAATGCAGGCTCTATTTATCAAAACAGTTCTTCTAAGCCAACAATTAAAAGAGTGTATGGCACAGCTTAAAGGAAGGGAAGATTTATCTGTGCTCCTGAGAGTTTTCCTTTTCCAGCCCTGTGTAAGCAAATACAACCACTTTGTTCACTTTCTGTATCACTCTGTCCCCATCCCTGCCCTTGCAAGCCATTAGGGTAGCAGCGAACAGGATTTGTGTACAGAGAGAATGAAGAGAGGAGTACTTTTGTTAGCACTTTTGTGCTGATTC
Organism: Margarornis squamiger; assembly: GCA_035222235.1. Lineage (NCBI taxonomy): Eukaryota > Metazoa > Chordata > Aves > Passeriformes > Furnariidae > Margarornis > Margarornis squamiger. The sequence goes on from JAWWTY010000156.1 coordinate 19,563,309, forward strand.
AGTGCAGTGCTGACTGTGCATTACAGCTCTAAGCAGTTACCACCCACAGAGGGGATCAGCATGTTTGTATGAAAATGCAGTGAAGGAAACATGGATGGCAGACTCAGGAGGAAGACTGCTGACCAGCTTAGTTTTATCTGCTCTTCTGTGTAGGAATGGCCTAAAAGAGAAGTTTTAGGCTAAATTTACTAGATTTCCACAGTATCTAGCTGCTGAAGTACCTCAATGGCCAGCTTTGAGGTAGGTGGTCTGCCTTGAAAACCTCAGCTGACTCAGAACACACTGCAAGGTTACCTTATGTGAGGTCCTCCTGTTCTGTGTTTGCCCTGAAGGTTTTCTCTATGCCTCCTGCAGAACTTGCAGGGTGGCAGGGTTAAGTGTGGGCTGTTTCTGATCTTTCCCTAGAAGTGCCCTGTCATCTGCTGGAATTTTCAGGCACTCAGACATTAAGCTCATCATCACACTATGGTAAAGGATATTAGGCTTCTCCAACACTACCGAGCTGAGATAAAGGTAGGTGCTGATAACAGAAGTTTGGTAACTCAGGCTTCCCTCTTGGAGACTTTCACAATTGAAATATAACAATTATATGACATCAAGGAGATACCTAGTATTGTGTTTGTTTGATTGAAGGAAGACTGAACATGAGGAGAAAGGCACTCTTTGCAGGATGCCCCTCATGTTAAAGTTTTCTATTTTCTGGTAATAGCAAAGATAAACAGAATGAACTATACAGATCTCATGTGACATTTACATCTTCCTAGTATGCATATGGGTGGCCCTCAGGGTCTACAATGGAGGTCTGATTTCTCTAAAGAGTTAGTTAACTTTACAGCAATCCCCGTTTCTCTGCCTTGAATACAGATTAGAGTCTCCTTATTGCAGCCAAGGAAGTTCTGCTCCTTGATCTAGTGTCCTTTCTTAAAATAGCCTTTTCTCCTTTCCTTGTACCTTTTCCCTGATGCCACCTGGCCACCAGCATTTTACCAAGAGATGGGTGCATTCACTAGTGGTGCGTGCACAGGATCCATTTCCCCTCTCACATCCACCCCTGTAACAGTGAAAACAGGGTAACACCTGTAGCTCCTGAAACCCTTTTTAAGCGTTGCAATTGACAAAGCCCTGTTCAGAAACGAAAAAAATCTGCCCCCTGAGCTTGCGTTGCAAGTGCAAATTATGTACCTCACAAACAATATATTTTAAAAACAAGGTAGATCCAATTCATTCATGCTGAGACTGCTACAGAGTTATGTCATGAAAGCATAAAATTCCTCACAGAATTGCTCCTGTCCCTCCTATACATTTCTACAAAGTCAAGGGGTTACAATACTATCCCAGGCTTTATTTGCAGCTGCTAATAACTGCAAGTAGGCTTGCATTTGCAAGTCTGAAAAAGTGCATTAGTGTGGGAAAGTCACAATCTCTTCTATTCAACTGATTTGTCTTCCTCTTATTAAGTCTCTCTTCTGACATATAGGAACATATTAAAAACATTTAAACATACTTAAATTGTTTGTGTATCTAGCATAGTTCTTTTGCTTGGGCTCCAAAGCTCGTGAAAGGCTTGATGTGAAGGGTTTAGTTATTCCTTTTATCATATGAGATAGTGGGTTTTGAATACCCTGCCACACTTCCTGCAACATGTTTGAGCACCCTGCTACACCCACGTGAAAACAGTCCAAGAGGAGGCTCTCCTGCACTAGGCAAGATACCCAATCAAAAACTGTGAGTTTGAGTCAGCAAGGATGGGTTAGTAAGTCTAAGCATACACAGTTCAGAAGAGCAATGACTTGCAGTAGAACCAATCACATCCTCCAGACATAGGAATCGTAAGAGGAATAACTGAAGCTGGTAGAAGACAAGGCTGGTAAAATGAGTGAAATAAAAATAAGAGAGGGAAAATGTAGGGTAAATGCAAGGCAGTTCCCATGGGCAATTCTCTCCTTGTATGAGACATCATACTAAAATGTTCTTATAGTTTTTCTTCAGAGAATGTCTTAGTTTAGCCTGGTACAGTCTTCAGAAAACATTGGGTGCTTTGGTGTAAAGGTCCTGAAAAGACCTCTAAAGAGATACATTGATCTCAATGTCTGAGAAACTCTCCTTAGCATCCAGCTGTCCTAAATGGAAATTGAAAACACAGCACTGATGATTTGTCCAGTGGCTGACCATCACAAGCTAGACAGGGGAGAGAACTGAGGTATCAAATGCAAAGTGGTAGCTATACCTTCACTGCTCCAGAGCTCACAGTGGTTGATCCTCATTGACTCTTGATTATCCACACACCCCAAAGTCCACCCAAAATCAATTCTGGCTAAAAGTCCATATGACCCACCTTAATTCAATGTTAAATCCAGCTTGAACATGGATAGTCCATTCGCATCGTGCATTCAGTGGGTAACCCTCCAGCAAAATCTGACCTCTAGAAGCCCGAAGCACCTGCCCGCACCCTGTGGAACAAAAGAAGGAAAAAAAATAAATCTGTATGAGAGACCTGCAAGAGAGATTTGAAGAAAATACACATGGAAACACCAGAATGAGAAAACAAGGATGGCTTAGAAAGATACACACTTTCTTATAAAGCAGTATATAAAATAACAGGACAGCCACACAAGAGTTTTGACTAAACTGGAGTATTGTCTAGGCTAAAGCACCCCTAGAAAAGTTTTAGTTGATTGCTTGTCCCCGGTTTGAAATGTAGCCCCATGAAAACATTTCTTACGGCTTTTGCCTCATGGTTAATTAGCCCACCCATCCACCTGGCTGACACTCCAGCTGAGAACAGTTTTGATGTTGACATGTTGACCTGTGCAATCACTGATACTGAGGACACAGGTGGGAAGGTGTCAAAACTACAATGAACACTTCAATTAGCTCAAGTGAGCAAAAGAATGAGAAAAGGAGCTGTTGCACCTAACATCATAGTTTCTATTCCTTCACAAGGAAGGGGGAAAACAGCTGATGTATTCCTAGAGGAGACATGTTTGTCCTGAGGATTCACTACATCACCCTTATGTGTTAATGTCACTGTGCCAATAAAGATATATAAGCATCACAGCTCCTCTATCATCAGTGTTACACTGATGACTCAGTGTTACACATATAGAATATACAGCCCTTATCCCTTCTCTCAGGTTCATTCCTACCCTTCCTCTACTCCTGGCCCGCTCTGCCTGTGTTGCTCTCAGCTTCACACCACACTATGAAATGTACTTCAGTGCCCAGCATCAACAGAATAAGATAAAGTACTCCAGTCGTTTGTGCCCAGTCTATGAAAACCATCAGAGGACAATGAGCTGAACAAACAGCAGACAAGGTCACACACCGAGGAAGCAATATCTTTTCATGGCTATCCTGCAGCTGTCCCTAGGCAGCTGTCCAGGGATTGATGTCCTAATTCCTCATCTTGAATGCTGAACATTTTTAGCCCAGAATGTTCTCTCACCTTCAGTAACCTCTCCCTTTCCCACAGCTACAAAATATGGCTAATGGTATTTTCCTCTGTGGAAGAAGAAATGTTGGTTAGTGATTTTTGCACAGCTTACTGAGATCTGTACAAGCAAGTGCTAGCAAAGTGCACAGTCAAATCATTACACACCAAATAGAGCTAATTTCTCAGTTTCTACTTTCCTGCCTCCATCTTTCCAAATGCAAATGACTACATCCCCTGGTAAGCCTTTTGCTGCTTTGCTGAGGTATGAGGCTATGTCTCTAAGCCAAAAATTGCAATTCAGTCTAACAGCTTCACCAAATCAGGGGACTCTGAAAGGGGGCACACCACAGATCAGAATAAGTAAAAAGAGCTCCACAACAATTCTCACACTTGTTTTTACCTCTTTAGTCCAACAGAAAGCCCTGCTGCTTCCATGTGTTTCCCAAGAGGAAACCTAAACTTTCAACCTGTAACACGGGATGAATGTTTCCTACTGAAATGGTGGATGTTAATGCTTGCCTGTGGGCCCTTCCTTCCTTAGGGAAAAAAGGGTGGCAGTGACCTGATTTGGTGAAATACCAAAGTATCTGCACTTCCCATCGATCATAGTGTCTGGAAATCAATACTGGTGCATCTGGTCTATGGGGAAACATGAAAACTGCAGGTTAATTACTCTTCTTTCCTCTTAAGCAAGTGTTGTTCAAACGAAATACCCTTTGTTCATTTACCCTCAGTTACCCTTAATTAAGCAGGACCCAAGGAAACAGAAATCCTGCTCAGAAGAGTTCCTCAAAAGTGTTTCATCCTCCTCTGTGGCTTGCTTAGTTCCCTCTAAAAGGCAAGGATTAATGACTGTGCCCAGCAACTGCATTAGGATTCAACAAGTACAGCAGGATCTGTTTGGTGAAAATGATAATGCTCCTTCCCACAGCAAGAAACAGGCCCTTGTGTTGCCATTGGCTCCTGCCTCAAAAACAACCTGAGACAAAGCTGCTAGAAATCTTCAGAGGGTTTGACAGGGGGCTTGGACCACCTCAAAGAAAGTTTCCGTTTCGTCCTGAAGGGCTTTTGAGTTTTCGATGCCTTTAACAAAGGAAAGCCAAAGAACTGGTGCAAAGAGATACTTGTATGCATGGCATACTAAACACACTTCTCTGTTTGCTGCGGTACAGCGTGAACTCTCTGAACACTGGCGCCAAGGAAGTAGGTTTGGCCAGCAAAGCAGGTGGTCCAGAGACTAAAGAGGCGCCATTCAATGACCATCTCCAAAAGAAGGTTCTCAGGTTTGCTACCACCCATCTCTGCATGAAGCACCTTTGCAATCACATCAACTCTGTGCTCTTGTATCTCCAGCCCTTCTAGGAGAAGTTCAGCTCACTCCTCAGATCAACAGTTCAATCATATGTTGATCAAAAGGAATGTTTTCCCTTCCCATTCTAAATCTGTGGGAGACCTGGAAAGCTCTCAAAAATAATTTACATCATAAATACAAATGCTGGCAAATTCTGCCTCATTTACAAAAAAATAAACCACTTTGGCAGAGTATCAACATCCTTGTTCCGTTCCTGTTCCTGGATAAAGGCAGCTTTCAGGGCCACAGTAAGATTTCCTTTAAAGCTTGTTACTAACAGAGAATAAAAAAATTCAGGAGACCTCTGAATTGTAGCCCACAGAGACCTGTGGGTCGATGCAGGGAGAGGTCCTGAGATGACCTCTGGTAAGAACTCATTATCTGCTGTTTGAATGCTACATCTTCGATGTAAGGCTCCTTCAAAGGTCAAGAAGACTGAGCAGAGGAGAATGAGAGCAGAAACATTATTGGTATTCAGAAACAGGCTGATATGGGAAGGTGGCTGTCACTTGTCACAACTTTTTGTTACCTGTTGTTTCTTGGTCACCAGTATTAAGTGAAACATTAATGCTCACACAGTCTCAAAAACTGCAAGTACTGTTGTTCATCACAGGGACCACATTCAGACAGCAAGGCTGAGGACAGCTGTTAGAAAACACTACTTTGCCCCCTGTTTTAATGGAGTGCGTGCCCTCAAGTGATATTACAAATAGGGTTGGCAAAGGCTGTTGGAGTGCTGGGTACAGAGGAAAAGGTTCTGCAGGGTTGGTTTTCTTCTGGTTTTAGAGTCTGATGTGCATTTTAGGAGATGATAATTTAATCAATAGAAGTCCCATTAAAAAATGTCCCAATACCCAATTAACTCTAGTCAGTGTGGTTTTTTCCTAATAGCACTACTTCGGCCTACCCTATACCATTTATCATTTTACCAAATGATCTGGTGTCCTTTGGCAGGTTTCCAGCCGTGTCCATGCACCCAGCAACGCCAGCAGACAGTACAAACTGGACAGACCCATGGGCAGTCCCACGGTCCTTCTTCCTTGCCACTGCCCTCCAGGCACGCCCCTCCTTTTGCTGGCATTTCCCAGGGGCTCACCCTGCCCTTGTGAGCGCAGCCAGCCCCTTGGCCACTGCCCCCCCTGAGGCAGCCGCACTTTCCGAGCTGCCCCAGCGCTGACCCGCCCCGCGGCGCTCTCCGCATCCCTCGCTGCCGCCCGGACCGGGTGCCCCGGCGCCCCCTCCCGCCCGCCCGGGGCTCTGTGCCGGGCCGATGGTCGGGGCCAGCGATGGAGCCGGAGCGGGCTCCGTGTCCCGGCCGGCCCCGGCAGCCGCAGCACCGCCGGCCGCGCCCCGCCAGAGGGAGACAGAGCCCGGCGGAGCTGCCTCCGCCCGCGCTGCCGCCCGCCCGCACCTAGCGCCGTCCGGGACCACCGCGGGTCCCCCGGCCGGCCGTGCGCTTGGCGTGGGCAGCATAGGGCAGGTTACATCCCCCGACTACTGTGGCTGCGCTTCCTTGTGTTTCTGGGATTCATTGGCACGCGGGGCTGGCTGCAAAATTCCAGCTGTGACCCGGGGTGAAGGTACCAAAGAGAGATGCCACCTCCTTCGCTCTCTGAAGTGTGATGTGTTAGCACATCCACGGCTCCAGCAGCAGTGCTGGCCACCCTCCGGACCAAACGCCACATCGCTGTGAGCCTGCAGTCCGGCACCCGCCATGGTTATAGGCTGCTTTCCAGACATGCAGTCTCTGCATGCCTGGCCAAAAGTGAGACAGCCATGAGATCCAGAACAGGGGAGCTCAGGAGTGTGCTGGAATCACAACTGTCCTTCATGTCTCCTCTTTAAGAGTGGAAGAGACAACAGCACTATCTGACCTTCTTACCCTGCCTCTCAAGTACCACAGAACCACACAAAAGAGACCACATCCTTGGTGTCACACTGCTTCCCTCAAAAGAGCAAGCAGTAGGAAAGACACTAAAAGACAAAGCTCTCCAAAATTTTAGTATTGCAAAAATATCCAAATAGACCTCTTGCAAGGGTGTATTTGCTTTAAAACAAGTAGGAAAAGCAGGCTTGAAATATAGTGTAGGCAACCAATATACTCAGATGGAGGAAATATTAGATGAGTTAATGATTCTTTCTTGGCTCTGCTTTTATAAAAAGTGCCAGGGGAGCTCTAGCATTGACCAAGAACAAATGGGACATTACAGTGCTATCAGAAATCACACCATTGACGGCGAAGGACTCAGCTTATCAGCTTTCAAAGCACCGAAGTTGAGTTAGCTCTGTTGCTGAAACATGTTGATCCTCCACACTCTGCTGTTTGAAACAACGATTTTATTTTGTATGCTTTCACCTCCTGAATGGTCATGGGCTGTGTTGAGAAAGCAAGGTAATTTGTTGCTTCAAAATCAATGACTAAGAGGAGACAAGCCTGAGGTAGGTAGAACAATGGACAGAACAGAACAGGGAAAGCAGATCCTGCTTTCATCCCTTCCAGTGAAATGTGAACAGAGACACAGTCAATAAAAATTTAAAAAGAGAGCTCTACCTTCACTGGTGGGAAATTGGTAAAGAAAAAAACAGTCTTAAACTGTATCCAATTAGCTGATAGAATTCATTATTGAAAGACAGCTTTGGGACCAACAGTTTAGCGAAATCTAAGGACCACGAGCTGTAGTACCCTGTCAGGAACAAAACCTTTAGATATTGCTACCAGGGCCTGAAATGCTCCTGGTGTATCATGACACTGTCAGCAGTTGCAAGACACTTTTGTGGAGCTGCCTTGAAGTGCATTGAAGCTGTGCAACAGAGGGAGGAAAAACTGGGACTTCCTTGGGGCTGGTTCTGCAGTCCAGGGTTGAAGGAGGACAGAGGAGAAGCTCTTTGATATAGCTGTTGCCCTTGTAAATATTTATGCTTGTGCTCTGGGGAATCAGTTATGCTGAAGATTGTCCAAGAAATGCAGAGAACAGAAGATTTCTGGAGTCACAGTAGTTAACATTTTAAAATAAACCAAAACAAACTAGAAGTTTAGTAGGGTTGTAACCTGCCATGACACTGGGCTCAGGCCTATTCCTAGCAGACAAGAACTGAGAGAAAAGTTTTCCTCACTGTAGATCTGCTTGGTGACTGGTTTGTTTGCCCTCTCCTGCTTGTGCCCTTTGCAAGAGTCACTGTACAGGAATACCTGGAAACAGCATGGCTTTGGCTCTGTCCCACTACTCCCTGCCCCTGCCACGTTTCTCTGCCCATGTGGGACACTTACTCATGCAGTCCCCTCCGTACCAGCCAGCTCTGCACTCTGAACAGTAGATTCCCTTGATGTAGAAGTCGTCAAGTGTCCCTCCCCAGGAGCCATTGCGACAGGACTTGCAGTTCTCAAAAATGGTGCAGCCTGGAAGGAGAGCCACTGTGTTAGATGAAAGCCAAGGTGGATCGTCCCGCAGGAAGAGGAACAGCCTTCCTCTCTTTTCCACAGAAAATGCCAATGACATTAGTGACTGCTATGGTGCTGACAGCTTCCCCACTGTCAACCATACCCAACTTCCACCCCCAAAACTTAGGCAGTTCAGACTCTGAGGTTTGGAACGAAAATCCCAGTCTGACTTGCCCAAATCTCTAAATCTCATTGTTCCAACTGTAAGCACCTCTCTCAGAAGTCTGAATGCGGACGCTGGTGCCACTTGGGCCCAGTCAAAATGATCCTGATGTCTTCTAACGTGGTCCTGTCTCCTCCTGCTTTCACTTTTCTCTTTCCTTCTTGCTAGCAAGACTTCCAAATTGTCTCTTTCTTTTTGCTTTGGAGATGAAAATAATCCCAGAGCACCAACAAAACACTCTTGGTGTGAAGCCAGTTACCATGTCATCCTTTGGCAGCTCCCATGCCTGCTCAAGACATCCTCAGAATAACACTACTTGTAGAAAGTGTATTTTTTTTTTCTTTTTTTTTTCTGGCAGCAATGTTACCTGCTGTGGGGAAACCTGGCCAAGTATCTTGCTGCTGTCAGCAGAGTGGCAGAGGGAGTTCCTGAGGAGATCTGAGGCAATCCCATGCCTCAGTGAGATGTGCCTGCCCATGCCGCTCCCCTGCCCTGCACCTTTCTTTTTGCCTTGGCCAAAGATTTGGTGTGAATGCAGTGTGGTCATAAACATACCTGGGTGGATTAAACAGGAGTCACACTCATTCTCCTCATTCCGGCAGCAGGGAATGGTGTAGCCCACTCTTTCTTTCTGTCCTGGGCAGATACACTCGATTTGGTCATATTCACAGCACTCTCGACACATGATATTCCACTCAGCTCCTGGGCAGTTTTCATTGATCACTGTGTACTCTGAAAGTGGAGAACAGAGAGGGGGCCACATGGAAATAATCCATTTTCTGACAAGGATTGGCAGGATCTATTATTCAGTGATTTGTCAAATCAGGTATGGCATTAGCTGGCCAAAGTCTTCAGCCCAGAAAAATACAAACTATGTGGTAACACATGGCCGAAATGTCAGTGAAAGGTCGGGTGTCTAAACAACACTTAGCCAGTTTCACAGTGCCAGACAGAAGAGACAGAAAGACCAGAGGGAAGGAATATGTGCACTTTTTCTGCAAGTCCTTCTCACTTCTGTGGTGAGAAAAATAGTTTTAAAAAACCACAGAGGATGACATCACATGAGAAAGTTTCTTCAGATTGCAAGACTGATTTGCAGCATCATATATATAGTATAGATTATTTAAACTATGACAGCATGTTTTGGCTGTATTTCTACTTGTGAATTTGCTACTTTTGAAGACTATGGTATTCAGCAGGAAAGGCCACTTTTAGGGCTGGGTTTTAGCTGGTTTCATTCCCTATTTTCACCCAGAAGCACATGTTGTCACATTTGGCTTCTCTGCCAAAGGAAACAAGATTTTTTGTCATTTTTTAAAGGTTCATTTTGTCACATACCATTTCTAATATGGCAACATCTTTCTATTATTTAACATAACCTCATATGGTATTTAAGCTGTGCTGGAAGTACCCTTTTAAGAAACAACCTCAGACTGTGACTCTGGACTGCCACAATAAATGCGGATCCTGTCTTTCCCTACCAGTGTGCTGTCTAAATTCTACAAAGCAAGATCTAATGAGTGCACAGTGCTGTCAGCATGCCTCCTAACCAGCTGACAGGCCTGATGACTGCTTTCATGGAGTTTGATGGTAAAAAGAGAGAGAGCAGACTAGAAAGATGAGATATGAAGGAAATTTAATGAGACCAGCTCTTTTTTTCCCCTCTATTTGCCTCTTTTTTTTTTCTTTTTTTTTTTTTTAAATTGTGGTTAGGTAACAACCTTCTTCCTTGTGTATTAAACTCTGAGTAACAGGGTTGCCTTGTCATTACAACACGCAATACATCTCTAAGGCAGAGCACTCCCATGCATGCCTATACCTGGCTCCCTTCTCACACAACTGTTTTTGTTTCATTGTCCCCGATATCCTAATTACTGTGCTGCTGGAGCTCCCTACCACTGAGCCTAGCTGCTCTGTCTCGATTCTCCATGACCTCATGAAGCCTGGTTCCTGGAAGCTTATCTTTTCCCCTAATGATTTTTACTGGCTCTATTAAAAAAGGGACCACCAAACTGTTTCTTCATTTTTTTCCCTTTCACTGGGAAATGAAATTCAGCCCTTTGTGCTCCTCAGAACGGAGCCTTTCCCTTGTGCCTTGTGCCTTGTGCCTTGTGCCAGGGAGAGTCTGCTGCTGCTCTAAGTTTAGGAATGAGGCTGCTGTTTGAAAATCTTTTCATTCCTCTTCTCTGCCCCTATAATCACTCATAATCATTTCAAAAAGAAACAGCTTTTTCTGTCATTCAATAAGGTGCTATAGTTTTTTATTCTAATATGAAATCTTGCATCTAAATAACCTTAGTGTTCAGCAGTTATATAGCCTTTTGCCTGTAGATCTTGACATGCTCTACAAAGTACTCTTTCCACGTGGGAGGGAGGTGAAGTGACTTTGCTCAAGGTCCCAGAGTAAAGCAATAGCAGAGTAAGGAATTAAACTCATACATTCTAACTCCCAAAACAGCAGTCAATCAACCTGGCCAAGATGGGACTTCATAACCTATGGCTATTATTATCTTTTAATTAAGCCTTTTATCTATGAATTTTATCTGATTCAGATTCCAGAGCAAATTGATTACATTCGTCTAATTATCTAATTAGAACTGACACATAGTTTGATACATCTCACTATACAAGACAGAAAATAGCTATTTCTCTGGTCTGTGGGAGTGGGGGTCTCACTCCTTGCTGAAGCAGTACTCTCCAAAGTCTGACTGGTAAATAACTACCCAACATTCAGAGTTTTTGTAAACCTTCCTTCAAATTCTCATCTTTCCTAACTCAAGCTAGAAATCTAATTTCTTTCAAGATTGCTAAAGCCTATTAATAAAATGGCTATATTCACTTGGGTTGTAGCTGTAAATTATCCAAGAGAATTTGCTATCTATAAAATGATTCAGATGTTCATAGGCAAAGTTACACTAGAGTGACAGAGGTATGTCTCCATCCTTGCAGGAACTTAAAACCGGGCAAGACAAGACTGTGAGCAGCACAACTTAACTTTCAAGTTAGCACCAAGAAAGGGGCTGGACCAAATGACCTCCAGAGGTCCCTTTCCACCTAAATGACTCTATTCTTCCCTAAACTATTACACATGTATTTGTATGTGGGTAGAGAGTGTGAATGTATGCATAAACATATTTATATTTTTATGTAGAGGTTTTGTACACAGCGGGGCCAAAAAGTGGATGCCACGCTTATTCTTGGTGGATTGCATGCATGTGTTTGTAGCATAAGTTGACCGTGAGGTAATGTTTAGTGCTAAGATGGGAGCAGATCTTGGTTCTTAAAGAATTTTAAAAAAAAACTTGCTGCCACCTAGAAATGCTGCTCACTTCTTGCCTTTGTCTCAATTGAGACAATGAAAATAGACTGTCTTTTTGTTGTCTGACAATTCAGTTCCCTTTCATGTTCTCAGGTACTGAAGTTTGTGCAACATATATAGCCCTGATGAAGAAATATGTGGATTTGAGACATATTTTTTTAAGGGGCCCTTTGTAGGATTTTCTTCACAGAAATCATGAAATCTATTGTTTGGGAGCTTTGAAAAAGCTATTCTTTAAAAAAATTGGTGAAGACTTTATGAACCCCTTTAATTATGGTGGAATCCCTTTTGTTTTGCTTAAATATATCTAGGCTACTGAACAAAAGGCAAATAAAACCTTTGTCTCAAAAAATTTAAAAGGGAGATGCACATTGCCCCTTGCATGTGTAATCACTGTTTGTTTGTGTGACTGAGCTCAGCCTGTGCTCCAGGGAGGCAGAGGCATAACCCCACTCCCCCTTGTGTATTTGGGGATGGGTAACCACTGGCAGCTCCCACCCCCACACTTGGCCATTATTACCCCAAAACAGAAGAGAATGAGGCAGAGAAAAGTGGGAAAAGATTTATTGACTGAATAAAACACTGAAAGCAAGGCCTTGGACAGCTGTGGCAAAGATAATTGTGGGGTGCTTTGTGAGCTTTACTTTGATAATCTTCCAAAGCAGGCAGTCTGGCTTGCAGGCAGTGACTGTGTCTCTGATTTTGGGACAAGCAGGAAGAAGCTGCTTGACAACCCATGCAAAATATTTAGCTGCAAAGAACAAACAAGACTCTAGACAGGCAAATAAACAGTGGATTAATTTATGAGATTTTAATGATGGAAGAAAAGCCCATTAAATCCAGGCATAAACAGCACACATGGAAGCAGCTCAAGACCATGGAAACTAAGCAAGAAATGGCTGTGTTGGGAAAGCATGCAAGCCCCCAGGGCAGATGCCAGAGGGAAGACCTGTTTGGCTCAGGAGCTTGGCAGAGCACAATGCAACATTTCACCTGATGCTTTGAATCTGGCCTGAGGAGGACTGTGAGGTGAGAGACGAACGTTTTCAGGTTCAGATGGCAACACATTCATGTTTTTCTGACATCTGCACCTAGCAAGACCTCCTAATCCCTACAGCACGTGTCAGATCCTAAAGGCTGCCAGTGATGGATTTTGTAAGACAGCAGTAGGAGACAATGCTCCCAGTCAATGTCCTCCTTGTTAGTGTCAGAGCAAGGGCTAAGTTACTGCAGTGGCAATTCACCACTGTGATGCTGCTGCCTCCCCTGATCCGCAGGGCTGAGATCAAGCGTAAAGCTTTGGTGATTCAGGAACAGATTCACAAGCGCATTGCTGCCTCAGGAGTGGGTCAGGCAGCTCATCACGGTAAAATGTCAGCGTCAGCACACTAATCTTTTGCCATAGTGAATTTTTCAATCATAGATACCTTGCTAGATAGAAAGGCATTTCTGTTCCAAAGGTCTGAGAGCTGGAAAAACTATATAGCTAAGAACTTAGGTGAATTGAAGGAAGCCTAATTACACCAATTATCTCTTGTGTCTTCCACTTCTTTGGAAGAATGGGCTTTTTTATAGTGTGCAACCATTTTAAGCTGATAAAAGCCCATGCTTCTGCTGAGATGGAACACTTTTTCCCCTTCTCTCCTTGACTTCCTATTGCCACTTTCTATATTTGTGCTGACATTAGCTGCTATGTGGAGGGATCAGATGACTGAGCAGAAAACCAGTTTGCCATCTCCGTCCATCCTTGGGGGAAACAAAAAGGAAAGTTTGCCACCTAACTGTGCTCTGGAGTCCTCCAAAAGAGAGATCTGTGTGTGAGAGAGAGCGAGAAAGAGGGACAGAGAGACGTACATGTATTTTTCAGAACTCCTGAAAGATGGAAGAAAATACTACATAAGGACATCCACATCTTGGTCTGAAATGATGCAACTTCCCATACTACAAGTCCATTCCATTTTCCTGCAAAGGTGAGTTATTCTTGCATGCCGCCTCAATTTATCCATCTGCACATCGGTAAAATACTAGTTAAGCTCTAAGAAATATTATTTCAAATTGCTTTGAAAAGTGCCATTTGCATTAACAATGCAGTCTAATAAGAGTAGATACAAACAGGTACTTCTCTAGAATGAGTCCACAGAGGGTGACTTTTTCAAAGTGATTATTTAACCAATTCACATTCCACAGAAGAGAACATGCCCATTTGTATTTGATTTCATTGTAACTTTTCAGCATGCTGCTCAACAACAACTACTGCCTTCTGAAAAAGAAAGGAACATTTGAATTGAAGGAGCATTTTCTTAAGGCTGTTATTAGGAAATGTTTGGCCATGTAATAATTCTGAAAGGAAGCTTTCTCATTAAAGAAAAAACAACTTCTACAGAGGTGAAACCTTATAGCAGCTTACATTTTCTTTAGGTCTGTCTCATTTTTCTGCTCTTTTCTTACTCAGCTCTACTGTCATTGCATAGATATGCAAACTGGGCCTCAGCCCACAGGTATCATGTGTGTGGATGTTAACATTAACGACAGGAAATGCTTTGAGCACAACGTTGGGTGAAACTGTGGCTCCATTGAGATGAATAGTAAAATTCTCCAGTTCATTTCAGTAAGGCTGAGAGGAATAAACCTTGGAACAGAAGAGAGATGTTCCCATTAAGAGACTTTTACTGGGGCTCTTGGAAAATGATGGTGCCCCAAACCATTAATAATAAAGGAAAATGTAGGTCTTTATTGTTAACCTTTCTGCCTCAGATAAACTATTGTGCAAATTATGTCTATATGCCCTTTAGATGTGTTAAAAGGATGATAGGATAATGCTGTCTCTAAAACCACTTGCTTCTCTTTAGAAATGATGTACCTATTACTCTTTTCAGCATCTGGGCTAATTAAGAGAGGAACTAAAATACATCCTTGTTTTAGTTTTACTCAGTGTACATACTTTATGGGTCACAGACCTTTGCTGAATAATTAGACTACTGCTTCTACAGTCAGTTAGCATCCTTTTCTGCCCATGGTGTGTGCTTTATGCAGTGGTAAGGGGGGAAGAGGGGGAAGGAAAGGATTTCAATTTAAAAAAAATCAAAGTCAGTGGGAGAACACAGGAGGAAATCTACGATACTAAGCGGAATTTATCCATTTAATAAACGTGCATCAATTCGACTGTCCGTTTTAAACATCCCCCTGTCTCAGTTTCTCCTCTGTATTTATCAGCTGGCACTTGTTATCTTATTGGCACTGCGGCCTTGTGTCTTCATCCGAGAAAAGCTGTGACAGGAAAAAATAGCCAGAGTAAGGCTGAAACTCAGAGGCTGCCACATTACCCTTCAGGCTTTAATTCTTTCTGGTATAGAGGAACTTGTTCTGGCCAGAAAAATTAGTGCGATCAGGGAGAGAATTTGTTTTCTCTGTGCTGCAAGACAAGGAAAAGGAACAGGTAATGAATGTAGAACTTTTGAGTTAGTGACAGCATTGATGAGGTTAGACTTCTGCAATAGGGAAGAATATTTGGAAATCTGCAGAGAAGAAGCAGCTGCTGTATTGAAATTCATTACCACAGAGCATGAGAATGTGCTTGTGTCCTAAACACAGAGGAGTGATGCTGGACCTGTCTTGAGGGCTTGCCTGTTTTAATGGTGTGAGACATGGAACATGCTGACAATTTACTTACAGTTAATGTTGCCCAGATAGAAATAGTCCTCACAGACAGCAGCAACCTGTCTGAGCCTCTATTTCAAATTTTACTCCTCACAGCTCCCCTGGGGTGTGTAGTCCAGCCCCACCCCAGGACCAAAGATGTCCTCAGTCTGGAAACCCTCTGTCCGCACTGACAGTGCTTGCTTCCTTGCCTGGTGGCCTTCCTCCCCGTTTGTCCCTGCACCACATCCCTGGCCTTGCCAGAGGGAAAGGGGCATCCACATCCCTGAGGGACCTCGTGCTGCTGACAGCAACTGCACTGTGGTCCTGTGGTGGTGAGGGGTCCCTCTGGGCTGGTAGGGAGACAAATCCTGGGCATTGGCAGGCTTGCAGGGGCTACTGGGAGCCACTTGAGGTGGCCTCAGGGTCAAGAGTGAGTAATCCCACCTTTTTTCCAAAACAAAAAGCAAGTCTCTTTCCCTTTGTCCATGCTAGGAACCTAAACATGTGAACTGAAGTAACCCATTTGCTAAGATTGAATGCATCTGGATGCATCTGAGTGCATCTGCCCTTCCCTTCTCTAGACAGAGGCTGGAGGGGGAGGGAGAGATTGGGAAGGGTTTAGATAGGCAGAAACACACATAAACACATATATTTTTAAGGAAACATGAGTCACATGCACTCCAAGTTTATTCCAAAAAATAAATTCCCAGACCGCTCTGACTCCTGCCCCCAAATCTTGAGGCAGGCCCTGTGCAACTGGGTGTGATAAATGTGGATAAAAATTGGATACATCTGTGGGGAGGAGGAAAAATGCTATTTTCCAACCTGCCCTGACATGTTAAGGCCACTGCACTTCTGAATCACTTCCCTGTCTCTGGGAGCCCCTCCCGCTGTGGCTGAGGGGAGCTCCTGGTCCCCTTATGCTGTGATTCTGTGTTGGGCAAATGCCCACCAGCTGCTCCATGCAAGGAAGGGGAGTGGGCAAGGGAGACAGCTCACCTCCATGTGTCCCCCAGGCTCTTCTCTCACTGCTCCTGCTGTGTGAGGAGTAGGTGTCAGGAGAACCAGCGCCCTCGCCCTAAAGCTTGCAGCCCCACAGCCCTTGTGTCCCACTGCCCATTGTTGTCCTTCCTCCTGCCCCGCCTCGTCACTGCTGCTGAAGGGACCCAGTGCCCAAGTACTGTGTGGAGCCGGTTCTCACCATGAGGGAGACGTGCTGCCCCTCCAGCAGGAGGGATTTGTTGCCCACCCAGCTTCATGGCACCCGCAGACTACGCTTAGGGTTGCTCTGACCTGGTTTTGTGCCCCCCCTGCCCATGCCATGGAGCCACCTCTCTTGGCCAGCGCGCAAGGCGACCCATGGCCGAGGGACGGGCCACCACAGGGATAAGTCAGTGCATGTGGGACAGAGGTGGGGAGAAGCTCTCTGTTCTTGTGACCCGGGGGGAAATTTTGGTAGGAGGTCAGTGTCCCAGGACAGCTGAGGTGCTGATGGCCAGGCTGGTGTGCAGATGAGGCTGGTCACCACCTGCCCCCTGCGCCCTGTGTCTTGAGGGGTCAGCAGGGAAGGGCACTGCAGATGCAGACCCTCTGCCACAGCCCCTGGTGAGGCAGGCTCTGAAGCACCATCCTTGACACCAATTATTTATAGTCATCGAGATCCAAGTGCCTGCTTATCTGACAGCTCCCCTGGTAAGAGGCACTTACCTTGCCAGGAGTGCTGAAATCTGCGGCAGCTTGACGGGTGGGTGATTTGAGGGCACCTCACCTCCCAGTCCTTAGGGCTGCAGCTCCCAAGAAAGCAGCCTGTGATGCTGACAGCTAGCTGCTGCAAGCAGGTCCAGACACCTCCAGGTGTAAACAGCCCATGCTCGTGGCCGTAACTACAGCAAATTTGCACTCAACAGTAAATGCTTTTTGCTCAACATTATCAAGATAAACCACATACGCTTGTTCAGCAGAAAATGGAGTGAGGCTTGAATAGAAAAAAGATCATTCTGCTTTAACAAGGCTTCCCCTTTGAAAGAATAATATTGGCAGAACTTAATCCCAGATTGGAAACAATGTGTGGGTTTTGTTTTCTTTTTTTCCTTCACTTTTTTCTCCCTTGCCTTCATTCTTGGTGTTGGGGCTGGAGAGAAAAATCTCTGTCTTGCCAAACTAAACAAATTACACTTTACAATTCAGAGTCTTAAATGCCTCTTTTTATCATCATTTCCTTAGCACTGAGTGTTGAGAAAATAAAAGGAGTAATAAGCTAAGTGGTTGCATACCCTTTACTTGATGGCCACTGGCAAACAAATTCAGCCAGTTGTTTCTCTTTAAAGCTATTAGGTTTGTCCAAAAATCATTCCTGGGTAAACGCCCCCCCTCCCCTCCATGCCGACAGGAAAAAAAAATACATGAAGCAGAGTCCCTTCTTTCTATTGTTACCATCCCTGCAGATCTCTCTACTTCCCATGACAGAGCATGAGATAAAACCCCTCTGACTACACTGAAGGAAAGGGACTCATTCGGCCATGCCAGGAACACACACACTCACTTACAGTACCTCTTGGCAAGCAGGAGATGAGCAGGAGCTGGAGAAGAGTGAGTCCTACATGTGTCCAGGGTGCTCGCTCCATACTGCCCAGGCCAGTGCAGCTGTGTGACTGCTCGGGAAGGGAAAGCAGGCAAACAGCTTTTACTGGGACCTCACCAGCTCCAGGCTGCGAAGGATCTCGGATTTCAGACCTCAGCACGCTCCCATCCTCACCAGAGGGGAACTACCTTCAAGAGACTTCTCAGGCGTCCAGAAGCACACGTCACCCCAAACCTCTCCAACTGCTGCCTTAACCCTTTCTGGACTCTGGCAACTGATCCCTTTTGTGGTGGGTTTATTGGCTCAGTGCTCAGCTCTGAGATAGCAATTTTCCTTATGTAGATATTGTTAAGGGAGGAGAAAAAAGAAATGCAAATATCTATTTATATGAGCCATCCCAGTTGCTGTGGGGGAGCTGAAGTTACAGATGTCCCCAGAAGGAGGCACTTTGTACTTGCTCCCTTTGGGCTTGCAGGGGTTGCTGCATCCCCGGGGTGCTGCTGGGTGTGGGGTGGGTGCAGAGAGGGATTCCTGGCCCACGCTCCATGATTGGGCAGCCTGGCCAAGTGACATGATCCACTTTACAATGTGCTTAAAATAGCCTTGCATTTTTATGATGGGGCAGATGAATGAATGAGGCTCACTAAAAGTTCACTCCACAGTGGATGAAAACCACAAAACACAAAAGGAATCACTTGGCATACATGTGTTTGTGCTAGTCAAAACCTTTTTACAGAGTCCATTTCTGCCAGGAAACACAATTTTGGCAAAATTTAAATGTTTTGTCGAAACATGTTGATATTGAGGAAATGTTTAATCCAAACAAAAGAGACCATTTAATTGAGATTCTATCTTTGTGTCATATTTTGTTTTGCCTTTTCTATTAGCACATGCTACTGTTTTTTCCCTAGTCTTCAACATGTATTTAATAGCAGTATATTTTTTCTAATATTTTTCTTGCACAATTTTTAATACTTTCCAAAGGACATATTTTATATCTCTAAGTCAATTTAATTTCTGTAGCAAGATTTCAAAATTCACATATATTGTGAGGGGGAAAAATTGAAACATTAGCATTTGCTTTGAGGTAGAAACCCAAGTGTCTCAAAAAGCTTTAACAAACACCTACAGCAGTTTATAAAACTCAGGCATGTTGAGCAACCTCAGAAATCTGAGAGTGGTTGCCAATGGAAACCTGGAGTAGTTTACTGCAGTGCAAAATCCATTACACCTTCAGGTGGTCTTTCATGGGTTGAATTCCTTTATCCAGACATCTCTCCAGGTTAGGCTTGTCTGTCTGCCAACCTATTGATTTTACACGGTGTACAGTCTTTGTAGGGTTTGTGCACCTTCCATATAAAACAATACCAGTGTATTCACAATAATCTTTTTTTTCCTCTAAGTCTCTTGACACTGATACAAACACATCATTGAGAATACCAATATAAGAAGACCTGCGATAGATGCCAAGATTTTAACCATTATGACACATAGTCCCTGGCCGCTGCCCTGGGTGCTTGGCAGCTCAGGAGGAGGCCATCAAAACTCTCCAAGTCCCACTGGAGCTTATTATGGTTTAGTGACTATGTTCCCCTTGAGCGCCTGATGGACATCTCTTGCCCCAGGGTCCTGAAACCTTGCTTTACTGGTCCCCTGCTCCTTTCTGATCATTCATACATATGCTGAAAACTCCTTCCTAATTCCACCTTTGGGTTCCTCTAATAAGCCATTCCTGGTCAGTGGCAGGAGGAAAAAACTGAGAAAAAAAAAATGAGTCCCCCAAAAGCAGATAAAACCAGTGAAAATGGGGAGCCCTTACGTCTTCACAAAGAAACACAAAACTATTTTAAAGCCTGGGGAACCATGAATAATTTGTTTCCTAGCCTTATTTCTAGTAAGCGATTAAATTATTTAACCTGGTAAGTCCTTTTTGGACTGAAAGTTGGCTTACAGGAATCTGAGGCTTAGATATCTCTGAGGGGGAGTCTTATGAGGATGGATGTAGGCCAAGATCTGGGTTTGGTGTATAAAATGCATGGAAATCCCAGAGCACCTAATGAGGTTGGACAGAGGGAAACTGAGTGTTAAGGCCAGACATAGAGGACCTAATACTTAGGTTTCATAAAGGCCAGAACCACTGGGGAAAATAGACCCACAAGGGCCACAACTATTTGTTTGAGTCAGTTCCTGTGGTGAGACATTCAATATGGTAGGAGATGCTGAAGTTGTGTCTTTGTCATGTGCAAGGATCAGCTCTGCAGGGACACCTTTTCTTCTAGGATGGAAAAGTGATCTTTCTGTTTCATGGAGCTGTGAGCTAAAGAGTAAAACTGGTAGATTTATGACATCTTTTTTTCTTTCTTGTTTCTGATGGAAGGTAATTATGCCACTAGAAAATATAATCACACAGCATTTCTCTACAGTGCTTAACTTAGCTTGGCACTTAGCAAATCAGTTTAGCTGGTGGATCCACTGCCTCCTTAGGGAACGGCTCAGCAGCCAAACAGAATTCAGTCATGATCCCACAAGTTTGCACATGGCCTATTTACACGAATTGTCTGTTGGGATGTAGCTTTAGTCCCAGGAATGACTCTGGGCAACTTAGACAATGCTCCTGAATGCACTTCTTGCATTCCTATTAAGAGGCAGGGACTACGCCAGGCACGTTGCACCAGCCAAATATTTCAGGTTGTATGTAATCCCCCATGAAAGAAAGCTAAAAGCTCTTAACCATGTGTCTGTGCTGCTGAGGAATCTCACTGTAGCATTTGGCTTCAATGTTTGTATCTGTCTTATTGTTGAACCCCCAGGTTTGAAAAGTACTTTCCACTGAAACTGAGTTGTAAAACAGAGTGCTGCAAAAATTGATTGAGTTATAATATTTTAATAGTAATTTCCAAGTACTCAGCAATCCATTTCAACCTAGAGTAAAACAAGACCTTTGATAATTAATAATTGACCACTGAGTGAAAAATTAATGTGTAATTAATACCACTAGTGCATGTTTCTAATAATCCGCAATGAAATCTGAAAACACTATGTGGCCCAACCTGCAAAAACAGAAAAATTGCACTATTTTTTACTGGGGGAAACTGACATGCAGGGATATGAGCAGAGGTGCATATCCTGAAACAGTAGCAGGTCCAGAGTGGAACACAGCAGCTTCAGCTTCATCCTTATTCACTACCTGAAGCTCTGGACTGTCCTGCTTGAGAGGAGTGAAGAATAATTAGTGACGGATATATAGTTCTGAATAAAATCCATTTGGACTTGAAATAAAAATCAGCTTTTTTTCAGTCTTTAAAACTTTAGCAAACTTTTTATTTCTCCCCAAACTACTGAAATCTCTTATTTCTGCTACTGGAACATTGCCAGAAAAAATTCTGCTTTTGTGACTTCTGCTCAGATGATTCTGTCCCAGATGGCCTTGGTGATCTTCCAAAGCTTCAGAGGTTCTGCTAGAAGGAAATCTGTGATTTTCAATGTTATTAATTTCTGCTACTACAGATTGGATGCCTTCACAGGACATCCTTCTTACAAGAACATTTGTAGTCCATTTCTCTCTCCTCTTACAGGCAAGATTCCCACTGAACTAGACGAGTCTTCTGTCAGAGAAAGAGTTTGAATTGTCTGTACTCAAACATGCTCCCAACGGGATTGTTGGAGTTAGATCCTGAACTTGAATGACTGTCTAATAATACCCATCCCACTCAAACAATATATGAAGAAACCATTGGAAAGACATCGTAAAAGAAAATGGACCCATTGAGAAGCTATAAAGGGCTTGTATCTTAGAGGAAAATGAAGTTCAAATGAAACTCAGACCTGGCACTTCAGGAGTAACAACAAAAGCAGTTAATGAAAGATTAGCACTAATATTTTGCTCCTCCCTTCGAAGCATTATTGTCAAATCTGGGGGAGGGCAGGATCTTTTTAGAGGAGAGATTATAAAGTGTTTGCCTCTAAAATAAAGCTTTTAAAATAAATCCCAGACCTTGCTGTAACATCTGAGGAACATTTTATAAGTTCCTAGGATTATCAAGAGTATAGTTTGCCCTTTGGGCTTCAAGTTCTCCCAAATGTGTGCAATGCAATATCCAGCATTCATGACTCACATTAGAATTGCAGCAGCCTACCTATACAGGCACCTGCAGACAAGGGCACTTCATGGAGCTTTTTCTGGCCTGAGCTCTGCAAACTATTCCCATCTCTCAGTAAGATGTTAATCGTCAGTGACTGAAGCATCACAGTCCAGGAAACTAAACAAGTGTGAATAAGAGAAGCCAAAAGAGCTAGGAGCTGTAGTGCCAGCAACTCTTACAGCCCTTGACCTAATGGGACACGTAATGACAATGGTAATGCTTGCATTTTCTAGAAAGATTTTGTTGGGAAAATTGAGGCAGTTTAAAGTTTATGATTCCAAATATATTTCTGGACAGGTAAGCAGCAAAATATAGCCAGAAAAATATGACCGCTTAATGGCACCTAACAAGCAAATATGTTTCTGTTCAGTTTTTACTGCATGTCTTTGTATGTTTTTTTAAGTGATCCTTGTGTTTCAGTTTTGTATATAGTCTATGATGGTCTTCACCATAGCAACATGTAAGAGAAGAAAGAGGTGGAAGATTTGGTTTGAAATTAAATCTAGCCAGTAGTCAATCCTGCTTAATCGGTCAGACACTGATATTACTGTCTAAGGGGATAATAAAATAAAAGAGGGCTGCAATTATTTATTTCCCTGTGTGGAAATGAACAACTTGTAGATTTAGTCATTCTTGTGATATACATTTTTGCTTTGTGAGTTAACAAATAAGGCTTTTTAGGTTAACGAGTAAAACTTTAATCTGTATAGCAATCTGATCACCAAAACAACAGAGACAGAGAAAATTAGGAACTGTTTTAATTTTGTTTGCGTTTGGCTTATATTTTATGGTCTTGGGTCCATGTGAATCAGCATGGAAGCCAAAAAGGGAATAAGGTTTTGGGATGGAAACCTAACCATGTTCCACCTAGAAGACCAGCCTAATACTGCAGCATGAAGTCCAGTCAGATGAATGTGTGCATGAAATAAAGACCAGAAAAAGGTCTCTGGGAAGTAATTGGTGGAAGGTTAGCTTTTCAGAGGTGGTGAATGTCTGATTTTTCAAACTGAAAATGTAAAAGTACAGCAGTTCTGGAAATATGATTCCCACAAGCTGTAACTGCATTGCAGTTAGATAATGGAGTGATGGAAGACTTGAGCAGTGCTGTCTAACAAATTAAATGCTTCGTTTGAAGTACAGGTTTTTTGTGATCTCTTTTTCTCCTTTCATTGATCCCCATAAAAACTGAAATTAAGCCTCACTTTCTCTGTCCCTGGAGGTCAAATTTGCCAAAATATCCTTAGCAGTGTTCGGTGACAATGCCTATCTGGGAACAACACTGGAATCCTAATAACAAGGAGTGATAAAATCATTCACCTTTTATGAAGTTGTTTTACATGTCCTAGAAGTAAATAATCAGGAAATGAACAGTAACACACCATGTATCTTCCCAATGCATCTTTTGGGAGTTCTGCTGTTCGTCATTTAGTGCTGTCTTACGCTAATCAGTTCTCAGATTTTTTGTACTTCTCTCTTGATTGACTTGACTCAACTTGACAAAAAAGGAGAGATCCGAATAAGATGACAAAGACAATAAAAATATAATGATTCAGAAAGAGAGAGCAAGATTGCTCAAACTAATAGGTGAAGTTTGATGGCTGAGATCTTTCAGACCAGTAGTCTGTCCTGAGAACAGTTGGACAAGGTCACTGGGGGATTGGAAAATTTGATCTCGTTATAAAAAGATATACTGCTCAAAATCTCAGACTGATGTGCAGTCATGTAATCAATTTTAACTACAAAAAAAAAAAAATCACCATCTTCAGCTATTGCAAAACCAAATGCTAAAAAGCAAGTTGCTGAAAAACACTGTTTTGTCCACCTTTTCTGTCCCTATCAAACAAAGATGTGGCAGGTGAGAGTCCCAATGATTTTGCTTCCACATATTTATTCTCCATGTCTTCCCTGTCGTCTTCAAACTCTGGTGTGCCAGACCAGTACAGATGTTCCACTTAAAAACTTAGGAAAAAAAAGTTTCCTAATACTTGTTTTTTATTATTTTTTAGGCAGTGATATTGGGATATGAAACAGAAAGATCATATGTTGTTAAATACTGGCCCTCAATATTTAAACTGTGCATAATTCTGAAGCACAAATCCCACCCACCACCCGTACATAATTCCTGTGGGAGAATTTGCATCTGTGAAATCACTGTCACACTTTTCAGGAATTCATGCTCAGCTAATAGTAGGGTATGTTTGTATCAAAAAATGTCCCTCTGTGTATTTAGTGCCACAAAAAAATGCATCTTGTCTTAGTTCTGTTACTTATAGCTATATAAACTAAGGAGATTTAGAAGATTTATGACCTGTTAGTCAAGGAAAAATACTACATATACAAAAAAAAAAGTGAACTAAAAAGTTGATTCAAGTTAATAGAAGACTTTGTATAGCTCATAAGACCTCTGTTTCAAATATCCTTGAAGACACTACACAGTACTGATTGCAATGGTATTTTAAGCTCTGACCTAATAACGAATTAAGCATGTGCTTAACTTTGGTTACATCAATAGTTCCACTGAATTCAGTGGGTATAAACGGCACTCTTAAGCTTTTGAAGCCAAAAGGTCCCAGTGGATAGTCATAACTGAATCTGGGAGATGTGACAATGTCAGGGGTCACACAGCTTTCTGTCCAAGTCCTGGGATGGTCACATCCCGAGATGTGAATCATTGCTCTCAGCAAACAGGAATGAGGCCCTCATTTTGCAGTATGTTACCTGTTTTGTACAAATAAAAAGAAATAGATTCTGTCAGACCAGATTTCCCCCAGGGACTACCAACAGTCTAGCCCAAGAACACTACAAAGGCATTGGGAGAGTGACAGGAGCTTCTAAATACAACAGCCTTCAATATATATTGTTAATAGGTGTATCAGAGTTTTTAGCAAATATTTATGTAGTAGCCTCCAGGATTAGAAATCAACACTGCTGCTTTGCTTTAAAGATTGAAAAAACTTGGCTGAAACAAAGTAAAAGATTTTACTACACCATTGTTGCTCTCCCTGGCTTTTAGTATTCAGTGGTGTGCAAGCTGACAGAGAGGGTATTGATTTTTACTACTTTGAACATTTCTTCGTAGACAAGAAGCAATAAAAAGCAGTAGAAAAGAAATAATAGCAATTCTTGTTTTCTCCAGCAGGGCTTTGATCTTACAAGTTTGAGCAGTAAAAGAAAGGAATGGTCTATTCCATCGCAGGCTGTCCTGCTAGAAATTCCGCATTTCTCTATCTTTGTTACTATTTCTCTATCTTGAAACTACACTGAAAGCATGTGCCTCGTGACGGTATAGATCTGAACTACTTATAGCTAGCCATGCTCCTCGAGACCTTCCTGGACTTCCATTGCACTGTAACATGCAAAATCATTAAAGGGAAGAAAAGTCTACACAGAAAAGTCTGCTTTGTGTAGTTTAACCTGCTTCAGAAGGACCTCAGAAGAGCTGGACCTGAATCCAGTAGAGAATTTTTAGCTTGTGCTGAAAGAATATTGGCTGTTGTGGGATTTCCCCCCCCCCCGCCATATATTTAGTTCTGTCCATAATACCATTGTTTATATTCAGTTATTGTTTTCTGTGTAAAGAATCTCTTGGTCATTGACATTTGATTTAGATTTATTCTCATGTATTTTTAATCCAAAACCACCTTGATCCAACGCCAGACAGATTGAACTGGTTGGCTTGCCATTCATCATGAAGAAAAATATTGTCTGCTTCTGAAAAGTACTTATGCCAGAAGGGTGGCAGGATCTGGCCTTTGGTGCCAGCCCTGCTCTGCTGTTCTAGCAGAGTAAAGCCTTACTGGTCAGCACAGATGAACTGCTTTTAATGTTTACGATTTTATCTACCAAAATAAGCCACATGGACCTCACTGTAAACAAATAAATGGGAACAATAAGATGCATATGACAGAGATTTGCATATTTCTGTCTCTCTTAAGTGTATTTGGTGTTGTATCATCCTCTTCCTCCATGTAATCACAAGTAGGGTGGAACCCTGCTTTCTTTCACAGCCTTTCTCTTTGAAGCATGGCATATCAACTGCAAAAAGAGGAACATAATCAAGATGCCTTAATAAATACTGCTCAAAAATAAATTGGTGAGACTTTTTTTCCCTCTATGTAGGCACAGAGTAAAGAGTTTAATTAGTTTAAGATTCTTTTATAAGGTCACAGTGCTCAGCATGATTAACTAGATATGAAATTTGGCAGGCAATACATTCATAATATGATCTAATCATGTTTGGTAGTGTGGGGAGGGAAAGAAAGAAACTGGCTGAGAGAAGATTGCTTAAAACTTGGCAACGTTGCAAATACTGTAACTTCTCTATGGAAATCTCATCAGAATGATGATCCAGCCATCTTTTCCAAGCCTGTGCAGAAATTTTCCTTTCAAAATATTTGTGCCCGAGAGATAATGGATGACTTCTATTACTGGATGTGTCTAGCAGTGCACTTCAGGACTAACCCGAAGTATCCCCTGCTATTTCATTATCAGACCACAAACTGCTTTGCCAAAAAACTTCAGTCCTCATTCCTTCCTTTTCTTGCAGGCCTAGGATTCATAGATCTGCTAGAATATTGTCACATAAACACAGTCAGTCTGGACAAGATTAAGTATCCTCTTTGTATAGTGTTCTGCCTCCAGAAATGACCAGGACTTTATTACTTCAATAGATAAAAGCACTAAACTCATTGGGATAACCTTTGTAGCTCACAGTTTTATCGTGTTCTCCACTAATAAAGACCAACTCAGCTCCTGAAGTGCTCATGGTTTAGTAATTATACTCTTTGCCTCTTGCCATCTACATATATCTGTTTAATACCCTTTTTAAACTTGGTAAGATTTTGCTCCCAGAAATATGTGGTGGAAGTGATCAATTATCCAGCTACATCTTGCATCATGAATTATTTCTTTGTTCAGGTTTGAACTGGCTACCTTCTATTTCATTAAATTATTGTTTGATTCCTAAAAACCAAGACAGACAGTTAAACCATACTTCTCTAACATTTTCTTGATTCCACAGGTTACTATTTTTTGGTAAGACAATGCCCACAGCTTTTTTACTTGCCACGAAGAGACCAGTTTAGTATTTTTTACCCTAAAAAGGGGAAGTGTAAAATGAAAGATGCCTAACATCAAAATGAAAGGACCAGATGTTGGTGAAGGGCTGCATAAAACTGAGAAATTCACAAGGGACAGGAAATCTTAGCAGGTGAGAGGATCAAAGAAGTGTTTTCACAGCAGAAGGTCTTCTCCTAATGTGTGGGAATAGCAAGCTGTTCTGCACCAAGAAAGAAGAGACAGAGAAACATCATGACTGAAGAACAAAGTAAACTTCATCTGTTGCTCAATTCAAATGCCTGTCAGAGAAAATTAAGACACATTTTTTTCTACTTCATTCAGTACTTTTTTTGCATGTTTGGTTTTATTTAAGTAAATCATACTATTTTGCAAGGGTTTACATCCAGAGTGTTCACTTTCCCTGTCGTGGGAGTTACAGTATTATCTCAAACACCCTCTGGGCAGAAATGCCAGAAAGAGATGTCCCTATTCCTGTACCCCATGGGATGGCAGAGGTCAAGATGCCACCGTGGCATTTCCATAAGGGCACTTTGGACACAGTGGTGGTCTGATGAACAGGGTAACCCATATCTCTACAAACAGTGCCCTCAGGCTGCCAGGAAGAGAGGGCACCTTACGAGGAGGCTCAGTCATGACATGGTGGCTGGCTAATATGGGCAACTGCACCAGAAAGAGGCAACCTCATCCTATGGTGAAGCATACACAGTC
The DNA here is from genome assembly GCA_035222235.1 of Margarornis squamiger. NCBI lineage: Eukaryota > Metazoa > Chordata > Aves > Passeriformes > Furnariidae > Margarornis > Margarornis squamiger. The sequence goes on from JAWWTY010000156.1 coordinate 19,591,163, forward strand.
AAAAAACCTCACAGAGAGATGTTTCTCTTCATAAGGATGATGTTTACAATTGAATATGTGCTAAATGCTTTCCTGAATGCTGAGGGACTGGAACATGTTCACCAGCCACAGCTGTTGCACTGCTCTAAGGGGAAGAACTGTTGTATCAAGAACATAATCTGGTTTAAATTGACCTATCAAGTGTGAGGTTTAAAAAGTTCTCAAATGCCTCCAGAAGTGTAATTATTTCTGGCACAAGGGATTAGCTGTGTTTGGGGGGTTTTTATCCTTTGCCTTTTCTTTCCTAATTTAGCCTCTAAAACGTATTATTCTTGTGTAATAGAGAGAAAAGTCACGATCAAAAGTCATGATCATGGCTCATAATACAACACAGTTCACAGGAGGAGGAAAATTATTGATCAGGCCAAGTGATATAGCTGGGAAAAACAGACAACCTTTCAGGCACACAAACATAAGTGAGCCCAGAAGGTTGTCAGCTTTTCCCAGCTATATAATTTATTGGGTATAAGAGGAGATATTTCCTCTCTCTATAAACTGGTTTGTACAGATCCTCTGGGAACACAGTGTGGAGAATGCGCTGGGAGCAAGGGAGCCCACTGAAGTGTCTCTAGCATCCCCCTTTATAAGACGGCATAGCTTTGTGTAAAAAGTGCCTTGTTGCCTTGAGATAGCTCTTAATTCAAGCCACCATAAGATCAATTACCAACAAAAGTATTTATTAATGAGATCCAAAATAGATAATATTGTCTCAAAATTTATGAAAGGTTAAAGTGAAGCTATGGAAGGATAAAATAATTTGAGATTCATTAGAGTGGGATTCCCTCTTACATAACTTTCTGCCTTTCTCCCAGCAGTGCATTTCAGCCTTTCTTCATGCTCTGCTCACATGGCAGTGGTGGTTCTGTCTGTATGCCTTTCACCTCAGACTTAACCCACAGGAGGGCTCAGCTGGGCAGATCACGACAGGAAACCAAAGCTGCTTTTCCCTTGAAACCTTCCAGAGAATGCAGGAAGGTTTGATCCCTCTCTCTGAATGGAATTTATTTCTTTTCTATCCAGGCAGGATCCTGATAATTCTTCATTAAATTATGGGTTGCTTGACATTCTCTGCAATGGATCAGGTGTTGTTTTCCATTCTTTTCTGACCATTTGCCCATGCACTGTGCTTCCTTCCACATTCTCCCATTGCCATACATGTGCAACTCAGCATTTGTGACCTTGCACCGAGCCCCATACATCATTGTAATCTGTACCTTAACAAGAGTGCTTGATATTAGCAAGTCTGTGAGATAACTCTATACAACTGCTGACTGGATTTTGACTGAAAGGCAGAAAGGACATTCCTTTTTTTGTTTGCTTTTAAATACTGTTGCTCCTTCTAACAGTACCAGAGTGGACTCCCATCGGCTTCTGTAACTGCTATCAGTGCCCACTCTCCTGGTGGTCAAATCTCTGTATGGCAAGAGAGCAACCTGGAAAAATCAAACACAAACTGTTCAAAGCTTGGATTAAGAAACCTACCTGAGGTGTTTGGGTCTTCTGTGCCACTCTATAACAGAACTGTGGATAAAACCTTCTGGATTCTGTCTCTTTAAGCAGAAGGTACCCTCTCTTCCTTGCATTCCTAATTCTCCATAATACTGCAAATTTCCACTTCCTACCCTTGTTACAAAAATGTAAGGCAACATCTGACAAAGCTATCCTTCTGTGTCATTTGTACAATATACAGAAAGCAATTGGTAGAAATGATGGATGATATGTCTTTGTTCAGGACTTTCACTGCTCCCAGGAAACCCTGCTGTCTGAGCAATCATTGTTTTGCTTCTATTCCAGTGTTTTAAACATTATGGGATGTTTCAAGCTTAGAATCAACTGCAAGAACTGCTTCTTAAGACTGAGGGTGAGATGCACAGCTGGGCTACTTGTGACTTGGTGAGTCTCAAGACAGAAACTTCTGCCTTGACTGCAGCTCCTTTCTGACATTTCCTGAGTTATAAGAAGCAGAAGAAAGGTGAAAGGGCAAAAGGAAATGCAAGGTGAGTCTCTGCTCTTCTTGTTCCTTTTTGAGACAAATAAAAAAAAGGCCTGAAAAGTGGGACATTTTCTCCCTCTTGGGAAACCTCCATTCTCTTCTTTTTTTTAACCTTTCAAGCATCAGAAATGTCAAGGCTTATCTGCACTGCTTCTTCCTGTAAAACTGCATGGATATCTGTGGTATTGACTGTATAGAACACACTGAGATGAATCTTCAGCAAATTGATATTTTGTTCTCCAGCTGCCTATAGTGGGGTTGCATTAAACATGTACTAACAAAACCCAGAATTTTAAACAGCCTAGGTAAAACTTATTTTTTCTCTTAGCTATTTGTGCTATACCTCTATCATAGATATCATAATCCTATTACTTCTCAAGCTGTCCAGAGGGTGTATCAGGAAAAAGAGTGGAGACAAGATCTTAATTTTTCATGTGGAGGTATCTGCTGAAAAGTTCTCTCAGAATATCTGTAAAATACAAACACTTTCAGGCTCTCTTGATAGCTAGAAGAGGAAAGCAAAGACATGGATCTATTTGTTCCTCCCTTAGTATTATCTCCAAAAGTGAAAAAAGAAAAGCTGAACTGAGCTCAAATAAGCTCAACTTAACTCCAGGATGTCATGAATCAAGCTGGCCTGACAGACCATGGCCACCAGTTTTAGGCTCTGACACCAAAGACAGCCCACTCACTGCACTTCAAGAGCCAACAAGATGAAGAGCTGAGTCCTGCACTTGGGTCACAACAACCCCCTGCAGTGCTACAAGCTTGGGGAGCGTGGCTGGAGGGCTGGAGAGCTGCCCGGTAGAAGAGGACCTGGGGGTGCTGGTCAACAGCTGCTGAACATGAGCCAGCAGTGTGCCCAGGTGACCAAAAAGGCCAATGACGTCCTGGCTTGTATCAGAAATAGTGTGGCCAGGAAGGCCAGGGGAGTGATTGTCCTCCTGTACTTGACACTGGTGAGGCTGCACCTCAAGTCCTGTGTTCAGTTTTGGGTCCCTCCCTACAAGAAGGACATTGAGATACTGGAGCATGTCCAGAGAAGGACAGTGAAGCTGGTGAAGGGTCTGGAGCTCAAGTCTGATGAGAAGCAGATGATGGAACTGGGGTTGTTGAGCCTGGAGAAAAGGAGTCTCAGGGAAGACTTCATTGTTTTCTACAACTCCTTTAAAGGAGGTTGTAGTAAAGTGGGTGTTGGTCTCTTCTCAGCAACAGGACAAGAAGAAATGGCCTCAATTTTCACCAAGGAAGGTCTAGGCTGGATATTAGGAAAAATTTCTTCGCCAAAATGCACTGAAACAGGCTGCTCAGGAAAGTGGCTAAGTCACCATGGAGGTATTTAAAAGGTTTGTAGACATGATGCTTAGGGACATGGTTTAGTACTAGAGTTGTCAATGGTAGGTTTATGCTTGGACATAATGATCTTAAGGGCCTTTTCCCACCTAAATGATTCTATGATTCTAAGAGACTGCTGATTTCTCCTACTCTGGGGCTGTAGACTGCTTTCCAGATACAAGAGGCACACAGCTGATGTAGTGGAAATCAGAAGTCTTTCAGTCTTCAAAAGATGCTCATCTGATCCCACATATACCTCTGATCCCACTATTATTTCAAAAATGTTGGGTTCTACCTCCCTGAAATATGTACCAGGGATTCCCACTGCACTTTGAGCAGTACTCTACCAAGGTTTAACACAGACAGAGGCTGTTCAAGTCCGTACAAATAGGCAAGAGACTGAGGATGAAAGAACTGCACTGTGTTGTCTTCTAAAAGCTGGTGTAATACAAGAGTCCTAGTCCTAGTCCTGAACTTAGCTGTGTGAAATGTGCTCAGCTGAAACACAAGATTGTATAAAATGAATGTTACACACTTGAAACCAAGAAGCTTCATCAAAAAGGATCCCTTTGTGTGGAATGTACCTGGCCCCAGTTCTGAGGAAATTTGGATGAAATAATGAAAACCATGAACTGCCTTTTTTTTTTTTTTTTATTAACCTGGAAATTACTGAAACTTAGGGAATAGAAATCCACTGAGACAGAAGCCAAAGAAAAAGGTTGTCATTATTCTCATTTACTCTTTTACTCTCTTCTCCTGATGCCTTGCCAGAACACACATTGAGAAGTTTAACGGGTCCTTGAATGAAGGAACACAACTCTCTTTCTTCCTGTACAATGAAAGCAGATATATTTCAGCGTGAAACCAGGGAGAGGTATTCAACAATGATGTTCTTTGTATAAATGAGAGACTTTAGTTAAGAGGATGATAAAACTAATAATCTGTACCTTCTATATGATATTTTTCCTCCTTGGATGTCAAAGGACTTCACAAAGGAGGGTATTCTTATCCTATCATTATAGAAAAAGGGTACTTATACAACAAGAAATGAAGGAACTAGTCCAAGATCAAATGGTAGACAGTGGGAGAAAAATAACCACTGTCCTGTTCTTGTCCCGCATGTTTAGCCTGCCCTGTGAAACATGCAGAGGGTGAGAGTTGCTTCCTCAGTCTGATCTTCAGAGGGAGAAATTCTCACTGGTGCTACTGCTGCTATTCTTCATCCCCTCTTGCCACGCTTTCTCCAAGCCCTGAGCAATCTGTCCACACAAACATCACTAAAGAGGGCAGGTTTGCTGTGACCCTCATTGCTTTGCTTCACTGCAGTCAGTGCTCTGAGTAGTGTGCTACACAAACATCGTGTACCACACACACACAGACAGCTCACATCACGCACACTGTGGCCCACAGCACTCTCGGTGTGTGGGAGTAGCCTGTCCTGTCCTCAGAGCAGCAGATGTTCAGGCCATATGTCTCCTTATGAATCTTCAATCCTCACAACCTAGTACAGGCTTACAGTAAGGGCCTTGCAGTAAGAGCAAGGACAGTGAGGAAATACAGTATCACTTTACAAGAGGAGAAAAATTTCCAGTCTGGGAAAGAGATGCTCAGAGCAGCTGAATAAGATATGCAGTCACTTGAGGTTCAGGTGTCATTGCCGTTGGATGCTGAGAAGTGAAGTCCTGTGATGTCATTTTTTAAACTAAAAGACAGTTAAACTTGCTCCATTTTTTACAAAGAAGTGTATCTGTTTCACAAAGATGACAAAAAAGGCTTCCAACTTATTATACATACATCACTAGGAGGTAGCAGCTACAGGAGCCTGGGGATCCAGGCACTGAGCTTTGCAATACAATGTACTGCAAGGGAACAGCCTGTCAATACTTGACACAAGTTCACCTAGCAGTTTTATGGAAGTAGCTTCACCAGGTCCCAGCTGAGGTTGAAGCCTCATTATGGCAGATGCTGTACATGCATAGGAGAGATTCCTTACCCAGGTGGGTTATAGTCTCACTACCACAGACACTTCAGAGCTTGAAGGCATAACGAAAGGGAATGCCTTGTCAAGGATCTCCAGGGAATTTGCAGAAGTGCAAACACAATAAATTCAGATCTGCTGAGGTAAAGCCTGTGTCCTGACTTCAAAAGCCCCTGCCTTTCACTGAGCAATTTGAGACTACTTTTTCCCTGTCTCTCCTCTCCAGATGTTTACTGGAAACTACTGTGGCATTATGGTTAAAGATTCAGATCCACAAAGGAAATAAAAGAAACAAGAGAAACCTCCTTTGGGCTACTCTGGAAAGAACTCAGGAGGTTTATGTATGGAAATTATCTGTTTGCCAGGGATTTAGGAATTGAAGGGAGACCTGTGAAATGTCGTCACTAGGGCCAGAACAAAATGGAACAAACCCTAGCATATCCTGAGCACATACATCATTTTCAACAGAGAGCTGTCAATTAGAACAGAGCAAGTCAAATGTCACTGGAGAAAAATCTTTGCTCTTCAGGGAAGGGAGGAATCTCTCCATGACTCAAGAGCAGATGGTTTGGCAGCAGCAGCACAGCCAGCTATCACTGGATTAACAAATTACAGAGATATGCTCTCCCCTTTGTATTTACAGCACATGACTGGAAAGAAGGCTCAGGAAAAAGGGATAATGTGAGAAGAACTCACATGTAATGTCAGCTGAGTGGCCAGAAGGGATTCTGATGAAAACCAGCAGCCTGCAGCAGGATGCTGCCTGTCTGTCTTCCTCTAGCATGTATGGCTTTCTGTCCGACGTAGGATCCCATCTTCTTATCCTAGATAAAACACAGCATTATAAACTGCTGCTATTTCCCTCTCTCTAGTTTCCATTGCTTAAATTAATGCTGAGCCTGTGTCTTTAAGCCCTGTTTGTTGTTCCTCTTGTTGCCATAGTATTTAGTGTTTCCATGTTGGAGATTTCCTACTTTTTTTCCTTCCAGACATTACCCCATCAGCACAATCCCAGACCTGGGATTCCAGCCACTTTTGGCTAAAGGGGAACTAATTTTTGTTGCTATAAAAATATCAAGTCATGTAAATGCCTGTGGCTCAGATTTAGATCCCTGTGTCTAGGAATAGCAGCACAGCTGAGGGTGAATAAGAGAGGAAAGGAAGAAGAGAGAGATCTCTGTGTGTCTCATCTAATTTCTCTGAGTCCTTTCAAGGACAAGGAAAGAAACAGACCTTTGCCATCCTCTGGCACAGTAGCAATCGTTATGGTTTTGTTGGGGTGTTTTTCTCATGTGGAAGATGTTTTCCTCCAGGTTGTGCCTGCAAAGAGATGGCCAAGTCCAGCATGCCCCACCTGAAGTGCTGACCTTTATATAAGGGTCTGGTCTGAGCCATAGCTGAGATGGTGTCACCCAGTCAAGAATACAATGACTCAAAGACAAAATAAATTGCTCAGTTGCAGACTGATCCAAAGTCCAAGACAGCAGAAACTCAGCCCTTTAAGAGGTGCTGTTCCATGGTTATCAGTGAGGTCTTTGCTTGCATGCAGTGAACACAGAGCAAAGTGTGCCACCAGAGGCCCCTCGGTTGCTCCATCGCACCTTTGCATCCTGCACAGAACTGGAGTCGAGTCTGCTCTGGGTACTCAGAGATGAGCAAGGCTAAGGGAGGGTCACTCGGTCACTGAAGACACCAGAAGTGTCCAGTGTAAGAGAGGTAAGCTGAGCTATCTGAAGGGAACTGTCTTCTCCTGAACACCAGAGAGACCAGAGGGAAATTTTGGCTGGGTATAGTATGAGTGCTATGTTGCATCTTGTGCTGGACTCCTGCAGCATCTGCAAAACCCTAGAAAACAACAATGTGAAACAAGATACGGCAGGAATCACAAAACACAGATCCCAGATATTAATGCTGCCCTGAAATCACTGCACTCTGAGCTTCTGGTTCCTATTTGGAAAACAGAAGTAATGAATGAATATTTAATTGTCTTAGTAAAGTGTATGCTGGTATAGGGATGGAAAATATGAGCTAAGCACAAAGTACCACTAATATTAAACTATTTCTTACCGCATTGTTAACACTGCTTTCTGTAAATCATTGCTGTTGACTTACTCTGGTACTCAAATTATGTATGCTGCACAAAGTGTTGATCTGTTACAGTGCACTACAGATTGAAAAAATAAGATATACTCTTGGGAATATAGTATGAAGTTTTAACTAGCTCTAAGTAACAGCTACTGCTAATCATTAACATTATACATTTCACTAAATTACATTAAGATAATAAAATATTTCAGCTACTGTATTATGTCATACTGTAATATATCAGAAGCAGGAGTGCATGCTAGCCATGTATCAAGAAATTACATAAAAAATGCAGATAATTTTAAAAATGGAAAAATTAAATTTGAAGTAAAATGTTTATTCAAACACATTTATACAGTGCCTTTTTACTTTTGAATACTTCATCCAAATTCTATTCCTGACCCTCATGGATGGATTTCAAGGATAAGAAAATCTGGGATCAATCCTGGAACTTTTCATGAGACTAAAATGAGAAGTGTGATGCCAAACTCTAATCGTTTTCCTGGTTTATACCCACTCGCGTTTTCTTCTGGTTTGGGATGAATACTTCCTGTCTAATACTCATGGGTTTTGTTGCTGTACAGGGAAAACCTCTGAAAGAAAGGAATTTCAATAAAGAGCTTGTAGGCCATACTATGGTGATTTATTTTTATTACCACTTCTCAAAGTAGTATTTTTTTTTTTTTTATTTTGCACATAAAAGGAAAGAATGTTTCTGGCAAAGGAGAAACTAACTAGTAAAATCCTCAGGATGAAAGTCCCTCATTTAGATTTTCTTGAGACCCCAGAAGAAAACAGGGCTAAGAAAAGAACAGCAGTAAGGCTGAAAGGTTGGGTAAATCCCGGCTAGGGAAGCAAAAAGTATTGATCAGCTGTGGGAATGCCCAAGTCTCCTACCAGAGCACAGTGCAACAATGCAGAAACTTGTTGCAGGAGCAGTGAAGAGCCACTGCTCTGCAAAACCACAGGCAAGTGTTCTGGCTTCCCTATGGAGACTCTTCATAGAGGCTGATAAGCTCTGGTGTAGCACAAAGCAGATCTGCAGCAGAGCAAGAATTACATGCCCCATTCATGGGGCAGCCCAGGCAAATGACTGGTGGGCAACTGGTCTCTCCTTGGGATTTCTATTGTCTGAACAGTTCACATCATTGTATCTCTCTAGCTTTGCCAGGATCCACAACGAAGCCTATTCAGCTACCAGCAAGGAGCACAAGTAACTAGTAAGGACTGAGAGCTAGATAAGGTGATCTGGATCTTCCCCTTTTCCTGGTTCCTTGGCTGTTAGTGAATGTGTGCATTTCCTGGAAAGTCAAATTAGAGCCTGCAGTAAATACCAAGGGGGAGGCAAAAACATTTGTAAAATGTAGATGTGCATTCAAGAAATGCTGTCTGATGTTGTACAGCAGAACTGCAAAATTTGTGAAAATTAGATCGTGGCTTGAGAGGGGAAAAAATCAAGCTGCATCTAAAATCCTAAAGAGGATTTTAAAGGATCCTACAGAGGGTCCTAAAGAGGATCCTAAATAAAGATCCATGACGGGCAGAGTTTCACAAAGATTAGAGACATACAATCATGTATGAAAACTGGACATTGGAAATTTTCAGTTCAAGCTCCTTAGTGCAGGACTCCTGACTTACCCCTCGTGTAAGTCAGTTGCAGGGGCAACCCTGGATACAGCTGTACCCTGAGCTCCCTTCTGTACATGACAGACTACAGATGATTTTCTGTTCCTGCCTCCTCATCAGCCAGCCTAATTGCCCAGCTATTTGCTCCTTCACCAGCCAAGCTAATACACAAGCTAAATTCTGTGTTTGAATTTCTAGCAGTAGAAATATCTTTGAAACTTAATAGCACAGCTGTTCAACTAAGGTTGCCTGAAGGAAACTCATACCAACTTTCCTGGAGTGAAGATTGATTCCATCTTCCATTGTTTTATTTTAAAGATCCAGATCCCAGATGATGTCATGTTTTTGCCAATTACACTCCTGACAGCACAGTCAACTGCATCCAAGAATACAGCGTGTCAAAGGCTCTGAGCTCCAAGAAATGTCTCAGCTGGCACCTGACTCCCCTTGGCTTCTGGACACTGTGCACATGTGCACAGAAGGCATTCGCTATTTCATGTCAAATCTGACATCTCAATTTCTAGAGCTCTCATCGCAAGGATTGATTTTGATGTGTGGTTTTGACTTTCCCACCCACAGTGACAGTCACAAACACAAATGTCCAGCACACAGCTAGATAATTACATCATGCGATGGGTGAGCAACTGGTCCACGGATTGGGCACAAAGGGTTATAATAAATGGGGTTACATCAGGCTGGCAACCGGCCACCAGTGGAGTTCTGCAGGGCTCCATTCCAGGGCCAGTGCTGTTCAGTGTCTTCATAAACAACTTGGACACAAGACTTGAATGTATACTAAGTAAATTTGCTGACAACTTAAAATCATGAGGAGCTGTTGACTCCCTCAGAGACAGAGAGGTCCTGCAGAGAGACCTCAACAAATCAGAGGGCTGGGCAATCACCAGCCACATGAAGTTTCACAAGGGCAAGTCCTGAGTTCTATACCTGGGACAGGGCAACCCTGGATGTACAGACAGACTGCACAATAAGACACTGGACAGCAGCACCGTGGAAAGGGACCTGGGGGTCCTGGTTGATGGCAAGCTGAATATGAGTCAGCAGTGCCCTGGCAGCCAGGAGGGCCAACCCTGTCCTGGGGGGCATCAGGCAAAGCATCACCAGTCAGTCCAGGAAGGGGATTGTCCCGCTCTGCCCTGCACTGAGGCGGCCTCACCTTGAATATTGTATGCCATTTTGGGCAACACAATACAAAAAAAAGACATAAAGCTCTTAGAGAGTGTCCACAGGAGAGCAATGAAAATGGTGAAGGGCTTGAGGGGAAGCTGTATGAGTAGCAGCTGAGGCCACTTAGTCTGTTCAGCCTGGAGGACACTGAGGGGAGACCTCATTACAGTTACAACTTCCTTATGAGGGGAAGAGGAGGGGCAGGCACTTACCTCTTCTCTGTGGTGACCAGTGATAAGGACCCGAAGGAATGCCCTGAAGTTGTGTCAGGGGAGGTTTAGGTTAGGTATCAGAAAAAGGTTCTTCACCCAGAGGGTAGGTGACACTGGAACAGCATCTTTACACAATGCTCTCAGGCAGCTGGTGAGATTCTTGGGGTCCAGGGCCAGGAGTTGGATTTCAATGATCCTTGTGAGTCCCTTTCAATTCAGCATATTCTATGATTCAATGAATCCAAATTCTATGCAAGCTGCACATGGTGGAGGTATGATCCAAATTCTTGTTCTATGTATTTGCAAAAGAATCTGACCTCCATCTATTCTGTGACTCCCTTTAGCTCAAAACACTTTGTTTTCATATGCCTTTTGCATTCGTAACCCCATTACATCCAGAGTAGGGAAAAAGTCTCATATAGACAAGTTTTGAGAGAGCTGAGCTGTTTACTTCTGTGTTGGTATTCTGACCATCGAGCCCTACTGAAACCAATAAACCATGGAATAACATGCATTTAAGCAGAGACTCTTAGTGATACACTGTCAGCATCTTAACAGCTTTGGACATTTCAGAGCATTTGACCATGAGCAGATTCAACCTTGATGTCTGAAGATAATAAAGTGATTAAGATGGGTGTTGCACATTAAATATTATTTTGTTTCCTGAGCAGAATTCATAACATGAGCCCATATGAGCATGTTGCAGCTGTAGTCTAAATCAGAGCCTGAACACCATTCTCATGTTGCATATTTAACCTAGTAAATATTGTGCTTTCTTTGGCTTTGGCAGCAAAAGACAGGAAGTTCTCAAAGTCCTTGTGTGGGCTCCTGAGTGCTACAGCTCCTGGTGAGAGGATATACAGAAGGAAGGTCCAAGGTCTTCATAGAGGCTTTATCCTTGTCCCTTGTCCTAGCAGGCAGAGGAGAGAGCACCAAAAGTCATTTTAGATAATTGCTTCATTTTGCCTTCCATACAGTGGCATAACACTGCAGTACAGAGTGCTGACGAGGTTCATGGTGATGTAGCCCCTACAAAGCTGAACTGCTCCTTGTTGAGGCTTAATTTGAGAAACTGTGTAAAAGGGCAATCAGAGGAATGCAATGGATTTCTTACACTTAGTTCTGTTCCAGAATAATAGAGAATCTGGTATAGAGTTTGTGAAGGGATGTGTAATGCCTGTTTCTGCCTCAATAATTTCAAAATCGTAACGCAGGACTTAAAGACAATCTTTAAGGTAAGGACAGGAAACTAGAGGGGGATACTGGTGAGTCTGGGTGATGTGAACAGGGGGGCTGACACAGCACACATGCCCGTGCAGTTACTTTTCCAGTCCAGCAATACCCAGCACCAGCTCAGCTCATTCCTGCCACCAACTTGCCATTTCTTCTGGGGCAGATTAGATTAAGCCACATCTCTACAGACACTCCATATTTGAGGAAGTGCAGATGTCTCTTGAAATCCATCTGAAACCTTAAAAAAAATTTTCATATATATATATATACACACTTTCTCCATGATGGTTTTCTTTTTATTTGTGCTGTCTCCTGTTATCTCCTTGGACTGTTTTCTTGTGACTCTGTGGAAAATCAGCTCCTGTGATGCCTAACAAAGAGCAGGAAGAAGAGAGAGCTCACTTCAGTAACTCATGACTGTGTTTATTTTTCTCATCTTTGAGGGATTTGTTTTATGACTCTCACTAAACTGTTTACAGAAAGTTCGACAGCTAGGCAGAAAGTCATTTGGAATGAAACTGGACTAAATTAAAACAAAAATGTTGGTCAGCTTCCCAGAGGAAAAAGCTTTTTCTCTGTAATGTCTGTGCTGCTCTTCCTCTCCACCCACATACTGGAGAAGTTCAAACATGATAAAGTGGAGAACTGAGCAGGGATGAAAACTGAATTAATTGTAGCTGGTCTGGAAGATACTGAAGCACATTTATCCCTCAAAACTTTTTTTTCTCAGTCTTCAGTTTGACATAAGTGAAGGACACAGACCTACATAAATCAGAAGTTACATGAAATTCTACTGTGTTGACTTTCTTGAGTGTCCATTAGCTCTTCCTAGCAACCGGGGAGAACTCAAAGACCTATGTAGCTATTATCAAATAACTTACCTTCACAGCATCCCATTCTGCAAGTGGAGAAACCAAGGCACTGGCTAGCTAAATGTCTCATCCAATGTCGCAGAGGGGAAATGCAGTAGGGACAATTATAGAAAATAATACCTACATTCCCTGTCTTGCCAAACTATTGGATGGAAGAAAGATTAAGGGAGAGACTCACTCTTGTGCTCCTGATGAAGGACACACTTTGTGCAGCACATGGTATGCACAATACGGAGCTTCTTACACTGCTCTTAAATTGGCTGCCAGGACTCCTAAACCTGTCTCAGGCTTTTGGAGGAATATGGCAGCACCTCTTTCCCTACCGAGGTGGAGGAGGTGTATCACAGAATCATAGAATATGCCAAGTTGGAAAAAACCCAGGACAGGGTTGGCCCTCCTGACTTCTGGAGCACCTACCAGAGCACATGCAAGATGTACAGCCTAGCTATGGTAGAATTATAAATCATCTTCATTTTGCAGATTTAATGCTCAGAGCTCCAGCCACTCACCACTGTTACTACTGTGCTGTTTAGTGACAGCCATAGGCTATGCAAGCTGAGGAACCAAGTATTGGTTTGGGCCAGTTAAGCTATGCAGTAACTGGGATGCTTTCCTGTTTGTAGATAAAGTGAAATCTAAATCATTTAGATTTCAAATACATTTTGATTCAACAAAAGCATAGTGGTATTTTTAATAAAGTTTATTGAATATAAAAATGTTCATGGCACTTGGATATAGGACAGATTCAGTTCCTGACTGTAGTCCTTGAAATCATAAGGGTACTTTCTCAGTTCCTTTAAAATCACATGCAATAACTATTGCTTGCTTCTGACTCTTTATTCATTCTCTAAGGGAATGCTACTTAAATACCAGTTAAGTAAATAAGTAATCAATAAGACATTTATTGAATGTTAATGTTGCATTTAATAAAGCTTAGAATTTTAAATGGGTCACATTAAGGTGCAGGGAGTACAACAGGGAAAATTCTCAATTTTCCCTGATTGAGTCACCAACCCCAATCAGAATAAAATCGTGAGCTGGGACCTTCAAAACTGGGACACTTTCATGACTCAGATGTCTGTGTGTGTGTGTGTGTGTGTGTCTTTTGATTCCTCCTTTGCACCCAGTCAGAGCTAAGAGTCCTGACAGGGAACATCCCCACTGCACAATGGACAGTGGTGTATGGACCACTGAAGCTGCAGAGACACAAACTCATTAAGTCTACTCGAGTCTCAATTTAGGCCAATTATCCAAGCTTGCTAAAAACCTGAACCTGGGCCTCTGAGCTCAGGCAGGGAGCATGGCTAATGCAGACAGACCACATTCAGCCTCAGCTGGCTTACTTTCACACAGTTTGGCTGTCCTTACGTACATCGAGATATCATGGAATCACAGAATTACAGAATGGTTGGGGTTGGAAGGGACCTTAAAGGCCACCTCATTCCAACCCCTGCCACAGGCAGGGACACTTTCCACTAGACCAAATTACTCAAAGACCCATCCAACCTGTCCCTGAACACTTCCAGGGAACAAGTATCCACCACTTCTCTGGGCAGCCTCTTCTACGTCACCACCCTCACAGTAAAAAATGTATTCTTTATATCCAATCTAAGCTTACCCTCTTTCAGTTTAAAGCCACTCCCCCTTGTCCTATCACTATATGCCCTTGCAAAAAGTGCCTCTCCAGCTTTCTTGTAGGCCTCTTTCAGCTACCAAAGGGTCACAATAAGGTCACTCCAGAGTCTTCTCTTCTCCAGGTCAAACAATCCCAGTTCTCTCAGCCTGGCTTCATAAGAGGAAATCTAATCATCTTCATGTCCCTACTCAGAACTCACTCCAACAGGTCCATGTCTTTCCTGTGCTGAGGACTCCAGATCTGAACACAGCACTCCAGGTGGGACCTTACAAGAGCAGAATAGAGGGGCAGAAACCCCTCCCTCAAACTGCTGACCATACTGTTTTTGATGCAGCCCATTACACAATTGGCTATCTGAGCTGAAAATGCTGGCTTATGTTCATCCTCTCATCCACCAGCACTCCCAAGTCCTTCTCAGCAGGGATGCCCTCAATCCCTCCATCCCTCATCCTGTATTGATACAGGGTTTGCCCTGGCCTAGGTGCAGGACCTTGCAGTTGGCCTTGATGAACCTCATGAGGTTCCCATGGGTTCACTTCTTGAGCCTGTTCAGGTCCCTCTGGATGGCATCCCATCCCTCAGGTGTGTCAACTGCACCACTCAGATTTCAAGTGTGCTCCAATGTACCCAGCATAACTCAGAGCCACCAGCTGAGAGCCCTCATTAGCATCCCATCTCTCTCACCTTGGTGTTTCATTCCTCATCTTGTCATGGACAAGCCCCTCCCTTCCAGTCTAGTTTAAAGCTCTGCCAGTGAGCCCCACTATTTCCTGAGTGAAGACTCTCCTCCCACTTTGAGAAAGATGAATCCCATCTGATGTCAGTAGGCCTGGTGATGTGTAGACAATTCCGTTGTCAAAAACCCCAAAATTTTGGTGGTGACACCAGACCTGAAGCCATGTATTTCATAGACTGGGCCCATTGTTTTTTTCCAAAGTTGCTGCTTGCAACTGGAAAGATAGGGGACAAGATAACCTGTGTTCTATAGTCCTTTATCAACTGTCCCAGAGCCCTGAAGAACCTCTTGATCACCCTTGAACTACATTTATGACTTCATCACCCCACCACGTGGAAGACCCTATTCTTCTTTGAAGTCTGAGAGTGTCAGTCAATAACTTGATCCCAACAGCTGGAACGTGTAGAAAAACTATTACAATACATATTGCAGCCACAGTCAATGCTCCCAGCAGAGACATCTGCTGGATAGAGCAAGGAGGAGTGGAAATGTTATCATCTGAGTGACTTAAAATTGGATAGAACAAAAATACTAAAGTACATGGAGAAGGAAGAGTGCTCACAAGTGAGGAGAGAGCCTCAGAGTGGCCTGATGCAAAAGACTATACTGTTACCTGAGATGCAATCATACCTGTCCTCAGTGGTAAAGTTGCTCCCCATATGCAGCTGGAGGTCACATCCTGTGGCCCACAGGACGCTGCACATGTTGAGGTGTACACTGCATGGTATTGTACAGCTCTAAGTGCCTGAGTGTCAGGCCAGGAATGTCCCCATGGACAAGCTACGGGCTCCCTGGCATGCCTGGTGTGGGTAAGCGACACAGATGTGAGAAACCATGCATCATGCAGGCACAGTGTAGAGAGGACATCCTCTGGCAGGATCGATGAGCCAAAGGAGAGGGAACGGGACACTGCTCCCCATTCATTACTGCCTCACCTGACAGCTTCAAGCAGGGGCAGAGGACACCTTCAAGAAGGGGAGAGGCTGGGGGAAGAAAAGCAAATGGCCAGGGATTTATACATTCTTTCTTCTATGTGTTCCCCCTTCAGCACACTTGGCAGCCAAATGGGCTCCTTTGTCCTTGGAAAGAATCCAGTGGCCTCTCCAGGCAACATATCAGAGAGAAGATATTAGGGGCCTGGAACCTAGGTTTGCTATTTAAGCTGGTCCTTTCCTCTGCTTCACTTAGAGAGAACTGAACAGCTGGCTTTCCACTGGCACATCTGGGATTTTTACCTTAAGAGTAATTAGAACAGTTTCACTAGCAGTGCAAAAGCTGCAGTTTTTTAGGATTTGCTGAAAAGTTTAAGATGTGTCCTGGGTGTATTTTTGCAATAGAAGCTAAGTTTTATGACTATATTTTTTCCTTCCTGTCACAATCGTAACTCTACCTTTAGCTTGGCCTTACTCTTCTAGTCAAGTCTAGTCCATCTCAGTTTTTAACTGGGCCCATCACAGGGCCTGGAGAACACATTAAAGTGATGATATTTTTAATAATGAGGATATTTAACCCCTGGCACAGTTTACTGGAAGGTGATGGAGACTCTGTCTAAAGGTAGTATCTTTCCAAATCATACCTACTTTTTCAAGTAAAATTTCATGGGTTTGCAGGAGAGGTCAGGAGGAAAGGAGGTCTATGGGCTGTTATCAAGGTGATTTGACCTTCTCTCTTCTGGAAAGACATCAAATTTGGAGTTTTCCTCTCCAGTCTGTTCTGCTACACCAGAGCAGGTGCCTAGAATTAGTGTGAACTGTATTGAACAATATTCTTCACTCACATATTTTGGCAGACAGAAGAAGGAGAGAAGAAAAGTTATTGAGATATATATATATCACATGAATACTGTAGGTCATGGGGTCTGACCTTTCAGGAGACCCTACTTGAAAGCAGAGGCTAGTACCTAATGTATTATTTATCCTCTCATTTGGTAATTACCTTTTCTCTCCCTAAATCACCTCAGCAGGTTCATTTAAAGAAGCCTTGAACCTCTTTATTTCCTGATCTAAGAAAATAAATAAATAAAATAAAATATATATGTTGCAATGGACACAAATGGCTACTGTGTTTCCCTCTGGAACGGACTGCATTTCAGAAAGCAGGGAGTAGTGACCTCCCAGAACTCTTCTAATGTTCCTGCTGCAAGTTCCAGTGAGCAGCTCACCAGCGTGCAGCTTTGCCAGGCTATCCCCCCAAGCCATGGAAAGCATCATACCTGATATTGCTCATATGAAAAATCCTCCCAGCTTAATCATTAGCTGTCTGGAGAGGCTAGGATGTATTTGTATAATGGATGCTGCTGACCTATCATTTCAATATATTTCTTTCATGGCAGTTCTGCAAAGTCTGCTTATTGGAGACCCTGAGAACATCAGTCTGAGCATAACACAAATGTCTTTCCATCTTTTCTGTTCACATTTAATGGGGATGAGAACAAAACCCCTAAAAGACTGAGCATCATCAGGCACCTGACAAGTCTTATGAAAACTTCCAAGAGCCAAGCACAAGAGCTCAAGCACTTACTCATTTATTGCTTTGATATTAAAAATAGAGACTCACAGAGTTCAGGGCAGAGAGGATTCGTTCAGTGTACAGAAACTGAATTGCCTAGCTTCATATTCTGCATAGTGCTTCAGACTGAAAAAAACCAAAAACAACACAACACAAAACCCAAACCAAAATAAAACAAAACAAAAAAACTCATTCCTTATAGAGTCTCATACATTTGAGAGCTTTCCTGTGAAATCAACTATGGAATCAAAGCAATAGAAAAGCTTCCAGATTTCTCTATTCCAGGCAGAGACAAGTTTGTAAATACTTCCAGAAATTGCCAACGTGCCTACAGGCTAAGATCTCTAATGTTCACCTCCCTGCTATGAAATGCAGAGCACCTTAACTTCTTCAGCCCTCCCCCAGACACAACCAGCTATAAATCATGCCCTTCAGTTGCTGGAATATCTCATCATATGGGATGTAATTTTTAGGTTGAGAAATACAAATCCACCTTGACAGAGCCAGTCAGGCATATACATGGGCTGTGTTGCTGATAAATTTGTACCAAGCACTCCTAGTGTGGAAATAACTTCTAGTGACACTAAGCACATAACATTTTTGCATACTAAATTGTTGCCAGTATAGTTTATTCCAAAATGCCCACCCTTCTGCAAGAGAAACAAGTTGTATTGGCAGTTTTGATGGTAACCCTACATCCGTGCTAGATAGCTTTGCAGGCACAACTCTTCCCCCGTAGCCAGCCAGCCTAAGTGACTTCCTTGCAAAGGGAAGAATTGAAACACACAGGCTGTATGGACAAGGGGCTTTGAGCACAAGCTGCCCTTCCTCCAGCACAGAAGGGCAACATAAGGTGCTCTCACCAGCAAGTAAGACGGCACCAGGGGGGCTGCATCAGGAGGAACCTGTCATCAGCAGAAAAGGAGCCCTGTAAATCATCCAGTGTTGGTCACTGGAATGTGAAGAACTGATACTGCTCTGCTGGAAGGCTCATGATACCAACATTTTCCCTGATCCAGTGACTCAAAACACAAAGAGAAGAAATGTGGAGGGCCTGGAATGTGCAGCACTGAGGAAGCAGGGGCATAATTTTGCTACAGCCTGTCTGCAGCAGCTCTCACATCATCAGGGCAGGTCCCAGTTCCACAGATGCAGGCACATTGTGCCCTGTACTCAATACTCCTCTCCTGACAGCAATTTCAGGTGGTCCCTTTAAAAATGGCTATCACCAGTCTGGGAGATTATTGGCACCAGCTCACTGCCAGGAACCACCAAAGGTACTAAATAGGGGTGGGAACAAGCTGCACATGGACAGTTAAAGAAATGCTGGATAGAAATAGAGGTATTTGGTAACATGACAGATAAAGAAGAAAGAGGCCAGACAGCGCTGGATACAAGCTTCTTATACAAGCTGTATAGAAAGTCTTAGAAGGGTGAAATGTAGAAAAGAATATGCTGGACTGGAGCAAAAGGACCCTATTCCCATCCCACCTTGGGCTCTTGAATCCCAGTTCAAAGTAAATTAAGGACTTCCTGTGTTGTGCTAGTGAGAAAGATCACCATGAAGCAATAGCTCAGACTCACCCCCTGCAGTCTCCAGGAAAGGAGCTCACAGCCCTGCTGAGGTTAATGTGGCAATCACCAGACTCAGTAACTGGGCATTGAGGTGTGTTAGATGTGGCTTTGGGCGTACACTAAACCCAATGTTGAATGGAAAGTGTCTGTCAGTATTCAGTGACGGGAGAGTAAATTTCGTAAGTTTCATGAGCCTGGGAAGGATTGGAGGGGGCTAACTTTGGTAGTCCAAAAAGGCCTGTGCTGGCAAATAATTTCCATAGCAATGCCTCTGAAAAGTGGGGGTGGAGCTGTAACTGAAGCCTTGAGCTGTGGGAGAGTATCAGATGAAGATATGCAATGCTACCACAGGCCAGAACTTGCCTGAGAGAGAGGGTTCCTACTCATGGCTGAAACAGTTCTCCCGGGCTCTGCCAGCTGCAGCCACGGGAGGAGCCTCCTTCCTGCTCCGGAGAGCACTGGTAGACCTCTGAGTGCTTTGGAGCTGTTAATAGTTTTAGGCTCGGGTGCAATGGAGACTATTTTGTGCCTGGCTTGACAGTCTTTCTTGCCAATGAAGACTTAGTAGAGGCAGAGCCACTCAATTTCAGCAGAGTGTCCAGAAAAGTAAAGTCCCCATCTGCTTCCCCATGATCCTAATCCTATCGAAGCCCATTAGAGTTCGGCATTTGCCTCGAATGCAAAATAACTTTCACTGCAGGGGAGAAATCTTCAAGTCTCTGTTCTTCTGCCTTTGATGGGAGGAACCACTGCCTGTAATGACAGCTAGCTCACATCACTGACAAGCTGGGTACTGAGGGGTCAGGAGAGGAATGAGGAGAACAAAACCTTCACTAGGCTAAAATCAGTGTGAAACACCAGCAGCTGGGTATTCTATGAGCCTAGCTTTGCCAGGAAGCTAAAATCAAGTGAATATAAGAAACAACATAGGGAAGCCAGAAATCATTTTGTTATCTTTTTACTTGATAGAATTCCAGGTCTGGACAGTGGCCAGCTCTCCCCTCCCCAGTACAGGGCTGTGAAGCCTGGAGACTGTTCTCCTTTATCTCTGAGCTGCTCATTGCAATGTCTGCAAAGCAGTAACAAGACATCTGATTGACCCAAATATATCAGTGATCACAGTTTCAGGAATGCTTAACATGCTGTAAATTGAACAGCTTGGCTGATGCTTAACCCTTCACTAGTTGTCTAGTTTTAAAAAATATTGTAGCTTGTAAGCAGAGCTATTAGCCGCTGGGATGGCTCAGCTAAACTCTGGCTTGTACTCCTTCCAAATAGTGTAGTTACAAGGCGGAGTATTTGGGGAAGGCGATGCTTTCCCAGCTATTGATTTAAGCATGTAGTCATAGTCTGTTGATTAACTGCTTAGCTTACAAGAGATAAACTGTAATTGAAATTAATGAGATGCATAACTTGGAGCTTATATTTACCTTAATAACAGGAAATGTAGTGTCCTTAGCCATGGCAATGGTACTTCTCCAGAGGGAATTCCCAGTACAGCCACTGACAGTTGGATGCTCACTAGAAGCATAACTCACCCTGAAAGAAACATAAATAATTCACTTAAATAAAAATACGTGTCCAACCTACGTATAGAATAAAATTAGCATTCTGCTTTCAATCCTTTTTCAACAAGCTAGGAGTTTTCTTAAAGCTATCTCAAGCTGGAAGGTGACAGAGAACAGAGGCAATTCTGTGTCGTTTCTTTGGTATAAATATCACTGTACTGTTGGATAAAAGCCTCCTGCTTAGAGTAATACTATTGTTCGTGTCGACCACTGTGAAGTGCAGCAATCACCAGCTCCAAATCACACACCTGGTGTTACCTGCACAGCTCGTGTGGCTTCAAAGGGTGAAAGTGTAAAGCATCGTCTGGCAATAAGGCTTCAGGGTCGGGATAGGATGAGACCTGAATTTCTGGGCAACAGGAGGAATGTTTTACAGCTGGTATCACATTTGGGGAAGCCAGGATGGTGACTGTTTCTCATGATCGCTACCACCGGTGCCGCCGGTGGCTGCAGTGCGGCGTCGTGAGCGGCAGGAGGCGCTGATGCGACGCGGCCGCCTGGAAGGGCGGGGGGGCGCCCGCTGCTCTCCGTCCGGGAATTTGAGGCAAAAGACAGGGAAAAAACCCACTTTCTGCCTTTTGAGGCTTTTTTTCTTTTATTTTTTTTTCTTTTTTGAATGTGTGTGTGTATGTAAGTTGTTATGGTGGATTAGGAGAGTTTGAATGCTTTCAACAAAATCCTGGAAAGGAAAGAATTCCTTATTTCTTGTATTAAACCAAATTGTATCACATCTAACCTGGAAGAATGTGGCGTGGCTGAAAAACTAGGTGGTGTTGTGATATCTTAACAGAGCAGCAAGCGTTGGGGATATGAGAAAGGGATCTTTTTTTTCTCTTGCAGTATTTAAGATTCTGCGTGTGGTGGTTTTACTACGCTGATCCAACTCCAATAACTACTTTGGAGGATAGCCACGGCACTGATAGCAGAAGGGAGAGGCGTTTAATCTAACTCGGCTCACAAATGTGTTCTTCCCAAGAGAGGTGCCCAGAAAAATACAGAAAGAGCAGAGCTGAGCTTCTATGCCTTGGGGAGGCAGAAAAATGGAAATGGGGGACAGAGAAATAGCTACTCTTCCGAAGACCTCAAAGGGACAAAACTTGAAGAGTAGCGCTGGCTGTAGTTTCCTCGGGCAGGGTATCCCGCGGCGTTGGGACTATGTCCTACCGCAACCTTGAAATTTTCTCTCGAGAAAGTTAAAATGCCAGGAAAAGCTGGTCCGCACACCCTGTGGCACACCTGGTGCGTGATCACGCCGCACACCCCGGTGTGTAAGGACACGAATGGCGCTCCCCTCCGTGCCCACGGGCCCCGCACCGGCTGCCACCTGCCGCCGCCGAAGCGGGAGGAGGCGGAGGAAGAAGAGACCTCCGTGGGGTCTCACCGCCGCCCTTCGCTCGCGGTGAGTGGCGGACCTGCCCGGCAGGGAGCCCCGGCATCACGCCGCGGTGTCCCGCGTTGGCTCCGCGCATCACACTGCCTGGCGGACAGGTGTCTGTCCGTGTGTGCGCCCGTACGGACACGGGGGACAGTGTCTGTCCGTGTGTGCGCCCGTACGGACACGGGGGACAGTGTCGATCCGTGTGTGCGCCCGTACGGACACGGGGGACAGTGTCCGTCCGTGTGTGCGCCCGTACGGACACAGGGGACAGTGTCCGTCCGTGTGTGCACCCGTACGGACACAGGGGACAGTGTCCATCCGTGTGTGCACCCGTACGGACACAGGGGACAGTGTCGATCCGTGTGTGCACCCGTACGGACACAGGGGACAGTGTCGATCCGTGTGTGCACCCGTACGGACACGGGGGACAGTGTCCATCCGTGTGTGCACCCGTACGGACACGGGGGACAGTATCTGTCCGTGTGTGCACCCGTACGGACACAGGGGACAGTGTCGATCCGTGTGTGCACCCGTACGGACACAGGGGACAGTATCTGTCCGTGTGTGCATCCGTACGGACACAGGTGTGAGCGATGCCTTTGTGCAACCACCTGCCGGCCCCCCGGACCAGGAATGGGGGCCGAGGGGGTGCGGATGTACGGCTGACCGCGGCGCGACCCCTCCGTGCTGCCGTGGGCGGGAGGCAGCGCGGCCGCGCCCGGAGGCTCCGCGGGAACCCGAGCACGGGCGCGGGGGGCGGCCCCGCTGCTGAGCGCACCGCCTTCCCCTTCCCCCTCCCCGCTTTCCTCCCTCGGTGTGCAGGCTCCTTTGTGCTGCCTGCAGCGGGGAGGAGGACGCGGCGTGCCGAGCGCCCCCGCCGCAGCGCTCTCCTTTTCCGCGGGCGGGCGGCCCCCACGCCACCCGCGACCCTCCCGCCGCCCTCGACGGGGCGCCCCGCCGCGGGTGGGACCGCCGCCCCCGCCATCGCCGATTTAAGCGGAGGGCCACGCCGGGAGACGGGGCGGGCCGGGCGCGCCCCCCCGGCTCCCCCACGTGGTGCGGGTGCCCGTGTCCCCGGCCGCCGGCGGAGCGGGGCGCACACGGCGCGGGGCTGCTGCGGGGCTGCTGCCGGGGCTCGCCCGCTCCCGCCGCCGCTGCCCGGGCGGCAGATCCGGCCCGCGGCCATGCGCCAGCGCCGCGCCGAGCGGCCGAGCGGCGGGGCTGCACCGCCGCCGTGTCCCGCGGCAGCGGCGTGAAGCGGCGTGAGGATGAGGCGGGCGAGGCGGGCCGCGCCGGGCCCCCTGCCCGTGCTGGGGCTGCTGCTGCTGGGCGCCCTGCCGGCGCTCTGGACGGTGCTGCTGCGGCGGGAGGCGGCGGCGCAGCCGGAGCCGGAGCCGCGCCCGCCCGCGGGGCGGTGGGGCTGGGGGCGCTCCCCGGCGGAGCGGGGCCAGCCCGGCGGCGGCGGGCAGAAAACTTTCCGGACGCTGCTGGCGGTGCCGGCGGCGGCGGCGACGGGCCGGGAGGAGCGGGGCGGCGAACAGCGGTTCGCCGTGACCGGCTCGCAGCCTCCCGCCGCCACCGCCTCTCCGGTGGAGCGGGGCATCTTCTGGAGCCGTGAGCTGGAGCAGCAGGTGCCGCCGGGCTTCGCGGCGGAGGAGGCGGCGGCGTGGCTGTCGGCCGCCCGCGCCGCACGCGTGTCCGCGCTGGAGCGGGGCGGCTGCGGGCGCAGCTCCAACCGGCTGGCGCGGCTGTCGGACGGGAGCCGCGCCTGCGTCCGCTACGGCATCAACCCGGAGCAGATCCAGGGCGAGGCGCTCTCGTACCACCTGGCCGGGGTGCTGGGCATGCAGGAGCGGCTGCCGCCCATGGTCCTCGCCCTGGTGGAGACCCGCGGGCGGCAGTGGGAGCCGGTGCGGGAGGAGCTGCGCGGCTCGCACTGGGCCGAGGGCGCCGTGGTCAGCCTGACCCGCTGGGTGGACAATCTCACCGCCGTGGTGGCACCCGCGCCCTGGGGCGCCGAGGCGGGCGCCGGGCGGCGGCTGCAGCCCCTGTCGGCGGGAGAGCTGGGCGGGCTGCCGCCGTCGCAGCTGGTGGAGCTGGTGCAGTGGAGCGATCTGATCCTCTTCGACTACCTGACGGCGAACTTCGACCGCCTGGTCAGCAACCTCTTCAGCTTGCAGTGGGATCCGCGGGTGATGCGCCGCGCCACTAGCAACCTGCTCCGCGCCCCCGACGGCGGGCTCGTCTTCATGGACAACGAGGCGGGGCTGGTGCACGGCTACCGCCTCCTCGCCATGTGGGACCCCTACAACGAGCCGCTGCTGCGCTCCGTGTGCGTGTTCCGCGAGGGCACGGCCCGCCGTGTGGCCGAGCTGCACCGCCGCCGCAGCGCCGCCGCCGAGCTCCGCCGCCGCTACCGCGCACGGGAGCCGCTCTGGGCGCACCTCGGCTTCCTCTCGGACCGCCAGGCAGAGCTGCTGCAGGCCCGCGTCGACTTCGTGCACCGCCACATCGCCCACTGCCGCGCACAGGCCGCCGTGCTCTGATGGCCGCGGCGCGGGCGGAGGCAGCGCCCCGGCTTTCCTCTCCTCCAGGGCGGCGGGACTTCCTTGCCCCGGCAGCTGCCGAAGGCAGGAGCCGACCCCGCGTACTACCCCGGTGCTCGGTGCCCCGTAGTCGCTGGGACTGGCGGGGATGGGGAGGTGCGGGGATGGGGACGGCCGCCGGGAGCGGAGGGAATAACGGGATACCTGCCTGCCGGGGCTGCCGAGAGGAGCGATTAATTCGCGTTTGTCAAGATCTGTGAAGATGCAGAGCGCAATCTGTATAATTATGGCCGAGTTTCATTCCAGGACTCTGCCCCCAGAGTTCGAAGAAATGAGAGGGTTCAGCATCTTTAGTGATTTCCTTAACTCTCTTGGTGCACTCGCTCTCATAAGAGACCCCATAGGAAAGCTGTCGTCTTTGTCTGGTTTGGGGTCGAGTAACTCTTCCAAAGGACGCAGGCGGAAACATTTTTTTATATATTCTTTCTTTTGCAATGGCATATTTATGTATGAATGTTGATATTCATAGACCCAGAACTGATTGCACAATAGGGGAGCCCCTAACTAGCAAATCTGCCCTATTTATGAAACTTGTTTCCTACCAATTTTCTTTAACGAGAGTGAACCTTTCCACTGATTGTTAAATCTTGTCGATGAGAAGTGTATAGGGAGCCCATATTCCCTTAGTTCTTAGTTTTTGTTGTGGATGCATTGGGTTAAACTGTTTTGATTCTTAAGCATTTGTTTGTAATCATCACCATCATCGTTTCATCTGACCAGTAAAGTAACTGACTAATGGGTGGCACAAGAAGATCTCCCATTTTTTAAAAATACTCATGTGTCCTAAGACTTTGACACAATAGTTAAAGTGGAGGAAAAACTGTTTCATGCACTTTACTTTGACTTTTTAATATTTTTTTTTAATAGAAGAAGACCTTTTTATTTTACAAAGTCTGCCTTTTGTGTACATTATATATGTTCATAAGTTTTTCTGTAACATACTAAAGAAACTGATATTTCAGTAAAGTGTGTTAATGTTTTGCCTCTTTGGCCTGTATATTTGCCTGAGCTTTGATAGGGAAGCATGTGTCTCCTCAGTCTTCCCTGATGGGTGATGGAGGCCACCACTTTCCAGCTTCTCACTCCACAGAACTTTTACTCGTTCCCTCTGAGGCAAGGAGGGGTAGAGTTAAGCTTTCAAACACTACTCTCTCTCTCTCTCTCTCTCTCATTCCTAGCTATTGTGTCACTAAAAGGGCAAAAGCTCTTTGAGTGGCTAAAGTAATGTGAGTACTTCAGCTGAACAGACGTTTGTCTGGTTTTTAAAAGCCTGAAATGAACTGCCTTGAGTAGCGCTGAGGTAACTGAAGCTGTTAGTTTCAGCAAACTGATATAGCTGGTGTGGGCTTGCTGCCATCAGCCCTTTTGGGTGCTGGGACTGGGTACCAACCTCTCATTACAGCTGATGCCAGCTGTTACTGCACCAAAAGCAGTCCAGAGATGGTGTTTGCTTTCAGTGGGTGTTTATACTGGTTCTCAGTCTTCTCATCCCATTTTGGCTATCTTTGCAATGGGGGTTGAGGCAGAACTGAAGAACAGGAAACCTTTTCAATCTTGCTGAAATGGTGGGGGTTTTTTTCCTACAGAAGTTCTATTCTAGGTAGGGTGAAGCAGTAGCAGTGGGCATACAAAATAAAATATTTGCACCTCTTGTTTGCTTTTTTACATGTGCCAGTATTCATGGAAAAGGCCATTCTATGGCTCAAAATAACAGTCAGAATAAGGACAAAGGATAAACTAATCTTTTTTAGAGCCTAAATGCCAGTATATATCCTGCTGTAATCAAACAGCAGCATAATCTCCTCTACATCTGGACAGGCACCTCTTTTGATGGAGGCAGCAGCATTCTCAGTGGCTGCTGAGCAAGTAGGCGCTGTCTTGAGTGTAAAGTGCTAACTCTGAACTTGGGGGGGCTGTGCATTCATACCTGCAGGAGGTCTTTGCTTTATTAATATTCGTTATTTAGATTAAACTTCACATAAAGACAATTTTCTTTGGCCATTACAATGAGGGTATGTGTTTGTGGGTTCTATTTTTTTTTTTAATAGGAAAAGACAACAGTTTTACAAACAAAATAATTGGTCGATTAATAAGGTATGTTAGATATTGCATCTGTGTGTGTATGAGTATTTATTTCAAAATGTCCCAGCAGCCTCCAGGACTAGCTTTCATTCAATTGCTTAACTGTCAAGGCTTTCAATTCAACTTGTATTTATAGTTCACTGCGTTTATCTCTATGAACAATGCACAGCATCCCATGTGACATTCCTTTGCCATTTACATAATAATACACAATTTAACTCTAATTCTTAATTCTTCTTTAGCATTGCTTTGTAACTCGAATGCAGCAGTTCTGTCGAATTCACCTCATGAAAATACATTTAAATAATAAACTGCTGGCATACATTTTAAACCACCATGAAGAGCAAGCTGCCGTGTCACAAGCATCTAAGGTTTTCTTTTCTGTTTAAGTACTTTTATAATTATGGCACAACTGTGGCTTTGATGGCTAATGGGAAGTAAATCTCATTTGCAATATCTTTAGAGCCAGAGCCTGGATAATTACCCTGTCAAGAAGAAACATGAATTCTTATTTGGTGACTGGTAACTTCCTCAATTTGTACATAAGTAACTTGTTCAAAAATGGTGCAGTTGTAGGTTGGTGTGAAACTAGAGATCCTCCGCTAGAGAAGTAGTGCCATAGTAAAGGTGTTCATTCAAAAAGGACAGAGAAAACTAGCTTAGGGAGAGGAGGATATTTCACTTTGTTGCTCTCTTATTCTTCTCGTGCAGATAATCTGCTTTTGTGCCAGAAAAAGCTTTGAATTATCATTATGTTAAGGCAAACTTACTTTCTTCTGTGTGATTTTTTTTTTTTTAAGGCAAACAATGCTTTGTAAATTAATGGTCTGGTACACTTTTTGGTTGCCATTTTAGCTGCATATTCTGTCTTATGTTTGGCTATCTTCTACCAGAACCAAGGGATGAGACTGTAAACTTGATGTGGTATAATTTCAATGGCTGTTGTCCAACTCAGCTGCTTCCAGTCGTTTCTTTTTAGTGACAGTAATCAGACAGGAAAGAAGACCATTGCTTATTTGAGAACAGGAAGACTTAAGGATCTGAAAGTTGTGAGTAGAAGGTTGTTTTCAGTAGTAGGATCGGCTGGTTCTGGCTGTGCATTGCTGGCAGCTGAGCAGCACTTTACCTGAGGCTCAAGGAATCGTCTGCACAACCGGTATCAGAATGGGGCTGTAGGGCTTTAGACCTCACCCAGCAGAACACTTAAGAATGCACTTCCCACCGCTCTTCCCAAGCTTTCAGTAAAGTATGTGCTTAACAATGTTGGTTGCATTGGTGCCTTGGTCAGATGTGGACTTGTTGCAGAGATCTGAAGAGGCTGGATGGGGGTCTCAGCTTTAACTAAAAGGCACTGTGTTCAGTCCCATATGTCTGCCCACTCGCAGTAAAACTCAGAATGCCTCCCCAGATTTTTTCCTTCATTGGAATCTGAGGAGTCTTGTAGTGTAGGTGGTCATTGCTGCTCCCAGCTTGAGTTCATAGTCACTGGGATGTTACCTCCAAACACTACTAGTGTGAAGGGAGCACTGAGTTCATGTTCTGAGAACTAAGAGGTATCAAAATTGTGCTTGAAGTGACTACTGCACCCCTAGGAGCACCAGACAGAGAAGCGCATGCATTCGGTGGAGTTCTCACTTTGTGAAAAAAGCAGGACTGGCATGTGCAGCACAAATCTTTGCTTATGTTTGCTTGCATCTGAAGTAACTCCTATTCTGGATTTATTTTCACTGTGGGTTTTCCTTTGAGAATTTCCTTCACAACTTGGGAAGCTCATCTCAGGTGCAAGGTCCCCTTACCTCTCACAAAAGCAGCCGCCTCAGGGATGGAGCTGTGTTGATCTCTGGTGCCACACTTCACTGCCTTGCTTAGGCTGTGTCAGCCCATTCAAAGATGGGGGAAATAACTTGGGGCCGGTGGAAGACAGTGAAAATATAGTTAGTTACACTTTGACTTACTGGTCATACAGCATGATCTTGAAATCATCAGCATGGGGTTTTTGTGGTTTGCTTTCCCTTTGAAGTTTGATGCATATTTTTAATGTTAATAAGACTTAGAATTTTCTCACTGACATTACTAGGTGGTCCAGGACTATGAGATATGAGATTATGTTAAGACTTAATCCCATTTTGCATGTTATTCCTACTTTGCAACCACAGCATGAAATTTAATCATTCCTTCAGAGCTCTGCTCCCTAGGTTAAACATGGCAAAGCTCCCAGGAGAACGGGCTGGGCTGCACAGTAAGCAGTGCCTGCCAGGCACCCACACAGCTCCTGCCATTCTCCGTGACCTAGAAAACCTTTTACCTTGCTGTCTTGGGTACTAATGTAACTCTCCCTTCTGAAGCAATCTACTCTCATCTGAGCAGAACTTATTTCCCAAAAGTGTTACTTGTGTCCGCAAAGAGTATTTTATTGTGAATCAACTGGTGTTTAACAAACAGTATCAGTCCTACCCCTAGGGACTGTTTAATCTGAGGGTACTTCGCATATGGGGCAGGAATAAGGTGTTATACCTGTAATGTCTTAACACCCTCTTGTGCTGTGACTTTCTGTTGCCTGTTCCAGTGCAGGCTGAGTTTATGGGAAAGGAGGACACATATAAGCCTGCATTAATTGGGAGTGCTGCTGTGTGCAGGTGTGAAAGGAGCTGTGCATGTGAAGGACACTGATCTCATCTGAAAGCAAACCAGTGCTGTACTCAAGGAAAAGAGCTCTGGCTGGATTACTGGAGGATGAACACAACAAAGAGGGCCTGACACTGCAAATGGACTGTCTGTTTTTGCGTGATTCTGTTATTCAACCACTTCTTGTGGGCTTTGAGTTGTGGGGTCTGTGTGTGTGGCACTTGCATCGTTTCTGCTAGAAAACACAAGGGAAAACTGACTGCAAGATGCAGCAATTGCTGATGCAGGGAAAATTGAGCAGACATCCTGAAGACCCAGACCCCTCTAGTTCCTGTCCCAAGGAGGGATCTGCAGGTAAGGGAATTTCAGGTGGAATACAAACAGAATGCAAGCTTGGCAAGAGTAAGTTGCAGCATACTCTAATACAATTAATAGAGGCAGATTTAAATTGTACTGCCAGGATGTCACCACACTTGTCTATCACCTGGACTTTTTTAAATGTCCCATGGTGTCAAACCAGTCTTCAGTGTCAATCCAGCAGAAGGTGTTTTTTAATCAGTAGTCAAAGGCCTGGAAATTTAAAAACAAACAAACAAACAAACACACACAAGAAACCTGCAAAGAGATCTTGAGGCGCTTTAAAGCAAGCAAATTCCATCCCAGATGTTGGGGCCAATGGCAAGCAGCAAGCATCCTTTCATGAAAATGAGTGCAGAGATAGTGAGTCCCCCGCAGCCCCTTTCTCTACCTTCTGTGACAGGTTCGTGCAACAACCTCCAAAATGAGTCTTTTCTAGGCAGTCTGTGTCGCAGAACAAGGAGAAAAATGTGTATACCATGAGGTTTTTGGCACTTGAGCACAGGGGACCTGCCCTTCCCTTGTGTAGACTATTGACAATTAGTGATTTTGACAGAATAGGCTCATTTTCAAAACCTCTCACTAAATGGTATTGTTACCTGGTGGAATTTGTCCTCTGTAACATGTATCCTCAATAATTTTTACTGCCTTCCATATTTAATTCAACCTCTTCAATATTATTTAAACTCATTAAATATTTTCCCCATGGTGAGTTGTGAGCAGTTCACTAAAAAGCTCCCTTTTGGTGCCATAAAATCCATTATATAACTTAATATCCAGGTGTGTAACAGTTCAGGTTTTCCCAAACTATTTGTACTAAGGTATGCTGTCAATCTTGAGGCATGCTCAGAGTTTACAGCTGAAGCTGTGTGATGGTGAGGACTTGGGATCAGTGTGGTTTTGGGTGAAGCACAAGGCTGGGAGGGCCCTCTTGCTCCTGCCACTTGTTGCTCCTTATGTTCCCAAAAAGTATGTGCAGGAGTTAAAATTACTGTTGATCTGTATGGACTGAGTTGATTTTCCTCTTTTAACTAAAATGTAGTTAAAGGGCTTTGTTCCCAATAGTATCTCCCAGAAAGGAAAAGGCAGGTGTTTTAAGTGTCTGTGTCCATCATGTCCCACTCCCCACCAACTACTCCTTCCTTGAACTCCCTTTTCTGCCTAAAGCCTCCTCCTCTCATAGCTGGGATCTTAAAAAATGCCTTGCAGTGAAGACAGGCACTTACCTCAAGTGATACCAACCCAGTATTGCAACCCAGTAATGAGGTAAGGAACAAACACATTTTTTATCAGTATCTCCAACCCCAGCACAAAAGAAGTGAGGTGTATTTCTGTGTATCATGTTTTAGTCAGAGGAGTCATCATTTTTTAATGTGCCTGTCTTGCCAGTTTCCTTTTTGTGTCCTGCTGTGGGGGCATTAATAAACTATGGCTTAAAGCTGCCATTGTGAATATTTTTTAGCCATACATGATTTCTTGTAGATGAGCTAGGAGTCTGCTTGCAGAATTTATTTGTTTAAGCATTTACAGTTAATCAATTTGTTTTTGTTTAGCTGGGTCACTTTCATCATCT
This sequence comes from Margarornis squamiger, assembly GCA_035222235.1. Taxonomy (NCBI): domain Eukaryota; kingdom Metazoa; phylum Chordata; class Aves; order Passeriformes; family Furnariidae; genus Margarornis; species Margarornis squamiger. The sequence continues at coordinate 19,622,365 of JAWWTY010000156.1, forward strand.
CCAAAATTTTCAATGCCCTTTAGTATGTTCAAGCTAAGGAAGGGTAATTGCTTTCTTTGTTTTATTAAAAACATACAGAATTTGCTCATCAGAAAAAGAGCTGTTTTTTATTTTTTAACAGTGTAGTGCAAAGTAAGGTGGCACAGATTATGGATGAATCTGGATGCAAGGATCTGGAGGATATTAATGGTATTATTTGCTTTCACACCAGCTACCCAGCAAGGCAACTGCCCAGTGGAGTTATTCCTGGTTTAATAGGCACCAGAGATCAAAAACAGGCCCTCTGTTTGTGATTTGTTAAATGCAAGTAACAAGCTAAAATGCTTTCTGATTTACTGTCCTGGAGGGGTAAGACATGCACTTCCCTGCAGTGTGGATGCAAAAACTGGTCATGAGTATATCCACAATCAATATTATTTAAGATATGCTTCATCCCTCTTTTAGAAATGACAAGGGGGACTGACAGTGGTGCTTCTTGCTCCTTCCTTTGCTGACTAACCCACCAGACTGCTGTGAGCTCAGCTAGCCAGAGCCTGCTGTGAGAGTCAGGATGACAGAAGGTTTTATGCACTCCTCTAGCAAGAAATATTTCAGGTTGTGCCAGAAATGAGGCTGTCATCTTCTGGCTCATAACAGCAATAACCTGTGCAGAAATTTATCAAAAAAGCAGCAAAGAAGAAAAAAATATAGTACACTGAGTCCAGCTATACTACTTTCAGGACTCATTAAAGTGGTTAGTAGCTAGCATTGAGTTATTCCATTCCCAGCAACATGGCACAGGGCAGAGTGGGCCAGGAATAGCCTGGGGACCAGCACAACACATTGCATGGGATGTTGTCCAAAGACAGAGTCTGAGGCTCCTTGAAATCACAGATGACAGAGCCCAGTGCAGTCATTTATCCATCTGTTCAAGCCAAAACAAAGAAAGCTCCTAACTAGGCTCTTCAGGTGTAGAACAACAGACTGCAATTGATGACTCAGTTCTCTTACCAGTTTGTCATTTATTATGGAGCTGATGAATATTTGACCTTCTGAAGATGAGTTGTTGGAGCTGATATGGTTAAACGGATGCTCCTGGGTTGTCTTCTGTTTTTCTTTAATCACAGAATTACAGAATGGATAAGATAGGAAGGGACTGCTGGAGGTCATCTAGTCCAACCTCCCTGCTCAAGTAGGCTCCCCTAGAGCACATTACTCAGGATTGTGTCCAGACACCTTTTGAATATCTCCAGATAAGGAGACATTCTTCTTCTTTAAGAAAAAAGCCTAAATCATTTTCCCTCCTTAGATTTCTACTAGTGCATCAGATGATTAAAACTGAATTAGAAATGTAATTCACTTATCAGTGAATAGTCCAGATAGTTATTTTACTTGTATGTTGCTCCTCCTAGTCAAGGCGCATAAACAAGGCATTTTTTGCCAATTATGAGTCTCTAGGCAGTTTCATTTTCTAGGCCTCTCCTACACAATCAGGACAGTGCAGTAACTACTCTAGGCTCTACAATTAGTATTCCTTGACATGAAGATATTTCCATAAAAATAATAAAACTATTCATATATTTTATAAAAGAGGATATTTAGGATTTTTTCCTTGTGAATCTTAACAACTAGGCTACAATTTTTTCCTCTTTCAAACTGTCAGGTTTATCTCCTTTATGCTAAGGGGAAAGTAGACAACTTCTTCATGTGACAACATCTATTTCCTGTTAAACAGCATGGCAATCCCATTTGTCTTAACAGTGCTTTTGCTGACATCAGGAAAGTTGTCTCTGATCAAAGAGGCATAGGACAGGCAGGGAACTTACTGAAGTATGGATCTAAGCCTTGGTTGCTTCATGGGTGACATACTCCTGCTTTGTAAACATATGGACAGTTTGGATTAGTATGTAGATCACAGATGCATATGCAGTGTGAAAAATTGATATGAATTATGACACTAGGGAATTCAAGTGTTAGAGAGATTGTTTTGCCCCAGGAGAAGAAAATCCTCAGGATCAGCCCCAGCACAACCATCTCTTCCTCCTCCTTCGCCTTCCACCCCCTTCAGTTGAAAATAGATGTTTAAGCCACAGAGCAACCCAAGCATACTCAGACAGGATGGAAACAGGTGGCCCAGCTGCAAGATCTGCGCTAACCCCAGTGTAATCTGACGTCGCAGAGTGGCAGCTGGCGCAGAGGTTGGGGCTGGGCTCCTCCAGGGCAGCCAACCTGTCTGCCATGAGGACCATGTCACAACTCTGTGCTCCGGCTGGCCATGTCGCCAGCTGTGCTTGGGGCCAGGAACAGGGACAGGCACAGCTCTTGTCCAACACAAGTGGGAAACCAGACACGTGATTTCTAGCAGGTATCAAGTGGCAAAAACATGGATATTTCTGTATGTTTGCTAACATAAGGTTATCTTCCCTGTCAGGATCATACTCAGCACTTTGGCAGCTAAGGCTGCTCTTGAGACACAAGAGTTTGACCATAGAGCTGGGAAGCAAAAGCAGAAGAATCCATGAGGAAGCATGGAGACATGTCCTGCAAGTTGAGGCTGCAGCTGTGAGCTGCTTAGGTGACATTCGCCATCCTTGCCAGCGGAAAAACTGGAATAGGGACACTGCCAAAGCATAGAAGTAGGATGGCTGCTTCTGAAAGAGACTCCACAGAGTCCAACCAGCAGGAAGGAATATAGTCCAGTGAACTCAACTGTTCTGATGGCATTTGAAATGCTTAAATCCTTATTACCTGGAAAGTGAACTTGAGTGTATTGACCCCTTGCCTTGTTCAAAATGCTCAACTCATTTTCTTTACCATCTAGATACTTTTTGCTCCTGTCCAGGCTTCGCTTCAAGTTCTCAGACATCACTGATAATCACACATCCTGGTATATTTTATTCCACACACAGACAGATCTGCCTGTCCGTGGGGCATGTTCCCTCCACTTTGCTATTCTGTTAGAAGGACCTACCCATACTAGCACAGAGTCCTCCAGAAACACCATCTAAGGTGGTAAGGAACACATGGCATGTTCTTTTATGTTGACATGCAAAGAAGTGTTTTCTTCATTGTAATTTTTCAATCTGCTGTCATTTTAATGATACCTGTCCATTTTTTTCAATTCCAGAAACTATCAGATGCTCACAGTTATCAAGAGAATTTCTTCTCAGAAAGAAAAGTATACTCGCTGAACAACTTTTAAAATTATCCTGCCTGATATGAATTACTCACAAAGCTTGTTAATATTTCAGTTCTCAGTTTGCATAATAGCTGAAAACTATAGGTGTGCCAGATGGAGTCTTTTATGCATTAGAAATTACAGATTTTTGACTTCTAACATTTCAGATGTGAGCACATCTTCCTGAAATTGTTGGGAAAGGGCAAATACAAGAAAAGCATTTACAGCATCTCTGAACAACTGCCAAGGAGCTAAGATATAGCATAGGTACATAATAAAGAATAATATTCATGCTTAATGATAATGACATGGACCATTCAGAGACAATAACTACTGTGGTAATATTGATGTTGTGCTTTGAACTTTGTCAGAATATTTCATGATGGATTCAAAGCATTTTACAAAGGTAAGTTAGTCATCACAATGCTCTTATGGTGAGTGTCTTATTGCCCTCATGTTACAGAGAGAAAAACAGGCATGCAGAAACTGAGTGTGTTGCTTGGTGCTGGCAGAGCCAGAGCACTGAACTTAGCAGGAAAGCAAGGCCAGTGATGGGTGAGCTCTAGCAAATACTGCACTGAATGTGGAAGTAAGCTAAGGCAAACCTTGTCCTGAAACCACAAAGATTTGGGCACAGTTTTTTTCTACTGGCCATGCTGTGCTGGCAGCAGCACTCTCTCTCTTCATAGGTGCTCTTGATGTTGCTGGCTGGCAGGAGCACTCACCATCTGCCATGGGCAGTTTGTGGCTCCTCAGGGGACCCACTTCCCCCAAGCTGGCAGCTGGCACCTCAGGTTGCCCATGCTGCTCCTGAGAGCTGGCAGAAAGGTTGCTGCTTGGCTTCCCCCACACCTCTGCCCAGTGCTGTGTTGCTGCCCTTGCAGGAGCAGCACAGCCACATTGCAGAGCTCACCTTGTTTTCCAACAGCACCAGGCAGGCTTCAGAGTAAAGGAAAGGTAACACAGTCCTGGGATTATAGATAAAAAACTCAGGGTCAAAATTGCAAGTAAAAGAAAGCTGTGACATCTTTGTCTGTCTCATATTTCTCCCAGAGTCCTTGTGTGCCTTGAAGGGCAGTGGTGTGGGTTCAATGGAATAACCCAACTGCAGGCACTCCTCAGTATCCTGATGAATTATTTCTCTTTTCCCTTATTTAGACCGGATCTTTCTGTTCTTAATGAGCACAAACGTGACATCAATGGCTCACATGCCTACATCTGTTGTCTTCTGGGATACTGACCCCAGAGAGATGGCTTAATACACAGCCTTAAAGTATGCTGTAAAATCTATAAGGTTTTATCCAACAGTGCTGTATTAACTGCACACATTTGCTGTGGAAACTGTGATCTTTGTGCCTGCCTTTGCTAGCAATCAGATAGAGCATCTTTAGACAGAGCTTTTCAGGTCAAGCTCTTGCTCCTTAGGTACTGTTGACTCAGGAGTGCCAGGCTTGCAATGTGCAGGTAGGAGTTTGCACGGTGGTTAGTCTGATGTGAGGCACTGATCCCCCTGGGGTCGTCTCTGGACTTGCTCACAAGTAGTGCCCACTCCCACCCACCAGCTGGCCTCACACCACACTTGGGTTCCCCCTGCCTTATCAGGAGGACACGCAGCCTCACAGCATACCTGGTTCCAAGTCATCCCTGGAAGAGCAGAGCTTTAAAATTGAAACTTGAAAATTTGTGTTTGGAGGAGTCAGTGCAACACTGTATATTAGCACAGGAATGTGCACTTACAGAGAGAGCACAGTAATGACTTGGAAAGATTTGGGATCCAGTGCTGGTTTTTCATGTGGATGTGAATAGACACACAACTAGGAAATGGTTTTTCCACTGCCTTGCTGGTGGTGTAGGATGTTGCACTTTTGAAAGTGTGAATCTAAATGTTTGTAAAATTAAACCATACAAGAACTGTATAGTTTTATGCATTTTACTTTTACTGTGACTATGTAAATAAAACCCTAGGGACACAGCAGAAGAAAATCAGTCCGTTTTATGCTGTTGACTACCTAATTTAATCACTATTCAACCCAAATTCAGAAAAACAGGGTTTGGGGAAAAAAAACCCAAAACTTTATTATGACAAAGTAATGAACTTAAATCATTAGACATAGGTGAGGCTTCTGTAGATCATCAGATATCAAATCCAATGTTATCACAAATGTCACCTAGTATTAGCAACACTCTCCAGGGTTCAGGAACACAGGAAGGACTTTATCATTTAAACCACTGCAGCTTGAAAACTGATTTTCTAGCTTTCTGCCAGTAGAAGTCAGATCAGAATCAGGTTTAGAATATGATTAGTCCAAAATGTAAATGTGTGATCATGCTTGGTGGGTTTTTATGTTGTTGTTTTCTTGTGATTTTTTTTTTCTTTGCTTGTGGATTTTCTTTTGGTTTTGGGGGGGTTTTGTGGAGTTTTTTGGAGTGAGGTATTGGGTGGTTTTTTCCTATAGTTACTTTTTGAGAATAACTTGTTTGCATGTTTATCTGTTGAGAGCTGGTGATAGCTCTGTTAGTTTGCATTAGACTGTGAGTACTGTCAGAGGAAATAAATCTAGCATTCATATTCTCCTCACAGAGCCTCAAGTTTTGCTCTATCAACACTTTTCTTAAGTTCACTGCATTAAGGATTCAATATGACAGGTTTGCACCTGGAGGCAAAGCCCGTTCCATTCCCTCCCCTCCTTCCTGAAAGTCTTTAATTTTCCTTTGTTCAGGATAAATGATATGTAAAGTATGTGTTGCCATGGATGCAAAACTGAGAGTCTACTGATCCTCCCCTTTTCCAGGTAGATTTCAAGCAGAATATTTAACATCAGAGGGTACTACAGCATGGATGCCAAGAGAGAGACAGATTGGGGCAGGGAGAAAATTGAAGTTCCCATAACTCAAAAGAGTTTTGTTGAAATAAAGCTACTCTTGTGCCCCCTGGGGAAATTGCTAGACTTGCTCTTCATGTACTCGGCAGCATTCCTCTGCCAGCACTGACTCCCCTCCTCCACGTGCTTCCCACTATACAAATGACATGGTTCATTCCCATCCCCGCCCAAACCCACTCAGATTTCAGCTGTGTCTCATAAGAAATTTCCTGTGTATGCAACAGATTACAGAACAATGGCATTTCAAATGCCATGGTAGAGGGCTGTGAAGATGAGTGTCAGCGTGCTGCCAGAGGACCCCCAACTGCTGAATAATCCAGCAGGGTCAAGCTGCCCATCCATTTAGGGCAGGCAGGTAGGGAGAGTGGAACACACCCTCACTCACAGCTCAGGGACTCCTGGAAACGATACCTCTGCCACTGTGTTTTTCTCTTGCAGCAGATGAGACCATGCACCTTGTTGGCATGAACAGCACACAGGGTAGTGTTGAGTCGCTGGAAAAGGCAATTGTCATAAGAATGCTATAGTGCCAGAGAGGGACAGAGTAAGGGTGTTGTATAAATAAGTACATTCCAAAAGTGGTTTACAGTGTTTCTCTAACTTAATTTCAACCTTATTTTTTATACCTATTGTGTTTGCCATGGCTTTATACTCATTCCTTTCAGCAGCAGCATGCTTAACAGAACATCAATTTTCCATTGTAATTATGTTGGACTGTGACCTCCATAGAACTCCATTAAAACTGGTTTATTAATTTTGTCTAAAGAGTGTAGCATTGTCTCCATAGACTTGCACCAAAATTGACTCATTTTGCTTCAGATTATTTTTTTTCCCCACAGGATTGCATTATTACAGCCTGTGCTTGTTCCCCGTTGCCATAAACACATGCTTTAATCCAGCCTGGGGCATGTGTTAAATGCCTTTTTAGGGAGGTTTATATTTTTTATTGTGGGGCAAGCTCTGCGTACTTGTGGGCAGGGCACCACCAGAGCCCTGCTCAGCGGTGCATCGTTCACAGTGGAGGGGGCCAGAGGAGCCTGCAGCTGGGTGAGCACAAAGCTGAAATTAGCTTCTCGTTCCCGCGGCTCAATGTCTCTGTTACTGGGGCAGGGGAAAGGTGAGGGCATCTGCAGAAGCAGCAGGGACCATTGTTTCCCTTGTTTCCAACAATCACCCCGTTGTAGGGCCCTTGCTCCTTTGTCAATCATAAGAGCTACTGCAGCAGAAGGGCACTTTCTTTTTTCTAACCGAAATGGGCTTTAATAAAGCTATTGTATTTGATCACTGGTTAAGGAAACAATAATTTAACATAATAGAAAAAGATCATTAATGTTCAATGAACCTAACACTCTGCTCCAGTTTTTGTTGCCCTGGAGAGATGGAGTAAACTCTTCTTCCTTAATTGAAGACTAAATAGAGTACATTTCATTTTTCATTTCCAGCACTTTTTCCAATAGGCTTGTGATGTTCGCTAATGTGTGCTGAAAGGGTTGGACTGCCTGGCAGCAGCAGCGAAATTGGGTGGGAGGGTTTAGAGCACATAAAAACTCGCTTGTTCTTCGTCAGACAGCTCTCTAGGGCCTTCGACTTCTTTCTTGACAAGCCTCATTTCTAAAGCCCCTAAGGGCTGTGCCAAGGACTCCATTACATTACAAAATAGAGAGGAACAGAAGACAACACTCATGTCCCCAAATGTCCCACAGCCATCCCTCCATAGGACACCTACATCAGGGTGCTATGCTGCTAAAATTGGGGTCTGGATGACATTTTGACTGCAAATACAATTTTGTATGAAAGCAAGCTGATAAATGCTTACAGGCGTAAGGTTTGCACACTGCAGCTCTGGATTCAAATGCCAAGGCCCACTCCTGTGTAAGTGCAGCATTGTACTTTGCACTGGAGAAAGCTCAGGGCCGCCTCCATCTCCATGGGTCACTTCAAACACTTCATCACCACCATTTGCAGTCACCATCTATCCTTCCAGAGCCACAGCACAGTTCCTGTCCTGAGCACTCCCCTCAGATGGGTTGGAATGTGCCTCTGCATCCTTTGTCAGTATTGTTGGGTGTGAGGTTGGCTCTGGATGTCCTGGCTTGTGTGGGAGTGAGGTCTGGCCACGTTCACCTGTGTAAGACAAGGAGGTGAAACACGTGAGAGACACTGCTGTTTCAGCTCTGCCCAAGGAGCTTGCACATTGTCTGCAGGCAAAAGGTGAGCTTCTTCCAGCCTAAGCACTGGGCCAGCTGGACCTGACTAAATTAAATGCCCGAGTTCAGATGTCGGGAAACAAGCAACTCCACAGAAAAGCAGTGGCATAGTAATAGCATCACTGCAGCCTCTGTTTAGTGCAATAAAAGTGGGCACCGCCAAGGACCATTTTTCCCCTGGAGTCTTGCTTGATGGATTTTGCCATGAGAGGATGCTGTGCAAGAGCAAAACTAGAAGACACAAGGATCAGTGGTAAGAAGCAAATTGAAGCCAAGTGGGTAGTGGTGCTGCAGGAAGAACTTAATAATAAAGGACTTACAGTGCATGTTGGTACACTGCCTGAAGTTCAGGCCAGACATCGCTGATGGAAACCATGCCAATTGCAGTGATAATTAACAACAAGATTAACGATAATCGCTTGTTCCGAAGCAACAGCGAGTCCCTGGTGATGCGGGGCGGATTCGCTGCCACGGAGGGATGTCTGTGTGGGCGCGAGTGGGTGTGTGTGCCTGCAGTGCAGGACGCCAGGAGTTCGGGGCGCACGTTCTGGGGGTGTCTGCCTCTGCCAGAAGGGGCCATCAGCACCCCGCTCCGCCCCGAGCCCAGCGGGCCGTACGGCCGGACTGCGGCCCCGGGGCGGAGCGGGGCGGGGTGCGCGGAGCCCCCCGGGCACCGAGCGAGGCCAGAGGGAGCCCCGGCGGGGGGACAGGTGCTGGCGGTGGCCGTGCCGAGGGGACCCCGGCAGGGGATTCCTCATGCGGCCGGAATAGCCGGGGAAGGAGCCGCGGTCTCAGTGCAGAGCGTGTCCGTGGGCGGACACGGGCGGAGCTGCCGGGACACGCGTGGACGAACTCTCGGGAGCAGCGGGGTGTCACTGCTTTGCCCCCTAAGGCCGAGAAGCGCTGGCCGCGGTGTGTGTGGCGTGCAGGTGCCGTGTGGGGGGAAGAAGGGATGGGGACGGCATGAGGACAAGGTCGGGGGTGGTGCAGGGCAAAGCGTCGGCGTGTGGGTGAGCGGTGGATGTCACCAGTCTAGGGCAGTGGGTGCTTTCCGTGAGGGAACGGCGGGGAGCTCCTGGCCTAAGTTAAAATTGTGCACCTGGCTCTTGATAATCATCGAAATGTGGGTTTTCGTGATGTCTGTGCCACCCAGCCGGCCTCCCCTGAACAGCTCCAGCCTCCTGCCATGTCACTCCAAGAGGTGGCTGAGCCTGCAGTCCTGCCCTGTCAGGTGGCAGCCTAAGGGCTGTTCCAGGAACCTGCCGGGGAAAGATGCTCTCCTAACCCTGGTAGGTTTCATCGTATATGTCCCAAGAAGTTGCTTGATGGCTGCTTTCCTGAAAGTCCAATAAGAGGGAAAAGCAGTGAAAGGCTTTTAAACTATTAAACCAGACATGGGCAGGAAGAATACTCAGAAGCACCAGGGATTGGAAGTTTATTACTCACTTGACAGCCACATTGTTCATTACCAGCCAAAACAATCAGTGGAAGAAGCAAGCACTCTGTGTGTTCCCCCATGTTCCTTCAATGCTGGATGCCTTGGGAAGTTCCTCCCCTACTCCAGTGCTAGTGAGGGAGGGGAAGGGAGTGCTTCAGAGGGTCTGTTAGCAAATTATCAATTCTCTACCCTTCAAACTGCTCCCAACCATAATGGAAGGCTGTTGCCATGTGATGACTACTATGGGTAGTGCATGTAGCGTAAGTGTTGTCTAAACTGGCAGTATTAGCACAAAAAGTAATAGTGAGGGGTTTTTTCCAACTGCTAGATTAAAGCACGGTGGGAAAAAAAATATGGCTTAGCATATTTTGTATGTGAAGTGGGGATTTCAGTCTTCAGAGTTTATAAAAACAGCTCTGTTTTGTGCCCAGGGTCTGTTGTGACTCTGGCGGAAATTAGACATATGAAAGTTTTTCTGATAAACATGGGCTATTATCTAGGGGAATGGAAGAAATGTAACTTGAAGTCTTCATCTAGGGAGTAGGCTGTGAGCTTTCTTCAATGTTTTTGGTTGGTTGCTCCTGAAGATCAAGACTTTTTTATTTTTTGTTTTTTTTTGCTAAAGGAATTGTCACACCACAAACCCCTTCACACAAGCAAGGTCGCTAAATAGCTGTGAGTGTTCTTCTTTGTCCATGTCTGTCTTTACACATGAAGCAAACCAAGAACTCCAGACAATCAGTGAGAAACATGGCTAGCTGAGTTGTTTTGTTGTTTTTGTTCGTTTGTTTTTTGGGGCTTGGTGGGTTTTTTTGTTTGTTTTTGGTTTTTTTTGGAGGAGGCAAGAATCAGTTGTTTTATTTTGTGCTTTGGTTCAAATTGCTACTAAGAGAATGTCCTGGTGCTTAAGCCCTTGAGACAACCTCACCTTCTTAAGGTCTTTTCTGGAGTCTGGTTTGGAGCAAAGTGATCTCTGGCTTTCTTGGTGTTGCAGTGAGATTACTGACAATCCTTTCTGTCATTATGTGCCCTGCCACTGCCTCACCCCTCCCTGGAAGTTGTGCATAACCTGCCTTTGGTCCATGCTGATTCTTACTTGTATCATAATATACACAGGTTAAATTAAGTGAATGCTACTGATTTATATATACCCAAATCTAATCATTATGCTCCCATTTCCATTACTGACAAGATTAATACATACTATTAAAAGGAAAGCTTTTATTTCCTAGGAGAACTATTCTTTCGGAAATAAGCTAAAAAGCTTCTGTTCATAATGTGTCCGTCTGACACCCTCCCAGGCACTTGGCACATGGCTGTACCATGTGTGTGAGATGGGCTGTGGCTCAGGACACTCACACAGGTAAAATTGTTATGAGTTAGAAGTGCTCTACAGGATATCATCCATATCTGTGCATTGGTAGGCTCCCTGCTGTGTGGAATGAGGGCAGGTGAGGCAGAGGCCAAGTAAGATGGATTAGTATTTGTGCATACTTCAAATTGTTGGCTTTGTCCAGGCTGGAAAGGCTTTAATGGCTAAGATTTTTTAGCACTGGGATAGATAAATTGTCCAATAATATGTGTTTAAGCCTAAAGAACTTGCCTCCTGTCCCTGCAGAGAAGTGCCCCCATGTGTTGCAGTTGTGCTCACTTTACTAGTTTATGAATGTTTCCCTTAGAGAGAACAGTAATGCAAACCAACTGGGACAGTATTTCATCTTTCAGAAGAGCCATATAGCAAAGGAAACCAAAAGTGCAGGGGGTGCCCCCGTGCTGCTCAGTGGTCAGAGGTGCAGAGCTGCCGAAGTGGAGCCAGGTCATGGCTGAAGTTGGAGTCAGGTCAACTTGTACATATATACATATATATATATATATATATGTTTATATATACACACACACATATATCTATATATCTATATCTATATATCTATATCTATATATCTATATCTATATATTTCATGTTCACTATCTGCAGTATCTCTTGAGAAAGGGAAAAATATTCTTGTTTTCTACCTGTATCAGTCACTTCAGGGGAATGTTAGTGGACTACTGTGATGCTTTTTGACTTGTTTAAATCATTCTGCCTTCCATCTTGAGTATTGCCAGTCCCTCAGGTCACCTGACACGGATGCTGCTTGGGAAAAAAAGCATCTTTTTGGAAGCAATTGTGCCAGTATAGTATCTGTTCAAAGTTTATGGTTTCCTTTGCTTGACAACTTGGGGCACTTGTGTGAAAACATTGTGGCTTTTGATTTTTTGTCTCTTGCTGCTGTTTATGCTTGTTATGTCACAACCTGATTGCTCAAGAGATAATTGTGCTGTCCAAAGTGGAGAATGCAGTACCAGGGAAGTCTAGTTATTGGCACTCCAGAAGCAGAAGCATCATGAGACTTAGAGTGAGAAAGGCGGGTGAGAGATGGGAAATTAGTTCCTTTCCATGCACCAGTATCCAAATACCTGTGAAATAGGATTTGATTTTGTTCTGTGACCATCTGGTAAATGAAGTTTAGAAGGGCTGTTCAGCAGTGGGATGAGTAGCTGACGTCAAAAAGCTGAGATAATGGTAATTGGTAGTATGGCAAGGGAACATTCACCTGCATCTGAAGGAATTCTGTTCAGGTCAATCAAGCTGTATCCAAAAAACCCCACATTGTTATTTCCATTTTTGGAAGCCATTAGTGCCCTTGGGAGGTAATCTCCTTTCCCACCTCTCATTGTCTCCAGTGGTACAGTTAGTTTAGCCTGGTCTTTTTCCCACACTCACTTTGGAAGGCTTCTGTACTAGCATTGACCACCCTCATTAGTGCTGTGACATGTCCCTGGAAGGTTGAAACCATGGCTAGGTAGGATATCTACACCGCTTCTTTCCATTGGGAGTAGGGTTAAGAGCCAAAGTGCCTGATAGCAGATGATGCCTGTCTGGTATAGCAGCCTCTTGTTCCTGGTGAGCCATGGTGGAAGGTGGTGTCAGGATAAAGCAAAAATAACAATAGTCTTGTTAATATGTGGTCTGGATTACTGGGCAGAAACACAAAGAGCATTCTTCCTTCCAGAGGGAGTTTGTCAAGACTGTTGTCTATGAAGTGCTAGAATTTGGCAAAAGCCTTAGTCTGAGTATCATATCTTCCAGCTTTGAAGTCATCAGGCAACTCCTGTAAATACCACATACTCTTCTGATTTAGGGCCTAGGTTTCTCCCATTATATGTGAGAACAGTTACTGGCTTAGAAAGTGATTTAGGAAACCTGGAACGTGGATCCAAGAAGTCAACAGATCCTTAGGAGAAATATATAGTTTAAGCTTTATCCCTTGTCCTCCATGCCAAGGAAAACACTGATTCATCTTGGAGTATACAGCACTGAATCTTCTCCTTTTTCTGTGTTCTGAGTACTTATTTATGCAGAAGGGAGGAGATACTGAGATACTGTGTCCTGCCCCAGAAGGGCCAGCAGACCTGGATTGCTTCTCTTGAGAAGACCTGGCTTCAGGTTTGTCAAACAGAAAGCATCTCAGCCTGAACTTCGTTGCAAGGGTGCTGGCTGTGCAACACAAGGGAATGATGAAGACATTGGTTCCTTTTCTTTTATATGTGGCCTGCCTGTGGCAAAGGCAAAAGAATGGTTCAGTGGATGAATTAGATGGGAAACAGTGTGCAAGGCTGCTGCCAGATCATTTGGTCTCCGAGACTTAGGCAGTCTCCTTGCTAGAGGAGGGAAAAAAGAATATCTAGAGTATTTTGTTGGTAGACACTGAAGTGTCTTTAGGAGATGGGAGGTGGAGGATTGACATTTGGAAGTCAGCATTTGAATCAAGGTTTAATTATCTAAGCCTCTCTCTAACAAGGTGCCAGGCCATTTTTTGAATTCTGTTCTGTTAAGTGCTGTGGATGAAATCAGAAAATGCTCCTGGATAAGCCTCCATTAGACTTTGCCTCAACTTTTTCATTTGCCAACAAGCTGCTGCCTTTCAAATAGGAGCAAAAATTTTTTGCAGAGAGTTGTTGAAGCAAATTAAACAAATATTTCAGGTATTCCTTAAGTGCTTCACACTTCACATTTTCTCTCCTGAAGCATGAATCCTTGATTGCTTCCTTAATTAGTACTTTTAAAATCTCTCTCTATTCCTATTTATAAATAAATCAAAATAGATATCCAGAGTATTAATTTATCAGGCACTCAATGTGTATCCTAGAAAAGTAAATTTAACACCTGCATGTGAAAGAATGAGTGCCCCTCCCCGCCCCCCAGCTCCCGAGCCACTGACTTTGATGGTGGCAGTGGAGCATCCAGGAACCTCTCTCATAGCCTGACTTCATTAACAAGAATGCAAAAAAGCCATGAGAAAAACGAATTGCCTGTGCAATTACATTTAATTTTCTTTCTAGAAGGTTTCCCAGTTCACTTGGCAGCTATTCTTTCTTCTTCTTTTTTTTTTTTTCTTTTGCCAATTCATGCTTGCTTTCATTTTTTTCCCATTCTTTCTTGGTCCTTTTGACTGAACAAAAGCAGTCCCACAAGGGCAGGATAATGTATTCATAGTTTTGCTGCAACTTGGCTGATAGAATAAGCTGAAAAATTGCTGCCTCCCATTGTTTACTGAGAATCTTTGTTGTGCTTTGTAGAGTTGAAATGAGTGCTGTCTCTTGCCCTCTGCTCCCCATCCTTACAGAACAGAGCCTGTTGTGTGGAACCTGTTCAGGCTAGAGATGGTGGAAGGGCTAAAGTTCAAGTTCACAGACCCAAAAGTAAGTTACAGAAGTGATTGCTTGTTTGAACATTCGCTTGCTTGCTGTTGCCTTTCATTCTTCTTGATCTAAGTGCAGTACATTGTTAATGCCTATCTGAACATTGCATTAAACTCTAATTAAGCCTGCCAATCAAAAAAACCCCCAGAAAGCAGGCTTCCAATGTGCTTAGTATTAAGTTTTCACCCTCAGTTTTCTGACTATGAACATTTCGCTGTCATGTAAAGGTTTGCAGTTGTTTTGAGTTTTATTTATTTGTTTTTCTCTGAACTGCAGACAAATACTTACTGAACGTGTACCCCAGGGTTTACCTTAATGGCTAGATTTTTTTTATAAAATGGCTTTGGACAACTATCACATGAAAGGTCCACACTTTACCAGACTGCAGCTAAAGTCACACTGGAGCATCAGAGAACTCAAAGCTGTTCTTAGCTTTTCGTGCAATGTCAGAAAACATCCTAAGGGTAACGTAATCAGGAGGAGTGAATATAACAAATCATTCTGTAAGGTCTTTCTGTGAGTAGGAAAGAAGGTGCGACATCTGGAGTACTGGATCCTCTATCTGACATGGGAGCAAGAGGCACCAATGGTTACAGCTAGTGTAAATCCTAATTCGCTAACCAAAATCCAAAAGTGGAAGTATCAACTGATGTGGCTTTGGACCTTTCACTGAGACATCAGGAGAGGGGAAGCTGCAGGGCAAAGCCACCGTCTAGTAGTACCATTTTATAAAAATTACTAAAAGAGAGATAGCTTCTAATCTACAACATATTTGTAAAATAAGGCATATTGGTAGGCTTGACATTACAGGATTTGGTATAAGAAGATTTCCGTGACTGTAAGGAAAAACAAATAGGGATTGCACATTACAAAAAAGTCCCAAACCTCAAAGTCAGTAATAATCTCTTCAGGAAGACAACAGAAGCTTAGCTGTCTTATTTTGATATAAATTGAACAGGATAAAATAATAGCATAAGTGAGACACTAGAGTGACTAGCCAGGTTACTCCAGTAGGTCTTTCCCATCTCTATCCCTCAGCATGTATTTTCCTGTGGAGCACAAAGGTGGTTTCTGTCCTTTGGAGCAGCCAAGTCGCACACTTTAGGGTTTGTGAAGCTTGCATGTGGAAATTGTATAGCAGTGGCAAGACAAAGCTAGACATCTCAAAGGCTGTGGAGAAAAGTTGTGTCTGAAGACGTGCTGCTCCTAGATAGGTTATTCTGGCTCATAAGCAATCTCAGACTAATTAAACTTTAATACTATGGTTAGGGAAGGCTGACAGCTCTGGTCTAGCCTGACCCATTTCTCAATGTGCTTTTGTGCCTGCCTGATTTTTTCCCCCTTCCTTCCCCTGCTGTAATCCTTATGGAACATCTGCCTCAGCCAGGAACAAACGGCAGCTTGTTCTCTGGACACCATGTCCTTGTCCGTACGCTCGGGTCCTGAAATCCTTCCACCCTTTGTTCCTCTGCTGCTTTCCCCCACCGCCCCCAACTCCATGAGACTTGATTAATCGAAATGCTGAAATCCCGCAGGTGTTGTAGTTATTTTTAGCATTAATAAAGCTCTGGAGAGGGCAGATGAAAATTTATGATTTTGTCTCCTACAAGCCTCATGTCTTTTCCTTTCTCTGCTACAACTTCGATGGATTCCAACTTCCACCCAAATAGTCAAAATTGCCCTTTATTTCTTTAATTAAAGACTGTGAGAGCCAGCAGTTTTGCCTCATGACATGGGGCAGAATGGGTCCTGAGTCCCTTCTGGAATTCAACATGTTCAGCTCTTGTTTGTGGGCATTAAAACTTGTAAATCTTTATCCTGGAACAAGCCTTTTTAGCGCTTTCTGTTGTGAGCTGGGAGAAGAATGTTTAAGCATGTGAGCACCCAAACAGCACTTTCATAGTGGAAACTTGTTTTATTTTCTACTTTAATGTTTTCTTACACTTCCTCCTGCAGCTGACATACATGTGCTTGACTTCAGCAGGCTCTGAGTTTGTGCTTCTGTAGGTGTGGAGGAAGATTTCTTTTTTCCAGTAAAAAAAGTCAAGAATGAATTTGTGTCTCTCTGTTAGGTCACTCTTCTTCCTGGGCTCTGCACATTCAAGCATGACCACAGTGTTACAGTCTGACAAGGATACAGTTGCTTCCATGGATCTTTTTTGTTTTTCCCAAGTCAGGCATGCCGTACAGCATAGCTATTTCCTGGTACACCTAAGTCTTATACCCCAAACTCATGTTTACACCCTAAAACCCCATTTAAAATGAATGTGATGCATCAGAGAGGCAGATGTAGTTGCTGTGTATTTTCCAGCACATGTTTAGGCATGCATCTGTGCCCACTTGTGCCAGTTGGGACCTCCTGTTTTCTCCTTGTTCCCCTCCAACTTGCAATCCTTGTCCTACTCCCCATACACTGAGAGGGCCACACTCCTGGTCTCTAGGGGCACAGAATGTTCCTTGATGAAGAATCAGGAGAAGTTACTGTTATCTAAGTTATTCTGCTTCTCTGAAAGCATAATTTCTCTCTTTGGTGCAACCTTTTCTAAAATCATGATGATTATCACCAATATCTAGTAATGTGCCTTTACAGCAATGCTGTAGACTTTGGGAAGTTAGTGGGTTTTTGTTGCTCTGGACACAGCAGTATTTGCTGTGTTAGAGGATCCCACCTTTTCCTCCACCAAGCAGGGTCTGTAGCGTGGCTGTGCAGTGCCAGCCACTGGAGGGCTAACCAGCTAGGGGTGTCTCCTATTATAGGTTTCCTCATACAAACATGAAATCTACATGCCGAGGCAATTAACTAGACTTGATAAGCTTCAGCTGGCAAGCTTTCTGGAGTCTGTTTAAAAAGGCAACAACCTTTCCTGGGTGGGCTGATAGGGAAGTTTAACTGGTGAGGAGGACACAGGCAAGCTGACAGGGGAGAAGATTCAATGATCTTGTTTTAACCTCAACTTAAAAAAAAAAAAAAAAATTGAGCCATCTCTATATCTTCTTTTGTTTCAGTGTTACCGGTGGAGAAATTAATCTTTTCAACATTGAATAGGATTTAAAATTTGCCCTTACTCCCCTACCATCACTAACAACCTCTTTTTGCTAGTAATCAGTGAGTTGATTCTGCTAACTTCTGGTTTTGAAAATAGTGGTTCTTTTACCCAAAATGCTGGATGAGACAACTGCTGTTGTGACAAGCAGACCAAAGCTGTCAGGCTCCTTTTCCCTGTAGGCAACTGTACTTAATGTTCCTGGTGCCAGATAATATTTGACATTTAATTTAAGACCCTCAGTGCCTTCATATAAAGCTTTACTATGATAATAGCGATAAAGTGTCAGAGTGTTGGATTTGACAGTCTTGTCTTCTTCTTTCCTGGTTCATCCCCATGCTCAGTTTGGGCTGAAGGATTCGACTTGAATTAAGGAGCGGAGGAGACTTAACTCTGAAATATTTTTTTTTATGAAATGAGGAGGCCCGACTTGAAGATAAAGATGTAACTATGAGTCTTACTCTGGCTATGAGATCTTTCACTGGCTCACTCCTAAGTTGCCAGGCAGAATTTATGCCGAAGAGAAGGAATGGGCGAGGAGTAGTGTCAGTAGAAGAGAAGGACCTTCTGTTTGTAATTCATCCAATTATTCATCTTCTCACAGAGTAGCAGATACTGTATTGACCAGTAATGCATTTCCCACAGAAAAAAACCCCATAGCGCTAATAGTATCCACAAGGCTGTGTTTGTATTGAGGAGGAGATAACTGGATTTTTTCTGAAATCATGTTGAGCTGCCTCAGTGTTGATGGTGCTTTAGTTTATCCTGCAGGCGAAAGTAGGTCAGGCCAGTAGCTCCCAGGAGGACAGGTCAGTGATGCCATGGCAGCTTGTCCCCTGTGGGGAGCATGGGCTGCAGTGTTCTGGAGGAGTGTGATGGAGGAGCAGATGACAGGAACAATATGTCTGTTTTTCATAAGCAGTCAAACTTGAAAAGTGCTGAGGTGGTAATGCTGGGGCCCAGGCAGTATCAAGTCAGTGCTGCTTTGTCCATGTAGTTCCCTTCCCTGGTATACTTCCGAAGGCTTTCTGCAGCAGCAGGGGTTGAACCTGCTGGTGTCAGTGACTCGGGATCTTAAAACACATGCGCTATTTTTTGTGCCTGACATACACATGGCATCTATCCTGCCCTCTGACTCTACCCTGAGTCCTGGAGAAGGCAGATTGAATTACTCTTTGGATTGTACAAAAGGTGGCACAGAAACCTTGTCTCAGAAGATATAGACACCCAACTGAGGTTTTTTTTCCTTTTGTCTTCCACCACTTGAAAATGCCCTGTTACTGGGATCGACACCAATGCTTTGTCACTTGTGTTAGCTGAGCAGTGAGACAAAGCTGTGGTGAGTCATGCTTTTAATGTGGAGATTAAAATACTATTCATGAGTATGTGTTGGAGACAGTCCTTGTGTTACTGCTGGCAGAAAGCAACTGGGAGGTAAATTCTTGCAGGAGGATAAAAAGTGTTTTACAGAGTCTCTGAAATCTAATGTGCTTCCTGTGAAGAAGTTATGTACCCAGTCCTGCAGCAGGGACTAGAAAGAGTAGATGGATAGTGCTGAAAGTCTTTCAATTTAAAGTGAGTGGGCATGGCACAGTATGGGGGAATGGATTTTCCCTGACCAGAACAAACATTGCACATCAGGCTTTCAAAATAGCGCCTGTGGGTACGAAGGCCCCCAGCTCCTTGTGTCACTTTCAACAACCCGCTTCCTCTGTAATTGTGTGGAGCACACTTGTTTATCTCCAGCTTTTAGCAGCTGGTAAGATAGCTGTTTAAAAAAACCCCAAACACCCAAGACTGAAAACAAAAAAAAAAAACCAAAAAATTGCCCTGTTATTCTTGGAGAGTCCTGGGGCTGCTTTAGGGTATGTGTGATGGAAAAGGTTGTTTATGATGTGATCAAAGTACAGTGAAGAGAGAGCTCACACAGAGAGGCTGAAAGTTCACTGATGGAATTTAGCTCCAGTGCATACCTGTATTATTGGAATTGAGAATAGGCAGTGGAGAATAGTCTGGACCCCCATCCCCAGTCCACATTGTTAACAATCTGCAGCCATGCTGCTTTTTTTACATTTTCTGTGTCTGTGTTGCTTAGCCAGCAAGCCAGGGCTTTTAATACCTCAGCAGATAGACTTGCCCAGGGGATGGCTGGCAGGTCTTGCCTTGCCTTGCTCAAACCTCACTCAGGAGCTGGTTCTGACCCACCAGCTGCTTTCTGTTGAAGCTGTTGCATTGCGTACTTTGCAGTGCTATGGGGAATAGCTCTTGACCATGGCTTAGGATTTTACATGAGAGAAATCAGCTCTAGTGATAGCAGGAGCTGAGGAGGTGGGGCTCCCAGGAGGCTGTCTGCAGCATGTTGTGGCCACTGCCACAGCCATCCCACTGGTGTTGCCAGAGCTTTCAGAACACAGAAACCCATAAAAAACGCAGATGGAAAGGTGTTCCAGGGAGCATTGAAGTCTACCCTTCCCTTAGGGCAGGATCATTTGTATCTGCCGTTTCCAACATGTTTGTCTAACCTTGTAATGCAAACCTTTAGTGGTGGTACTCCACAGCCATTTTGGGAAGTCAGTGCAAGTCTGTTATTACCTTCAGCATTAAAAAACATTTCCTGTCTGTTTTAAAATACTCCTTGCTGTAAATTAAACCCACTATTATTAGCTCTTGAGTACTTCTACCACTACTACCTTCCATTTTTCATTAAGAATAACTATTATAAGTACTTATTCCTTGTTTATAAGTGGCCTGTTCAGTGTTCCCACTTACAAAAATGCTTCATACCAGACGCTCTAACATGAGTTTGACAGTAATTCATTAAGTAAAATGGGGGGAGCGTTGGCAAGATCTGGCTGAAGAGATCTAGAATAATTAGCTGTGCTATTAATATGGCAGGCACATAGAAGCTCTATATGATAGTGCCATTTATGAAATGACAAAACAGAAAGGAGACATTTGCCAGTTTTTGGTATAATTGTGCAGACTGCTGGAAGATTTTTCATTGCCTGAGTGGTACAGCAAAAAATGAGGTAAAGGGGCTGATGAATTCCAGAAAGAGGAAACTTTGGGAGGGTTACCTTACCTCAGGTGCCTTAACTCAACCGTCAGGGGTAAGGGAAGTTATCAGTGTTCTGAATCTTTGAGAAGCTTGAGGGGGGAAGTGTCTCACTTTTTTGTGGACCTGAGGGTAAATGGTAAAGGAAAATAGATTGGAACTTGTGGAATAAAGATTAACTGTCATAGGAGGATAAATACACTGAAAGAAGGTCCAAGGAAGCAGGAGATAAGAAAGTAGTTGTGGGGAGGTGCCGAGAGCACAAAAGCATAGGGCCTGGGGGAAAGATACTGAAGAGTGACTCAGTGCCAGACCAGGAGCCCATGCTTTTTATGCAGCTGCTGTACAGCAAACAGGGAGTAGCAGAGATTAGGTACTGCTAATCCCACACTGAACTTCAGACTGTTAGACTACATGGGTTTGGCATTAGGGTTAGGGAGATCTTTCCCCCCTCATTAATTCCCTGGCTCATTGAGGACCTAAGACCTTTTTCACAATTTTCTTTGGTATGTGAAGACTGTAGATCAGGGTGAATGTGGTGTTTGGTATGACTGTAGATTAAAATATCTCCTTGCCATCAGTGAGTGTGTTGTTACCCAGAGAGCAGGAAGGGGACCCTTGGCTCCAAGGGGGAGTGATCCTTCAGACAGCTTTACCCAGAGGGGAATTCCCAGCATGATACATATGGGTCTGGTGGAGAAGGGACATCTTCTCACCTGCTGCTGGCATCTGCTCCTGTGGTGGGGCACAAAACTGCTTCAACAGGACAGGACCATCTCTTTCAATTTATTTTTTTTTAATTTTATTTTTACGTTCTGTTATTACTTGACAGGTTGCCATTGTTTTCTGAGGAACAAAAGCAAATTAAAGCAATTTGCATTTATTTTTTTTCTGCTGCTCATAAATCAATAAAATTTGGATGGAACTTCAAGAATTAAAAAAAAAAGGTGCTTCACTAGCTTGAGGGCTTTCCTCTGTGGCATGAGAAAGATGGATCCTTTCCAGGAAGGCATCAGTGCCAGATTTTTTCTAACAAAGATTGGGTTTGTCTCTCATTCTGGAAAGTCCCATTTAGACAGCATAAGTGGGAAGACTGCCTGCCTTCTTTCTGTGAATTTTGTTGTAGGTGTGAATACTCTCTGATTTCCCAAGGCAGTGCTGAATTTAACCATGCAACAGTTGGTGAGTAATGTGTCAGTCAAAAGTTGTTGAAAGTTTCAGTAGTTTTGCTGTACTGTTGAAAGTAGGTAGCTCTAAAGTGTAAGACATGGCGCTGGCACATTGCTGCCATTTCCCTGAATTCTCAGGAAGCTACTTTGCAGCAGTCTGACTGCATACAGTGTCTCCTGCAAGAGAGACACTACATTTAAATTCAGATTGGGAATGTGTAGTTACTCAGCTATCCTTCTGTGCAAAGACTATTTCCAGGTGTGTGTTACATGAGCACCTGAAGCTTCAAAAACAATTAGCTGATGAGTGGATACCCAGTAAGTGCCACTGAGAAATACTTTCACCTGACTGGTCCCTACTTTGTTTAAATTCATTCTCCCAAATGAATTTAGAGGAAAGCTGGACTGAAAATACTGTGAGTATTGCAAATTGTCTCGATACATGACCCTTACTTATAGTAATCAGGTTTTATTTTGGGAAGAGCTCTGTACAGAGGGTATTTTTGGCACTTGGTTGCAGTCAGCTAATTAAACTTCTCAAAACAAGAACAACAAAATGCATTACCACTGGAGCAGACCGGAGCTTTGGAAAGCAGCCAGATAATTCTGCTGAGAACAAATGGAGAAATTCCTGTTACAAGTTTATAATCTTTAAAATCTGGATGGGCTAGGGCTTCAGTGACTTGTTGCTTCTGTGCAGACAGGGCAGGGCAGACTCTGGCAGAAAGAGGATGTCTCCTTGCTCTTTTCTTTTGCTTGTTTCTCCTTCTTTTCCAAACAGCAGTCATTCAGATAAGTATCTGAGAAGATGTTCCTGTCTTGATTTTTATTATTAGATCTACACTTTCAATTCCATTTTAATCCATGCCTCATAAGGTGAGACATAGAGCCTTTATAGCTGGCAGGATGGGAGATTAGTAAGGTAAGTGCGTCTGCAGTGAGCATGCTGGTTCATCTGCCTGTGTTTGCTTCTTCCCACCCTTGACCCTGGCGGGCTTTCACTGGAGGATGCTCTGTGAGCAGTTTTGAAGAGAACTTTTCACACAGGCATCCACTAATATCTAACTAAGTTAATTAAAAGCAAACCTATAGTGTAGAAAATTACCTGCTGGTACCAGCCTTGCCCATCCATCAGGGTTAACCTGTGCTAATTCAAAGATGCTGCCTGTGGATACTACCTAGAATGATCTATAGAGAATTATTTTTTTTCTGTCCCTGCTGCAATTGCAGTAAGAAATTTCAGTAGTAGACTTATTAAGATGACCTCAACACTCCATCCTAAGCAGTTCTCAATAGATTATAGTGCTACCAAATAATAAGCGTATTGGCTAAAGTTTTCTGTCTGAGCTATCTATCTCACCATGTTATTATTCCTAAGTTGTCATCCAAAAAAAAGTCCAGCCCTTTCCAGCAACAGGACTAGGAGCAGAGTATTGCTTTACATTAAAACAAATGAGAAAATACATCCTGGCAGCTGCCTTTTCTGTGAGCTGGAGTGCCCTGAAAGCTTGTAAGCCAGTTTTCGGATTTTGGGATCGTAGTGACCATTTCCCCTTCTTTGAGAAGCTGCCCAGTTTTAAGCCATATTGTTTATATGTAGCAGTGATTTTGAGGTTTTCTCAGTGAACATAAAGGTTTTCCGTTCACTGAAAGGCTAAACCTATCCCATCACTCACTGCTGACCACCCTGCTGAGGAACAGAGCAAGTGAAGATGAACATCCCATGCATTAGTTAGAGACAAGAGAAGAGACAGGTCAGAAGAAGTCAAGCAAGTAGGAGGAAAGGCAGGACAGTCTGTACCCAAGAAAGTGTTCTATATCCTATGCTCTCTAGAGGAACCCATGATTGCTATCAGCCAGGATGTTAGCCTGCTACTGCCAGAGCTGGCAGCCTGACTCTCCATCTCTCTTTTGGCATGTGAGATCCAGGGAAAATTACCCAAGTTTTCTCCTGCATCAGCTGCCTGACCCAACTCCCCATGATGTGACTTGGCATTTCAAAGGAAGTAGGATTATGGAATGAGAAGGGCTGTGCTTCACTGCAGGCACATGTTCTGCAGAACTTGCTGGCAGCTTGTGCATTTAAACCCCACTAGCAGTTTGCTTTATTCCTTCTTCAGCTGATCAGTACAAAGGCCAGCTACTGTTACTGGTGTAAGCTGATGTGTTTGCCCAAGTAAAGGAGGTTGGTAGGTTAAACATGCCTCTGATCTCTGAGGGTGACAGTGTGAGATCATTTTATGGTACTTTTGTTCTGTTGGGTTTTTCCAGAATTTCCTCTTGCAGTTAATTTTGATTTTGATTTACACATGAAACATATGTAGAAGAGATCATTATTGTGACTGCAGGTAGTTTTGACCATGTTAAATCTACTCTGAGATTGAACAGGTTTATAGAGGAACGAAAGTTACTGCATCCCTTCTTGTTTGTCATAGAGGCCATACTGTATGGGGTGGATGGAGCAGGCAAGAGGAAAAGATCTAATATGGTTAAAGCAATTGCACTGCTCAGTATAGTGATTTTTTTCTCCCCTCCCACCAAAAAAAAAAGCAGCTATTGACTTATTGAAGAATATCTCCTTCTTCTGATTAATCTTAATTGAAGCAAAACTATTTTTTAAACATTGTAGTCCTCTTTTTGCATTTACAAACTGCTTAACCTTCCTCAGTACCTTCCTAGAAGCTCACACAAAGATACTCCTTTCATTTGTGGCTCAGTTCTTCAAGTGAAAAGGGGACCCTGTTGGGAGGTGATGTCCTTTTCTCTAGAACACTGAGTCCCAATATTTCTCCTTTATCCTTCTGAGTAGAGCCTGAACAGATGAGATTGTACCTCATGTACTCTGCACAGCACAAGTGCACATAGGTAAAGGAGGAAATTAGATCAAGGTTTCTATTTTGCTAAGTCAGTGTTCTCTGTATGTACGCAAAGACAGTCCCTGCCCTGAGGAGCACTGAAAAGCACTCTGAAGCAAGGTCAACCTCCTTTTGTCTGTGGACTTTTCCCTGAGTTCAAGTATCTTTGCAAAACTCACTAAGGTTGCTGCACTGTGCTTTTTGTAGGGTGACCCACAGAGGTAACTCAAACTTCATTGAGGAAGAATGGCGGTGCATGCCTCCTTAGTGATGTTCCATGTGGAATATGTGGTACCAGCGCCTGGTAGCTGAAGTTTGCTGAGTGGGTTTTAGATATGAGGGTGGTGTTAACAGGCTTGACAGAAAAAAGCCTTCTGAGGCTCAATCCCTGTTTTCTGAGATGACTTTTCTTCTGATGATGAAGAAAAATAAGATGTCCATTTTGGCACCATTGCACTGGACTATCTGTAGTCATTCTGCTTTTCCCTGAAAGTTGCCTGGTTCTGACCAGTGAAATAGAGCAGCTACTGACAAACCTGGGCCAACCACTTACCTGCGGATAATAGTATCTCCAAGTTTCAGCTCATTGTCACATCTTGCCTCACATCTTATTTGAGAATCTTTTGTCGGAGAATGAGATCACCAAGTCCAGAAGACATGCTGTTGCCTCTTCAACCTCTTGCTCTTCCAGAATAGAATCTGAGACTGTGCATTTGTAGGACATGTTGAAACGCCGGCATGAGGAAAGGTGAACGCAGTATGTGGGCACTGGGTGCAAACTCCCCTTTAGAGACTGGGATAAAGCGAAAAAGGTTTCAGTGTGCTCATCGTGTTTTGTGCTGAGCAATTTGGGAATCTCTCCATTGGAGTCAATACAGAAACTTCTTTGGAGAGTGTTACAAGTAAGTGTTAAGTCACTCAAAGTCATCACAGGGTTTTGCATTAAAACCTGAACCGTTCTTTGAGTCTTCCTTTTGTCACCATTTCCCCCATGGTTAAAACATAAATGTTTGCTTTGCATGTTGTAAGACACTTGTGAACTGTTGGCATTTAATAAATGGTGCTAATTGTTAATGGAATCTAGCCCCGGGAAGTCACACTAAAATTAGAAACAGTGAGATTAGATGTGAGAAGAAAATAATAGCATTACTGTCCAGCAGTTGCCAGTGTAACTTTCCTTGGAGTTCAGAATTGGCCAGCTTTTGCACTTTGCAGAACAAGTGTGTCTCTCAGGTAACTGCTCGGTGGAAAGGACCCCTTTTTGTGTGTTCTAGTGGAGTCCTATAGGTCATCTGTGGCAGTTGCTATTGTGTAACTATTCCTGGTGATCATAATTTCAGTTCCTACCTTCAGTGATTGTTATTCAGTGATCTTCTTCCTCTAGTAGATTCTCCTTTTCACAGAGAAGAAGAATGTTTCATACTTTAGTCCCAGGATCTTCTGGATCATGAGAATGTCTATCTCTTCAGGCTTCCCTAGTAACAGGGAAGAGCTGTGGAATTTTTCTTTTATTTTTGGGGGTGCATCAGGATGTGGAGCCTGCATTGACCCTAAACCTTTGGGGCTAATACTGGCTACTCATTAAAAAATGCTAATTATATGCTTGTATTTCCCCTAGAGTATTTGTGTTGCCATCAATGCAATTAATTACAATATCTCAAGGAAGTGTTTTATTGCATGAGCAGTGTGTTTTAATGGGAGAAAAATACTTGTTGTTCGTGTGCCAGTGGTATGTGTGTGGTCTTAGCATTGAGACCTGAACTGTGAGAACACAGTGATTTTCTTTGCTATGTACATATAGCCAAGTGCAGGTAACAATTAATTGAAATACAAAGAACAAGCGAAAGTGGAAAAATGTGTAGAGAATGTTGTATTTTGATGGCTTTCAAAAGATGTCTTATTTGAGAGGTGTGAATTTATGCATTGTGTTTCAAACTCTTGTTCAGAATGAATATTCATCAGGATTAGCAACATCATCTGCATGAGAGGTGTCAAAACCGGCTGCCAGCCTACTGAATGTGTTCCTTTTGTTCTCTAAGACTCATTCTGTCAACTCAATGCACGTTTTAAAAACTTCATATTTATCTACGTGATGCCAATTATCTGCCGAGGTCTGTAGACACAGGCTAGATCAGAAAAGATTGGCAGTCATTTCACTGTATTCAGGAATGGTTTGATTCAATAAGCAGCATTACTCCTAATTTGTCTCTGGGAGGACAAATTCCCTCTGTCAGCCTAGTGCAAAAGAGTTTTAGTTTGGTACTGACCCTATGCTTTCCTTTCCACAAATATCAGAACAGAGACCTTTGTTTCGAGATAAAGACAATAAATTTAATATATTTTAATATGTTTACAAGTCTTGAATACTCAGCTTTAGATGGGGAGTGGGGGGGGATAATTAATTGACAAGAAAAAACTGTTTGTTTATTCATATCACTCATTTTGATGAAACCAGAAGATCAGTCATGATATTAAACTTCATGTCCCTGGAACTTTATGACCCAGTACAGAATATATTCTGACAAGGAAGAAAATCAGTTTAACAGGCTTTAAATTTAGGTGCCTGGTGAACCTGTAATTGCTATCCAGTTTTTGAACATGATTTGTTTTGTTCATTGATAACTTTTGCTTGGTGTTGTCAAAGTTATGATAGTCTAAGGACATAGTTTTTCCAAGGTTTGTAGAGGTAATGTATTGCATTAAATCATCAAATACAGCTGGAAAAGTCAAAGATCCTTTCAAACACTCAGTCAGTATGTAATTACTTGTGTGCCCAAAAGCCTCTCTGCTTCTCCCAGCTCTACTGTTTGGTCTTATCTGAGACAGCCTGTCTCACCACAAACCCTGGTACTTGCAGGCCACAGGAACACTGCTGAGTTCTGCTGGTTAAGGTACAGAACCTGCCTCTACCCACTCACATATTTTTTCTAGGAAAAAATGAACAAAATGGGATTTTCACCAAACAATTTTCTGTAGGTAAGGGAGGAAGCCTTGAAGGAATGATACAGTTTTGTTGGGGAAATAGTCCTCCACCCTGTTCCTGCAAGTGTTTATAACTACTTTTTAGAATGACTCCATTTTTTAGTATTAGTTTTGAAACCTTCCTGAGTAAAATTAAATTACTTTAATGAAGTCTCTTTTTACTGCTTGTAACCAAATTGTTAGTAATTGAGATAAGAAGTTTGGAAGGGGCCATTATCTGGTAATTTACCTGGTCAGTTTTGTTAACCCTCAACTTTAGCTTATTTCACCTCTATATCCACCAGTCTCAAGTCAGACATGAATTCTTAGAGGGGATTTTGTTTTCCAGAATCTTGTCTTTGCTTTCCAGAATCTTCTGTCAGACTCTGCATTTGATGATGTTCTCAGTAGGAACAGAGATGCAGAAGCACCCTGGAGCACAGGTATATTATGGGTTCTGTACAGATAACACACATGGGTTTGCATTCTTCTGGTCTGGTAGCGGATCTGTGCTGTATCCCAGGAACTGTGAGTGCTGTTTTTCTAGAGGATGATCAAGAGGATCCTCATTCAAGAGGATGATTCACTCAAGGAAGGGGAGAACAAATTTCAGGGGGAAACTCTCTCCTTCAAGACACAGTCTGGTATGGACTCTGTTCTGAGGCCACATCCAGGAGCCAAAGTCCAGTTATGTGTTTCAGTTGCACTTTATCTGCAGCCAGGCAGTTCTTTGAGGATGAACAGTATAGGCTTTATAAAAAAAGGATTTTTCTCTGCTAAGACCTGCAGGTAACCTGGAGAGCAAAAAATGTATATTGAGCAGGAATTTGATAAACTGTCTGGCAAGAGGACCAGAATGTTCTCACCTTGAGAACCTGCAGGAAGCACTGGCTGCTGCTTCACTGACTACAGTGCTGACTAAACTCCATGTCCATGGGGCAAATCTGATCAGCATAAACCTAAAGGCAATGCAACACCTGCCTTCAGTGAGCTAACTGTGCTCAAACCTGAATAAAACCTGGGAACAGATGTCTTGCTCTTGCTTTGCTTATATCATCATTAAATATGTTCATAAATGCCACAAAGTATCCTGGTTGATAAGCCATGACATGAGTAATAGTGCAGGACAAGTTGTGCAATAACATTTAGTTGTCCACATATTGTCAGTGATTATGAGGAGCAAAAAGCCAAATGTCTTCAGCCACTTAATACAAACCCAAGGAAGACAAAATAGGTCCTGTAGAAAACAGCTAAACAGATGAGAAGGCTTAGTAAGGCTGATACTTCTGATTGCATAGAGATATGACCTGCTTTTGACTTTTGGGAGCTCTGAGTGTATTTTAAAGCTCTGCCTTCCTGGAATTCCTGCACTGACTGACACTGGATATGCCAGAATGAGGTGAATGAAGAATAGTTGAATTTTCTCTTCAACTCTCTACCACACAGGAGGACTGGCAGAGATGTATTGAATTTTCACTCAGATCATAGAATATCTTGAGTTGGAAGGGACCCACAAGAATCATCAAAGTCCAGCTCCTGGCCCTGCACAGAACCAGACCCAAGAACCACACCATGTGCCTGAGAGCATTGACCAAATGTTCCTTGAATGCTGGCAGGTGTTCCACTTTGACCGCTTCCCTGAGGAAGTGCCCAGCTACTCTCTGGTGAAGTACCTTTCCCTGATATCCAACCTAAACCTCTCTTCATGCCATTCCCTCAGGTCCTGTCACTGGTCACGATAGAGAACAGATCAGTTCCTGCGTCTCCTATTCCCCTCAGGAGGAAGTTGTAACTACAATGAGGTCTCCCCTCAGTCTCCTCCTCTCCAGGAGACCAAGTGCCCTCAGCTGCTCCTCACACAGCGTCTCCTCAAGGTCCTTCACCATCTTTGTTGTCCTCCTTTGGACACTCTCTAATGGCTTAATATCATCTTATATTGTGGTGCCCAAAACTGCACACAGTATTCCAGGTGAGGCTGCCACAGTGCAGAGCAGAGCGGGACAATCCCTTCCCTTACCCAGCTGGCAATTCTGTGCCTGATGCCCCCCAGGACAGGATTGGCCTTTCTGGCTGCCAAGGCAGTGCTGACTCATCTTCAACTTGCCATCGACCAGGACTCTCAGGTCCCTTTCAGCGGTGTTGCTCTCCAATGTCTCATTCCTAAATCTGCACATCTAGGGTTCCCTTGTCCCAGGGGCAGAATTCAGCACTTTCCCTTGTTAAACTTTATACAGTTGTTGATCACCCAGAGTTAAAGAATTTTGCAGAGGGCAGCAACACTAACAGCTTGAACTAACTGGGTTTCTTGTTATTTTGCAAATAGGCATATCTGCTAATCACCTTCTGTTAGTAAACTTATCCTTAGAGCCAGCAGTATATAGAAACAAAATCCTTGCATGTCCCAGTGTTATTCTCAGGTTATGTTAAGGTTTCTACATGTGTTCTAGAATGTATTTTTTCTTTCTGTTTCCTGAAGGGAAAATGTTATACTTTCATACTTTTTTGTTGCCTGCTCACTTTGGGTGTAAGTATTGGGTAGATAAGATTTCGGTTGGATAAATTGCCATCCAGAATTCACTTACAGTCAAAGTTCATAGCTCATGCAACTGAAATAAGTCTCCTATGACACTTCTGGTGTTGTGGTCTGAATCGAAACCACAAAGATGTTTAGGAGAAACTTTGGTTGTGGGAAGGAGAAGAGAAGCCTATCCAAACATTTTGGAAATGTATTGCTTGTATTTTCCTTGTAAACTTTAAAAACTTGATTTTTCCACAGTAGTCATCTTACTCATCAAATTGTTTTCCTTTGTCTTTCATTCAGCAAAAGCTTCATTAAACCCTTTGTGTGAATAGTTTCAGTATTTGTCTCAAGGTGAAGAAAACTTCTCTGTTTAGATCATAAAGCAACCCAAGTGCTGGATACATGTGTATCATCCAGGGCTTCAGGTTTGCAAGCCAAAGATGTGGAGCCTGTTCTTCACAAATTGATGTTTAAATTAGTGCTAAACCCATAAAATGCCTGTGCACACTCTTGAATATCTGTGGTCTCAGTGTGGAATTTAAACAAGTTTTCCTGCAGTCAATGAAAGCTCTATAGGCAGGATGAGTACCTGTTATGCTTAGCACTGTGTAGGGGCTTGGGAGAGACCAAGAGAATTTGCAGTTCAGTATCAATATTTCATGAAGGCTTATATATTTTAACTGGAAGCTTATCATCTCAATATATACACTTATAATTTGTATAATTCTTTTAACTCAGTCTTCCAAAACTCGGCTCTGCTGAAATTCAAATCATTGGACATTCAGTTCACTGGTGTTACAGCAGTAAAATTTGTAAGAAACTCAGATTTGAAAGAGCCCAGCAAGTCTGCACTGAAACTTTAACTTTTCTTAATGCTCTAGGGAGAGGTTAATTCTGCTCAATCACTTTTTATTCACCTGCAGCATGAAAGGAACTGCAGACACTTTAATAGCTGAATTGAAAGGTTGTTGAGTCACCATTATATCTCTGTAGTCTTTGTTCACTTGCTATTTTGCAGCTGCTTTTACCGTTATTCACTGAGTTGCCACAGAAATCTCTGATAGCGGTACTAAGAGATTTTTATTTCCCTAACAGTGGGAGAATCGCAGTGCTAATCCAAATCATTACTGCTAGCACCAGGGGGCTTTGCGTTTGAAGTGCAGGTTCTACAGTAGAATTTGTAGCAGCAAGTGACTGTCTTCAGGTGATAGGGAAGCATACACTGGGTTTGGTCTGTGAAGGTCCCTATGATTTTGAATCAGGCTTTATAGGACTTACATGAAATATGCCTTGTCTGGGACTTGGAACCTTGGATACCACCATGTTATAAGTCATTAATAAGTTGATAAGTATTTTATTGTGGCTTTACATTTCAGCTATATGCACTGGACTGGATTTTCTCTCATGTGCAGCCTGTAATTTGTGAGTAGGACCGGATGAAGTTGCTCTGTCCTGCTTGTCTCTCAGAGGATATCATGGAAGGGTACTATATATCTCTATATAATACATTATATATATTTTTATATATATACATATAGTGGAAGGGTATATAAGGAATGTAAGTACTTCATGGATCCTGAAGTACCTTCTACATTTTGGATTGGTATGCAGCCTGGCATGCTGAGAAAAAACAGAACTGGTGTTTCCTACCTTTACCGTACTATATCTGAGTAGAAACTGTAGGGTTACAGGTTTTGGGTCATGAATGGCTTTACCATGTGGGCCATGAGGCTTGCAGTACAGAGGCATGGGCTCAGTTCTTTCAATATAATCACGTACAGCACCCCAAGGCCCTTATAAGTTGCCACACCATAAAAAAATTACTAAAATAAAATATTCTGAGTGAAGTTTCCTGGTTTATCTAAAAATTGAGGAAAAGTTGATCCTTTATTCTGCTCTTCCCAGTGTGTATGATGAGAGGAGCAAATCAGAGCAGCTGTGTGCTATGCAAGATATCCCAATTATCCGTTTGGCTGCAGGGAACCATAGCAGCAGTGGTACACAGTAAGTTCAAAAGATACTTTAAGCAATTTTTTGCTAAAAAAGCCATCATTCTGACTTAAGAGTTTGATAATTAGTGTATTTCATCATCACATTTCATAATCAGTTTGTGCAACTGTGAGAGCTTAAAGCATGTTGGGTCAAGTCAGACAGACCTTCTGTGACCTGCTTTCTGACAAAGCAGTTGGTAGGATTATACCAGAGCTGGCTGGCTCTTTCCAAAACCAAGACACTTTAGAGCAGTTATACCAGTTTCCCACTAACTGGACCCAGATGGGCTAGGAATTTGGATTCCCTTATGCTACACACAGCCTTTGGTCAGGTATTAGCAAATTTGCACATGGTACGTTCCCTAATGCATGTGCAATTGATGATGCACGGGATTATTCTGTTTATTGCTCAAGGGGAAAGGAAAATGATTTTTAGAATTGTTTGTGTGCTTGAAGGAGAGATAGAAGAGACAAATATTTTATATATTTTTCCTCTTCATCCTAATAAGTCCATTGATATAAGTCTTGCAATGATGCTTGCAACTGAAGCTTGAGTATCTCTGTGTTAGTACAGGCGAAGCAATGAAATGGATTGCAAGCCTGGATCTCAATTGTGCTCTCCTCTGAGTTCGGAATTAAAATGAACTACAAACAAAAGTAACAGTGTTTCCCTTACCCATTTCTCCTGTGAGAAAGTGAACTAAGAAAGACACTTTCTTTCATAATAATGAAAAGAAAGCCATGTTTTTAGAAGTCTATCTCTCATAGCCTGCTGTCTGGTGAATAGTCTCAGAGAAGGGCTTTGGTTTCTAAGAACCCAACTGGTTCTTTGCTTGTCCGCAGGCTTTGTGTTTTCCTCTGTATCTCAGGTCCTTTGCAGGCCTGTCCCTAGTACAAGGATGAAAAGTAGTAGGGTATGTGAATATACACAGCCAGATTTCTGTCCTTGCCCTGATGGATGGGAATGAATTAGCAGCAGGAGCAGAAGGTAATATATACAGTGTTATAGTTCATGTAAAAGCCTAAATAACAATAAGAAAATTATTTGTAAGCAAAGTTGTCTTTCAAGATGCTGTCTGCAAGGCTTTAGCTGACCTAAAAGGCTAATGCTTGAAGTGGTCTGAGCTGTGCTGAGGTATGGTGTAGATGTTTAGTTGCTTATGCAAAACATGTTAAATTGCATGACTGCTTTGGTTTATGTAACATAATTCCCTTTCAGATTGTCCAAGTATTTAGCAATCAATGCTTGCTTAGCACAGTTCTGTCCCTCTGCTTTGCTTTGGGTGAAAACAATAGAAAGCAAGGGAAAAAGGTGTTTTTTATATATGCCCATTGCACAAACTCCAGTCTGCACAAATATTGTGTGATTGATGCAGTTACGATCACCTGATATAAATAATCTTGATTCCTTCTGTAACATGTAAGGCTTTGAAGAACACTGATTCTCTTCTGATACTTGCTTTAGACCTCTGTTTTTGTTGTCTTGACTGGAGTTCATTCTCATTGCAATGTATTGTGAGAAGAAAGAATCTCTCCCTATGTGTTTTGCAGCATTTGCAGTTTAATTTAAACTCTGCTATGAAAAAGAAATGGGATCTCTGAAATGCTCAGTATCATAAGGCTTCTGGTATTTACACACCATCTGCTTCTGTACACAATGGATAGCTGATCAGCTGCTTGCTGTAGCAGCAGGTAACATGGTGTTCCTGTGAATAGATAATATTTGTCCCAGTTCTCTACTAGTGTAAAAGGAAAGGAAACAGGTCTTAAAGTGGGTGTACTTGTAAGTTAATTCTTCACAAATTGCTGTGGTTACATATTGTTGTGCTACCTAAATGCAGGAATGAAAGCTCTGGCCTGTTAGCTACTTCTTGATCCAGTCATATGTGAGGATGATGCCTTCAGCCATCAGACCATAGGGTCTTCCCTCCCCTAATGACAGCAAGAGATAGACTATCTGGTTGCTAGGTGTTTGGTTCTGAAAGAATGGATTTCTGAAGTGCTGAATCTAAGACCCTTGACTTTCTCTCTCTCTTTTCTCATTTTTTTTTCTGCCTGCAGAGCCAAAATGAGGAACGCTGGCAAGAATACTTTTTCCCCCTGCTGTTCTAGTCCTGCTTTCCTTGATATCTGAAATTCAGTTTCGAGAGCAGATGCTTTTAGAAATTTGTATGGGCCAGCAGGGACAGGTCATAGCAGTATTTTTGTAAAACCTTCTGATCCAATTTGCACCAAAAAGTGCTTGTTGTTAAAATACTCAAACACATCTAAAAGCATGCTGAAATGGTTTGTTCTTAGCATGTGTTACACATCCACAGGTCCAATTAGCTTTGTCTGGACCTGTGCTTTGACTTTTGATTGTTTGGGAACCAGTTTCTACACTATGTTCTTTCATGCCTGTCAAGCACACTGAGACTGGAGTTGAGAAGAAAGTCTCTCTTAATCAGGTGAGGTAAGTTCTTGACCAAAAAAGGTGAGACAAGAAGATACCAAAGAGTTCTAGCATTATTGTGTTTATTAAAGGAATTGCATGCTTGAATCAAGGAGCCACAGAGGGAAATATGAACTGGTGGACATGTAGTGTTTCAAATAGCTGTGTTATAAAGAAAAGATTTAACAAATAAAGCTTTTGAAGTCTTAGGTATTTGTGGGTTTGGATTCTCTTTCTTGCAGTATTACTTGCAATTTTATAGCTATAAATCTGGGGAAACCCAGGTAGATGCTGACCTGTTGTTTACTAGTATTATGTATAACCTGTAGTCTGAAATATTTTCTCTTAAAAATGAGGAAATTAATGAGCACAGGAATGTGAGAAACAAGTATTGTATGCGATGCTTCATACTACATTCTATTTTTTATCTTATTTTTTTAGCATCTCCAGCCTCTTATTTATCAGTGTACAGAATTACTTGTGCATAAGTCCATCTACTTGTTTGCACCTGGGAAAAAATGGGGACTCGTCTGAAGGACATCTGATGTGTTATTTAGAAAACAATATTTAAGCTGTAAGCTCATAAGCTGACCTACTGAATGGCTCTTTTTAGTTACTCTTTTCACAGATTCCTGCTGGACTTTTAGAACCCCTTGTTATTCTGCACTGAAATAGTCTAGTTTAAAGGTACACTGAGACCCAATGTTCCTAGTTTCCCCAAGGAAACTGGTAGCATTTATAGCTAGTCCAGCTGAGACTAATGAGGCATGTATAACTTTCTGAGGACCCACCCTCTTCTACCTGGATGAAATCTTGGGGATCTTTGTCTTGTGGATAGACTGAGTTGAATGCTGTGGTGAGAATGAGTTGACGAAGGTAACCAGAGGATGGAGCAAAAGCAGATCTTCCTGTGGGACTTCACTGTGGGACTCTTCCTCTGGTGCCATGTGTTTTAATGCCATTTTAAGACTAAAACCAGGGAATAGGAAAGAGTGCTAACTTTTTAGAAGCTGGTGATGGAGTACTGCCTCCACAGAGCAGCCCTGCTACACTTGTTTGTGCTAATTAGTTTGTGTCTGTTTAGCTTCCTTATGACACAGTCTGTTCTAATTAACACTTCCCTGTAGATTGCTGATGAACTCCAGAAATCTCATTCATTTGTGACACACATTTCACCATCCCAGGGAGATGAATTTATTTTGTTGACAAAGGTGCTGATAACACTATCAGAGTGCAGTTTTCACTCTGAGTGTGTGTCTCAGAGATGGAGAGAGGTGACAAGAGAGTCTGAGTGGGAGAATTAGTTAAAAATAACAGTAAGAATTGCAGCTGTAGTTTGTCTACAAGTTTGAATTGTTTGAGCCCCAGACCATGTGATACTTAGCAGCTACAGACAACTGTAGTCAGTGTTTATTTCATCTCTACATCTTTATGTAGTAACATGAAAAGATACAATAGATACAATTTCTAGAATGAGAAGCTTAGCAATCATATATATACTGTGTATATATTTATATATAAACAGACTGTATACAAATATAGTCTCTCTATATATAGTCTATATATATAGTTTGCTTTAAAAAAAATCAGGATCTATTCTATAGGTTAAATATAAGCCTTGCAAATAGAATATAGCTGAAACTACTGCAAAATTTGGATCAGAGACAACAGCACCTAGGGATATTACAACTGAACGTAAGGCCTTTTTTCACTTGGTCTGTTGCAGCTGTCAGTGAGGCTGTCTGCTGCAGCAGAGAAAGGAGTAATTGGAAAAATCTGTCTCTTTCTATAGGTGCAATGAAACAGCATTGGACAGGGAGACCTGTGCTATTTCCAACCCAGCAAAGAACTCTGGAAATTCTGGAAAGTCATCCCCTGCCACCGTAACTCCTTTTGCACCCTCAGCATAGTTACAGTCTATGCAGGCTGAAGCCTATCTGAAAAGTGGGAAGTAATGGCCAAGATCTAGGACATTTGGTTCCTTCTGGTAGGGAGAGGCACCAACTAGAAGGTACCACCCTTCTGGTTTACATGATCTACTCTGTATGAAAGTCCATATCTTACAGTTAAAACCTTTGAAGTCAGAAGTTTGTGTGGCTATTAGTGTGTGTCCTTCATGAGATCGCCTTTTCCCTGATGTCCATGGTCTCTGCATCTTGCCTTCTGCATGGCTTTTTGTTTTATCGCTGTTCTGTAGCCTGACAAAAGCTGCTGTAGAAATGCAAAAGGCTATTTTTCTGCCTTAATTCTGGCTAACTCAGAATGTCTTTGCTTTTGCCATTTATCTTCAGTCCTCTCTGCAACATAACAAATAGCTCATCACATAGCGTGGTTTCCCTTTAGCCATTTCTGTGTTGGCAGTGTTCATGTACTGTGGTATGCCAGAAACTGTATTTTTTTACCACATTCCCATTTCCTGGGACCAGTTAGTAATTACTCTGAGCATCACTTACATCCCTGAGAAGGCTGAAGAGACCAGACTAAAACTGACAAGGACAAAATGAGCTTTGAACATGCTGGTGCAGCACGTGGTGCACAGGCCCTGCATGGACCTCTCTGAATTTTGCTGATACTGATTTCTAATTCTGTTTTTTATGGCCATGGATTGCATTTGCAGACCCACTTGCGAAGACTTCAATTTTATGTATCAAGCATGACCTCTCTTTTTAAAATAACTTTCAAAAGTGACTTTTGGCACCCATTCAACCCTGGACTGCCTTTGGGGGGTCCAAGCCAAGCTACAGCTGCCTTCATCACAGTAATGAGATGTTAACAGGATCCCAGCAGAAGAATAAATTATGAACCAGAACAATCTGCTCACCTTACACAGACCAATACTGAGCTAATAGCTTAGCTTTGCCACTGGGGAGTAGTTGTCCATTGTTTTTCCATCTGCCTGTCTTCTGTCTCAGCTTGATTAGAAATGGTTTCAGGTGTGGCTGAAAATGAGATTTAACTAATTCTTAGTCAATTTTAAATGTTTTTTGCAAAGAATGGGTTTGAAGAGCGGCTGTTTAAACAGGAAGCTTCCTGTTTTGAAGAAACATTTTTCTGTTTCTGCTCTTCATGAGTTTTCTTTCTGTTCAGAAGGCTTTACCCTTCTGCTTAATCTGAAGGGAAAATGGTAAGTTATGGCAAATGTTGTGGAAAATTCTACCAGCCCAAGCACAAAATCTTCCTGGGATGATGAAAAAGCAAGTGATCTGCTTGATTCGATGGGAAAGTATTTACCCTATGTTATATATCAAAAAGCAGTATTGCAGCTTACAGGCTCCATATATGCTCATGTCACTTTTTCTGTCCCCAGTATAAGCCATACTTTGCTTTAATAGTAGGCTATGTACAAAAAAAGGTACAAAATAATTGGAAACTTGAGTGATGACATGTTTGCAGTCTGCAGTTGCTAGAATACAGATCTTCAGTGTTTCTTATGCCAGGACTCCTCATGGAGGTATAGTCTAGTTTTCAAAACACCACTTTGCTGTTGCAGAGCTGATCAGTTTTCCCATACTGGGAACAGAGGCCTGGTTCCTCTCATGCTGAGGTAAAAACAGTGTCATTCAAAAATTAATCAAAATAGTTCCCAGTTTCCCTAGGAATATGTAACAGGTGATTCAGGCTTCTGTTTTCACTGAGTAATGCATCTACACTGGTGACTTAAGCAACATCTTCTGCTTTGAAGCATCTTTTTCATTAATTCTTTGCCCACTTCTGTGCATTGGATGCACGAAGTGCTTTTCCAGCCACTTTGTGGCCCAAAGACCAAGACTTACTTTGGCCACTTTCAATTTTTCAGATACTGGTCTATTGCTTGTTTGTTGCATTATCTTAATTTCAAGGCACTTGTGAAGAAACAAAGGCATGTGGCAAGAGTCCAGGGAAGCGTGGGATATGGGAGCATATAACCATTCATCGTTCAAAGAGCTTTTGAGGCATTCCTGTACGACTGACACATGAAGTCCTCTCACAGGGCACATAAGCTGAGTCCTTTCATTTTCCTCTTCCCCTCTCATGTAAGAGGAAAGCATTTGGTATAAATTTAGGCAATTTTTCTTTTGGTTTAACTTCTAATAAAGCAAAGTAGTAATTCAATTTCAGAATAAGCAGCTCTCACTCTGAAAGCTTCAGCATGCTTCTGACAGACTCCTCCAAAATGGTACATGTGAAGTGGCCTGTTAATTGCTTATTGTATTTATTTAATGAGGCCATTTTTCTTTAGGATAGTTTGGATTTAGCAGCAATTTTCATGCTTTTATTTTCTACTACCATCTTCAGTGAACTCCCCTACATGCTTCTTAAGCATACCTTTTGCAGGTTAATTAAAAAGGAAGGAATATCAGCATTCAGAACAGGCAGTAATAACTCAAGTAACAGTATTTTATGCTATTTGTGTGCATGACTTGAAGCACTTTCCAGAAGACAAATCTCATCCATTTCACATATAGAGAAATGGAGACTGGGAAGTTTTGCTAAAATTCTACAGGTAACTGTGGCAGAAGCCAAAGTAAGATTTGAATTTTTCTTGGCCAATTTCTCAGGCAAATAGCACTTTTGCTATGCCTGTATGTTCTCAGTTATGTTGTTCTATACAGCCTTCAAGGAGGAGAGATTTTACAGTAGCTCCAGTTCAAACTTTGGTCCTCTAAAGATAAAGATAATCGAGGGGTGCTTACAGATCTGGTCAGTTGTCCCTTTCCATAGTAAAGAGCTATACTCTGTTGATGTTCTTGTGGTGAGGAGCTGGAAGGGTTGTTCCGAGCAGCAGGCAGCCAGGCAGTGCATTACACTGCTTTTTGAAGAACAGCAGAGGACACAAAAAGTGCAGCCGCATCAGAGGGTTTCAGTAAATGCCTCTGTCATGTGTGGGCTATCTTCCTTTTTGATGTTAATTGTTTATTAAAAGCAGCTCAGGTATTGGAAAACCAATAGCAACTTCTAGTCTGCAGTTAAATTTGATATTTATTTTATGATCACTTAAGTTTATCTGGGAACTTACATTGTAGCATCTTTGTCAAAGGCATGTCATTTTGTATTGAAGGAGGTGCAGTCAGGAGTGAGGTTTTCAATGAGTTCATTTTCCCTCACTAACTTCATCTGATCATTCTGGAATACCAAGTTTTCCCATCTGAGAAAAACCCAACCCCCACAGATTTATCTCAAAGTAAGCAGTTAATGAGTCAGATGCACAGAAAACGAGACACATTCAAGATACTTTCATGCAGCCATGGTAATTCAAAGCTGTGAGTGCCCCCCTGCCCCACACTGAGAATTCCCCCTGACTTGGGGCAGTTTGATGCCCCAAACAAAGGGTATGTACTCAGGTGTGTAAAGAGCTGAAGCTGTTGTTTCTCCTATCTAATCCATATGCTGCTTCAAAAAGAAATTAAAATGGGAGCCTGCATCCAACATTGCTCCTATTTTCAAATCCAACTCCAGACCTTGCATTGGCTCAACATGGCCATGTCAGAATTGCCTCTACAGTGTCTTAAAAAAAAATTGTCAATGTTAAAAAATAAAAAACATTTGCATGACAAATAGTGGTTCATGCTGCTTACCTTTTTTTTTTTTTTTTTTTTTTTTTTGAGACCGGGGTGTTCTTTTCTCTGCTCCTGAGTGTGTCTCGGGGCTAGAGAAAGTATCTTTTTTAAATCCCAGCCATGACTTGTGCAGCACCACTTGGAGCACATACACAGCTCATCAGAATGACTGTCTCCAAGATGCTGCTGACAGCTGACGTCAAATAGCGGAAGGAAGGAAGATTACCCTCTCCCAAAGCTGCAGGGACTGACTTGTTAGGCGGGCAGAAAGAGCCAAGTGTGTGCAGCATCTGGGAAGGAGGTGGCACAAGTTGCTTCTGAAAGCTCTCCTAATCCCTTGGCTGTAACCTGTCTCACTAGATCATGGGCATTTTCCTGTGACTGCAGAAAGCCACCTGCTGCCATACTCACTCAACAAACAGAGGATATGTTCCTGTCTTCCTAGCTGAGTTTCTGTTTTCAGCTGCCTCCCAGAGGCTGAGCACCCAGGGACAGAAGAAACTGTTGGTGCAGGGTTTTCTTCACTTCCCTCCCAAGGGGTTGTGTTTCACATGTAGCGTAATAAAATGGGATATTGTGGAGGAAGTTAATGGGTAGGTCAGACTGTCTCAGCGTGAAGGCTTTTTTGATTAAAGGCTGCTGCTGAGAAACCTCTCAACTCTCACACAATAGCAACACAATCAGCACTTGTAGAAAAGGGACTATAAAATGAGAGAGGTGGGAGAAACTAGGTTTGGTGATGTGTCCACTAAGAGGGACTTGTGTGTCTTCCATCTCTGCAATTTCTTTTTTAAGAATGGCTGAACTAGAGCTATTTAGCGTCCTGCAGTTGATGTGATGTTATGTATAATATGAAGTAACTACTTACATGTAAGATGCTTGAGGATCTTGTGTGGTGATCAGGCAGAGACATACAGAAGGCTGCCTGCCACTCAGCTGTGAGCACTAGTGATCAGGTCCGTCTATCTGTCTAGAGGATCTCCCATGCTTTGGAACCCTCTTTCCCTTCACTCTCGTTCCCTTCCTCTTCTTTCCCTTTTTCCTATATCTCAGTGATTAGGGGTCGCTTTATTCCTTTCCTCTCAGGCAGCTGTCTCAGAGTCCCTACTCTACAGACTTCCCTGCAGGCAAGCTTTTTGCTGCGGGGTCAACATTTTCCAACTGTTTCCTGTTTTTACCTTCAGAGAAAAGTGATTAAAAAGGCATGATTTGTTTTTTTATTTCCTTCCTTCAAATATCTTTTTTCTCAGATAATACTTTTTTTTTCTTAACCTCCCACCTTTGCTTGTCCATTAGCAAATAAGAATGAGAAATGTGTTCTTTCTTGTGTACTGTTTTCCAGACTTACTGGGGTGGGAGCTCATTGGCTGTAAGGCACTTTGTGTGTGTAGCGTCACAACTATTTCTTCGTTTGCCCAGTCTGGAGAGTTGGTATCTGTCAGCTGACTAACGCTTCTGAACTAAAAGCAGTACTGTGTCAGTTATCCTTAAAGACCCCTGGGGTGGGGGGAAAGGAGAGCCCCTCTGTTGTCTGGCAGTGATATACAATGATAGCCACCTGGGTTTCCTGCACAAACGACTTGACCAATGATTACTGACCCAAAGCTGTTAATATTCTACTCAGGTCCAAACTATGACTTGTGTGTTTGCATCAAACCTTCTAGTCTAAGCCCCATTTTCTGATAGAGGCTCTGGAAGACCAATATTTTATTGTTTTACAATTTGTGGATGAAGCTTTGTGCTTTTCTTGCAGTTGAAAGTGGAAGGAGAAGTTATGACTGTATTTTTCACAAGCAAGGTGTCAGGTTTAGGTTTCTTGTTTGCACTTGCCTGTGTTTAGTTTCTGAAAGAGCTTGTCATCTCGCTTTTGTTACCATATGGAAATGGGGGGAGGTTCATTACCTTTGAAATGTATTTATTTAAGACAAAATAGAAATACCTCAAATTTAAGAAGGGATCTGAATGCCCTTTCTTAGTGCAAGTTGGTGGCAGCACTGCAGGTGCCAGGTCACCACACTGTCATTTGGGCACAAATCCTCTTGGTATGGTAGTTACTGCTCTCTCTGTAACGTCTTATCTCCCACGTCTGCCCAGCAGCATCCCTCTTCACCCTCCCTATGCCATCCCTGCCCCTCTGTCCTGAGCATTCTCTAGGAAGCAGCTTCTCTTGGTTAAATCTCTGTCTTATCTAAAAGATAACAGCTTGTAACTCCCTCCTTGTTGTTGCCCTGGTCCTTGGCTTAGGGCTGAGCAGAAGGACTTGAGTGTCACCTACCTTGCTCCCCTTCACTGTGCTAGTTTCTCCTCAGCCAGCCCTCTGGAGATGCAGCTGGGCTGAACCCTGTCACCTCTGTGAGACTTGATGGCTCACAGGGAGCATGGTTTGGCTTCATGGGCCACTGCTGGGCCTGAGTTCTGCTTTGTGCCTCTGTGGTGCCCCAAGGACTGCCTTCAAGATGGTTTGGGCAGGGGAGGTTATGGGGAGGAGATGTGGCAAATGGATGTGCCCTGACAAGGTGACCTACTTTTGACCAACCTGCTGGGATGTCTGCACCTCCCACTGTTACAACAACAGACTCCCAGAGTTGCTGTTGGTTTTACTTGAGAAGATGAACTGCCTGGGTTTCTTGCCCCTTCCTCCACCCGGAGTTCTACTGCTTGAGAAGAAGCTGTTGAGAAAAGCAATTAATGATGGAGTTGGGGTTATTGACTGACGTAGTAATTATGCTGGAAAATGTAATTTCCCCTGCATATTAGAGATGGGATTATTTCAAGGAGATCTTATTAATGTGCTGATCACCAACAAAGAGCCCAGTAACCTCTCTCTAATACGATTAGCATGGGGGTCATAATGCAGGACACTGTTAGGGTGATATATTCAAGTTTTTGTCCTAAAGAAATAAATCATCTCCTGTCTGGTGAGGGCATATAGGAGTTGATTTTATTTAAAAGGCATTTACTCATTTTCTGATAGCTAGTGCATAACCTGTGCCAAACTTTGTTTGTCCAGATGCTGTACATCAGCAGCAAAGTTTCAGGATTCAGGGGGGAGCCTGGAATAGTGGTCAGAGCAGCTGAGGATGGGCAGGCAGCTAGCTCCCCTGGCATCCCTCCTTAGATCAGTGACACATCTCCTGTATAAGTGTGAGCATGACCTCTACTGCCTGCTTCTCTTTCTCCTTCTGTAACATGTGGATAATAATTGTCCAGAACTCCTCTAAGATTAATGGCTGTTTGTGCAGTGCTCCAGCTCCTATGGAGCAAGGTCTGTGCCCCTCATTGCAGAGTACAGGTACTGCCATCATACATGACCTATTGTGTTCTGAAGGGGCAGGAAATGATAATACAGAGGAATGGAAAGGGGTGCTGTCAGTTTAGTTGTAGTTTGATCAATGTGTGAAAATTCAGGCCTTTCTGGGACACTATGTAGATGATGCAGGTGCTTTTTCTGGTTATGCAAGAACCCTCCCTGCTGATGCCTGTGGTGTGTTTTTGGGTAAGCCAGGCAGTGACACTGCTAAAAACATTTCCAGGCAGCTTTCTTCTTCCTGACTCTGCTCACATCTGTCCACCATCTGTTTTAATTTTGCCTCTGTTGTGCTACTTCTAAACATCCTGTTGAAATGTTCAGGGCATGGAAAGTTTGGATGCTCCATCCTTACAGCATGGGATGTGAGGTGCAGCCTCCTGATGCTGCACAAAATGTGGGATATGCTGACTAGTCCTATAGAGGAAAACCAGCTGGTGTTTATTTTCTGCACTGCTGGTCTGTGGAGGCATCTCAGTTATGGGTCAGGGATCCCTGTCATTGGGCTAAATGTGCAAACAAGAAGAGTCCTGTGCTAATCTTTCCATAGCAAGATCTACCACAGTCTCCAAATATTTCAAGTTAAAACCACAGATTAAGTGTACCCCAAAAAGGGAGATATGCTAGATGGTAGAGTCTTCAATGTCACTATTGATTTTTACCTGAAAGGTACTGATACATTGTAATAGAGTGCAGTGGTGTTAAACCCCTTGATAGTTTACCAAGGGAATCCAGAACATCTCTTGCATACAAGTTGTATGTTTAACTGCTCTAGCATTAAAATAAATAAATGAAGCATTGCTTATCCTCTTGGTTTCACAATCAGACAATGTGAGGAAATAGGAGTAGGGAAAGGCTACTTCAAATTTATGTAAGGTTGAAAGTTTTCTCAGCACAGTGGTAATAGGCTGCAGTTAGGAAGTATATTTTGATGCAGTTTGCTTATAAGCTACATAGTGCCAAGTTGTAACATTATGTTTATTATTCTTAAGCAACCGTAGATAGAAGTGGTGCAGTAAGTTGCAGAGTTGTGATGCTTTCACTTCTGCTGCATGCGCTCATCATATACTAAGGTTTTTATTCAAGATATTGTGTGTTCAATGTTACTAATGTATGGTTTGA
The DNA here is from genome assembly GCA_035222235.1 of Margarornis squamiger. Lineage (NCBI taxonomy): Eukaryota > Metazoa > Chordata > Aves > Passeriformes > Furnariidae > Margarornis > Margarornis squamiger. The sequence continues at coordinate 19,666,785 of JAWWTY010000156.1, forward strand.
GCCAGGGGAAGGGTGGTATGCCTGAGAACATTGCGTGGTGGACTTGATGAAAATTTAGAGCACAATATTGTCCCTATGCCAAAGAAATGCTTGTTGGAAGGCATTTTATTTAAGTTAAATATGTTACAGTGTAAACAGATACGCATGTTAATCATAAGGCAGAACAGCTCTGAGGTGAGTGTAGGAGGACTTGTAGTCATCTTGTTAGTGCCACAGTTACATTTTTTGGGCAAGGGAGAGTAATAGTTTCTATTTTTCCCCAAAACACAGAATCACGGAATCAACTAGACTGGAAAAGACCTCTGAGATCATCCAGTCCAACCTGTGCCCAAACATCACCTTGTCAACTAGACTGTGGCACTGAGTGCCACATCCATTCTTTTCTTAAGCACCTTTTCAGGGATGGTGACTCTACCACCTTCCTGGGGAGCCCATTCCAATGCCCAATTACCCTTTCTGTGAAGAAATCTTCCTAATGTCCAACATAAACCTCCCCTGGTTCAGTTTAAGACTGTATCCTCTTGTCCTCTTGTCCTATTGCTTGTTATCTGGGAGAAGAAGCCAACGCCCACCTGGCTAAGACCTCTTTTGGATAGCTGTAGAGAGTGATAAAATTGCCCCAAGCCTCCTCCTCTCCAGGCTAAACAACCCCAGCTCCTTTAGCTGCTCCTCATAGGACTTGTGCTCCAGATCCTTTCTTAAAGACACCTTTCTTAAGGCCGTGAGGAGTTATCAGTTCGGAGTGAAGCAGTTGGGTAGCTGAAAAGCATCGACTATTTTTTAAAGTTTGTTAATATACTGCTGTGTTTCAGTGGAATTGCAAATAGGATTTTTATACTTTTGGACAGGGAAATCATGGAAAGAGCTCTTTTGGCCTCACAATGCTTAATTGCTTTCTTTTAACCAGTTGCAGACATAGCAGAGTCTCAGTTATGCCATCATATCTGCACACCCTCTCTTTGTTAAAACAGAGACTAATATCAAAGACTGACAATCAAGGGGGTTCATTGGTCATAGTGGAAGGAATTGATAGCTAGTATAGTTTTACAATGCTCCTAGACCTCAGTTGTAGATTTCAGAGGTTCTCCCTTTCTTCCTCCTAAAATATTGCTGTTGTGTCTGTTTTTATAGAAGTCTCTCTTGCTAAATGCAACTATATTTTTAGTGTAGATAAATCAAGTCAGGATCAGTGTCAGCAGAGATAGCACTTCACTTTAGTAAGTAAACAAAAACATTGAACATGCTTATTCTGAAAATTGTATACATTTCTTCATTGTCTGCTATCTATTTATGGCTTAACCTATGATTTCAATGCTAAGGCAAATTGAAATTGCTTTTTGTTAGGCAATGGAAAGCAAGATTTCTGTGAGTTACCACACATTAATATGAGAAGGGACTACCAGGTCATCCCTCTTGGCATCCTCAGAAGTCAAGGTTGGGAATTCCATCTGGTGCTGCTGCACTGGACCCATAACTTGTGCTCAGCCAAAGCATACCTATCCAGCAAGATCTCTGGGGCACAGGGGTTTGAGATACCTGTTCAAATGCATTCTAGCCTTGTAAAATCCAGAATCTGTTACATGAGAGTGGTTGATGGGTAATGCAGGATGGGAGGTGGTGAACTGTCTCGTGAGACAACTGCCTGCCTGCCTTCTGCTCTCATGGTCCTCAGTGTGTTACACTGGCAGCCACACCACCCCAGTCCCCTTTGAGTTTAACCCTTTCTGTGGCTTTCCTGGTATCACTTTTTTGCCTGTCAGGCTCTTTGAATACAGTACTTTTATTATCTGTGTCTCGTATATTGTTGAGTGTTCTCCTGTTGGTGTTCTACTGTGTGCTTGCATGCAAGAAAGCAAAGGGATGACCATTACCAGAAGGACACACGCTTACTGTTTAGATTCTCTTTTACCATTGGTTGGTTTTACTGTCACAGTGAGACAGATATGGGAGGAAATGTGCAAAATGTGTACTCAGCCACTATTGGGTTGTTACACTGTAAAATATTCTATTGAAAGACAGAACTTTTCATATTATTGTAATTTGACATCCAGCTTGATTACCTGGCAGGATTTCCAAATTGACCTTTTTTCTTTTTAGAAGTTTCTGATAACTTTCTTTTTAGTAGTTTGACTGCCATATCTTCAGTTTTAGTGTGATATGCTGCCCTTGGTGCTTATCTGTGGTGAAGTCTGGCACTGTGCATTTCTTTGTTGCACTTAGAAAGGAGCATCTCCTGCCTGCACTTCATTTGCCTCAGTAGTAGAGCTGGTCCCTGAAAGAGGGAAAATTGTGTCCTGCAAAGATGGTCTCTCCAAAAACCTCTGTATCCAAAAGCTGGTCACAGACAACGAGAAATACGTCTCAGCATGGAAGCCCCATAGTTTGAGCTTAGCTGGGCACTTGGGCCATTTCTTGGAGAGGTCACTGTCAGCCTCTACCAAGGTCAAATAGAAAGCCCAGCTCAGGTTCTTGCCATTCACTAGAGTGTTGAGAAATGGAGCAGGGCATCTTCATGGCTGTATTTGAGAACATGGTGAGAGAAGTGTGTGACACATTATTTTCTCTTATACTGACTTTGGAAGGCAGCAGAAAAAACACAAAGCAGGATACTTTTCTCACAAATTCATTAAAATAGTAATTTTGTATATTATTCAGCAATAGCAGCCATTCCACAGCCTGCAAGTGAATTTGTTGGCTGCTTTCTGATTCCCTTTTCAGAAACATACAACAGTGTCTCTTTGGGCCTGCTGCACAGCTTGGGTTGATTGTGACAATTTTCTACAAAAACATTTATGCTGAAGCAAAGTGAAAGCACAAAAGCAGAGCTGCTGAATGAGTCTTGCATTAGCATCCTGCAACAAATATGAAATGCTTTCAAGCTAGTTTATCGAGAAGTTCTGAAATTGGTTGTAAATGTTGTCATATTTTAAAAACACACAGGAACAACTTCTTCCTAGTTCCCTCTTTCCAAAAGCAGCTTAAAACATGAACACCACTACCTTTCATAGAAACTTAATGACACTTGTAACAGAAATTGCTTTTGTGTATGAGAGCTCAAGCCTATTTGTTCACAGCATCTGAACTTTTATTTTTTTCAGTAAAATTGCCTAGGTTATAAATGCTTTTGCTGTCAAAGCATTCTCAGAAGTATAATCTTAAGACAGCACCAGCAAATAGTTCTTCTCACTTCAAACAGAAAAAAGTAGAGTTTCTAGCTCTTTTCAGTTTATAGGACAATCTTACAATGAACTCCATCACCCTGCTGTGGCCTGTCTGTGTTAAAAATGGAGTTTTGCGTCACAGGGAGGAAATAAGGGACAACATAAGAGGAGTAGGAAAAAGAGATGTATTGTGAGTCATGGGTATTTCGTAAACCCAAGAGGCTCACAGGAGAACTGGCTTCATGTCCTCTTTAGGGAGGGCCACAGGGCTTCCGATTTCCATAATGTGCTGGAAGCACTGAGACAAAATCAACATCAATGGTACTGACCTATACACTCACCTGTTTTTCAGCTGCTCTGCATCAGTTACTTGAACAACTCCCATATATTCTGCTTCCTATGGGGTGTTTGTGCCCTGAATTGTTCTGAGCTACCTGAGATGCTTTTAATCTTTGATCACAGGAATGTGGAAAAAGGGAATTGCCAAATGCTGACACAACTTCTGCTGGTGGTGTGATTTGGTTGCAGCTGTTGCTGAAACCTTTTCACTGAGTACTTGACCTCAGTTCCGTTCATGCTTGAGTGCTGTCACGCCCTTCACTGCCCTCAGCATAAGCCCCAGCCCACTGTCACAGATGTAAAGGCAATGCAGGTACAGGGCAGTTTTTCCCAGACTTTCTTTTATTGTTCCTTAGTAGAAATCCTAAAAAGTCTGTATCTCGGTTTTCTGAGTGCCCACAAGAGCCATGAACTCCTCTACATCTGAAGAGGAGAAAAAGAAGAGACAGAAAGATCCAGAAATTGTTCATCTTCCCTGTCTTTTGTTCTGAAGGCAGTTGTGTGCTGCTGAAATGGGGCAGTGCAAGCACTGCATGCTGCATGCCTTGCTGGCGTGCCTTTCCTGGAGAGATACCTATGAAAGTGGGCTTTCAATACCAAAGTTCAAGGGTTTCAGGGTGTGAAGCTGAGACTCTCATAGGTATGGCATTTTCAGGGGAGATCTGGGTATTTGTCACAGGAAATTTTTCTAGCCTTACTAGTCTGTATGTAGGCTTGTACACTCCCTTCACTTTTTTTTTTGTACTTACATTAGCTTGATAGTAACCAGTGTTTTGCCTTCAGTCAGATGAATTTGCTCTTTGCTGGATGGTTTGACGTAAGAGTGAAAATGAAACTTGTGTGCCTTAGATGTCTTCCAGATCTAATCCTGATTCTAGATGAAGAAATTAAGGAAAGAGATTTGGGTTCAGTTAAAGGTGCCTGTTCCAACTCTTAACCTCCCTGAGACTGCGTAAAATTTTCCCAAAGAATTGTTGAAAGCCTCTTTTTTTCAGAATTAGATTGGATAAGGCAGTAGGAAGTATCCTATAGGGAACATTTCAGCACTGGAAAGTGGTCCACATGGCTCAGATTCAGAGACAGAAAAAGATCCATTAAGTACAGAGCAACAATAATTTTCCAGCTGAGGTGCTAAAAACCACAAGCATTTTTATTTCTCTTTTTAGCCTTTGAAGCAGCAGCTTGCCAGTAGCTGAGTTTCTTTAAATGTGTGATGTAACCATTTTCTTATTATCACTTTTATAGACAAAGGATCCAGCAGCACATTTCTTCTTAAATGTCCTGCCATTATGAAGGGATTTGCTGTTCATTGTAATAGTGCCAATCATGATGAATTAATTTTGTATTCATGTAGATGTCATGAACACTTTAGATTATTCTTTTCCCTAATTTAAATCAGTAAAGGGACACTTGAAAGCAGTATCTGTACATCCGTGGCTCGGCCAAGGGAGAATGGGAAAAGCATGCCTGTAGATTCAGGTTTGCATAATCTCCTGCACAGTGGGGAAGCTTCCTCCTGGCTGGAAATTAGCAACCAGCCCTTTTGGATTGATTGACTGTTTTTTTGTGACAGCATGGGCCTCAATCAATTTGTTGCATACACAACGGGCACATCTGTTCCTGCCGAAGGTGTTTCACTGTAATTTAGTGGCTGGCTCAATTTAATGGACCACTTACTGTATCAAATACTTGCTTTGAGGGTCTTTTTGAGTTGTGGAAGGGAAGGAAATCTTTGTATTTATCAGAAGAACCATCCTCTTTCTTTTTTTGCAGAGTGCTCTGAGTGCTCCCACATAAGTGCACATTAGCTGCGAAAGGTTGGCACTGCCATGATCAGCCTGTTGTCAGTGGATAAACTGTGTGGTTCAGTGATGCAGAATGTCTGCTCAGTGAACCAGGAGAGAGAAATAATTTGGTGGCAGATGTTTGGAGTTCAAACAGCACAGAACTTCCAAGTGCTTATGTGAATTGCAGACTGTGTGGAGAGGGTACAGAAGGGGAGAAGCACAGGGGGACCAGAGGGCTGGACCAGAGGATGCAGAGTGAAAAGTGCCAAAGGGAGGCATTAAAAGGACTTCAAAGCTCTCCTACTCTATCACAAGTTCCACTGGGTCATCATGCTGCAAAAGAAACAAATGCAAGTTTTTTACATACCATACATCATTTCTTGATGCTTTCCAAGACTTTTGGAGACCTGAGTGCTCCAGGTGGCTCTGGAAATCCACAAAAACTATTTTGTGAATCACTGGGCACGTAAGTTACTCAAGTTTCCTAACACTCTTGTGAGTCAGCTGAGAAAACAGTGGCATTGAAGCTGAGGGTCATAAATGGGGTAAGCTGCAGGAAAGACTGGAATGTGGAAGCCCCAATTCTCAGATTTCTCTTCTAGATTTTCAGTCTCTGTTCTTTTCTCATGTCTTGATAAGTAAGTCTGCTGCCATTTTACTGTATCAGATCCAGCTGGCCCCAAAATATCTGTGACTTCACACCATGGCTGGTTCAGGTCAGTGTCCTGAGCACTGAGTCATCACACTGGACCTTCAGATCTCCAGCTGGCCAGCTTCTTTTTCAGGGGCTGAAAGAGGGAAAGGCTAGAAAACAAAAGAACCGGAGATCCAGTTTAAACCAGAGCAGCAAAGTTAGGGAAAATGCTGAGTTGAAACCTGTAGGCATTTTTAATAATACAGTCACGATCTCTTCATGAATAAAACAATGTGTTTCACTTGACCACTCTATCTAATAAGGATTCACCTCCACTGGATTCTATCATTTTCAAAGTAATGAAATCTCTGCATCACCTTGAAAGAGATAATTTGACCCCTGTGTTTATATGCATGTACATGACAGCAGTTTCTAGGGGACACCCAGTAGGTCCATTGCTGCTTACATTTTTGATGCGGGAGAAAGGCTTCTTCTCAGGTTTATTGGTTCAGACAGCTAGCTGGGAGTCATGGTTTTGAAACCACTATTCTACCCCTGCCACAATCAACACTCTTTTTCCACACCAAGTAGGCTGTTGTGTGGTTTAGGCGTAATCACTTTGGAGGCTTAACAGCAAAGAGGAATTCTTAACGTGAAAGGGGAGTGTGCAGATGGAGAGTGAAAGCAGAATAGCTGTTGTACTTCAGAAATAGATTCTTAGTTGATTTTGAAATATTCCTTTATGGATAGGCTCTTATAGGTACTACTACCTTTTATTGCTTTTGTTAGGTGGAAATTTATAATGGTTAACATCTGCTGCTTCATGTCTCTGCTGGAAGAGAAGGGGGACAATAAACTGCCCAGCTCCCATGGCCACTTCTTTATGTAGTCTTAGCATATTAAGTCAAGTCAGTTCCTGGTGCTAAGACTTCCATACACCTTATTTCATAGCAGAATCCGAGGGTTATAATTTTGGGGCACTTTTTGATTTAGTAGAAGTGAAGGGAAAAAGATTTAGTCTGGTCTTCTTGTCATGATTGCCCCCTCCAACTTCCCCCTTTTAATAGTGCTGTGTCAAGTGGTAGAGCTATGGAGATTGATCATACAAGCTGCTGTAGCTTTTGTTCCTTGCTCATTTTTTAGCCATTCCTGAAAAATGCCAACTATTTCCAGCACTGAAGATCTATCATCTTTCCTATCTCATGTTTCAGCAATTACTTCAGTTGAAGTTCAGGTAAGTTGCACCTTCAGATGGAGATGGTATAAGACTTGGTGAGTTTTTTTCATGAATAGTTTTTATGAGGTTTTTTCCTTTGGAAGTGTCCAAGAGTCAACTCCAAGTTAAATTTAGGAACAGTGGCAGACTGTGCAAACATATGTGAAGTTATATGGGGAAGCAGTTTGTTGTGAAAGGAGACTTTTGAATTTTCCACCTTCAAGGCAGCAGTGGCACACTGAACCTTGAGAGATTACTGTAAGACTGTGACTGCAGTGCTGTTTCTTTGCTGATGATTTACTTGTGCTGCAGAACTCCTTTTGCATGCAGTGCTACTCTGCAAGAAAAAAAATCCAATATACAGGCCAGTGTTTGCCCTATTATCTCTTAATTTAAGTTGTTCTTTGGCATCAGTACTTAGAGACATGGCATCAAAGTGCCACTCAGAAAATGCTTATGGAGATTACAGATGGGAAATTATATCCTCTCTTAAGACAAGGCCAGTTGCAAATGGGTGAAGTACAATTTCCTAAGTACAGTGACAGCAGCATAAGTGTTGGTGCTGCTTCTGCCAGGAACCACATGTTGCCCTAGAGTCACCTAATGGTGCTCAAGTCTTGAAAACAACCACAGTGACCTGGTGGTACCACACTGAGAAACCTGTTTAGAAGAACATTTATGGTAATTAATCCACTCTGTCCCCAGGCCACTGAGGTCGTGGACTGTAGGATGTTTTTTGTCCAGTTTTAATCAAAAGCAAATTGTATGGGGAATAAAAAACAAGAACTGAAATCTTGCATTGGATCATAGATCTGATCTAGTTACTTTGCAAGTTTTTTGTCTGAATTCCTGCTCTGGCTCTGTTCAGATAAGCCCAATTAAAGGAAGAAAACAAGAGGCTTGGGGACTTGACACTTCGCTACTGGATCTGAGGGTGATTTGAAGATGGGGTATGAGAATCCTTGAGCTGGCCAGTCTCCCCTGAAGATGAGAAACAAATTATGAAGGTGAGATTACCCTGAAACACCCTACATAGTTTCAAGGGAGGTGTTCTTCTAAACAATTTCTAAATGATCCTCAGTTTTTAAGAAATGTGTATTTTGGAAGAAATGTATAGTACTCACTCTGCAAGGAATAAATGTAAATCACCCTCTATAGTGAAATCAAGTATACTGGTATAGAAGAGAGTATTTTCCATTTTAAAGCTGCATTTGCCTCTTATTTTATATGGTGTAAAACTTTTTCATTAACTGGCACAGTGGCTCATTAAACGTGTTCTCCAACTTGAGCATGAGTGTGTGTTAGGGAGGCAAGAGCACGTGCCACTGTCACTGCAGAAGGATGCTGCTCTGCTCCAGCTTCTTGGGTGTGGCAGTTCCTGCTCCAGTCCTTTCTGCCTGGAGCAGGCCCAGAGAAACCCTTTTTCTTCAGAGGAAGGTCACCATCCTGGTCTCCATGCCAGGACTGTGCCAGGTAGTTACAGCATATTATCAAGGAAATGGATCCATGTGCTATGTGAGAACAAAGAAGTGCTTTAAGACATCTGGATGCTGAATTCCCATTAAAAATAGAAGGGTACAGGCATCTGTATTGCCCAGGCAACTTCCAAAACATCTGTCTTAGTAGTAGTATTAATTCTAATTCATTAATATTAATTATAGAAGTGCTCCCACAAATAAGTCAGAGGTCTAGAGGAGAGTAGTCACTATTTGAAAGACCTTGGTTAGCCCTGTTTATAGGAGAGTCCACTTGACCACAGTGGAAATTTTGATTTGCTTTGTTTGGATTTTTGAGCAAATGTTAGGATTTGGCCAGTATAACAGTAGGCTCTTGCCAGAGTTTCATTGTCAGCTGCTTTTTCGAGCTATGTTGGAGTGCATATGTCTTTCAATAAGCATAGCTGGTTCCTGCAAGTGGGAATGCTAACCAGCTGTCTCCTGGGACACTCAGGAGCAGGCCTTTGGTGGATATATGGGCAACAGGATGAGGCCTGGGTTATCTTGCTGCATCTCAGCTTTGTGTCAGTACTTCATGGTGGATGTGCCATTTGTAGCTGTAGTAGAGCATTGTTCTGCTTGGCTGTTCTGCAGGCACGCACTTCCAGTTCTGTCCTAGCCACTGTCACGTGTAACTGCAGCTCAGTTTTGATCAATAATTATTAAAAATGAAGTTGTACCTTTTTCCATTCTGGTGTCTAATGGCTCTGGGGATAGGTAATTTTATTGTCTGGTCTAGAAATGGAAAATTTTTGCAGGGCTACTTTTTTATTTATGGTCCCAGATGGAAAGCACTCAAGTCCTGAAAACCATCTAGATTTCTGTGTGGCACTTTTGCCCCACTCTTCTGAGGCCATATGAAAAAGGGAACTGTCCTTCATTTATATATCAATGCTACCCACTTTCCTCATTTCTTAAATACGTTTCCTGGGTACTTAATAGTGGAAAAAAGTACTGTTCAGTTTTACTGCCCTGCTTACTTTATGATGTAAGTTGTCAGAAGAGGCATTTGCTGTTGCAAAATAATGCCACTGAATTCACTGCTCCAGAGGAGCCTGAAGAAGAGCAGGCTGAGAGCCTGGGGCACCACAAGGTATGAGACAGTTTGACCTTGGAGTTGTGGCTCATTAGAAGCAATGGAGAGCTGCCAGAGCTCAGGCTTGCAGGGAAGCACCCCACAGAAAGCAGCCATAGGCTCCGTCCCAAGCTCTCTGGCTAAATGGAGGCCTCATTGCTCCAGTGCAATGCAGCGTCAGAAGCCCTCTGAGGACGAGGAATTCACTTTGACATAAATACCTCTTTGTCCATTTTGCCCAGAGTAGCTGGAAGGGAATTTGCTAATGAGTCATGATAATGGGTGTGTGCTCCCAAACATTTAAGCAGAGATAATGAGAAAGCAGTAACTGTACTGTTCTGGCTTCTGTTTTTCCTATCCCAATATGTATTTAGTAGTAAAAAGTGTTCCTGGTGCTTGTCATTCATTATGTGGGATCCCCAGGAAGCATTCCTGTCTTTAGTGTGAGCCAAGGTACTACTTACTTATCAGATAATGATGGAGCTCCCCCTTGGTCACTGAGAAGTGGAAGAATTAGTTACGGAGACAATCAACTGTTCAACCTCAAAGACTGAAACAATATCAGAATGTGGTACTTAATGAGGAAGGAACATGAATGGGATTTGTTCTGGGAGTTTCTCCTGTTCTTCTCAGTCTTTGGGGCATTTAAGTTAGAAGATTCTTATTCAGGGTGGATGTTTAAACTATAGTGAACATGGTTGTTGGACAGTTTCAGCCTTAACATTACTCTTATCCCAGAGGGTGATTCCCGCTTTTGACATTAAAAAGTTCTAAAAAGCAGAAATAGAATTTTTAGGCCCCAGGTCTAAATTAATGAAGTAGCTTAAATAAGCACAAAAGTTTAAAACTAAGAGGAAAATTTCACATGGTTCCCTAGAGAGAAAGTAAGAATTGTCAAAAACCAGTGTGAGCTGGACTCAAAGCAAAGGGAAATAAAGCAAATAGAAAAAAGACCTTGGAATCAAATAATTACAAATCAAGAAAAGAATGAGGGGATGGGGGAGATACACTATGCAATAAGGATGGGTTACAATTAAATGTAGCATTGTTGAAGCTCCAAAATGAAGAAACTGCTTTGTCTTTCTGTTCAGGAAAGATGATGGGCTGGACCTGATCAAGGCAATACCTTCCCACGCTTGTTCAATACTGGGAATGAGCACAAGGAAGGTGACTAGGAGCCCTGAGGTATAGAGGAGAAACAACTACCTTATTCTAGGTGGATGCAAAACTTTGAGACTTCAGTGAACATGCCTAAAGGGTTGGTTTTATCTTTCTCAGAATTCTGCTACAATTTGTACATGAAATCCCAGTGTCAAAATAAGGATTTTGTGGAGTTTTAAATGAATCTGTGAAATCTGAATTTACACCATTTGACTAAACAACAAGAAATCTCAGGGATAGGCACAAATACTAATCTAACTTCAGTACATATTCAGGCCTACAGACCAATTTGGGAAGCAGAAAATGAGCAAGAATGAATGCAAAGTAGGGAAAAAAAAATAAATCTAAGAATGTCCTGAGTTGGAAGAGACCTACAAGCATCATCAAGTCCAACTCCCAGTCCTGCACAGGACAGCCCCAAGAATCACACCATGTGCCTGAGAGCATTGTCCAAATGCTTCTTGAACTAAGGCTCTGTGACCACTTCCCTGGGGAGCCTGTTCCAGTGTCCAACCACTCTCTGGATGAAGAACCTTTTTCTAATACCCGACGTAAGCCTCCCCTGACACAACTTCAGGCCATTCCCTCAGGTCCTGTCACTGGTCACCAGAGGGAAGACATTGATGATGCCCCTCTTTTTCCCCTTGTGAGAAAGTTGTAGACAGGGATGAGGTCTCCTCTCAGTTTCCTCTTCTCCAGGCTGAACAGACCAAGTGACATCAGCTGCTCCTCATACAGCTTGCCCTTTAGATCCTTCACCATCTTCATAGGTCCTCCTGTACCACAGATGTTAAACTCATCTGTTTCATGGTTGCTGTGCCCAAGATGGCCACCAATTGCCACTTCACTCGAGTCCCCCTTTGTTAACAAGCAAAAAAGCAAGTAGGACATCTTTCCTAGCAAACTTCCTTAGAACCTGTACCATGAAGTTATCATCCAGGTGTTTTAGAAATCTTTGGACCTGTTTGTGCCAGCTGTGTGGCATTCTCCATTAACATCTGGAAAATTGAAGTCCCAGTAAGGACAGGCATGGTTAATTTAAAGGTGTTTCTTAGTTCCTTGAAGAATAATTCATCTTAGCTGAGTGGCCTGTAGTTGAGTCCCATGAAGACATCCTCTTTATTTGTTTGTTCCTTAGTACTTACCCAGAGGCTCTTAACCATGCCATTGCCAACTGCAAGCTCTGTACAATCCAACCTCTCCATTACATGCAGTGCCACCCTTCCCCCTCGCCTGCCATTCCTGTCCCTCCTGAAGAGCCTGTAACTGTCCCCCATGACACACCAGACACAGAACTCATCCCACCAGGTTTTGCTTATCCCAGTGATGTCCCTAACATCCCTCAAATTTTGGCATTTCATCTCATTGCATATCAGTGGCAAGCCTGGTTTTGTCTCCTTCCTCCTTCCAATCTAGTTTGAAGCCCTATCAATCAGCCCTGCCCATTCCTGTGCAAATACCCCTGTCCCCCTCTGAGATAGCTACATCCCATCAGGTGTCAGTAGACCTTGTGTTGTATAGACCATCCCCTTATCAAACCTCCCATAATTCTGGTGACGCCAGCCCTGGAGCTGTGTGTTGATATGATGGGTCTGTCTGTTCCTTTCAGTACTCTTGCCTGCTACTGAAAGGATTGAAGAAAACACTACCTGTGCTCCTCATCTTCCAACCAATTGCCCCAAGGCCTTGAAATTCCTTTTGATTGCCTTTAGACTTCTCTTTGCTATCTTATCACTGCTGACATGAAGAACCAGTAGTGGATAATAATCAGAGGACTGTACCAGGCTGGAGCGTTTCTTGGTAATGTCTCTTAGCCAGGCTCAGGGGAGGCATCAGAGTTCCATATGGGTTGGATCCAGTCAGCATTTCAGGCCCTCAGTTTCCCTCAGAAAAAGTGACCTGTGACCACTACCCTCCTTAGGAGAGAAGGTGTGGGCTAGGCTGTCTTGCCCTAGGCAACTCTTCCATCCCAGAAGGACCTTTGTCCATGTCATCAGTTGTCTGTCCTTCCAGTTCCAGGGCCTCATACTTATTGTATAAGGTACCAAACCTACTTATCATCTGCAAGTTTTCAGGAGGAGCAGGAGCCTTCCTCCTAGTGTGAGCAGTGACCAGCTTCCAGCCTTCATATTCAGCAGACTTTTGACTAACTGCTTGCCATGGTACCAATCCTACCTGCATCTCCACTGCAATGCAGGCTTGAGATTTCTGAGATTGTAGAGCCTCTGAGAATATCCAATCAATCTCTCTCTCATTCTCGTGGATGCTCCACAGCCTGTTTACTTTCTCCTCTAACTCCTTCACCTGGCAACACCCTTATCAACAACTGCACACCTTTGGCAGAAGGGATGATTGTCAGCCCAAGCTTCATGGAGAGTCATTGGGCACTCCTGGAAACCTGAGACCTGGAGAGGTGTATCTACCATCAGAAAGTCTGTGGGTGGAAGCCTCCAACAGGGCTGATGCAGTGACTCCAGCAGCTGCCAGGGAATGAGCTCTGGATTGTGTCAAAACCATACCTGAGCATACATTAGTAAGACGAGGGATTGGGGGCCTCTTTGTGCCCGTCTGCGCCAGCTACTGTGTCTGTCTGCTGCCTCTGTTAGCTGCTCCCATAGTTGCCCAGCTTCTGAGTGGCATGTGTTTTGATTCTCCCACTGTTGGAATGCCCTCCAATGGAGAGATACGCTTCCTGCACACCTTTTCTGTGAACTGCTGCGCCACACCCTGTTTGCCTTTTTTGCCTGCTCTGGTCACTGGTGCTACGCAGGATGGCTTTATATGGGAGCAGAGGTGCCTGCTGTCCCTCCCAATCCCAGCTATGCCTCTGCAGCCCCTGTCCAGGTATCTGCCAGCTCCTGCATGGTATTGACGCTCCCTGTGGTTCCCCTGGCTCTAGAAACACCACAATTCACAGGGAGTTAGATAAACTGGACAAGATGGAAATTAGAAAGTAGTAGAAGCACCTGGGTAACAAGGAGATGGCAGGAAGTGATAAGGTAAAGGCAAGGAAGGTTGGAGGGAGGTTATTGAGACTTTATCAGGGAGTGGTTTTGGGACCAATCTTCCTTAATATTTTTATTAGTGTCTTCGGCTCAGAAAGTAGAGAGAGTTAATGAAATAGCTTTCTCCTACTGACACAAAGTTGTGAGACACATCGATAAAAGATCAAGATATTGTGGAAGAAGAATTGGATGACCTTGAAGATTACGCAGTAAAAATGTTGTAAAATGGCATGGTACCAAGTACAAGGTTATTCACCTAAGGATTAAACATAATCCACTTTGCTGGAAAATGGGCTCATAACTTAGAGAGGAGTGAGGCATTAGTGCTTGTGGTTTGGTCCAGATAAGACTTGCAGCATTTGTTTTGTCTAGAAATTTAATTATTCTATTGCAGAAATAGATTGGGTTAATTTGTGCAATATGTTTTTTGAAAAGCTGTACTGTATTTTGCAGCGTAAGATGCCAATGTGATGCAGCTGTGGAAAGGGCAAATGCAATCCTATCTGTACAGTTGACAGAGAGAGCCACTACAGCTGCTGTGTACTTGGAATCAGGAGTGCAGTTTTGGTCACTGATATTCAAGAAAGATGAACTTAGAAATGTGTTCACTGATGGCTTGCTTTAAGGAAAAGGTAATACAAAGGGAGAAGATTTGTGTCACATAGTAAAATGATGGCAAAGAGGCAGTATGGTTGCAGTCTAAAACCAACAGGGTTTTTGCCCTGTGTGTTGGAAAGAATAATTTAAGCCAACAGTCTTGGCACAAGCAGCAGGGCACAAGCAGGTTGTTAAGGAATACATTCAGGCTAGAAATTAGAAGAAGCTTTTTAACTATATGAAAAGTGAGGCTCTGAAGCAGACTTCCTCATACAGAATTTGGAACAGAAAATTTTGTTCCTGGCGAAAAAAGGAGGCAAAATATGACTAGTTCAAGATGGAGCCTCGTCTGGGCAGAATGTATTTATCTGTGGTGGATGAAAACAGGGCTTTGGTGGTTCAGAGGGAGTCTTTGCATCCTGGGTTCTGCATTTTATCCCAGGATGAGTGAAGAGTGAATGGAGTTGCCCTGTGTCCCTAGAGATCTCAGTTTTGCATAGATAAAGTAGGAATCACTGCACATTTATGCTAAAGAGTTTGACCATACTTGGTGCTGCACTTTGAGAGCTTGAAGGGAGAGGAAGCCATTTGGCTGAGGACATGTTTGTTGAGGGAGGTGAGAGGAGTGTGCCAGCAGGTGGGAATCTACATGGCAGCAGTTAAACAACAGGATTTCCAGCAGTCTTTCCAATGAGACCTTCATTTGAGACCTTATGAAAGCCATGACTGCATGATAAATTACAACTCAGTTCTCTGTAGAAAAATGAACATTTGATGAGCCAGTGTATCAGGGTGCATGATGTGTTTTTTGGGGAGCAACAGCCAGGTGTGCTACAGGGGTTCACTGTTTTATTGTCACTGTGGATTTTTTAAAATTTTTCTTATCTCTCTTTCTGTAATTTCCCATCTGTGTAGTTATCAGATTGCATAATGAAATTTTTCAGCTTCTCATTTGTTAAGGGATATGTTTATAATTGCTATAATATAATTTGTTGGCGTTCAGTTTTATGAACGGGGGCACCCGAGCATGAGCCAAAGGCAGCCTGAGTAATTCTCTGATGTGAAAAAGTCAGGGGATTGTCCTGTGAAGAAACGGAAGTATTTATGATTTAGCAAACAACAGTCTCTTTTCCAGGCAAAACACTTCAAAATAAAAACAATTTTCATCTAAAAATTAACAACCTAAAGAAATAATGTTCTCAAGTCATGCTTCTCTTGCCATTTTTAAGCACAACCTTGCTTTAGTGTGTCTTTGTTTACCATAAAGTGATTTCTAACCCACTGCAGGCAGAGCATCATCTCATACACTGTCACTTCCAGCATTTTGAGAAATCAAGTAGGCTGACATTTGATTCAGAAGAACAGTTAGATCATGTCTCTGTTCTAAAAATCTAGCAGGGTTCTGGATATTACAGGAACAACAATATAAAGCGGTCAGTTGGTTGAGTGCTTGCATCTTTTCCTGAAACTGTAGAAATGGGCAAAGACACTGTCTTTGTGCAATAATTCATTTTTCTGCTGGCCCTGATGCCCTGATCAAAGGCATCGTTCCAAGATACTGAGTGCAGTGTTTGGAACAGCATATTTTTGTTCTAATGAAAAATCAAACTAGAATGGCACAAAATATGTCTTTCATGAGGCAATGAAATGACTGCTTGTCAGCTGCTTCTCACAGGTCAAGTCTGTCAGGCAGTGAGAATGAATTCAAACTAGCTTGACATGGAGAAAGTGGTGAAATGTTACGTGATGCTGTGAGGCAGAGAGAGCCACTGGAGGAATGCATGGGCCAGTGGTGCAGCTGGGGGCCTTGTGGGCAGCTCCAGTCTCTCCTCTTCACTTTTGGATTTTTACCAACATCTATGATACGAACTAATGGCTTTCAAGCTTGTGCTGGATGCTGGCTTGTTTTAAAGGAAGCTACCCCTACAAGAACATTCTGCTTTTGTGAGTGGCACAAAAGATGTTTCACACTGTTAAAAGGGGAGTGGTTCTTGTCCGATTGCAGTTCTAATGCAAATGACTAAAACCACTCCTGCACAGTTTGCACAGTGGGGAATGAGGCTTTCACTGTCTCTGAAATTGTGTTTCTTGTCAGATGCTGTGACAGTATGGAAAGAATCAAGTAATATAGATATATTGTACAGTTTGCATTACAATGCATGTAATGGTTCAGAGAACACAAATAGGAAAGAGGCAAGAGGTCTGATTCTTTAGCGATATTTTGTACATACTTTGAAAAGATGGTAGCCAATCTTGATACAAAAGGCTCTAACATCCATTTTTGTCTGCAAAGCTTTACCTGGATCATCTATTTAATGTACAGAAACAATAAATAATAATAATAATAATAATACAGAAAGCAGTATTAAAAACAGAAGTGTGGGCTTTTGATTATTTTTGTCTCCTCTTGTCCCCCTGAACAATGAACACCAGCAGTGCAAATCCAGTTCCAGCATGCTTTCATATTGCCTTGTAATGTGTCTTCCAAAAACTTCTATCAGCTCCTTAGCAAGCCCACCGTAAGCTTCTTTCTGAAGAAGCTGTTGACATCACATCCCTAGTGTCACTATTTGGATACTTCATCATATAATGGTGCTCTGTAGGCACTGTTGGGAAGTTAAGATTCCCAGTCCTGTGCTGACCAGAGTTTTTTCATAAGCCTGGTCCTATGTTCCCTGCGCAAATGAATTGCTTCCTCTCAATTTCTCCTGGTCCAGACTCAGTTTAGGGCTTTTTGATGCTTAGAAGGTAGTGTCTTCTTTGTATTATGAACTGTATATGATCCATGGTCTTGATTCACTGTCCATTTGAACTGGTTTCTACAGCTTGGATCACAGTGCACATGAGAGTGAAAGGCTGTGCCTGCCCCCCTGTGCTGGGATAGGGTCCAGTTCTTTCAGTGTCCCTGCTGGCAGGTCTTAGGCAGTGACATGTTCATGGTCTTTTGCTGTGGGCGAGTCTGGGTTCATAAGTTCTGGATCTTAAAAATTGCTTGTTATGACTCTGAATGATCCAGCAGTGCTAGGAGTGCACTGAAACTATGGAAATTTGAGCTGACTTAAGGGGTTAATAAAACAAACATTTTCTGCTTTCTGGCTGTGTATTAATCAAATTATAGGGCACAGGTTTCCTGCCCAAATCCCATTCTGGAAAGTGTAGATTGGGTACAATGGCTGTTTTGTTTGAGTTGCATTAAAAGCAGGCAAATAGGGTACAAATTACTTCCTGTGGATGTCTGTGGTTTTGGGGGTTTTTCCCTGTAATTAGTTTGAATATCATTTCTTAGTAGCAATGTTGTCCTTTTTTGTGAGCAAAATTATATTGTCTCTCATTTAGTCTATTGCCATATGCCTCTTATTTCTGCTGTTTGCTGTGATGAAGCAGCACTTGGGTATGTTCTCAATTCTGATTCCACCAGGAGCAGACCACAAATCTCATTAAAGAATTGTGAAGACTTTGTGAGGTTGAAATGTCTCCTGTAAATCCATTAGTGCCCATATGTAACTTACTTTTCCCATTCCTTTTTGGGAGCTGTCAATTATCTTCCTTTCTTTAAAAACTTAAACATGACACTATATAACTGCTCATTCTTAGAGCAATGAAACCGTTTGCTCTTTCATGAATTTGTAAAATGTTTTTAATTATAAATCAAACAATAAGTAATTTCTTTTCTTTGGCAATCCAAAAGAAGAGTCAGTCAGTCAATCTCAGATGCATGGTGAAGCAGCATCCAGAGGAGAAACGGTACCCTTGGTTTAGACAAGCACCACTGAGCATACTTGCTGCTTGCATGTCTACTGAACCAGCAGCCAAGGGTCTAATTGAATTTCGGAAGTCATGGTGACACAAAGATATTGATCTCTATACTTTGCTTTTTACCTAAAACTCCCTTCAAAGGAAATGTTTTGTGTGTTAGCAGCAGTGACGGTTTTGGTAGAGAATAGGTCCTGCTCTTGATGGGTGTGTGTGCCAACCTGTCAAACTGAGGTCTCAACAACTCTGGTTTCCCCCTTGTCCTTCCTCACTGGGCAGCTCCTCCTTCACAGCAGCACACAAAAGAAGGGACAGACCCACAAAGGTAGATACAAGTAAACAACCAATCTAATGGAAACAATGCAAGGAATTACCCAGACCCTAAAGGAATGGGTCTTTATAGATCTTTGTAAATGTTAGGACAAGGAACAAGAGGTTGGTTGCATAAAAAAAAAGTCAACTTAAAATGAGAAACGATGGTTCCCTCTGGGAGACAGCCTGTTAGCTCTGAGTTCTTCCTGTGATATGTATGAAAGAAATCTGTGACATCCTTCTGGTTGTCAGTGAGGTGCAAATCTAGATAATAATAAGAAAGCAGTTCTAGCAGACACAGCATGAGGCAAAGTGAAGATGTTCTGTTTCACAGGAAAAAATTCCTCCTGGCCAAGCTGGAGGTGCATTATTGCAGGAGTGCAAGCATGGTTACTGAATCTGTGAAATTAATAATTTGGGAACTTTACCCTTTTTTATTCCTTCTTTTCTCATTGTCCAGTTCTAATTCATTTCATGGTATCTGCATGTACACCATGCTCTAATCCCAAGAATTTGCTGTCCAGCTGTGGAGAGCCTCTAACATTGTCTGTCTTTATAAGGAGATGATAAGATTGTGTGTGTGCTTAAATGAGTGCTGCCACATGCCACATTTCTGCTGTGGCAGCTTATAATGAGGTTGACCTTAGTCATCCATCTGTCTTTCATCAAGGATCTTGCATGTCTATTCTCCTCTTTTCCAAAAGGAACTGTAGGCAATTAAAATCATCCCAAGGTCTCCTTGGCTTCCTGCTTCTAATCTACATTCTCAAGAATGAATCAAAACCGTGAGAGGAAATTGTGTTTGGTCGTGTAGTTTTTATAGGCCTGGAGTGGAAGAGCAAGGAAGACAAGAAATGAGATACGTTTATAAACCAAAGACTCAGAGTACATTCATCAGACAATTCAAGGTCTTACTTGAGCATACACAGTGATGTAAAGAATAAGTATGTGTGTAGCATGTTAGTTATTCCTCTTTACTTAATAAGAGGCTACTATGTTGTAGCTGCTATTCCAAGTGACTTTAATACGTTTTTCCTATTTTATTTTATTCCTTTGCTGCAGTGTTTTATACAAAGTTGTTTTCATGTTGAAGCATATTTTTTGTAGTTCCTTTCTGAATTAAAATAGGGAAAATGCAATTAATAACTTGCTAGTTTAGGCTAATGCAGATGTGCTTGTTGGGCACTCACCATCTCTGCTGCTTTCACTGGGCAGCCTCTTACTTCTGAAGACAAGTGAATGGTAACAAAATGTGCTGTAGGACAGTCCACCACTTGAGGTTATCCCTCTAAATGAAAAGCATCTCTGGAAGTCAGGTTGCCTATGGTCATTTGTACTGCTGAATAGCCAACAACAACAGAAAAAGCCAAGGAAGGATGTTCAGTGACTGGGGCTTTGGGCATAGAATCCTGTCTCCAGAACCCAGTAACCAATTGCAGTCTGTTTTATCTGTGGAGACTGAAATGCTGCTGCCTTAGCCCTTCTCCTGCCAGAGCTTCATGCTAAAACAACTGCTAAATGGGATATATTTCTAGTTCACAGCCCTTTGTTTCAACACAGATAGAAAGGAAATGGAACAAACCAAAAGTAAGCTGCAGTAGCCAAGGAGCATACATCCCCCTCAGTCATCCCTGCTCCACCAACATCAAAGTCTTGGAAAGTGATATACAGACAGCCGCAACTAGACATTTTATCCAAAGGCAACTCTGCCTTTGGCTACAAATGCCGTGAAATGGAAGTGGCCCTTTTGTTTATTCCCTTTTCAGGTTTCTTCTCCAGGCTGTTTGCTAGGAATCAGGTCTCTGAGTGAGGGACTGTTGTGTGTGGTGTTTTAATACAGCAGAGCCCTGATGTCCACAAGGGCCCTTCAGTACTACTGTTGAACGAGTTATCCTAATTTAAAATACTTGCAGCAGGATCCAGGGTGAAAAAATAGCATTTCTGTACTTTTATGTAAAGTGATTGTTTGTTTCCAGGGAGTGTGCTCATGTATGCATCATATGTATTTACACAAAGGTGTGTAAGTGATGCATGAAACCAAGATTGCATTTCATCTACAGAGTGAGAAGAAAGGTAGCTATTTGTCTGGTTTGGGTTTTTTTTTTCCTGATACTCATTAGACAGTAAAGTAAGAAGGAATTCAGAAGGAATTCAGCTGGCTTCCTTGGTGAATCATGCCTGATACTGTGATCAGGGAAGGTGACAGAATCTGAATTTTCTGAAACAAGTGTGAAACCTCTGACAAATGAGAAGGCAGATAATAGTAACGATCCAGAGAGGGTTAGAGAGTGATTTCATTATTAGTTTGTCCTTGAAGACACCTCTTCTAGCGACAACCCAAGTGGCAGAGGTGTTGTCATTCCAGCCACTTTCCTATTTGCGTACAAGGTGTAGGAGAGCCTTGAGAGCTCCTTGAAATGTTAACAGGCTGCTTGAGCAGATCCTCATCTGCTTTCAGACATTCGTGTTCTTGCTGCCTCCAACAGGATCACACTGAAAATGTCCCAAATTATTTAGTAGAAACAGGGAATTACTGAACCTCAGATTTCTCTCTTTCCTAAAGGACCATCAGTACTGCTTGGTTTCTCTGAAAGGTCAATAATATATTCTCTTTTAATAGTTCACCTCTTCTTTGTGTTGTTTTTTTTTTTGATCTGTACTCATACTGTACCAAACATCATGGTGTTTGGACAAAGCCAAAGCTAGGAAATCAGGTCTGTTCGGCAGTTCTATGTCACTGTATAGCTGACCCAGCACACAGGCAGACTTCTGTTCACCCTAATGTCTATGGTCAAAGGTTTTTTTTCTGAATGGATGAGAGGGAGACCAGAGGTGATCTTTTCTTGAACTGCCAGATGGAAAGCAAAAGTTTGTACTGTTGGAAGAGATTGCTCAAGCTTCTTCCTTGCTGCCACACCCACATCCGTGTGAGAAAAGTCAGTGTGTCTGATAAGTGAAGAGATTGTTCCTGGGTGAGATTTAGCACAAAGCAGTTTGGTAGATTTATTAGGCATAGTCTCCAATGTGAAACTGTCCTATGAGCTTTGGAAGTGTGTGGCTGGCATGGGAGATTTTGTTTCTGTGTCCATTACTTCTCCTTTGGGGTTGCCCATCAATTGAGACTGCACACAAGCTGATTGAAATAAGGCTTGCCACTAAATGAATGGGGGAATTTCCACTCCAGCTGCCTTGGATCTAGATTACGGCCCCCAAGATGCTCTTCCCAAGTTCGTAAGACAAAGCTTCATTCACAAATGACCAAGCTGGCCTTCTGTCTCCCCAGCTGTATTCCTTCCCTCAGCACTGCCCTATTCCCTTTTCCCTTTCCTTTCTACCCATCTGCCAGGGAAGCTTCCCACAGCACTTTCGCTGCACCCTCTGCCCTCACTCCCTTGTACAACTCATAAAATGTGAGCTGAGTGTTTATGTTTGTTTTCCTGCTCCTGACTCCCCCTTGCCTCTCAGATGATGGATGGGCTTTAAGACAGACACTGAGGAAGATAAATATGCCAGGGAAATTTTGGCGTGTACTGCAAAGTGGACATGACTTGCTGAGATTCCCCAGTGGAGCAGTGAGTTGCTGTGCTGCCACTCACCACAACTGCTTGGGACAGGCCTTGAGCTCTCCCTCATGACTGCCCATGACCCTCTTTAGACTCACATGTGCCTCAGCACTCATTATTGCTGCAGTCCTGCCTGCAGCCATTGTGTGTGCAAAGCACCTGAGCACCCTGTTTGCAGCACTGACACCACCTTTAAAAGATGGGGCTGACAATAAAAATCTCCATATTAAAGCAGTGGAAAAGGCAACTGAAACGGTAGCATTGTTGTAAAACAGAAGATCCCACATATATCCAGATGGTAATTAAAATGCAGGAGGTTTCTGGAAGCAGCTCTGTGTTCTAAACATGAATTCACTTCATGTTGAATGTAATTTACCCAGAAGTAGTGACTCTAACTGGCGAGTGGAAAAGCAATTGGCACCCTTTCTGTGTACACAGTTCATAGATATGAACGGTTTTGAGTACACTGGGGAAGGTTTTGTGCAGCAGAAGCATGCTACACTGAGATATTGATCTGAATGTGTGTACAGGTGTGCAATAATTCCTGTGTGCTGTATGGCTGTTCCTTACCCAGGATGTGTTCTGGTGTAGCCCCCACATGATCACCCACAGTGGACTAAGACACCTCTTGGGTCTTGATGTTTCCTGAACTCTGCAGCTTACTGAAGGGGAGTGAATTGCTTGCCAGGACAGCAAAGCCTGAGCTGTGCCACTGACATGGTTTGTGGCCTTAGGAGGTCATTTGATCTTCTGCCGCTTTGGTCCCTTTTGCTGCAAAGTGGAAATGAGGGTGCTTGCCCTGTCTTTAGTGCTGTGTTGGGACTTTGCTAATGTGCTTGTAAATCTTGTGCCAGTAAACCCAGCAAAACTGCAGAGGCAGAGCTGTCTGACTTCTGTGCCTTGTGTCTCCTTGAGGACAGAGTGGACAGGACAGGTTGTGGAAACTTGGAGGGCAGGGTAGCAGGATGCCTCAGTTTTCTGTAGATGTTTGAATCACACAGAGACCTAGCTTGTTTTACCCATAGTTTGCACAATTGGAAGGAACGAAAAGATGGACAACATCTGCTTTGCAGAACTGTTGATTTTTACCATCAAAGTCCCTGGTGGATTATTAGGCACATAGCTATCATACCTGCACTCTAGGTGACATTCTTCAGTTCTTGCTGGCTGCCTCCGGAGAGAGACCAAGAACTGAAAGGTCCTGGATATCTGACCCAGCTCTCACTGACAGGACTTTCTTGGAGAATGGGAGATGGTACCTGTTTTAAGGCTTAATGGGCATCAGTTTCTAGGGCTACATCAGCAGCAGGTTTCAATGACTACAAAGTCAGGCATCAAAGGAAACAAATGAATTTGTCATTACAAATTAGAAATTGATTTAAAGGGTACAAATTGCAACTAGACTCATAGCACAAAAGGTACAGGTCAGCCTGCTCCTCAGCTGTTAACTGGGATTCTGTGCTTACAGGGACCTTTCTTACTTGTGTTAGTTCCATTTTCTTTCCCTTGGGTGCCTTATTTAGGCAGGTACATTCATGTAGTTGTGCATGTGTGTTTGCAGTTGAACAGGAGCCAGGCTGGTCCATGGGTTCACATGGGCTGCTGAAACCAGGATGCACACTCTGGGTGTCTGTGTGTGCCTACTTTTCTCCTTTTTTTTTTTTTTCTGCTGAATCTTTCTTAGCAGTAATGCAGTATTTCTTTTCAGCCCATCACCTGCTTGTATTGCTAGTCCTGCTTGCTTATAACATGTTTGTCTGTCTAGTATCCTCCTTAGTTTGAAGGTCCAGTTGTTCTTTATTGTTACTGTGTTACTGAATACAGAGATTAGGTGGTCCCTGTTCAATGCCCCAGTGTTAAGAATGTTTTCCAGAAGGAGGGGAGGGAAAGAAAAAACCAAACTCATTTTAACTGTCTCTTGGAGAAATCACTGGACAGCCGAGTCTCTGTCTTTGAAAGCAAAAAGGCTGCTCAGATTATGAAATTCTTGAACGTTAGCTCAGCATGGCTGAACCAGGGCACAGGGAGATGTGTGAGCCTATTAATCATTGAAGGGCAGCTGCAAGCTCCCTGATTTTGTGGCCTTCTAATATTTACCCTCTTTGGAGGTTTTTTTGGTCCTGCTGATAAAAGATTTCATTCCTTTCTTGTAAAGCCATACAGAGACAGCAGAGGTGTCAGCTTAATTCAAGGTTGCTGAATGACTTGAAGCTACTGGGGGAAATTATGTTACTCAGCATTGTTTTCCTTCTGAAATTGTTGCCTTGGCAGCATCTCGAGGAGTTTTGCATATTTGTCTCTTTAAATTTCCTGTTTCTCAAACTGCTCTATCTTCACAGTTTCCAGTCATTGCATTTTTATTAAAGATCTCCATGGAAGTAAACAATCTCAGAGGGTGCATCTTCCCAATATCCCTGGCTTGAGAGGAGGAAGCGGGAGTGGAAGTGTTTCTTAATAAGGGGAAGATTGGAAAGTATGCTATTGCTAGTGTAATAGGTTGAAAAATCGTTCATCTGAACTCAGACTATGCCTCAAATGATTGACTATACAGGATTATTATGCTTAAAAGAGCTCCTTTCCCTCACGACGATGTGTCTGTCTAGGGACACGCTTCGGTGCTCACTTGCAAATAAGCCAAACACAGAACTGTGAGTTTTCAAGCTCGCATTTGCCTATTTTACCCCTTCCCAGCTGTCACTCACTGCCTTCTTCCCAGCAGGAAAAAGCAGGAATGTTAGTAGGAGGAGAAGGAACAAAACAGACTCATTTCCCAGTACTTGCGAGGTGGTGATGGCTTTCTTAAGCTCCGCCTTTCGTGGGGTGGTGGGTGAACCGGATTTTCCAAGGGTTTTCTTCCAGCCTCACCCAGCTGCATAATTGCAAATACAATAAAAGAAATTTTCTGGAAACTGCCTTCTCATTTTGCATTTTAAGTGTTGCAGACTCTATTACCAAGCATGCTCGAGACAACAGTACTGAATCTGGGCGTTTATGCCAATACATCTGCTTTGATTTACGTGGCATTCATCATCTCTTTATAATAGAGTTAATGTGAGCGTAATCTGACCTCCTCAATACAGCTTGATGCTGCATTGCTTTTGCATCCCGTTACTTTATCAGTTCAATGTGAAGCCCTTTGTCGACGCTGAATATCCTTTGTAGGTCAGCTGCCATGCAGGGAGCCTACATGTGTGCTGGGCTTAATTGGTCTCTCAGCTCTTTCCCATTTTCTACTTTGTTTTGCTTAAGAGCTCATCCCTTTCCCTTCCATTTCTCTTTCCCAGGAGAAAGGCAAGACAATGATGACGATGCATCCTCTACTAATGGACCCTGCTGAGACAGTGATTTTGGCTGCAAGGGCGACTTTATAGGCATCTTGCACTTCACTTACCAACCTTCCTGGGTGAAAAAAGGGAAAGGGGGGATCATATGCTTCCAGCAATGTGCGTTTTTTCCTGGGACCATTGCTGAAGCTCTTCCTGCCCTGGCAATGTCTTTAAATCAGCCTGGACTTGGCTTTTACACTGCAGTCCTGCAGCATCTCCCACAATGCATAAGGCAGTGCGATCTGTCTGTGTTGACTTCTCAAGAGTTTCAGAGCAAAGAAAGTAAACATGAAGGTGCGTAGCTGAAGGTTTTGTAAGATATTACATTAGGTAGGTTTCCAAACCCTTCGGAACTGAAAGGGATTTTTGGAAAGGGCTTACTTCCTCCTAAAAATCTCATCCCTACCTAATACACTCTAGTTAGCAGACAATACTGCAGACTTGTTGTAACTTCGTATGATGAATGAGCAGGGGCTTATTGTTAGAGTACAGGGATAATCTCACTGTGTTTAAGCACCTTACCCCCTTTTACTTTCTGTCATAGTCTTCTTGTGATAATAATGCTAATAGATTTTTAAAAATCATAATAATGTTGATTCATATCCTGGGAAAAATACAGCGCAGTCCTAGTTGATTAGTCAGATTTTTAAAATCGGTTTGAATTTTCAGTAGTAAAAGGAAAGTCAAACAATGAGATCCCACTTTAGGTCTAATACCATTGCAGGCTGTGGATGCAGTTCAAACTCTGCAAGGCTTCTGGTGGGAATGTTTCACAAAAGACACTTTGTCTCCTTTGGAACAAATGCCACTAAACAGTGGAATTTATTTCTTAACTATTTTTTCAGGGCCCCTCTGTTTCCAGAATGCTCTCAAACACTTCACATAGAGATTTGCTTCTTTGGAATGGCATGAGGGAGGACCAGCAGTGGGGATTTTCTTTCTATGCATGGCATGGTTTGCCTCATCTGCATGAGCTCTTTCTTGTTCCTAGGATACACTTGCTTGACTTAATTTATGGGCTGGCTTTATTATTTTTTCCCTTTGGCTGAGATCTGTTTTGACTTTCCCACTAAGCTCCTTTCGAGCAGGGCAAAACCAACAACACTGAATTTATTTAAGTGGAATTAAAGGGCAGTCCTTGTGTGTGAGGCTGGGACTGGGCTGCTAAAGCATGCTCAGCCTCCTGAGGTGCTAAAAGACCTCATGTTTCATTCAAAAGCCAACTGCACTGAATAGCAGAGAACCACTTCTGAGAACTGCAGTGGGGCTTTAACACCAGCAGCACAGAATGAAAGATGGGGCTTTAGGAGGTGAGGGGATACGAACTGAAAAAAAGAGTTGACCAACCACATTATATTAAGGTCCCAGCTAGTTTTGTTGCCCCAGAAGCAAGGTCTGGAAGATGAAGTAGTCCCTCTGCTCCTATAGTGCAATGGTGACTGTTGAAAAGTGGGTGAGATAGTTAATGCATATGTAAACATTAAGAGCCATTTTCATTAATAAAAAATTAAATTCACCCTCTTCAGTAGCATTATGAATTGCAAAGAGAAATCTTTCTGTATTGAATCATCAACTGATTGTCCTTGAAAATTCACCCCTACTTTGTGTCTGTAGATGTTATTCTTGTTCATGTGCATGCTGTGTTTTGATTTTCCTTCTACTCTTTTAAAATAAGAAGCAAACTGAAGCTTTCATCAGAACTATATAGAAATGCAGAGACTGGACAAGAGAGTACAGTATAAAAACACAGGGCTTTCATGAGCATACCATGGGTACCAGGCATGTAAGAGGCACATCTACCCAGCAAAAGATGGCGTTTCTGATAGTGTTCAGAGCAGCTCTGGTAGCTGGTTCTTCTCAATGACCCAGATGTTAGCCCTCTATGCAGTAAATCAAAAGCAGTTCACTGGAGGATATTCCTTCTGTGTAGTGCCCATTGTATTGGTGGGTGGAGAGAACTGTCCATGTATGTGGAACAAGGTCTATTTCTTTTCTCCTCTTTTTTCCACCTAGAAGAAAAGAGCCAGAGCTGGAGTTTAAGAATTCGAGGAAGCATGATTATGTCTGTTTATCAAAACTCAGTCTCTTTGCCCGATGCTAAATAAACAAGGCAACAGGTATGGTGAGATAGTGAATCTTCCAGCCCTATCCTTGAAGGGCACAGATGATAGAGGAAGTCCAGCAACTCCTGAGAGACAAAGGTTTAAGGTTCCTTCTCATACCTGAAGGACATAGCTGCTAGATCAAAACTGAAGCTGGTTGGGAGTGGCACAAGAGAAAGTTGTTTTTCCCATCCTGTCCTACTCCCCCTCTGCAGATTGCAGTAGTGGTTCAGCCTCAGGGATGATTGCTCCTATATTTCCAGCTGGCACTAGATTGGCTTTAAAAACTAACAGGACCCTTATATAAACAATCTCCAGAGCATTCCTCTGGTGGTAGAGGTCCTGGAAAACTACTTTTCATGTCACCTTTACATCACAACCACATATGCTGTTGGTTAAAAGGTGTAGACCCAATCAGGTGTTGGCTGTGTGCATCTGGGCTTGTGTTTGCCTTTTCTCATTAAAGAAGTGAGAAGAGGAATGAGAGATATCATGTCATACATTATTTGTCTTGTAAGGAAAAAATCCAGAGTGGTATCCAAAGATTTCCCTGCATTTTCTACTTTATTTACTGAAGTTATTGTTGGTCTCAGGATTTTTGCAAGTAATGAAATTGAAAGCACACATGTAAGAAAGAAACTAGACTGAAGAAGAATTGCTCTTATGGTACTGGGTAGAGGTGAATTTAAAGAAATGATGACTGGATACATTGTTCCCTGAAGAAGAAAGTCCATGACAGTGTTTAACTTCAGGATACTGAGGTTGTAGTGCTGGGAATTTTACTGTCTCCTCACATGTGCTCCAAGCTGAATGCTGAGGATAATTATTCTTGATCATCATCTGACAGGAATTACATTAGAGAATGTAAGGCCAGCTTTCCTGCAAGGCAGTGCCCATACCATAAATCTGTGAGGTGTCGCAGCTGGTGTGTAGGTGTGTCCACACATCAAGGCTGAGGAATGACTTTGGCACAGGCAGCTGACCTGGGAAGCAAAAGTAAAAATGTAGCATGAGAGGCTTCAGCATGGGCTAACAGCCAAGGTAAAGACATTGGTTTCCACACACCAGTGTTTCGCTGGACAGAGCGTGCTGTCTTTTTAAAAGTGTCTCTTCTGATTAGAGAAAAGCAAACAGAGCTTGCAACCCCTCGTCACGACCAACCCTTTGCTTTCGTAAGGAGACCTTTCTAGTTGCCCTGACCAGCTGGCAGGTCAGTAGAATCCTCTGAAGTGGATTGAGCCACACTGATGACATTCTTAACATTCCTGAGTCAGGTATTGCTCCTGTGTACTGATGCAGAGAATTTTGTATGGTGGGCCTCCACCAGTTAGACCACTGACAGACCATGAGGATGGGATTTGCATGAGAAAGCATCTATTTTTTTGAATCAGCAAAGGTAATGGCAATAAGAGCACTGCAGTACTTCACTGTTAGGGGCCATTGGACAGCTGAGGCATACTTTGGGTTGGGATTGTTGTTTGGGCATTTTCTCTGGTTTTGACTAGATGCAATCTTGATTTAGGAATTTTATCTGGGAGCTCCTGTTGTCCTTTTAGTCAACAAACCCTTTCTTGCAAAATATCTCTTTTCCTTTCGCAGAAAAGAATGAACACCAGAATAGTGTCTTGCATAATGCACACCTGTGGCAGGAGAAGCAGATGATGTTTCCCCTGTTGCTTCACTTTGACATGCCTTTGGTTCACCAAGATAACATGATCTTTTTTCCACATACTTCTCCTTCAAGAATTCACTTCCTGTCACACCTAATGATTTATGCACTTGTCAACCTTTTTTTTAGGCTGACAAATACTCTGCAAAGATAAGGCACTGGCCTTTGAAAATACAGTGCCAGTAATTAAAATGAAGAATGCATTACAGTAAAAGGTAGAAATATGGATCTAAAAGCCACACTGGTATTTTTAGTGATGAGAGTAATTGAGGATTTCAGTTTAATAATTCAGTGCAGCTGAGATTAATAAATGGTATGAGGTAGAAATGGTCTTTCAAGACCAGGGGTATAGTTAACAATTTATTTTATTATATTCTGAAAGATGCTGCTGGAATTGCTGTGTAATAACTCAACATAGTTACAATTTCCAAGTATGTTTTGTGAAAGGATTGTACAAAGTGAAGTGACCCATCTGAGAAGAAGCCAAAAAGCCACAGTCTCCCAGCCATATCTGCAGTGGGTCACTTTGCATCAGTGTCAGTTTCTGCACAGCAGAGAGGAGGCCATATGGAGGAACAAAAACCTGCCCAATAACAAGTTCCCATGATGACGTGCCTGGTAATGACACGGGCTCTCATGGACAGGTCAGGAGGAAATCCTCTCCTTTTTCAAGGGTAAGCTGGTGCAGAGAGTGGGGGAGAAAATCATCAAGTTAGAGGTGAAATGTGACAGGCCAGGGAGCAGTCCCACCTACTGTCTCCCACAGCAGGGATTAATAGAAGGAACACTCTCTAAGTGCAAAGTTCTGGGTAGGTGCAGTGGTCATGATCACTTTTATCTTCCTTGCTCCATTTCCCAAGAGTCTCAGGAGGTTCCAGGCTGGCGTCCTCTCTTACTGAATAGCTTTTAGGGCATCAGATCAGCTTTGAAATTAAAGGGACACTTTTATCATTTGAGTCCATCCCTGCAAATCTTACTTTCAAACCTTGTAAATTGGCTTTCTACAGGTAGTCCCATGGGGTTCATTACCCTGTTGTCTTTTCAAGCACTGTGCCAGAGAGCATTTTCTGCTTGGACCCCTCACACAGGAATTCTGCCAGCGTGGAAGCTGTGAGCTTCATCTGCTTATGTTCCTTGGCTCAGTGGAACTATTTGAAAGGATTGGCTCTATGTAGCCAGCAGAACCACTTATCAGGACAGTTTGTTGGGTGTCTGTTTAAGCATCCATTAAGCATCTCGGATACATTTGATGAGAATTTTTCTCTAGTTTGTGAAAAGACTAAACCTGATAAATGATTGTGCTCTCTGTTTAAGGTGTGAGGCCAAGCAGTGCTGAGCTGTGGCTAGTAGGCAGGTTTATAATCTTCTGTTTGACTACAGAATATCTTATGATCAGAAGCAGGCCCTGGACCTGCCATTTTACTCCTCTGCTAAAAAGTAAAATCCTCAATCAACAGGTTCAGTCCAGGTCCTGACGGTGCAAGATGCCTTAAGCATGTGAACAGTTGTCTGGGTTTTTTTTGCTCCAGTGTTGATAGGGTTAAACGTGGCAGCTTTATCTTGTTACACTCAAACACTGGAAAGACCTTATTTCCTGTCTATATGTTAGGTGGGTGAGTTACACTGCAGACATATATTACAGCTGGAGTGCATATGTTGTGTGAAAAGTACTGCCCCAACTTTGCAGCGATAATTATACACATGGAAATTATTCAGGCTTTCTCCCATTTGCTTTGTAGGGGCCATTGTATACTTTGTTTATACCTCTAACATTGCTTAAAGCAGTTGAAGGGCAAAGCCAAGCTCTGTGTCCACCTTTTGAAGTCAAGAATGTGAATGGTTAATTGATTCCCACATAATGCACAGTTTAACAACTTCCTATACTGCTGTTTCTGATTTCAGTTTCTAGGTTAATCTGAAATTATATGGGAATCTTCCCATCTCTCCTTGCAATGCCAGATTGCATCACAGGCTGTTGGGTATGCTGTAGCGTTTTGTAGGTTTGGTTGTTTTTCATCATCTGCCCGATTGTGATTTTTTTTCCCTCATTAGGTTTAGCTTTGTGATCTGATAGATTTCAAAGAAAATAATGTTTTTCAATCCAGGCTCAAACAACGCAGCTTCCTCTAAATCAAAATTGCCTAACACTAAAGACTATGATCTGGAAACACTCTGTAAAAAACAGATATTGGTAAAGAGGCACAGCAGTATTCTTAGGGTGAGGGTTTTTGTTTGTTTTTGTTTTTTAACTGTTTAATACTGTCTAGGTCACCTTATAAACTGAAAGCAGCAAGTACATTAAATACAGTGCAATGACTTATACAGACCAAGGCCAGGGTTTCTGGTTTACTCATTGTATTGGTTTAAATCCCAGGATTTTTCCCCTGATTGTCACAGCAGGTACCCATGGGCTACACAGTGCTGTCTTAGTCTTTAAGCATGAAAATCACACTGTTTCCATTTTGTTCCTGGACTGTGCTGCTGATACATTATTCAGATTTGAACTGACTTATGATTTGATTTGATTTGATTTGACCTGGCCTGCATTACACTGCTTGCTGAAATACTGAATGAGCCAGGGAGGCAGATAACAGTCTCAACTGGCCCTCTCTTCTGTTTTCAGGATCAATGATCAGGTTTTATCGTTCAGGTTATTGCTGTCATCATAGGAGCGTGGAAACCTGCTCGTTAACCCCAACTGCAGTGTGCTGGAGCTGTGCAAGCACGGGACAGAGCTGGCCTCTGCCCCCAGGAGTCCTCAGCCTGGGCTTAGTGCAGTAGTGTTCTCTCAGCAGAGCAGACACTGAGCTCCTCTCCACAGCTCTTTGCTGCTGTGTTAGGCTCACAGTACAGACAATACCAAGGAGGAGAATCTGAAAGAAAAACAGTGATGCCACTTTTTGATTGAATCTGTCTGTACCTCTGATTCACACTTGGCATAGCAAGCTTGGCCACTGTTCATGTGCAATGCTTCTGGCCCACAGATGGTACCATATAACTGTCTAGGCATACAGATCTTAACCATTCCATTATACCACTGCAGTCTTTCATGTAGGTACATATATTTTTGTCTCTCTGCTGTAAAAGAGCTTTTCTTCTAAATACTGGCACTAAAAAAATCCACCTTAAACTTGCAAACATGCTGTGCTGATTTTGGCTGGGATAGAGTTAATTTTCTTCATAGTAGCTAGCACTGGGGCTATGTTTGGATTTGTGCTGGAAACAATGTTGATAACATAGGGATGTTTTCTTTATTGCTGAGCAGTGCTTACACAGAGCCAAGACCTTTTTGGTTTCCCACGCTCTGCCAGGGAGTAGGTACACAGGAACTGTGAGGGAGCATATCAAGGACAGCGGATCCAAACTATCCAGAAGGATATTCCATACTATAGAAGGAGAAGGAAGGAGCTGATGTTTGGAGTGATGTCATTTGTCTTCCCAAGTAGCCATTACACATGACAGAGCCCCGCTTTCCTGGAGATGGCTGAACACTTGCCATGGGAAGTGGTGAACGAATTCCTAGTTTTGCCCTGCTTGTGCATGTGGCTTTTGCTTTACCTGTTGAACTGTCTTTATCTCAACCCACAGGTTTTCTCACTTTTACCTTTGCAGTTCTATCCCCTGTCCCAGCTGGGGGAGTGAGGAGCTGTGTGGGGCTAAGTTACCATTTGGGGTTAAACCACAACACATGCATGCAATGGGAACACTGCAATGGAGATTTTCACCACCTCTCTGCAGATCTTAAGAGCCTCTCTGCTCATTTAGATTCTCAGACTGTTGATTTGAACTCAAATTCATTTCAGTAAAGACCACAAATCAAGTCCTGTCATGACTAGAAAGCACGGTACGATATCATTATTGCTTACCTCTGAATGAACCTGAAAGACAAGGTGATCAATATGGACATAATTGCCAGTGTCACCAATTAATTGTTCCTGAGCGATTGAGCACCTCTTCAAGTGGCAGCCTGTCAGTCTCAGAAACAGCAACAGTCTCAAAAACAGCAATGCAATGTGGCAGACAGTGTGTAATGAAAACACCCTTTTGAGCAAATGTCAATTATTAGCAGTGGACTTTTCTTGCAGTGTTTTGCTACACGTTTCTAATTTTACCATGACCAGAGAGGGATGCCCCGTGCAGTTTTTCCCTTTCTGGATATGGCAAGGATGAAGCAATCTTGGCTAAGCCCTGCTTCAGCCATATGCTTAAGCAGGTACTTAGAGTAAAGCATGAGATTAAGTCACACTGAATTCAAAATTAGTCAGACACTTAAGGGCTTAATTTAAAAATTACCCCAATAAAAATCATCCTTACTCAGTTCTTATTCACACAAGTTGCACAGAAAAGCAATCACATCGAAGCAGCATCTGGGCTGCTAAAAAATTAGCACATGAAGAACACAGTATGTCATTTGTAGGTGGTTTTAAAATATTTTTATGACTTCTTACAATGAGGGCTGGTCTTAGTAACCATGAAGTTAATACCAGCTAATAGGAGTTAATTCTAGCATCGATCTCTGTGTCTCTATTTGTACAATGGAACCAGGAGCATAAGGGGCTTTTTAGGAAAGCGGTTTCACAGTAACCCATGTTACTCTGTAAGCTTTTGATTTGATTTTATATTTAGCCTTTATTCCTCTGTCCATCTGTTAAAGACAAATCATTTGTGCCCAAGGCTTATAGAGCAAAGGTCATTTTTTCATTACATGATTGTTTAAAAAAACCCTCAAGATTTTGTCATGTGGCTTCAGTTTAAATGTAGTTCCCAGCTAATTAGTCTGGTAAAGTAAGTATATTTGCAAACAAAGAATAACTATAATACTATCCCAGTGGAGATCAGCAAAGGAATTTGGGGAATGTAAATGTTGATAATTGCAGTTCCTGTGCTATAGTTAGCTGGAGCAGACAGACGGCTGCCCTTAAGTAGACCTCTCTTGGTGTGGAGAGGGGCCACATGGGACAAAAGACAGTAGATCCAACTCCAGGATGAAAGGCCAGATTCTGATGTCCCACCTCATTTTATTCAGCCTTTTCACAGTTGAAGTTTTCATTTCCCAAAGAAAGACTAGAAAGATTCCCAGGAGTCTTAAACAAACAGATACCAGAATATACAATTACTTTTCTAAGGATGGGCTATAATTCTTCTTTCCTTTTTTTTTTTTTCTTTATTTCTTTGTTTTTCAATCTCTGCCTGAGTTACTAACTACCAATATCAGTAAGGTAATTCTGCTGACTGTACAGGTATTCCTGTGTGTTCATTTGGGTGCTTATGGTATCCTGAAGAACTACGCATTTTTGACACTTGCCATTGCTCTGGCTTGGAAAGTAAAGATAACTTTGTTTCTCTTTAAAAATAAGTAAACACCACTACCACCACTACCTCAACCCTAATGATAGCTACTATTTTGGTTTTGTTTGCATTGAGCTTTTACTTCGTGATATAGATTTTACAAAGCATAAGATGATTTGCATGTCCTAGATGATGAATGGTATTGTGCCACTTCAGTTGGACTGTTTTCAGAAGGATGTAAAGGGCCTATCAGACTGAAGTATTAGCAACATCATAATTATTTTGAGTGGACTTACAGATTCTTGAGGGTAAAACAAGCTTTTTCATAGAAATTACTTCAGAAAACCTGCAGATCCTGGGACTTTTGTGTGTGTGTGTATGTGTGTGTGTGTGTGTGTGTGTGTGTTTTCTGGCTCTGCACTGAGAACCTCCATGCCACTAGTGGCTGCAGGCTGGTTGTCCAGAAGTGCCATCTTTCACCTTACTTTGCTCTTTGAACTCACCTGACACTTTCTCTGGCACTGGTATGAAGTTGAAGACTCATCTGTTTAGTAAGACAATGAATGAGGTATGCCAGCACGCAGTCTTTGTCATAAAGGTTGAAACAGGGAGAAATACAGCTGAAATAGACTCAGTAACAAGCTTTCAATGTGGCTTAAACACTTCTGCTCCCATCACAGTCAGCATCATTTGGCTTTTGCTCTTGCAGTCTGAGTGTGCCTGAGCAAGAGGTTTGTCGCAACCTTATGCTTCTTAATCATCTATTTTATTGGAGTCCAAAAAAAGACCTTATTATACATTGACTTTACACTATCCTGTTGCAGAGGGGATTTCACTCACACCCCACTGCAGCAAGAGTAAACCCAGAGGTATTGATAGTGTGTGAGGAGTTCACCGTGAACTCAGTGCCCTCTGGATCTTGAACTTACAGTGCTGCAGCAGTCACTTGAGCCTGTATGCACTCCTTGAGATCCCAGGTACTCCCTTCCTCTCCCTTCTTGCCAGGCTTTGGGTATAACCACAATAGGAGCTGACACTCTCCTGATGGCTGCATCAGATCTCTTTAAGGCACTGAAAGCTGGATGCTGGCCAAGAGGGCTCCCCTGGCTGACAGTCTTCACTCCCTTCTTTCATTAAGCCTTAAATAATGAAATCTTCCAGCAAAACAAAGAGGTTTAAAGATGCAAAGTGTTCCTTATTTCCTCTTTCCTTTGAAAACATTCGGTTGAAGTTGATTTAGTTATACAAATGTAAGGTTCTACTTATCATTTGATACCTCTGTAGCCTTTATAGATATAGGAATACTCAAAGCAGGGAAGCAGTTGGTGCAGGCACATGTCCATGCAGTGTCCCATTTGCCCCTGCTGGTCAGCAATCCCTGCAGTGTGGTGGTGCTTCACACAGCAGTTCCTGTAAATTGAGCTGGCAGGAGAGCGTCACACATAAAGGCTGTTTTGCAGTATCTAGGTGGTTGTGATTTCTGGTGACTCTCACATGTGTGCAGGGAACATGAAGATAGTTGGGTTTCTGAGGCTGTGAAATACTTTGCATGGAGAGGGGTGAACATGGGCTGATGAAAAAATGTAGTGATGTGAAAAGACGCTAAAACCGAGCAAGACAGCTCTTAACCCAAAAGCAGCAGCACGGCTGGGCCCTCTTTGTACTTGGCATGCCAGAGTGGGAGAGGGAGATAGGAGATGAGGCTCAGGCCTTACCAGACACCTTCCCACAGCCTGCCATGGAGAGTGGTATCAGGAGATCACAGACTTCCCAGGAGGTTCCCCTGACATCAACCTATGCTGTATAGCAGGAGGAAAGGATGGTTTTGCTTCACAGCTCATCAAAGCCCAACTTCTGTTCTGAGCAGACCAGTGGGTCAGTGGGGGCACCATCCTGCCAGCAGGACCCACAGCTCCATCTGCTTTGAAGGAAGATGCAGCTTTCTCAAAGGGACATTTTTCCTGCCTCCAGCTTGTGGATGACTTAAAGTCCTGAAGCCTGAGAGCTGGTGAACCTAGTAATTTTAAGTTGGCAGAGCTGCAGATACTGTTCTGAATCACCTTAAAACTGGATCTTTGCTTAAAACTTGCTTGCGTGCTTTACCTCCATAACAGGTGATGGCTATCCCCAATCACAGAAGTCATCTGCTGCAGCAATCCATACTCAGCTTGTGTCTCTACTACCTCCAGTGCATCTCGTGCAGTCTGGCAGTAGCTCCCCTTACATCTGCTGTTTGCAAGGCGGGCAGAGAGCCGGTCACAGAGGGAGAAAAACAGCAGGCACAGGAGTCACGCTTGCCTCCACTTCTCTTAGAGCCAAGGAGGATGAAAAACATGCTCTTTCCCCTCAGGCAGCCAGAGAAAAAAGAAACCACAGAGGACCACAAAACCATCCCAGTACAACATGTGTGAATACTGTGCACCGCCTCTAGCGGGCCGGGACACAAGCACATGAAGATATCCCTGTGTGGCAACTTTGCATCAGTTGTTCTGTGGTTTGCTTTCACATGGGAGGAATTAAATGCAAGCCGACACAAGATCAGAGCCAACAGAATTATGTTTTCAAAGGCAAAAAAACCCCACAGAAATCTCACAGACATGCCCCTTCTCACACAGCTCCCACGTCACATACTGTTCTCCATCAGGCAAGGGCAAGGGCTTGAAAGCAACCTTTATGCACCTATGCCAGTGCCATTAAACAAAGCTTTTTTAGAGAGAGAGTGAGAACCCAACCAGGTAAAGGTTTTCTTCAGGTAGGATTTTTCAGGTCCTTTATTTCTCTTTAAAGTTGCATTAAAAATAAAATTAAAAGAAAAATTCCAGAGCTTTTCTTTCTATTTAGAGCCTTCTAAGTTTAAAGTAAGCCTTCATCCTGATATTAGCAAGAAGCAGGCCAGAGCACTAGCTGATGAAACAAGGACATGCTTCCCCAGCATATATCCATTACAACTATGTGATTGTTTCTCTTGGAAACATCCGTAAACCCTGCTGTGGACAGGGTTTTCTAAGGGTTGGTATATCATGCATTTTTATAACTTGCAAAACTTAAAAAGATAAAAGTGGGGATTATCCATTGCTCTGAAGGATAAATGTAGGGTAGTATAAACAAATACACTCAGAAGAAATATTTGCTTTCTGTACCCTCAACTGCCTATCAGGGAAAGAAGTAAAAAGTAATAGAAAAGGCTTACCACCTTCTCCTAGCAGACATATTTTTTAAAAGCCAACAGCAAGAAAACTAGTATAAGCACCTGCCTTTAATTGCTGCTTCATAAGTGCCTTAATTAGTCCTGAAGCCACAAGAGGGCTTGTGCTCTTTGGCCTGAATCTGTAGCAAAGGAAAGGGGATGCAACTCTTCACTTGTCCTTTGGGTACCTAGTCACCTAATGCTTAAGCACTTCTGTGCTACGGGTGTTTTTGAATGTTGTATTTCTGAATATAACGTTCCCAGGTATCTGTAACATTGTGCCTGTGTTAGAGCAGCTTCTCATTGCAGGTAAATGAGGTCTGCTCTCAAATTCTTGATTAAATGTAACTACCTAACAGCAGGTGAAATTAGAGGGGTTAAATTGTAATATGCTTTGGTACAATCAATGGCGGAGAGAAGAGGTGGAGCCTGACCAGGCTCCTGCTTTTGTTTGCTATCTGCACTCTAAGGCACATTCACACTGCACCCAAAAGATGCCAAGCACTCCTGGAAGTTCTCCAAAGGCAGATGGCAGCCTGTGTCACAACTGCAATTCAGCAAAAGCCAGGGTACACAGCATGCACATCTCCTTGGTGAATAAATTCACACTGTTTCAGCTTTTCCCAAGACTAGACAAAAGTTTAATAATTGCTTCTTCAAAGCAAAGAAAGAGGAGGGCCTGAGAGGGAAGCAGGTTGAGGCAATATTAAATAGCAGATCCTACTCTTGGAAAATTGAAATGAGGTTTGGACCAGCGACAAATAAGACATGGTGGTGCCAAGTGTCTGAAGGAAACCCTTTGGTCTTTAGCATCAGTGCTCAGTGGCTGCCATGCTCCTGGACTACCTAACATAGCTTTTACATTTCATCTGGGAGGCTTTATAAGCAGCTAGGTATCTGCAGATGGATATACCCAAACCAGTAAAGTCCTGAGCTGCTGTGAACTGAGCTCTCATGTGAGCCCTATGGTGCATGGGTAGGTCTGCAGGACCTGTAGTGCAATCTTACATATGGGGCTGGATGCAAAACAGAGGAGCGTGTGCTGGTGGTGCAACTTCTCTTTTCTATCTAATGTTTCTGTTAGTCACCTTTCTTGGGCAGGACTGACTGGAGATGAGCTTTCTCCACTGCTTCAGAGAGTCTGACCTGCCCACCTGTAAGACAAATGCTGCAAACAGCAAACTGGGGGGCATTTTAGTGCAGTTGCTGAAGGTTTGTGCTCTCTGTTTTGGGTCAGACCGTGCATTTCTGGAGGTACCAAGATGTTATATTCACAGCTGCTACCCTTATTCTTTGTGATAGTAGTCCAAAAACTAGTTTTGGAGCTGGTTTTCTTTCTTTGGTTTCTCCTTACGAAGCTGCCTACCTATGAAGAGTTATCTCCCATTAACCCACTGAGAAAGAAGCTCTGGTTTCAGGGAGGCAGCCCAGGTAGGTGAGGCAATGTGTTTTGGCTCCAGAACAGGAATTCAGGGGCTTAGCAGATGGTTGAGTGCCGAAACCAGGCTGAAACACTCACTGAACTGGGAAGGAACAGGACTGGGATCCTGCCTGGGAACACATGCATGCCCAGCTCCTGCTGTTCCCAGAGTTGCCAAGATTTTAATCCTCTGTGGGCTGAGACTTGAAAAGATTGTGTTTGACCTCCTCTGAATGGGAAATGCTCCTGTCAGGGTACAACGGAAACAAAATCAAGTTCAAAGAAAGACAAGAATGTGGCTTTCTGGATCTGGGATTAGACTGTATGGATTTATAAGGATGTATCCCACCCTGCTATTTGATCATTACCACATTATAATGAGTGGTGAAAAACACTGACTGTGGTCACCTTTTCCTTCTGCGGCATTGGGGGACCTCCCAGCAGTGTGTTGGGAGGCTCTACAGAACATAGCAAAAGAGATCTTAGCCTTTTCAGCTTGAATGCATCTGAGTTTAAATGCAAATATTGCTGCTTTAAAGCTTTAAATTCCCTTATATTTTGGAGAAGTCCAAATTTGAATGCTGTTCTTCAAGCCCCTTATAGTGCTCCAGTGGTCTGAGTGAGCTTAAAAAACCCAACAACCCAGGTTTAAAAGAGCAGCAGTACTGAGCAAACTTGTATGCATTGGGTGGCTTTGTCTTTTCTGTATGGCCAAATGGCGCAACTGCAGGCAAAAATGTTTTATCTCTGTACATGACATGAAGAGACCATGAGGGGTCACAATATGTCCTTACTGCTTCTCCGGTCAGCAGCACTGTGGAGGGTCA
Organism: Margarornis squamiger; assembly: GCA_035222235.1. Taxonomy (NCBI): domain Eukaryota; kingdom Metazoa; phylum Chordata; class Aves; order Passeriformes; family Furnariidae; genus Margarornis; species Margarornis squamiger. The sequence continues at coordinate 19,706,704 of JAWWTY010000156.1, forward strand.
ATACCCTCAGTGTGCAGATGACCCAGCTCAGGCCATGGAGAGAGTCTTCCCTCAGAATATTATCTCCCTGCCACAAAATTGGATTGTTAACTAATACCAGCTGAGATCTTTCCATAGGAAAGTAAATAAAAAAGGGCCTTCCTCCCATACCCAGCTTGTTGCAGAAAAACCACCCACGATGTGTTTGAGGGGAAAAAAAAGAAACAGGCTCCCTGATGTGCAACTCCAAAGAAACTGAAAGCTATTAATTCCTCCCTGATGAGGTATATTGCAAACAGGGGCTTTGTCTTCCAGCTTTATAAAAGACAATGTCTTTCTTTAGAGCAGGTCCAGTTCCCTGTGGCAGAGGGGTTTCAGAAAAAACAGGGCTGGGAAAACAAAGCAGCCCAGTTGGGGGTGAGGCGGGAGCAGCCCTCCCTCCTCTGTGGCAGAGGGTGAAGCAGAGGATGCTGATGTGGTTCAGGCAGGGCTGGGGAGCTGCCAGAGCTGCAGGCTCACACACCCAAGGAGTACCATGGCCAGGAGGGCAAGGTTGAGCACCAGGGGCCACTGCAGCTCTGTCTGCTGTGTGCAGTCTTGCCCTGGTGCTAATGTGAATTTATAGTCTGAACTGGCTCCAAAGCCCTGTTTAATATTAGCAGTCAGGTCCTGTGGGGCACCACTGTGTGTGGCCCTGGAGAAACGTGCCAGCAGATGGTTCCTGTCCCTGAGAGCCATGCAGCCAAGAGGCAAAACATCCCAGAGGAGGCAAAGAAATCCTCTGTATCTCTAAGTGGGGAAACTGAGGCATGAAGTAACAGCCACTGCAAAAATGTGAGAAATAAATCCTCTGCTGGCAAAGAAACAGGGAGTGCAGCCATGTGCAGGGGCAGGCTGTGGGGAAGCAGCAGCATCACCCCATAACTGAGTCCTAGAATCATAAGGTTAAGGTTGGAAAAGACCTCTGAGATCATCAAGTCCCACTATTAACCCAATACTGCCACGTTCACCTGTAAACCGTGTCCCCAGGTGCCACATTCACGCATGTTTTTTGAACATTTTGAACATTTCCAGGGATGGTCAACTCAACCACTTCCCTGGGCAGCTTGTTCCAATGCCTGAAGAAATTTTTCCTAATATCCAGTCTAAACCTGCCCTGGTGCAACTTGAGGCCATTTCCTCTTGTGCTATCACTTGTTACTTGGGAGATGAGACTGACCCCCATGTTACCACAGCCTCCTTTCAGGTAGGTGAGGAGAGTGATGAGATCTCTTCTGAGACTCCTTTGCTCAGAGCTAAATGACTCCAGCTCCCTCGGCTCCTCACAGACTTTTGCTTCAGGTCCTTCTTCAACAGCTCTATTGTCCTTCTCTGGACTTGCTCCAGCACTGCAGTGACTTTCTTGCGGTGAGGGGCCCAAAACTGAACATAAAATTCAAGGTGTGGCCTCATCAGAGCTGAACACAGGGGGACAATCACTCTCCTGGCCACACTATTTCTGATACAAGCCAGGATGCCATGGGCCCTCTTGGCCACTTGGGCACACTGCTGGCTCATGTTCAGCCGGCTGTCAACCAGCACTCCCAGGGCCTTTTCCAGCAGGCATCTTTACAGCCTTTCTGCCCCAAGCACTTTCTAAGCCAAGGGCAGGACCTGGCACTGAGCCTTGTTGAACCTCATGCCACTGGCCTCAGCCCATGGATCCAGCCTGTCAAGATGCCTCTGCAGAGCCTTCCTACCCTCCCACAGGCCAACACTCCCATCCAACTTGGTGTCCTCTGCAAACTGTCTGAGAGGGCACTCAAATCCCTCATACAGATCACCGATGAAGATACTAAGCAGGACTGGCCCCAGTACTGAGCCCTGGGGAACACTGCCTGTGACTGATCACCAACTGGATGTGACTCACTTCACCACCAATCTCTGGTCCCAGCCAATCAGCCAGTTTTTTACCCAGCAAACCATGCTAGGTAAAACATGTCGAAGCCAAGAGCAGCCAGTTTCTCCAGGAGAATGCTGGAACATGTCAAATCTTTACTAAAGTCCAGATAGACAACATCCACAGCCTTTCCCTCATCCACTAGGAGGGTCACCTGGTCATAGCAGGTGTCAAGCAGGACCTGCCTTTCCTAAACCCACGTTGGCTGGGCCTCATCCCTTAGTTGTCCTGCATAAGGTGCATGATGGCACTAAAGATGATCTGCTCCATGACCTTCTGTATCACTGAAGTTGGGCTGACAGACCTGTTGTTCCCCTGATCCTCCTTCTGGTCTTCTTGTAGATGAATGTCACATTTGCTGTGTTCCATCAACTGGGACCTCCCTTGTTAGCCAGGACTGATGATGAAATGGTTGAAAGTGGCTTGGCAAGCTCTTCCAGCAGCTCCCTCAGTACTCTTGGGTGGACCCCACCAGGGCCCGTAGACTTGTGTGTCTCTGAACGACACAGTAGGTTGGTGACCATTTCCTCCTAGACTGGGGGCTTTATTCTGCTCCCTGTATCTGTTTTCCAGCTCAGGGGGCTGGGTACTCCAGGATTCTGTACTCCCTGCAAGTGGCTGGTGCCACTCTTGGCACTTACTGCCAGATCTGGCTGGTTTAGCTGTATCAGCCTGGGAATGCAGCATCTGGGAAGTGTTTAGGTTTAGTCCTTATGCCTCAGTCCTGGACCTGGCCTCAGTGGTTTCCCCAAGTCCACTGCAACCTCTTTGCTGGTGACTGTGGAGAGGCTGGATCCCCACTGTGTGCAGAAAGGTGACGAAGGAGACAAGGAAGACCTGATGCTGGAGTTCTGAGAGCTTACCACATATGAGCCACAGTGGACATTCTTCCCCACATTGCTCCCCACCATCACATTGTTGTCTTCTCATCAGTCTTGCTGAAAAGACCCTGAGAAAAAGGAAAGGCAAAAAGTGTAGCTGAGCACTTACCTGCTCCAATAAAAAAATCAAATTGTCCTATGGACCCCTCCAGGGCTGAAGAAGCAACTGACACATGAGGTGTGCTAATCCATCCTGATGCATTTTTAGTGGGAGGCAGGAAAAGTGGCAAGGCCCTTCCCAGCAAGGAGAGTTGGCTGTCTGCTTGGCTGAAAGCAAGGAAGTGAAGTGATGGATGCTGCTCTTCCTGCTGAAGGAGGTTCAGCCATGCAAAGGTGCTAAAAGCACTTGGAGAGCAAGGAGGTAGAACTGGCAGGGTCAGGAGTGGGTGGCTATACTGATGCTCACAGGATGCTGCTCTGATGGATATCAGCTCCCTCTGGTACAGTGGGACTTCTTTAATTTCTGAAGTTGCAGTCATTAGTTGCCAAACCTGACAGCATCTCTGATACCAATTTCCTGCCCTGGCTGCTTATCCAGGCTATAATCATTTTGTTTTTTCCCAGGGCCAGGCAAGATGTAGACTGGAGATGAGTCGAGAGCTGGGATGAAATGAGGAAGAAGTATGATCCCCCAAGGAAAAGCATTTGTCAGTTAATGAACTGTGAACCCAAATAGCAGGGAGGTGATGAGGAGTAGCAAGCCACAGACTAGTATTCATTAAAGCTCTGAGTACTCTGAAACATAATGAGGGCCACTGCCATCCTGGTCAGGAGCCACAGTGTGGGGCAAAGGGGCCAGCCTGGTGCAGTAAGATAATCAGAGGCATCAGGTTCACATGCCTGCCCGTTTCTTGTGTTCCTGTGCTCCTGTTAATTTCTCTTCCACTTTAAGAAGAGCTGAGGCAGGAGAAAAGATGTTAAAGATGCTTCTTCCATGTGGGAATTGCAATACCACTCCAGTTTGTTGGAGATAGTGTCATGGGGCCAGGGGGATGAAATTCCAAAGCCAAAAATCCCACTGGTGGGCAACAGAGTGTGTGGGCAAGAGGGAAGCTGGCAGGCAGGTCCTGCCCAGCATCTGTCAGGTTCAGGGTGCCTTTTGCAGCTGTTCTGTCAGGGGTCTGACAGCTACACTTATCATGTGCCAGGCCCCAAAAGAAAAATGTGCCACTTATTTTATGGTCAGGAGCAGCCTGTTTATCAGCACTGCACTCTGAAAATATTGTGCTCCCTCTCCTACCGGGGATACATCCAGTCTCTTAGTCTTTTTGGCGATAGAATAAATCATGAGATTAATTTCCTTTCTTTTTTTTTTTTTTTTAATGATAACCTTGTCAGCAGCAAAGTATATTAAATACACAGTAAGCAAAAGCCCTCATGCTACCCAAGAAAATGCATTAATTTAGGGAGACGTCATGCCAGCAGGTTTTCAGCACATGTCTTTGCTGCTGGCTGGTTCTTTGTAGGCTTAGAGATAGGTCATGGCCACTGGCAAATCACTTGAGCTCCACAGAAAAGCTTTTTTCATAAATAAACATTTTCAGACAGACAGCAGGAACTTACCACCCTCCTTGAGATTTGGAGGACTCTAGATGTTGAGCCTGGGGCATTGCTGGAGCAGCAGCAGTAGGAACCCAGAGCATCCTGTTCAACCTGGAACTCCCCATTCTGAGCTCCTGTGCAGGCCAGGGAACCCTGGGGCCAACCTGAAAACCTGCTGACCCCTGTGGTGTAAAAACACATCCTGGATTTTTTCTGGCATGTTATAGTGTAAGCTCTTCTCTACCACCACCATGGTTTCAGAGGGGGGAGCATTGGGTCTGGGGAGCAGGGTGTATCCAGCACCTTTGGAAGCTAAACTCTGTCAACCTTTGACTTGTAAAACCCAAAACTTCTCAAATTGGTAAACAAGCTTTGGCAGTACAGTGGCTATACTTGAAGTTGGAACAGAGTGGTGTCCCTGATGGGATTTCAAATGCATACCCTGACAGAGCATTTGCAGGACACAATGAACAAGTTTGGGAGATGAGTCAGACAACTGTTGCCTTGGGCTGTGTTTTTTTAATGTGACTTGGCCCTTGGAGAATAGGGAACCAATGCCTAACAGTCCCTTTATGCTGTGTCCTGACAAAGAGGCAGCGAGTCTTTCTGAATCTCCAGGGTGGACTCAGGTAATGATTTTGTTGTTGCCATAAGTGTCACCCGGAGTCAGACCCACACCTGAACTTCTCCACTAACATGTTTAGTCCACTGAGATACTGCCCTGCTCCTACCTCCTATCTAGCCTTTGTACTGCACTGGTGGCTTTTGCAGCTTTTCTGAGGAAGAGGACTTCTGCTGCCCCTGAGGTGGGAGAGCCATAGTGCTGCTCTCAAAGAGATTATGCTCAAGAGGAACAGTGGGGAATAATGAGGATACCAAGGAGCTACCAGGACAAAACCCATGTCCTTGCTGAATGGGAGTGAAGCAGGGGTGACAGGAGGGTCCTGCCAAGCTAAGCCCTGACTCCTGCAGGAGGAAGGGCTATGTAGTACAACCCATTACATGGACAGCTGTCAGCTTATAAGAGGGCAGGAGAAGGTCATTGGCAATTCTAAAGAATGCGGAGTAAACCCTTCCCATGCATCTCTGTTCTGGTCGTGTGGAAATACCAGCAGAGGGAGAAAATAGACCAGTCAACTGACAGCTCCTACAAAAAAACCTAATAAATTTCCAAATAAAAAATGTATTTCTGTGGCTTCTTCCCCATCTGCAGAGCAGACAAGACAAATATGGCCTAGTTTTCACAGGTGCTGGGCACCCATGAATCCCAGTAGTTTTAGCAGGTGCTGCAGATGCTTGGTTCCTCTGGATGACAGAAACCAGGTCATAAATCTCTCTCCCTCTACCAGTGCCATCTTCAAACTTTTTAATTAAAACGGTGCCTTCTATTGTTTCTGGGGTCTGGAAATTAATTGTCATTAATACAGTTTAAGGCTCTGTTGCTCAGATCCTTTTGTCCTTCAGGTGTGTGGTATGATCAGAAATATGGAGCAGACTGTATCCCTGCTGCCTTAAGGGAAAAAAAAAAATCCATTTTTGGAATTCATTTTGCAGGAGTTGTGGGCCTCGTTAAGCTCTGCACGCTGCAGCTCCCCTATGGTGGCAAGAGGTATTTCAGGGAAGCTGGCTATGTGATTGTATTAGATCCACATCAATACTACTGCTAAAGCACCGTCCTGTGAATGAATGAGGAGAGGGGAGAGGGCAAATGAAATGAGATTTATTTTCAATTTGTGAACCTAGATGGAAATTTTCCCAACATTTCCAAATTAATATCCTTTTTTTCCTCTCTCTTTTTCCTCTTTTTTTTCCCATATATGCATGTGTGTAATCTCTGCATTGCTTGGCTTCTTCATCTTTTCCTTTGTCTGTCAGCACCTCCCAGATAGAGGACTTTCCCCTGACTTCTGTCTCTCCACTGCTAAGTAACCATGAGTAACCACGGCCATGCCTCGCACACTGTTCCCTGAGCCGTGTGTGGTCTGTTTGGTATGTAGCCCTTATATTCTCCTGCGTTTGCTCAAAAGCAGCTGGTGAGCAAAGAGCACAACAGCACACTCTGGGCTCCTGTGGCTGTATCTCAGTTTCTTGCCTGCTTTTCTGTGTATCATGGGAGGATTTCTTATTTGCATGTTCTCTACTTCCAGGCATACTGTGTGTTCACAGACATGCACATTCACATGAAAGACAGTCGTGTTTAATGCATTTTCTGCATCTTGATCTGAAATTCAGAAAACAAAAATCTCAAGAGTAAATGCTCCCTTGGTGTATATTGCAGCTTGTCCAGATATGGTTTTTCTTCACCAGCTTTTCCCTGCCACTTTGTGCTGCCATCTTATATCACTATTGCACTGCTCTGTTCCCTTGCAAAAGGGCACTGTCTTAGGGATGGAGCTACTAGTATTCATTAACAACTAATATTTTTTGACATCAGTAACATCTGCAGTGTGGCAAACAACTTCAATATGGAGAAGAAAAACAGGAATTTCTCTATAACCTTTGTAGCCTGCTTCACTCTCTGGGAAACAGAAAAAAGCCATCAGGATTCTTTCTTCAGAGTCATAGTTTGAACCACACAAATATTGAATGGCCCAGATTCACAGAGGATGCATTATAATTTTCAGCACCTCCCGGGATCATGTTCGTATATATTGCACTAAACCATATGGACTCATGTGTCACAGTCTGCACAACAGCACACTTCTTTTACTGTCTCTGTCAAGTGCAGCCCTGCCCCTGCTCACAGGGTGAGCTTTGCTCAGACCACAGACATCTCTGTCCACCAGGCATGGGCTGTCATGGATAGCAAGGGCAGAAGTGGTCATGCTACATAGCTCTGTTAGTTCTTGTCTGACATCAAGGATCTTGTAGAAAAAATACCTAAATCTGAGCAACAGCTTGAGCTGTCATCTATTTGTGTAAATTTCCTAAAACACTTACAGGAAAGCAATCATCTTACCCTATCGCTTATAGGTAACACTACATAACTCCCACCAGAGAACACTGTCACTTTGAAAGCTACATGTTAGTAAGTTTACATGGGAAGTGTATGAGGGAGGATTACAAAATATGCTTATCTATAGTTGCAGGAAACTGGCCTTAGTGGTCCTTCAAGTCTCTTCCTTATATTCCTAGTAATCTTCAAGGTACTTTCCATGTAGCCAGTAAATGTCCCAGGAGCTTGTGAAAGATGTAGAAGCAGAATGTTATAGCTGCCCATGCTTGTACCCAGTGGGTGGGTGGCTTTTCTGGGGATGTGGCAGTAAGGCTCTGGGTTGTGTTTTCCTGTTATTCTTTACTGCACATTAAAGAACGACATACACACAAATCATAAAAAATGTCTCTAAAGCAGACTACTTTTTTTTTCTTAGTAACTAAAGTGACTGAAAATGAGCAAAATACAATCCTTGATTAGGGATACAACTCAAATCAAATCAACGAAGTCACGAATTGGCAGCAGTATGAAATAAAGTCACCAGCTGATCAAATCAGCAAACAAGCGCATACAAGACTTGAGTAATGAAGCCACACAACATATGGTGAATTTTTATGAAACAATGAGCACTCCTCCTCCTTACTTCAATTACACTTATCACTTGCCCATACATACTTTTTTTCTCTTCTGCTTCCTTAGAATCTTGGGATTTTTTTCCCTAGGAAGTAGCTGGAGAAGTAAAGGTAGCTTTGTTCATTCTGAGCCAGTAAACATTACCTGTGGATGGTAGATATACTTGGTGTAAAACCAGCTGAGGAAATACTAAGAGCTTGCAAAAGAAGAATGGTTGGAGGTGATTCTTGTTATTATATATAATATGATAGCTTTATTAGATAAGCCTATTTAATGAGATGGAGGATTAGAGTTGCTTGGAGAAGCAGTAGAGGAAACCAAGGGAAACTCTCTGTCTCCTTTTCTTGAGAGCTTACAGAAGGTCCTGACCACAACCAGCTGATGTGACTTTTGCCTTGGCCCCTCTGATGCAGCCAGGACTATGTGGACTGTCTTAGGTGGTAAAGGAGAAGTAGCACAAATCAAGCTGAAACCCAAAAAAAGTGAGGGAAAAGAGGGCTGAAGCCCTGAAAACCTGATTGGCATACATTCTGCTATTTGACTTGAGGTGTTATTAAGCTACAGAAAGTAGGTATGTGTCTAGAAGTAAAGAAGAGCTGAGTGAATGCAACATTCATACAATATGACCTCAGTTAAACTCATACTGGCCTAACAGCAGCTTGCTATAATATCTACTTTCCCACTGAAAATTATATTAGCTGTCTCTGCATAATGTTTCTTTTCTCATTCAGATGATCAGAACTGCCCTACGTGTGTGTGAGAGAGAGAGTTTGAGCTCAAGAATTTAAAATTTCTCAGGAAATTCAGAAACGTAGCATTTTAGATGCTATATATCCACTGTTGCACTGCCCCTGTAGTTTGCAGACTCTTGCTGTCACAATGAAGAACAGCCTTGCAAAGGTCCCTCAGCACTCCTAGTGCCACAGAGGTTTGTTCCTCCTTCCAATTTGTGTGTCCTATTTGCTCAATATGACATATTTATTACTAGTTTCTGTCTTGCATGGTCAACCTACCTTACAGACTGTGCAGTGCAAAGCAGGAGAGAAAACTTAATGAAGGCAAGTCAGATGGCACAGGATATTACTGCAGGCTTTTTCTGGGCTGAGAGAGAGGTGGTGTGTGCAATTTTGCCTCCTCTGCAGATAGGCTAACAACCTACCTGCCAGTACGGCTTGCTGAAGAGCTGAGCTAAGAGCACTTTACCAAAAGAGGCTGCTATTTTTTACAGTAGAAGAAATTGTCCAAATACTGAGACTTTGATGGCTATGAATGCCTCATTCAGCAATAGGATAAAGGAATGAAAGTCAAATGAGAAGACAACTTGTGGGAGCTTTGTGGGGAATTAGCATTTCTGCATCGAGTTAAACCAGGACTGGCATCAGTCCTGGCCCTTGCTGTTAGCTCACAACTCAGCCAGCAGCGGGCAGTGAGCTCATGGCTCTGGATTGTTTGTGCTGGCCATATGTTAATGCAGAAAGCATTTCACCACAGTGTTTGCTGACACCACAGTGTCAGCTGTAGTGATGCTTCAATGATGCAAAGAAGCCAGGAACTAAGTGGCAGCAGAGTCTTCGGTAGGCACACCCCAGGGCAGTTGGCCACCTACTTTGAGGCCTCTCCCTCCCAGGCTCCTAAGACTGTTTCCTAAGATGACCCTGATAGGTCTGTCCAAGGAGTTCAAGATAACTAACATGGAGCTGCAGTCTGCTTCCTAGTTGCGTGAATAAGAATTTTCCTTTCAAAAAAATTCTTTTTTCTGTTGTATGATTCAAGGGATATTTGATTTTCTTTCCAACAGATACAAGATTCTTCAGTATGTATATTTACAATTATTTGGTATATTGGGCAGGTGGAACTTCAAGGCAAAAACGGAAGCATATTCTCAAGAGCAGGATGCTCTGCTGTGTTAGGTCTAAAGTCTGGTCAGAGAATCCAAACCAAGCAAGCTATCTGTGGTGAGTTACCAGTGGCACCATGGTATTGCTCTTAATATTGAAATATGCTAAAACCAGCCTGGTTCACCAAACTTCAAACACACATCCTGCTTTTTGAAGCCAGATTTGATAGATAAGATTCTAGTTGGCCTAGAGATATGTGACTGGCAGTCAAACACTTTATAAATGTAGAAGCCCAGTCCAACTTTCATATGGCAGATTTTTCCACATAATTTCTTGAGGTGTGTGAAGCTTCTGTGAAGCAGGATTGCCTCTTCATGGTTATTCCACCAGGGCTGAGTGAAAAAGAGAGAGAGATCTGTCGACAATTGTTGTGTGGTGAGTTACATCAATCTCTACTTATTGATTGTTTCTTTTTGCTAGCTTTGGTACAATTGCTTTAGAAATATATTTTATATATAATATATATTATATTATATATATCATATATTTGCTTTGACGTAGTGCACTATACTATCCTGTCTTATACTATGCTACCAGTAGTTTTCAACTTTTATATTGTGCAATAAATGATTCTGATTAAGATCTTTTGTCTGTTCATCATAATAAATAATGAATTTTATATAAATATATCTGATTTGCCATCATTAAAACCTGCAGGACAAAAGTGGTTCAATCACACCTCTATAATTCCTTAAATTTAAACCATTGACAAAATCTAAGATTAAGATTGGATCCAGCTGCACCTAGACTCCTCTCTTTGAAGTGGTTTAGAAAGCGAGGCATTGTTCCTGCACCTCATAGCTCAATGAGACAGCTTCTCTAATAAACTTTTTCTGAGCCTCCCACTCCCCCCTGTGACACCAAGAAAGTCTGCAGCAGCAATATAATGGAGAAATTTTTTCTCTGTTTTATCCCTCACTTGGGAAATAGCTGCTCTTATGGCAAATAGTCACCATAAAACTATGTTAAAGCAGGAGAAAAGCATTGCTTTCTCAGTCAGTAACTTTGGCAATGGAGGCCCTGGAGATAACTCCAGAAAGTGAAGGAGGAAAGGGGGATTGAGGAGCTATGTCATACCTCTGTGTATGGGCACACACACCTTTCAGCCACTGAGACTGAGCTGCATATTGGCTCCTTAATATTTAGTCTATTCAGATCTACTCTGGGACAGCTTCTCTGAATCACTCTTATTTTCAAGCATGAGCTGACCTTATTCTCCTTTATATTGCTGCTGTCTGAATGAAAACACCAGTGGAGAAACCAAAGCAGCACAGAGGGTTGGAAAGTAAATTGCGTACAATGTGCGTGTTTCCATCCTGAGGTCCTAGGCTATTCTTTTTCAGCTGCACTCTCTGGCCAGTGGGTTATTAGACCCTTGCATGTTGAGCTGTGTTCTGCCACCTCACACCAGCCCACTCCCTGAGAAGCTTGTGACAAGGAAAACTCCTGGTGTCAGCATGTCCCCAGTGGCTGCATTTCATCTGTGAGTGAGAAAACTGAGAGATCCCATGGCAGGCACTTATCAACAGCAGTGGACCCAGTGAGCTCAGTAGTGACCCAGTGATTTGATGAGGTGATAAGGGTAGCCTTTCAGCCCAAGTGTTGCCAATAAACAGAGTACACCTGCATGATACAGTGATTCAGGCAATTTGAAGACAGGTTCAATGAACACTGGAGCCACATAGATGTTTCTGTGGTGAGCTTGTCAGACAACCAGGATGACACCTCCTCCCTGACTTGCCTGTGTGGCTCTGGCCCCTCACTGTTGCACTGCATGTGGTCCTGGCTGCCATCAGGTATCTCGAAACCTGCCTCTGTGGATGTGCCACTGAGTACTGGGAGGAGTTTGCCAGAGACAAGGAACATCTACAGCCAAGGGAACTTCCAAAATTATGTTAAAGGTTTTGTTTGTATGCATCTTGCATCCCTTGCATCCCAATTACCAACAACTGCCCAACAGTCTGAAGTAATGTCATTTTTCTCAGTGTCTTTTTCACATGAAAAAGAGGTTCTGCTTCTAGGAAGCAAATGTGTGAATGTGATTTCAATAAACTGGCTGAGGGATCATCCTTAGATCAGAGAGGGAATAAGAAGGAAACAGAGGGGAAGAAACAATTTTTGAGCACTGCTTCCTGTAGTCAGGTATTGGGGCTAAGGCAGTATTTTTTCTACCTGTATATGATCATTGGATTTACATTTCTTGCCTGAAGTTACAACCAATCTCAGGATGCATTTATAAGCTGATGGAGTCTGCCTCTTTGAGGTGTGTGCAGGGAATTTCCTCTTCTGTGAGAAGGCAGACTGCTTTTTTCCAGTAGCATGTACGCTGAGTGCCAGTGAGGAGCTTAGCCAGGCTCTGGCTGTGTGCAGAGGCAGATAACAAGAGAATGGTGGGGTGTGGAAGGTCCTCACCCCAATGGGCAGGTGACCAGCACCTCTTTCTGAATGTTATTTCCAACATATTTAAGGCAGTATTTAAGGCACAACTGCATTACTGAGTACAACATGCACTCAGCTCCATCTGAGTGTATGGGAGACCCACTGTGGTGGCCTTCCTGTGCAGGCACTGCTGCTGTTGCTGTAGTGGCAGAAGAAAAGAGCTGGAGTGGCTGGATGATGAATTTATTTGAGCAAAATCACCTTTCTGATTTTGCTGCAGCCTTCCTGTGTGACCCTAGCAACTTGCTTGGCCCCTGAATGGTCCCCAGGTATTGATGGTTAAGGCTCTGAGCTGAGCACCACTGCCAAGAGATGAACTTTCATGAGGCCAAGAAGAGAGTTTTTCTTTCTGTTCTATAGAAAATCAACCAGAAGATATCTCAGAAGAAAAATCAGTTTCCATGAAACAAATGGGACAGTCGACTTTTGCCATTTTGGAGTCTGCCAGAATCTGCTCAGGCTCTTAACACTGGTGAGAAGTGACTCAGGAAAAAGCAGAGCATCTCTCATGTGTGTTGGCCCAGTACAAACTGCTCTTCATTTCTCTGCCTCTCCTCTTTACCCACTGCACAGGTGTCCTGTGCTTGAGCTGCAAAGGAAAAAACAGTTTTGTTTTCTTCTTGCTTTAATTGTGCTTTCCGAGTGTTTGTGTATAGCTGAAGGGCAACATGCACCTGCTTGTACAAACTTCAAATATGCCCATTTGCTCTCATTGTTTAAGCAAGGGATTCAAGTGATGTCAAATGTGGGCATCTGTTCCTCAAAGGAAATAGTGGTGTCAGCTTGTCATAATTCACTCCTGCTCCTGCATCCTGTGTAGCGAAGCAGCAACACACACAGAGCTGAAATTCAGCAGGAGAGAAACAGTAGGTAGGTGAAATCTACACAGTGCCTGATTTGGGTCCTTTTAACTTGGGCTCTTACAGGGCTCCGGTGTTGTGTGACCTTTTGCTAGGCTGCCAGACAGAGGTGAATTTTTCTTTTGTATGAAAACAAACAGGAAAACCACCTGACTTCAAAGGATACTCTGTCAAAATGCTTTCCATCTGTGCAGTATTCTGTTTGTTATTTGCTTTTGTCTTCTGTTCCCAAGGGGTTAATTAAGACATGTATCCTTCCTGGGTTATTTTTTTACTTTAGAAAGACTGAAAACACAGATTTGTTTCTATCTATGACAACGTAGTCATATGTCCTGAATTGTTGCTGTCAGGGCCAGAAGTAGCTTGGGAGAGCAGCCAATATTTCTCCTTCCTGATGCAAAGTTCCTCCTTGAAGGGCAGTCCTTGTGTTTTAATCAATTATATACAGGAGCTTTGATTACTTCCCTTGCTGCTGCCTGTTTCTCTGTTATTCAAAAATCCTAGAGTTGTCTGGAAACCCTGAAGATTTTGACTGTGTTTGTAGCTTTGGCAGTCCGATGAGGTCTAATTCTAGATGCAATTAATGTGTATTAAGACACATACATTCAGATTTGTTTCACAGTTTGCTTTTAAATGCTGGAAAGGCTGCATTCCTCTGCTGCAACACGGCTGCTGATAAATGAAGGATTATATCCTTTGAGTTTTCTCTCACACCATGAAGTTCAATATTTCCTGATTCCATAGAAGCCAATATGTTATCTTGCAGCTTATAGAGATGCTGGGTGAGCATCCAAATATCCCTGCCTCAAAGCCCTGGTTAACACAAGGACTTGTGCAATCTGTTGTATTCACTTAGAGCCTCTCTCTTTAAAGAAATAAAATTAAGAACAACAAAAATAGAAGCAAGGCGGGGAATAAAAGGAGAAATCAAAAAATCTCCAGAAAGGTCTGTGGGTCAGAAAGAGGTAAAGGAGGATGAGATTACAGCCCTGCTCCAGACAACCAGAAAATTCAGTGTGTTTTTGCTCCAGTGCTGCACATAGGGCAAGCTGTTTAGCCTCTGCTCCAGTGAGGAAAACATGGGTTTGTCTTGAGGTTGATTTGGCTGCCATAATTTGCAACATGAGTACTGATCTTGTGACAGTAAAGTCAAACTATGAGGACCTTCCAGGAGATGCCATATACAAGACTGTGGAAGAGACCAGAGCCATACCTGCTGCCACCCAGCTCCAGTTCTGGAGATCATCTAGTGGAATTCCATGGGTAGCAGATTGTTACAGTCCTACATGCTAATGGCCTCTTTTTTGCTGGGCCAAGGGAGAATTTTTTATGTCAAGAGAAGGGACTGTATCAGGACTATACATGGAAATGTTTCTTTAAAAAGAGCAAAGGCAGGCTGTCATCAAAGGGAGCCCAGTCCATATTGGAATTTTAAGAAAACCCAGCAGAAAGACAATGTCACTGTAAGGATTTCTGCAGCTCTATATCCACCCTATAAAGACCATAGGTCCTACTTTCTGGCTCAGTCAGCAACATGGAAGATAAGGGTATTATATCTCCATTGAAAAGATTAATGTCAAGCATGAGGATTAGTTCTCTACAGCGCAAGAGATTAAGTTTGGATTTTGCAAGCTTTCCCATTATCGGCTTTCTCCTCAGACAGTCCCCACAGGCCTGTACCACCCTCCCTGGCCAACACTGAATCTCAGGGAGTTTCATTCAGCTGTATTTTCTTTTGCCCCAACTCCACATTAAAGAAACCATTACACTGAGACTGTGCTTCACTGTGCAGATTTACTGGCCCTCTCCCACATACCTCCAAGGATAAAACCTACTATACTTTTCTATACTAGAAATGGAAAAGAAGCAAGTTTTCTTCTGCCACGTGGAGGGCTATGGCCACAAGTCCTATTGCTGATCCAGCTGTGTCAGCTAGAGGTGGTACCTCCTCCACCAGCTATAGCCACCACCATTCACCAGCTCTCCTGGCAAGCTGGTTTGTGTGAGCATTCCTGTCCTGCTTCAGGCAAAACCAACCAGAATAACTCATAGCAACTTCTTACATTTTTTAAATTAATCGAGGTAATTTTGCCTGAACTGGATTAAGGGGTGCTCTGACTTGGAAGTCAAGGGAAAATTCATTTTTTCATCCTGAATCAACTAAAGGAAAGGCTTCTCCTGTATTCAGGCATCTGCACTGCCAAGAGCCAGGAGCAAGACACAGGTGTATGCCAGATGAAGAGCTGAGGGGATGTGACAGCAAAGGATGTGCTGACAACCTCAAAATGTAAAGTGCCTATGGCCTGACTTCACCCAGGAGCATATGCTCCAGCAGCTGTTTTGAATAAGCCCGGGTTCGGAAGGTTCCTTGATTCTTCTGCTGTTAAGATAATTTCCAGCAGTTTTTTGCCTCACCGATTTAATAACACTCATGTTAGGCAAGGCTGAGTGCAAGCCTGCCTCTTGCTGGCCAGGGTGCAGACTGCAAAGCCCACACTGCTGTTATCTCCAATCACTTTGGCATTGTGCTTAGCTTGGCCCTGTTCTTTTTTCTGGGTCTGTGTTGCAATGGCCGAGTAAAGTGCATAGAGGAATACTTCTTCCTATTTGTGTTAAATGCTTTAATTTCTTGAGACAGAGACCCTGAGCTGAAGGAGCTCTACCTGTTGGCAAAGCTGCACGTGAAGGAAGATCAGGGCTTTGTTCGTGAATCTTGCACTTGCTTTGATTATTTGCATAGTTAGGCTTCATATAATAATAGAATCAAATACACTTTACAGACAGTAAAACTAGAGTCACAGAAGAGAAACAGATGTCTAACTTTGCACAGGAACACATGCCAAGCAAGAGAACATGAATCTTAGTGTAGAAAAGGTCAGACTCCTAAAGTAATAAAACAATTTAATTATATGACACCTTTTCCTTAATTATATATTTCTGTGCAAACTTGGGACCATTTTTATTCTCCTTTAAATTAATGTTTTGGCGAAAGGAAAGTACTTCATGGTGTAAGTGGGTGGTCAGCTTTGATTCTGTGCCTCTCTGTTTCATCGGCCTGAGAAATAGCAAGGGAAGACAGCAGCTGCTCCAACTGCTGCCAGGAAGCATGTTATGAGAGGGGCACCACCATTCTGGGACCTTCCTGCTGTGCTTGCCTTACTGTCTTCAGCAAAATCCTGTGACTTTCCCCCTAAAAACTGAAGAAAGGGTTAGGAGGAGAGTTTGTATCTTTGTTTATCTCACTGGCCTTAAAACACAGTGGTTTTTAAATCTTTGTATTTCTTACATTGCTATCTGCCATAGCAACTTGACATCAAGACGCAGCATTTAGGCTGATGCCAGGCAGCCAAGGACATTAGCATGAGTGACCTGTGTCTCCTTTCAAATTATGTCGCTCTCTTTGCATACTTAGCCTGCAGGACCCCACAGATTTGTAACCTGACCTGGGGCTGCACTGACACCATACAGTTTATACTCTGTTCCCACTTGAGCTGTTGATGTAGCAATGAAATCTGAGACCTGAGAAAAATGCATTTCAAATTGAATAATCAGGAAGGTGTCAAAGGAAAAGTCCTGTTTTATTATGACTTATACAATACTAGGAAAACTCCTGATTCGTTTTCTCCAGTTTTATTTTTAATAGATTGCTTAATGGGTTGCTGCTGAGTGTATAACAAGACTTTAAAAATGATTGTGTCCATACAAATGGTCCCTCACAATATTAAAAAAAATGAGTATGTGAAAGTGCAAATACTTTTATATCTTTCTTGTCAGTTTTTATTTTGCACCTTGTGGAAGCCCCATTTAATCTCTAGCAATAATTAATTTCCCCTGGATTCTTAGCCTTGTTCTTCCTGTCTCTAATACCAGATTGGCAATCCAGTCACAAATAGTTAAAAGCAGTATCATAGGGTGAATATAATCATGGCCAGTAACTGGGCAACTGCCTGGTTAATCTGATTATTGGCCTGTGATGCACTGTAGCCCGTTAACCTTGTTTTGACCAGCTTCCTGACACTTGTGGCACAAATGAAGTGTGACATGATTAAATGAGACTGATCAGTTTTGCTCACCATGACAATACCCGGCAGCTGCTGTGCTCAGGATTTACAAAGCAGTGAAAGCTTTGAAGTCCCATGATTTAGCTGTTAGCCTGCTTTCCTCTGGCTGGAAGGATGGCTGTCCTCTCCAAACACACAGAGTTCAGTGTGGACATGATGACTTTTCTGTGGTGGTTCCCTGTAGATCTCTGCAGGACCCCAGCTCATCTCCCAGAAGTATGTCTGAGGAGCAGGGATGGCTTTGATACATACCTGATGCAACAAGCAGATAATGAACTTAGCACAGGAGAGAAAAGTGGGAAGATGTGGTGGCAGAGAAAGAAAAGCAAACACAGATCTAGAAACATATTTGGTATTCAAATTATATTTTAGCATGTTTTTTGGGATAGTTTTTTGCCAGATATTTTAAAAGTGGAAGTGTTAGTTGTGTAATAATCTCTCTGTTAAATTGTTTTCTAGTGGCATGAGCTGCATTTAGGGGATAGCCTTTCTGCTCCAAAAGGATAATTTCCTTTACTTGAAGCTTTGCATATTTTAAGGCCAGAAAGGCTTTTACAGTCCTCCTGATCTACTGTATAATATTTTGGACTGTTTCCCCTGGGCACTGGAGGGCAGTGCCTCTGCTGAAGAGCATGCTGGGTTGCCTGCTTTTGGTGCTGTTGATGCAGTGTTCGGAGCAGATACAGATACATACATGTCCAGTGAGTTGATGTGCTTGTGTGCCCTTCATAAAGTAAAAAAAAATCTAACTCTCTGCTAACCTTGCAAGCTCTCTTGTTTACTGGAAAAGGCTGATAGGAAAAAAAGAAGGAGATAGAAAGACAGAAAAGCATAAAGTTGAAAACAATTACCATGGATGGGATATGAAGTCAAGGATAGTATTTTTTCTTCCTGTTATGGCCATTTATTTTTGCTAGTGCATGTGCATGCAGGCACAGGATGTCATGGGGTAGGACTGAAGACACAGAACTTGGTGCTGGCAGGCCAGGGGAAATGCTCCCTAGGAAGACAGTAACTCATTCTTCAACCTTGGTAATTTTGTGAAATATTTCAGGGCCAAACACTCACATATTCAGCATTACCTAACAGAAAATTATATGACTGTTGGCAAACTAAATTGTTTTGAATGAAGATGAATAAGGCATATAAACCGAGTCAGAGACCTACTGTTAACTAATCACTTGTGTGACCTTAACTGCTGTCTAATTACAGTGTTTAGGTCCTGGGTGCCTTAGATAAATGCTTATAATAATATAAGGCCTGTCACAGGAGGACTGGCAGTGCTTTATATGTAGACACATCAGGTTGAGAAGGGTGTTAAGTCCTGTGAGACAAAGTGCAGCCAGGTCTGGTGCCAGCTGCCAGCTTCTCCTCCCTGCCTACTGCCTGGGGTGACATGGCCATGGGGCCCAGCAGGACTTGCTGGGCCATCCCAAAAGTCCCTGCTTCCCCTCCTTGTGCCCTTCCCCTCTCCCAGGGTATGCCACCTCAGAAGATAAAGCCTCAGACAGCCATGGACAAGCCATGGACAGGCATGGATAAGAGCCCTTCATTGCTCCCATGACACGTTATTAGTGGGCTCTTGAAGCACCAGGAGCAGGCAGCGGGCCACAAGGCTGTTTTGCTTGGAAGCAGACACCCCACATTATGGCACTCTTAATGCGTAAACACAGTAATGCATCCAGCCAGGCTGCTAGGCACTGCCAACCACAGTATGGATGGGGCAGCTCGCAGGACTAAGATGGAGCCTCTAATCTGTGAAATCCAGATCAAAGCAATACATGCCAAATCTGATGGCCCCCAGATGTGACATGAAGCCCCAGCAAGCTAACACCAGGTGCCAGTCTAAGTGTCTCTTCTGGAAATCTCTTTGATTGTCCAACTCTAGAGGAAGAAGCCCCGAATAGCTACTTAGCCCAGGCTAACAGAAATAGAGCCTGAGGTCTTCGCAGAGCCTGTGCCCTGTGACCGCTTTTCTTCTGTAGGGAAGGACAGATATCTGCCACATTCGTAGACTTTGGCCACCTGAGACCTCACAGTGAACACCACCCGGCTGTGGTGGGAAGCACTTTCCACAGTGCTCTGTTAACTCTGGTTGGATAATGAGCAAAGATGGGTTCTCTTATAGTCAGTGAGGCAGGTAAGAACAGTTCACAAACATAAGCTGTTCTTTTCAATACCTAAAGCCTGCTCTTTTTGTTGGTCAGAGAAAGAGAAGGAGAGTTTTTTTGCTGAGGGACACATGCTGGCCGATGCTGGGCCAGAGGGATTGCCAGCTGGAGAGTTTCAGTGTGACTGGAGTTGCTAGGGTTCAAATTCCCATTCTGGTTTGTGGCAAAGTCATTAATTTTGCTGTTGACTGTGTTGATGCTACCAGCAGCTTCTGGGCCTGAAAAGCCCTTAATGCTTCTGGCAGGTGAAACAAATACCCTTGCATGCATAAGAGAGGTCACTTCAGACTCCCACACAGAAAGGCTTTACTTTTTTTGTTTTCTTTCTTTAATGAGATTTCAGGTAAGGGTGAGAGAAGGTGGATTATAGAACATTATTGTGGAAGTTGTAATTGCTTATACATCTTTCTAATCTACCTGTGTTAACAAGAGTGTGACGGAAGAGAGGCAAGGAGCTGACCGCTCTGCAGAGTGGTAGGTAAGGGCAGAGATGCATGCAGGGGTGGAGAAGGGCTTTTCTGACATTGCATGCTTAATCTAATCTGGGCCATAATAATTTCCTACTGGCTCAGCATCAGTCACATCATTAGCCTAATGCTGAAATCAGATCTTGTCTGTCAGTGACATTTGTTTTCCTCTCTGGACCATCTCTGTACTGCAGTACTTCCTGTCTCAATTCATGTGGGACCAACAATCCCAGTTATGTCGATCGAGACGTAGCAGAAAGCTTTTACTGAGCACTCCCTGCAGACATGGGAAACCATCAAAGTGAGTGTTTCAATATGCCATTGCTCTCTTGTGTAAAATAAGAACAACTCCACATTATAAGTTGGGGTCTTATTCCTGTCCAACACCCTACATTGATCATAAACAAACAAACAAACAAACAAACAAACAAACAGTCAATCATAAAAATATAATAGAATCATAACCCTTATTGTCCGGGTTTCGGCTGGGATGGAGTTATTTTTCTTTGTAGTAGCTAGCATGGGGCTATGTATGGATTTGTTCTGGAAACAGTGTTGATATCACAGCAATGTTTTCTGTACTACTGAGCAGTCTGTACACGAAGCCAAGGCCATTTCTGCTCCCAACCCCACCCCACCGGTGAGGAGTCTGGGGGCGCACAAGAAGTTGTGAGGGGGCACAGCCAGGTCAGCTGACTCCAGCTGACCATGGGGATGTTCCAGATCATATGATGTCACACACAACATATAATGGTCAGAAGTAGCAGAGTGATGGTGTTCATCTTCCCAAGTCACCATTATGTGTGATGGAGTGCTGCTTTCCTGGGAATGGCTCAACACCTGCTCATGGGAAGTGGTGAACAAATTCCTTGTTTTGCTTTGCTCACATACATGTGGATTTTGCTTTACCTGTTAGACTGTCTTTATCTCACCCCATGAGTTTTCTCACTTTTACCCTTCCAATTCTCTCCCCCATCCCACCAGGGGAGAATAAGCAAGCAACTGTGTGGGGCTTAATTGCTGGCTGGGGTTAAACCATGACACTTGTCTAAATCCATACCATATCTGTGTCTGTACTGTGCATAGTCAAGCTGAGGCAACTGAGCTTTGTGGGACAGATTCATTCAGTTGTTACTCCTCTTCCTCTGTTGGTTTCTCTGTAGGAAATAGAAATGCAGTATTTCTGGCCCCTGCATTGGGTCATACAAGCTTGTTCTGTGATCTTATGTAATAAACATGTTTTAGCCATCACATTTCTCAGTTAAGAAGCATCAAAATGTCCAGAAGCTGTGGCAAGGAAATGGAAGGTGCCCTTTCCTCAAGTCAGGGGAGCTAGAGCCACCACGCTAAAAATTCTGCAAATACTGAAGTATTCCCTTTTCTCTGTGCACCCAAAGTGATGTTTCATTAAGGGGTTCTTTCAATAACCAGTGAGTTCTTCACACTTCTGAACACTAGAGAAACCTGGACAATTTCCTGTGTGAGTCATAAATTTCTATGAGCCTCCTGTTCTTCCCAGGGTGCCAACTTCTTGCCGTGCTCATTACTGATGGTTGTACCTCAGAGGCGGGAGAAGAGATCTGAGCCCCAGTTTAAGCACCCCCTCTTGCCCCAGGAGGGCTGAAGCTCACAGAGTGCTGGCTCTGGATCTGTAAAAGCTCCAGACATCTCCATTGTAGTTGTTTCTGCTGGAGCCAGACACTGTGGGCTTCTTTCACATTTAATTGAGAGAAATAGGTATTTCCGGAGATTTAGCTCATCTTGAAGCAGAAGTATAAAAGGCCAGATGAACACTAGAGGTACTTAGGAGGAGTTTATCTGAGAACAGCTTGAATAACATTAGCCATTGAAATGACTGAATTTTGGACAAGTTCCAAATTCTAGATTATAATTTAAAAATATAACATTTTAAACACACATTTTAATGTAAGGAAACATTCCATTTACCCTTGTTAGCAAACACAAAATTACTTAAATCACAGTTTTTCAAAATATGAGTCAGGTCCCCAGTTAGGAACTGCAAATACCATATAGGTTATCTTCTCCTAACATCTTGCTGCCTTGTATTTCAGGAGACCATAAAAGAGATAAGATGTGTTCCTTCCTTCACCTCTTAGCTAATCACAAAGTAATTTTGTGGTCAAGACCATTTTAAACAAGTCTGATTAAGGACCTCAGGGTTCAATTCCAAAAGAATTAATTTAAGATCTGGCACTTGGAAAATTCAGTTTTAGCTTAGGGCTTATTTTCTTATGAAGTTTTTAGGATGCTGGCTACTCCACTCCCTCCCACCTTGTGTTTTTAATTACTTGCCTGCTCCTGGTTACGTTTCCTCTACCCTGTATACAAAGGCATCAGTGTGAGATAGCACCAAATATTTTATGAAAATATTTTTTAAAAAATCCCACATATGCAGTTAAAAGCAGCTTTTCATAATGAGATTTTTTTCTATGACCTGGAGAAAAGAGAGGCACTCTACTTTTGAAACAGGCATTAAACCAGTGCCGGAGTGTGGCATAGACCTTCAGGTGGCATAGACACCACAGGTGATAAAACATTTTACTTTAGCTGGACATTTACACACATAATGTAGTTTTATGTCATTTTGCTGCAGATTACAGCAAATTTTCATGATCAAGACATATAAATTTGTTTTTTATTATTTATTTGTTAAAACCTCTTTAAGTGACAGCTGGAACAAACGTGCAGCAGCCCTTCTAGGGAATAAGTATTGATCCAGGCATCCATTTATTGATTAGCTACTTTACTGCCAAATCCTGTTTGCTTGTCTTCATCTACTTCAGATTCTGGAAGCAGCCTGAAAATTTCACACACTGCCCATTACCTTAGCAGAAAGTATTGACATACTAATTGTCCAGGAGGTGATCGGAAGATGTTGTGAATAGCACAATCATCTTGATTGTCTGTGATTACTTATTTCAAAATCATTGGCTGAAAATATTGACATGTTAACTAATGAATAAAACTCACATAAGAGAAACAAGTTACATTTTGAATTAAACCCACCCTTTTCCCCCTCAAATGCAATGGGTTTCTAATGAGTCCCTCCAGAAAACACAAGTACTCAGAAGATCAAGTATAATAAAACTGTGACCTGAGTGGGTGAGGGGTGGGGGATGAGGAGCCTGTAAACAAGAACTCTGCCTGGCTTTTTAGCTAGAGAACTCTAACTATAGAACTGCCTAGTTCATCTGTACATTTATAAGTAGGTGTCGTGGTTTAACCCCAGATGGCAGCTAAGCCCCACACAGCTGCTTGCTTGCTCCCCCCACGGTGGGATAGGGGAAAGAATCTGAAGAGTGAAAGTGGGAAAACTCACAGGTTGAGATAGACAGTTTAATAGGTAAAGCAAAAGCCATATGCACAAGCAAAGCAAAACAAGGAATTCATTCACCAGTTCAATGACCAGGCAGGGTTTCAGCCATTCCCAGGAAAGCAGGGCTCCATCACACATAACGGTGACTTTAGAAGACAAACACCATCATTCTGAATGTCCCCCCCGCCCTTCCTTCTTCCTCAGCTTTATATGCTGAGCATGACGTCATATGGATGTGGTCAGCTAGGGTCAGCTGTCCCAGCTGTGCACCCCCAACCTCCTTGCTGGTGGGGCAATACAAGAAGCAGAAAACGCTTGATGCTGGGAAGCCTTGGTCAGCAATAACAGAAACATCTCTACATTAGCAGTGTTTTCAGCACAAATCCAAAACATAGCCCCATGCCAGCCACTGTGAAGAAAATTACCTCTACCTCATAGAAAAGCACAATAGGTAAAATGGAAAGGAATGCAATTTTTTGGAAAGTGTTTTTATTTTGCAATTGAATCTGCTAGTGTAGCCCCCTGCTGCTCCGTGGAGTAGGATTAAAAGGTAAAATAGGCATCAGAACTCTCCACCAGTGTTTGTGATTTTGAACTTTGTCCTTTGTATCAGAATAGCTGGAATTGGGAATTTACTTGGCTTGAGTGAAGGAGGTGGGGATATGGAATGGTCTAGACAGACTGGTGCTACCACATAGGTTGGGGTTTATGCATAGGGATGGCTGGGAGAGGGAAAACTGCTCTGAAAATGTTCCAGCTGAAATTTAACGTAGCTCAGAGTAATATATGGACAAGGCAAAACAGCTGTGTGCCACCTGAGTGATACAAATGAGGGGTGGGATCCTGCACCTTTTGTATTACCAGGGAAAACATAGACATCACCCAGTAATACTCACAAATTGCCATTATGGTAGGCAGAGTGGTCAGCTAAGCCCCATGCCCCGCTGTCAGCTATGTCCTAGGAAATGCTGCCACTGCTGTGGCATCATAGCCTCCTACCATGGCTTTGTCGGTACAAGAGAGCTCAAAACCAAAAGCATCCCATTGCACTAAAGGACTGAGATCGTGAAGCTCAAGGTTATGCCTGTGGCACAAAAGCAAAGTTAGAAGGATTTTTGTCCCCGACTTGCCCTCAGTCGCAAAACCACAAGCAAAAGGTAGAGAGGAAATAAGCAGCGATGAGCCAGAAAAAGCTGACAAGAGGCTAAACACATTCAGAGTATAGGGTATTCTCCTGGACCACAGTGTGGCAGCCCTTTCACTGTGGGTCAGTGAGAGAGACCTAGGGAGGGGATGTAAAGATTTACTGTGCAATGGAGAACAGTCCTACGTTGCCCAGGTTATGGACCAATTGATGTCGCAAGCCTTTTCATCTCTGGTTTCTGAGTCCCAAAGAGAGAGTTCTGTTACAGCTGCAGCTCAGGCCAAATGGGAGCTGTGCAGCAGGGGGCCCTCTGCAGACTGTGCAAAAAAAAAAAAATAAATTAATGGGCCAGAGCTTCGGGGCCTTCCCTTTCCACAGCACTAGGGCAGAAAAGCCAGCTGCTATTGCAGAACTGGGAGTTTCTAACTTGCTGAGCCCACAGCCTAGCAGGAGAGGGCGAAGAGGATTTAACACTTAAGCTAACTTAATTTGTACTAGCAGAACACGCCAGATTTGGTCCATCATACCATACTCTTTCTGGATGCTCGTTAAACCCCTTTTTGCACACGGAACATAGAGTAGCTCAAATTTCTCAAGTCCAGTCCTAGTATTAACCATTCACATGCCTGAGGAACCTGTGAGGAGTGAGTTCCTGGGAACACAGAGGCAGGTCACGACAACTGTGTGAATGTCTGAATCCAAGCCTGGAACTCCTGGAGGTCAAGGAAAAGTGAATGAGTTTCCCAAGTGCTTTCTGTCACTGCAGGCACTGGAGCCCCTGGTATGCAGGGGACAGGGGAGGCTTGCCTCACTCACTCTTTGAGCTCCATCATAGTTCAGTTTGCTTTTTTTGAGAAGGCTGCCAATGCAATTGCAGATGTCTGAGAACTGTTCCTTACTTTTGATTTGATCCTTATGTTTTCAACTGGCATAGTGATGAGGATCGCATGAATGCATACCGTTAACAGCTTTTCACACGTTAAGGTTTTACAAGACAAGCATGAGTGATTTGAGAGAATCCGAATGCCTATTATGACTCCTCCTTTAAAAACTGATCTCCAACACTGTTTTGTAAAGAGAATATTGTTGCAACAATCAGGAGAGCTTCAAGGTTGATGCAGAACTAAAGCTCAAAACACTACAGAGCCATAATGGAAATGAATTCTGATAGATAGATGGATATAGCCTGATATGTTAATATACCTATTTAACTTGATAGATGTTAATAGTGATGACAAATTTATAAATGTATTTGGATCTACATTTATCGTTTTGCTGCAGTATGTTAAAAATTTGATTATTATTATTTTGAATCCTTCAAAAAGCTGTTTCTAAGCACAGCTCCAAACTCCCCAGCTTGCTAAGTGGCAGTTCAGTCATATACAAAATATTGCAATATTTACCCTTAATTACAACTGTCCTGACTTTTCATCAGTATCAGTCCTGTCACTGGGCATGACACATATGCATTACTGGAATTAATTCATTTCAAAGCACTATTTACAGATTAAGGCCAGCAAATTTAGATTTTACCTAGAGACATTACTGAATTTTGCTCTTTTGCCTCAAACCAACGTGAACTCCCTGAAATATCAACTTCTAGCATATAAGAAAGATTGTGAAATCAAATATAGGTTGTATACTGAGCTGATTAGAAGGAAGAAATGAAAAATCTGAGCTTCTGTTTACCACATGCTGAGCATTGGTACCTCCTAGAGAGGTCTGGTTTTCCTGGGGATGCAGATCCTCTGCAATGTACTTAGGAATAATCCTTTGTCCCCTCAAGTAAGAACTAGCAGGTCTGCCAATGTGAGGTGAAGACATTCTGTGGCCTACAAAAACCTAAAAAGGCAATCTTTATGTTAATAATTGGCAGAGATTACTTTCAATAAACATCTGGATAATGGTTTTTGTAGGAAACCCCCTATGTTTTTGGTTATCTTTCATCTGGGCTTCTCAAAAACATATGTAACCAAAAAGGGTTTAAATCCCACAATTCCAGTGGTGGATTTTGCAATACAAAGATAAATTTGCAACACAGTAACACAGAGAGAGAACTTTATGCCAAAGCCAGGTAACTTCACATCTATTCTGCTGTCATCAGATGCCCAAACTTTGACACACCACTTACTAAAAGCGTATCTGATTTATTCACAGATATGCCCCAAAGACATTTCTAGTCAGCACAGAATACACCCATGGTGTGAATAGAGGCAAAGATTGTGTACCTCTTGCACCTCACTTGTTACCCACTTATGCAGGCATCCCCAATCTCCTCAGAACTTCCGTTATATCTGTCTGTAGTTCAACTTCCCTGAAAACACCTGCAGCCTTCCTGTGGAAGAGTGCAACTATGTGAGCCACATGAACATTGCCATCACATGCAGTTTTACTAAATGGTGTTTGATTATCAGGAGATTGGGATGTTTATAAATGAGATGTTTGATGATTTCATTTCAAGATAAGGCAGAAGGTGAAGTTGCATTTATATATTAAAAGCCAGCAGCAAAATCCCACATCTCTTAGAGTAGGGAAGAAAGTTCCAGAAGCTCTGGCTAGCAGATCTGCTCTCCACTCAGCCCTAGTGAGGCCACATCTGCAGCACGGTGTCCAGTTCTGGGCACCTCAGTACAAGAGAGACATGATGCTCCCAGAGCAGGTCCAGCAAAGGGCTGTGAAGATGATCAGGGGACTGGAACATCCCTCTTACACGAAACTGAAGGAACTGGGCCTGTTGAGCCTGGAGAAGAAAAGGTTGAGAGGGGATTTCATCAATGCATCTGTACTTATGTATGTGAAGGGGGTGTGCCAAGAGGATGGATCAAAGCTCTTCTTGGTTTTTCCAAGCAATAGGGTGAGAGGCAACAGGCAGAATCTGATGCACTGGAAGTTCCACTTGCATATATGGAAGAACTTTACTGTGATAAGCTTGGCTCTGAATAAAATTTCCCTTTCTAGCCCTTAACCACAGTGCACAAAGTTAGAAGTGGCTTTCTTGTAGAGGATCCTATCAAAACCACAGGTCAAGCACAGCTTGTCATTACTTCAGCATAAATTATTGTGAAGTTAATAAAAGCAAGAAAATAATCTTTTTTTCAGAGTATATTCCTTGTTTGTTCTAATTATTGGCTGGTACCGTACATTCCTGGTAACCATTCATAATCTAGCCACATTCTGAGCAACCTGAAATTGTTTATTTATCCTTTATCTTTGTGGTGCCCGTAATTTCATCAAGAGTCAAAGCATGGGTTGATAAAAGGGACTTGCTCAAGGCCCCACAAAGTCTGCAACAGAGCTGGGATCACATCTTCTTTTGAGGGACAAAACCAGAAATCTACCCTGATGATATGAAGGCAGTTCATACAAGGGTAAAGTGAATCAAATTTTGTTGACCTGAGGTCTGTAGTCCCATTCAGTTACACATACTCAGACCACTTGTTTATTGTCTAATCTAGTTTGAAGTTTGCTAGTGTTCACACATGCCTACTCAGAATTGACAGCACACCTACACGTAAGATAGCTGGAAACAGGATTTAATTAGAATACAGGCTGTGGTTATCAAACACAGGGCTCAGCTAAACCTGACCAGCCCCTTTTTTCCCCTTTTTCTTTTATTTTCCCATGTTTTTTCCTCCTTTATCCACCTCAAACTTTCCTTTTCCCTTCCTTTGGTTTCTGCCCTAAACATTGTATGGTAAGTCTTGCGTTCCCCAAATGCTGTTCCCGTTGCATCCCTTAATGTGTCCTATACCACAAGCAATAACCACCTGCAGTTTGCAAGGCATTTGGGAGACAGTTTCTTGGCAGACATCACACCAGATAACTAGGTTTAATCAGTTTTCTCTGGCGTTCTTGGGAGCAGCCAGTGTTGTGTGCTCCATTTCCCCTGACGAAGTTACTGAGGTTTCTCTGTCTGTCTTTGTTCTCCCTGCATCTTTATGTTAATAAGGATTATACTTTTAATCATGTAACCCGACACCCAAAAGGTAACAAGAAATCGCACTGGACCCTTTATTCTGTGCTGACTTTTATGTGGCAATTAGCTATCAGGGGTTAAAATACCACTGAAGGACTGAGAGAAGCTAAATCTAGGTATTCCAATAAAATACTTACTTTAAAGAAAAAATTAAATTCCTCCTTCCAAATGCTGTGAAATCCTTATCAGTAAATCTCCTTGAGCTGCTCTATGTTAAACATGAATTGTAAGAATTCTGCTTAAAACAGTATTATTGTGCAGATTAGCTGAGCACAGTTTTAGAAATCATTTGGCAGCTTTTTATGGCTATAAACTGGCATTAATTCTTAGCTAAAATACCTTCTGCACTAAGGCTGCCTCTTCATCTCTTAAATACATGCTGCAAGCCTTTTAGAGTGTTAAACTTTATTCTATACACATGCAGATCTACTTATGTACTTGACATACGCACACGGGAATACTTTACAACCAAGAGGTACCTCTAAATGAACAAGCTTTCTTTTCCCATGAAAACAGAATGGTACTTAGTAACACGGGTTTCTTCCTGGTCATCATATACCGAAAAATGGTGTTCCTTAAAAGAAGGTCCATTCCTGCTCCCGTAGAAGGCAAGTGAGGTCAGGGTTGGGCCCCTAGACTGAAAACGCAATTCAGGTTTTCCAAATGCTGGATGTCAGACCTTTGCTAGGAGAGTAAATCCCACAGGCTAGTTCTGATTTCTGTTTGTGTTAGCTTCCCCTGTACTCAGCACTGGTAAGGTCACACCTTGAGTCTTGTGTCCAGTTCTGGGCCCCTCAATTCAGGAAGGACACTGAGGTGCTGGAGTGAGACCAGAGAAGGGCAGTGAGGCTGGTGAAGGGTCTGGAGCGCAAGTCCTGTGAGCAGTGACTGAGAGAGCTGAGGTTGTTCAGCCTGGAGAAGAGGATGCTCAGGGATGACTTTATCACCCTCTACAGCTACCTGAAAGGAGGTTGTAACCAGGTGGGGGCCAACCTCTTCTCCCAGGCAGCTAGTGACAGGATGAATAGTCTCCAGCTGCACTAGGGGAAGTTTAGGTTGGACATTTCTTCGCAGAAAGTGTGACTAGACATGGGAATGGACTTCCCAGGGAGGTGGTGGAGCCACTGTCCCTGGAGGCATTTAAGGAAAGACTGGGCATGACAGTTTGGTGTCATGGTCTAGTTCACATGGTTATCTTCAGTCATAGATTGGATTTGATGATCTCAGAGATCTTTTCCAGCCTAATTGATTCTGTGATTGACTGGCCATGGAAATGGCTCTTGTCTTGTGGTTATGGAATGAAGTTAGGAGGAGCATTCATCCGAAGATGTATGGGGACACTCTTTGAGAGCAACATACCCCTTCTTCATGGCAGAAGGGGTTGAGCGAGCATTTATGGCCTCATGAGAGTACAGGCCGTCTGCAGGGGTGCAGCTCTGACCCCAACCCGTCCAGGTGTCCCGGAGGGGCTCCTGCCCGCTGCGGCACGGCGGGCGCCCGGCAGAGATGCCGTGCCGCCCGGGCGAGCGCTTCCTGCTGCTGGAGCGCCCGGTCGCCGTGGGACAGGCGGGCTCCAAGGAGGTGGACGCGCTGGTGGCCAAGCTGGGCGAGGTGCTGCAGCTGAGCGCCCAGCGGGCGCCGCCTCCGCCGCCCCGCGCCCCGAAGCACCTGGGGCCGGGCAGCGCCCGCGACCGCGCCGCCCCCTACTCGCCGCGGTGCTGCGGCGGGGCCGCGCTGCTGGCGCCGCGGGGGCCGGCCCCGCCGCCTGCGCTCCCGCAGCACGCCGAGACCCCGCGGCCGGACCGCAGCGGGCACCAGCGGGTCACCAAGCAGCTGTGCGGCCGCGGCTGGCTGCGGAGCGCCGCCCGACGGAGGAAGCAGCAGCCGCCGGGGACGGGCGACGGTCCGGCGGAGGAGGAGGACCCGCACCGGCTCCTGCAGCAGCTCATCCTCTCCGGCAACCTCATCAAGGAGGCCGTGCGGCGGCTGCAGCTGGCGGCGGCGGCGGCGGCGGCGGAGGCGGCATCCGCGGGCTCGAGCGGCAGCGCCTCGGCGGGGAGCGGCGGCGCGGACGGCGAGG
>JAWWTY010000156.1:19737213-19878882 GCA_035222235.1 Margarornis squamiger
CGCAGGAGGCGGGCGCAGCCCAGCCCAGCCCAGCCCAGCCCAGCCCAGCCCGCGGCGGGATGCGGCCGAGGGAAGCGCTCGGGTCCTGCCCGGCTCCGCTTGGGGTGCGGAAAGGGGATTTCCTACTATGTATTCACATTCATCTGTATAGAAACTCTTCTCCCCCACCTCACGGTCGGCATGTGCCTGTCAAAGTCGGCGAGTTGATGATGTTTTGTGCAGCTTTGCTGCAGGTGTGAGTTATGCCTGCAACGTGATCTTAGCGGGCGCTTTTCCAGGCAGTGTAAGTAGCCTGGCTGCATGCTGCTGTGTCTTGTTTCCGAATCACGCCTTGGCGATGAGGTGGTGACACACAGTGCGTAAAAATCAAGATTATCAAGCTCAGTTTGTTTTATTTTCTTCTCTTGTAAGAGTATTTGTTGTCATGAAGACCTGGTCAGTTTCACGACTTCCATGATAAGTTTCCTCCGAGTTTGGTGTAGATGGGTAGGAAGAAGGAGAAGCATTACAGGACTTGGCGCGGTTTTGAGATAACACAACTGCAAACTTCGACTGTGACTTTTGTAAGTCTTGTGTAGGTTTAGGTGTCTTTGCAAAACTGTTTTAGCCGTTCCTTTTTTGGAAAGCGTCAGGCAAAGTACAGGTTTGTTTATCCATATTGTGTTGCCTTCTTCCGTATTGATTTCCATTTTGCTACTGCCAAAATTTCACCTAATTATTCGTAGTGAGTTATATGTTTTCATGTGTTGAATATATTTGCTTGTAATACCACCCTTAGATTAACATGGAGGGTTCTCATCTACAAGATACTTATCTTTACATGTGAGAGTTTCCCAGCCACCCACACCCCATGCTCCTGTTCCACCTTGGCTTGGGGGCAGTGACCAAGAAGACCTGTTTCTTGTGTGGAAGTTGGTACTTCAGCTGCTCGACTGCTAACTGCTATTCTTGCACAACATTCTTGCAGTTACTTAACCAGAGGCTCTGGCTTACTTTGGGGCAGATTCAAAAAACTTTCTGAAACCTTTTTTTCATGTGTTCTGTTTGTCTTTTGAAAAATAAAATATGGGGTCTTAGGGGATTTGTTTTTTAAATGTTGCTTCCTCTGTATACTTTGGCACCCCTGCAAACTTCCCACAAGGAGCATTAGTTTGTTTCTGCCTGGCCTTCACTCTGTTTTGAATTTTACTTCTGGTAACTCCTGAAAATATTTCTGTTCCTATTGAGTCTTTTTTGGGCACAGATGGGAAACCTTGAAACCCTGGGGATCCATTTCAGTTAACAGAAGATAAACACCATATAGTGTCCCTGTCTAAACAGTTTTCTGTTAGTGTGCAGAAGTAACTGCTGACTTGGATTGTCGGTGAATATTTGCAAGGCAAAGTTTGATCTTTTATTTACATCTTTATTTGTAATATTATAATAGGATCAAATAGTGTTTTTTATCCTGAAAGACCCCATCTGCCTGGGAAAAATTTTATCTTGTTATGATATATATAGTGTGAACTTATACCAGGCTGGTTTAATTTCAGTTTGTAATTGCAACTGATAACTGATCAGAAAGAGACTATTGATCTGAAGTTTTAGCCTCTGTTCCCTGCACAGGAGCTGTCTGTCTTGCTTTCCTTTTCTAGTCCCCACCTCAATTCAAGTCTCATCAAGCTCTCAAGCAGTGCACACACCATGCACACCCAGTTTCTTTCATCTCTCTGTGCTCTTGCCAGTATAAGCACGTCAGGCTCCACTCCACTCCCCTCCCGCTGTCCTGTACATGTCATGGTGTGACCCTGTTTCCAGTGCTTTACTTTGGCTCGGTGTCAGCGCAGGAGTTCCTGGATATAGGTTCGGTCCTGCAAGCATTCCCGTTACCAGCTCAGGCTGTAACAACTTTTTTGGGTTAAATTAATGTAGAAAAAGGTCTGTTAGTTAGAAAACAGACATCTATATTTATCTTCTTCTACCGTTTGTATGAAGTAATGCAAGCTGATCTACACAGTTATAGTGACTTTTAGAAAGGATTGTTTCAGAGAATTGAAAGTACATATTAGCTGAAAAACTGATAAAATGTAAATGGACCCTAATGGAAAAATGAGCTCTCTAATCCTAACTGCCACTGTACTGTGCATTCAAGACAATTTTCTTTCATTCAAGGAAAACTAAACCTACTGAATATGTTTTGAACATAGATTTATATATTTTTTTCTTCAACCTGTATATTGTCCATTAAAGACAGAAATGATTGCACGAGTCACAAGCACATAAGTAGTTCTAAAAGTATGATTACAAAGTGAATGGAAAAGGGACTTTATGGTTTTTTTCTGACAATTACAAACCTTCCTGTTTTAAATGTGAAGTAGGTTTTAAAATGTCAGTCTTCAACTGATTGGAGAATCAAAATGTAGTGCACAGCTGGAATTCCTGAGTATTATCTTGAAATGTTGCAGTTCAGTGTAAGGACCTTTCTGGTGCCTAAGTCAAATATATAATGTAGATATTTTACCTGTTAAAATATACTCAACTTGCTCTGTATTCAGACGGGGCTTCTCTGTCTTGTTCCCTTCAGTCTTTTGGTCTAATGCTATTAAAGTCAGAACCCTGTTCCACAGATAGCACAAACATGCAGGGCCAAACATATGCTTTCATCACATTTTGCAACTACATCTGAAAAGGCTGGAAAAAAACAGAACGTCCCTAAAAGCAAACAGGGGCAGGAGCTACTTGAAGAGTCATGTCACCACATTAATCTGCACTGTGTAATATCTGCTACCTTAAAACTTCCACATGGTACTGAAGACATAGCCATTATTTCCTTACTTGAGTCTTCATTTGTACTGACACTGAGGTATTGCTCTGAATAGAATTTCTTTGCTGAAAAGAACTGTACTCATGGAAGGAGTATTCAGCACTGCTGAGAACTGTCCTCTACTGCGAGCGACGCCCATGGAGAAGTTCTCTCCAGTCAGTTTCTGGCTGATTGAGGCTGTTGTCAGACTTTGCTCTTGTAAGTACAGTTTTTATACAGGTACTGAAGCAGAGGATAATTTTGGGGGGATCTTGAATAGTGTCAGGGAAAGTGACGTGTCCTTGGCTAGCCTTAAGTAGGTTCCTGTTCTCCTTGGATGTGGGGAGTTGCAGGGCCCAGGAGCTTCCAGCCATCCCATCCCCATGTGGGATAATTCTGCCACAACAGTAGCCTGCAGCTGCCAAGTTGTGAGGGTGGAAGCATGATTGCAATGTTGCAGTCACATGTGATAGGAAGTGGAGATTGTTGACTGGAAAATAGGTAGTAAAAAGGCACCTTTTGTACAAATGTGACATAAATTGTTAGAAGGGTGCAGACAGTCTGTGGTGCCAGATACACTGTGAGACCAGCAAGCTCCATACCTCTTTCGTGCAAAAACTTCCAGATGATAACTATACTATTTTTATTGTGACAACAGGAACCTTTATCCTACTTTCATTTGCATGCTGGCTATCTACCAGGTGAGGAATAAAATTGCTCCCTTTGAGGTAAATCTAGTAGACTGTAACAAGGTTATGATGGTTTGTTAGGCAGCAGGGATGAAATGAGCTGAGGTTCAGGCATCTCTGTGTTTCAGGGCAGTAGTGTAGGAAGGCCTGATACAAAATTAATTTATTGTCTGGCAACCTAATCTGTTTTGGTTTTTTTGTTTGTGGTTTTTAATTTTAATTTCTTTTTCCAAACTGTAAATTTTAATGGAATAGTTTCTGGGATGTATCTGGTTCTGTGGTTACTCTGTCTGTGTAAGCAGCAATGCAGTAATGGAGTAGGCCTGAAAAATCTCTAGCATGAGATCTGCTGTGATGGTAGCAGTGCTCTCCACTTCAGTGCCTTGTCCATTGTGGAAGTTGTTGAGTTTCATGAATTGGTAGGAAGCTTTGCAGGCCATTCAGTTGTCCTGCCTGCTGCAGATGGAAGCTGTGGATATTCTACCTTTGGTATAAAGTACTTCAACTCATATTTTCAGAGTCTGAATTTGAAAAGTTACATTATCAGCTGGTAGGCTTTGAAAATGAGGAAGGAGAAAGATCCTGGTTCTCAGGAGTTAGGTTTGGATGTTTTTGTCTTCTCAAGTATTAAAACGTAACTCTTCTGCTCTGGCAGCATCTCATAATGAGCTATGGTAAGATGCAGAATGGAATATTTCAAGTGAAAACAGTTTTAATGTTGTATTTTAGGGTATCTCTCAAGTGAAACATTGAATGAGAGACTGCCCTTTGCCTGAAATGTAAATAGATCATGTCTGGAGGTAATTGTATAGTCAGCCATTAGTATAATCAGTTTACCATAGATTTACTGACCGCTGTAGAATTGTTAAGGGGGAGCACACATATATTAAAAAAAAAACACCCAACAAACCAAAACCAAACCAACAGCAAGATTAAAAGTTAAACAAATAGCTTAAGAAAAACAAACAAAAAAAGCCCTTGGCAGACACCCCTGCAGAAAGCATTTGAGTTAGTTACCTCTGATAATGAAACTTCTAACTTGTATGACCAGTGGGTGGTTGAATTTGCCTGGACTGAGCGTTTGTCCAGATACTTGCTTATATGACACATAAAAACTTGTAAGGTGCAGTAACTTGATCACACATTTAGTTTTTTTCATGCAGCCTCTTGTGCTAGTAAAACTGTCAGGCTAAAAAGCATTTTCAGGCCAACCTTACATTGCAGCAGTGTTGTCTATTGGGCCAGAAAAGTCCTTTTAAGGGAGAAGATGGTGTAATGCTAATTGGTTTTGGTGTGTGTATTTGTGTTTTAATTTGCACATGGGAAATACTAAGGCAGTGAGATTTCTAAATGGAGCCATTGGTCTCTCTGCTTGTTCTCAGCTGCTTATGCAGACACCCACTTTTTGGTTGCAAAGGAACTTACAGAATCAGATACTTAATTTAGTTGCAGCTTGTAGAAATAAGTCCTCTTTGGAAGTTTTAGAAAAATAATAAGTAGTTTCTGTTAGTGTGAGAAGTATGTTGAAAGACTGGGGAATCATGTGGGTGGACAATCAAAAGGGGAAGTATGAACAAAATGAAAATGGAAGCAGTTTGTGGGAATGTGTCTGGTGATAACTTTTGCCTCTGTGATCCTTAAGCCCTCTTCGTGCCATGGGCTGGACAGCTGTGAACTTGTCGCAATTAAAACATATCAAGCAAAGCTGCTCTTTGTGTATGTCTAAATGGTTGAGTAAGTTGCTCTGTCACACTGTGACATGTCACAGTGAACAAAGACCTGAGGTAATGAATGGAAGGTGGTGATATGGCTGTGAAACTGGGATCGTTTAGGACTGTGAGCTGATGAACTCAGCAGATCTGGGGAGGTCCTGGTACTGTGTCCTCTTAGCCAGGAGGTTTCAATTTTAAAATGGATTTAGTATCTCTGGGGGAGCCTGGGATGCTTAATTTATTAAAGATTGGGAAGTGTATAACTTGAGTATGGTTGAAGTGTGCTGTTGCGATATGAAATAGTTTGTTTCAACAGGGACAAAAATATAATTTTTTCAGGTTTTAGTGCTTTTTTTTTCTTTAGCACTGATCCTAATTAATTTTTTTTCTTTGGCATTAAAGGAAAACCCCCAAATGCCACACCTTGCTATGGGTTGTGTTGTTACAAAGGTAACACAATACAACAACACAATCTGCTTAGACAGATTCCAGATGGCTCCCAGGGAATGTAATGGGGGAGATTCCTGGTTCAGGGTTCTCTTATTGAAGATCTTAGGTGGAAACCGAGTACATCAGATGAGGTAGCATATATCGGTCTATTTTGAAACAGCTGGGTTTGTTGGATGAAATGTTCAATTTTAAGTAACATTTTCCTATGAGGATTTCCCTCTGTTTTTGATAAAATACAGTAATGTTACTGTAGCAAGTAGGTTGTGGTGCCATTAAAACTTAAGTTGTGAATTCTGTCTACTAAGTATCACTTTATGCTCAGATTCCTTCATTCCTTGGAGTCTTTATCTTGCTTCATGTATTTTGGATGAATTTATCACTGCAGTTGTTAGAGTCAGATGATGCTTATAGCTCCAGAGAGAACATGCTAGGATTGAATGTATCTGTAGGCCAAACCTCTAGTTAGGAATGTTGTCTTTCCCTTGCCTCTACTTTTGCAAGTGCTCTGCATCACTCTGCCACCTTCCTTTGGCTGCAGCCTGGTGTCCCAGTTCCTGTTGGTATTCTGTAGTGAGTGCCTGTCCTCTGCTTTGTGGTCCATGTCATCTTCTTGATTTGGATCTTACATGCAATGAAATGTGAAATTGCTGATGGAGGAAACTTTGATGCATAGGATGATCTTATGGTGCTGTATTTGGTCTTCTACCTGTCTTCTCCATCTGTTGCTTAGCTGTGCTGGATGTTAAGGCCCAGCTTTAGGCTATATGGGACTTTGCTGTAGCTGAGTTTGGAAGGTAGTGTTTTGTTAGGACATACTGCCTGAGACTTGGTTTCCTCATTTTTTGATAGTTTTACAAGTGAATTGTGCATCTTAAGCGAATGTTCAATTTCTCAGGGACTATTTACAAAATACAGTTAATATTTACTTGACACATAATGCACAGTATAATGTATAAATGGCTAAATAGTTTGTGAATGGGTTGTTAAGTATGTAGAGTAGTAGAGTAATTAAAATGTTAAATATGTAGAGTTGCTTCACCTGCCAAAGCACATCAGTTCTTCATGAACAGATAAATGGGTAGAGTCAGCATGTATAACCTCCAAAAGAAACGCATTGCAGTCAGTGAACTTAAAAGGTGAAATAACTTCTCCAACTTGCTAGCCAGTCTCCTGCCAATGGCACGAGTTGCTCTTGTGGCTGGGGCCAAAACTAGTAAGTCTTAAGAACAGGGTGGAACTGCACACTACTAAACTGAATATATGGCTAACTGGAACCTGAAGTTCATGTATTTTCTCTTGAAGAGAATGGTTGTCCACTGCAAGAGTTTGGTGCTCTGATGCTGATCTTGGATGGGTTATCTTTGGGATGCCGAACTAAATACTCCACGATCTGACTGACAGTAAAAAACCATGTGTTTCTAAGGCCTTAGCATCAAGGAACACCTGAGCATCTTATTCTGTTCTGGTAACTGGAAGGCACGGTACAGATCCTGAGATCAAGATCTGCTCAGGCTGGCAGAAAGCAGACTGCATTTGTGAAATCCTGAAGTCTGGAAAAACTGCACTTACTGCTCACTCTTAAAAGACCAAGTCATTAATCTAATTAGGCGTAATAAGAATTGGCTAACGAGGAACAAGTGTGTTTGTAGTGATTGCTGTCCTTCAAACTCAAAAAAGGCTTTTATCTTTCAGCAAGTTTTTGAAAGGTGGAAAGAAGGTGAAGAGGGAGGAAAACAATCCATGTGGCTGGTGTTAGCCACATATCTTAATAAAGTGCTGGCTGAATTTCAGTACCTGATTGGGAGTGAAATGAAAGCATGACTGGAGTTATAGGTGGAATTGTAAAAATCCAAAACATTGTGAACTTTTAAAAGAATAGGTCATTCACTTTACTATGTAACCAGGGTTGTGCATGTTAAACTTGCCCTTTATTAAATCAAGTCCTGTTGGAATTCTGATTTACATTATCAAAGAAATGTTTGTTTGGTAACCTTTTCTTAAAAGATGAGATCTACCTGCATGTGTTGTGCATTTTCAATCCTGTGAATATACTGGCTTTGAACATCAGCAAGGGTGAAGATAAGAGAAGAGTGAATCCTTGTAATATTTCGGCCTATGAGTTCTTAAACCACAAACATTTGTCCTTTTGCAGACAGATAGAGGATTTCCCCATGTCATTGCAAGAAGTATGTAAATTTTAGGAACCAATTCTTTTTTCTGCTTCTGAAAAAGGAGCTGCCATGTGTGACAAACAAATCAGGAGTGTCCTTCTGACCAAAGACCTACATCGTCTGTCTGGAACATTAACAGAGTACCTGGAAGGTAGAAAGGACCTTGATAGTAGAGTTCTTGAGTGTATTTATAAACAATACAAATTGGCAGTACCAGCTGCACCCTGAAAATCTTCCATGAGAAGTGTTGGCTTCTAAACTGCAACCTTGAGGTGTAGAGTGTTTTCAGGTGTCTTTTCCCCTTTAAGGATTGGTTATAGCATCACATTTTTTTTTAAACTTTTTTTATTGCAACATTTCTTTTTTAAAAAAGAGTCTAGAATAACTTCAATGACCTTATTTCATACTTGAATTATCTGTCCACTAAGGTTGAGAGCACAATAGCAATTTTTTTTCCTCCTTTGAGTTTTCATAAAATGCAAAACAAAATGTTTTACAGAGTAATTTCCTATTTGCACTGCAATTTCAAGTGACTTAAATGCCTGTCCTTTTCAACAATTGAGGTATTAGTAGACATTTCGTAGAGTGCTCCTGATTCAGAGGTCCTGGATGTAGGCTCTTTTGAGGGAGCATATAAAAGTAAGTGTGTCTTAGTTACATCAACAGAGTCCACAGAAAAGTAGTGGG
Source organism: Margarornis squamiger (assembly GCA_035222235.1). Taxonomy (NCBI): domain Eukaryota; kingdom Metazoa; phylum Chordata; class Aves; order Passeriformes; family Furnariidae; genus Margarornis; species Margarornis squamiger. The sequence goes on from JAWWTY010000156.1 coordinate 19,745,705, forward strand.
TACTCCATGACACTGATTTGCACAGCTCTACCTTTCCATCAGTTTCATTTATTGTCAGTGCTGTATAGAAAGGTTTTGCCATTCTTAGGCAAAACTGTGCATATTAGTTACAGGGGAAATGGCCAATGTCTCTTCCTGCTGCAGCTTTGGTAACTTTCAGGGTTTCAAAGTTAAAGGCTCTTTACTTATTTATGAGTTCTACATGAGTTAGATTTCGGTGTCTAATCAGATTGAACATCCTTAAAATTTCTAATGGGATCCTTGAAAATCTGCCAATGGAATATATAGGTTTTCTGATGAATTGTTTTAATTGAGCTCTGCCTTGCTATTTGGTTAACTGTCTTCAGGGTAGCCTCAGGCTGCTTACTTTCCAATTTCCTTGTGTTATCTGTAGATAAATGTCCACCGTATTGGAGCTTAATGGCCAATTAGCTGAGTCAAAATCTGAAAACACAAAAAGCAGTTCTGATCATTGGCAGGATATTGTCCTAACTGAGGTTGAATCCAGAGTTACTGACCTGCTGACTGCCACTGCTCCTTGTAAGTAGTCTCACAGGGAAACTGTGTTCAGCCTGTAAAACATGGTTTAGCTAAATTTTCCCTGCAGCGTTGGTGCCTCATTTGTTTGCTCGTCAGTAGCTGCAAAATTAGGCAGACATGTATTGTGAATAAACTTTCAAGTCGAAGAAGCAGTCAGTGTAACTTTAACTTCCTTTGGGCCTGTATCAAAGCGACCTGTGTAAGGCCCTCAGATCCTTTTAACATTAAACCCACATGGGATCATAGAATCATCAAGGTTGGTAAAGGCCTTCAAGATCGAGTCCAACCTTTGACCAAACACCATGGTGTCAATTAAACTATAGCACTAACCATTATGTCCTGTTATTTCTTGAATACTTCCAGGAATGGTGACTCCACCACCTCCCTGGACAGCCTGTTCCAATGCTCAACCACCCTTTCACTGAAAAAATTCTTCGTGATGTCCGACTTGAACCTCCTGTGACACAGCTTTTGGCTATGTCCCCTCCTGTCACCAGATGAATGGGAGAAGAGAACAACCCCCATCTGGCTACCATCTCCTTTCAGCTTTGGCCCATGGGTCCAGCCCATCTAGATCTCCTGTAGAGTCTTTCTACTCAGATCAACAGTCCTGCCCAACTCAGTGTTGGCTGCAAACTAAAAGGGCATTTGATCCCCTCATCCAGATAATTAATAAAGATATTAAAGAGAACTGGCCCCAATACTGAGCCCTGGGGAACACCACTTGTGACCAGCTGCCAGGTAGATGTATCTCCATTCCGCATGGGCCTAGCCATCCAGCCAGTTATTTACTCGCTGAAGAGTCCATGGTTTAGACTTCTAAATGATTTTGACTTCTGAAAAAATATCTGATGGTTATCTTCATTTTGGACAGGAAGCATGTCTGATATGGGATATCTCAAAGGAGCAGTGACCTTGAGGAAATAGAACCGTCTCTGCACCTTTGCCAATCTGGACCTTGAAAGCAGGATGAGTTGGGTGTTTGCAAACACACGCCTTCCAAGCTGCTTTGCACATCCCTGTAAGAAAACTAACTTGGCATAGATTTAGTAAATGTTCCAGTGTTGTTTACTTCAGTTTGGAAGGACTGTGTTGGCCTTCTGTGTTGGAAAAAATGCATTATTGAAATGCTGTAGTAAATGTTTTGCTTAGAGAACAGTTTGAGTGAGCTCAACTGTCAAAATTAAACCCTAGGTGTAAGCAGCTGTACCCAGAGCTAGTCATTGCATGTTTCCAGGACAGAGTAATTTTTGGATGCTTTGAAATGTACAAATTCATTGTATGTTTTTAAACAAGCTTCCCAAGTTGTTTCCATCTCCTCCCACAAATCGTACCCCAGCATTAAACAAAAATAAAGGGTAGGTGCAAAAGGAAAACATAAATTGACACCATATCGGGTGTTCTTATTGAGACCCTCTGAGTGTAAATAAGAGGGCAGTTAATTCCATATCTAAAACGACTTGAGTTTTCTAGGTCCTGGGGATTGTTTACCTCTAGAGAGTCAGTATGTGAACAGAGTGTAGTTGGGCAGGCAGGAGTTTGGGAATTTGGAGCTTCATCTGTTACAGGGTGGGACAACTATATTTTAATTGGAATCCCTGAACTGTGTTTTAGCTGCATACCTGCTCAAAGATTTTTGGTTATAACTTTGCCTGCTTATTGTTGAGGAATAAATTAAGCTTGCAGATGACACCAAGTTGGATGGGAGTCTTGATCTGCTGGAGGGTAGGAAGGCTCTGCAGAGGCATCTGGACAGGCTAGATCAATAGGCCGAGGCCAATTGTGTGAAGTTCAACAAGGTGAAGTGCCGGGTCCTGCACTTGGGTGAGAACAACCTCTTGCAGCACTGAAGGCTTGGGGAAAAATGGCTGCCTGTTGGAAAAGAACCTGGGAGTGCTGGTTGACAGCCAGCTGAACATGAGCCAGCAGTGTGCCCAAGTGGCCAAGAGGGCCCATGGCATCCTGGCATGTATCAGAAATAGTGTGGCCAGGAGAGTGATTGTCCCCCTGTACTCAGCACTGGTGAGGCCACACCTCAAATTCTGTGTTCATTTTTGGGCCCCTCACTGCAAGAAAGTCATTGAGGTGCTGGAGCATGTCCAGGGAAGAGCAGTGGAGCTGGTAAAGGGTCTGGATCACAAGTCTTGTGAGGAGCAGCTGAGGGAGCTGAGGCTGTTTAACCTGAAGAAAAGGAGGCTTGTGGGGAAATCTTACTGCTCTCTACCTGAAATAAGGTTGTAGCAAGGGTGGGTAGGTAGGTAATAAGAAGTAGAACAAGAGGAAATGGCCTCAACCTACACCACAGGAGGTTTAGATTGGAAATTAGGAAAAATTTCTTTACTGAAAGGATTGTCAGGCATTGGAACAGGTTGCCCAGGAAAGTGGTGGAATTGCCATCCCTGGAAGAGTTCAAAAAATGTGTAGATATGGTGCTTAGAGACATGGTTTAGTAATGGACTTGTCAGTGCTGGGTTAATGTTTAGACTCAGTGATCATAAAGGTCTTTTCCCACCTTAATGATCACGTGATTCAAGATACATGAATGGGCTTTAATATTAATACTTTGCAGTTTTTGTGGGGTTTTTTTTGCTTCGTAACAAACAGTTTATATATTTGGAAAACTATTGATCAGCATATATCTTCAGGTACCCCTCAGCATCTGAGTAGCATGGAAACATAAATTATGGATGCTTGCTGTTTTCCCATGGGATAGGAGAGCATTAGTAGTCATTAACAGATATGGAAGACTGAAGCCAAGGAAAGCAGAGCAATATGATCACATAAGACATCTCTGTCAGGGCTGAACCCTGTCTCTGGTCTTCTCAAATTCCACACAGAAAGCTGCCCTTTCCTGAAAGGCATCCTGTCTGCAAGGCTGGACTATGTTGCAGGTACTGACATTAATCTTCCTCCTCCTGAAGGTTATGTTGCCAACATTCCTATCGAAATGCTGACTGGGAGTCAGCACGCTGGCATTTAGCCATTGTGGTGTTTGAAGTGGCATCGTGGTGTTTAACGCCAGTTGGGTGACATAGGGCTGCTAATTTGTAAAGCTGAATCTGTTTCTGCCTCAACTCTGGCAACTGCTCTTGAGGATGAAAGCTCTAAGAGTGTGAGACACTTACCTTTAAGTGCATGTAGAAAATATTTAGGGTTGTCTGCTTGGTAAGCTTGATGAAAAATGGGGAAGGGACAAGATAAATAATAATGTGCAGTAAATGCTCATGTCCTCTTTTGTCTGGTTTTAAATGGTACAAATAGATAACAGTATCAGTTGGAAAGCTCAGGTGTGAAGTATGGTAGGAGCAGAGTTCTCTCCTAGATTAGTTTTATGTGTTAAGTGATAGGAAATGTTCCTGTGTGGTATTACTGACAGCCTTGAGTGGCTGGCAGGAGTGTTTTAAATCCAAGATTGAATTCCTTGGCTTTCTGCTGAGTTTCTAGTTGAATATATTTGCATTATCAGAAGAAGTTGGCTGACTTAAAGACATGCTATGCACAGACTTAAAGTATCTTGAAATAGTAGGGCTTGAATATCTTCTTTGCTTTCTCAAGGGCAAATTCTGCCACTGAACGTATGTTGTAGATCACATTTTAAGGTGTTTTTTCCCTGGCTCCAATTTTACTGCCCTTTACTTTGAGCAGCCTTTTTTCCCACTCTTTTGAAAAAGTGTAGTAGGATGTGGTTACTGAAATTACTGAATTTTGTACGTGGCTAACTGTGCCTCACTGAAGTAGGAAAATGTTACACATGGTTAGAGTAGAACAGAAATCAAGGTGATGTGTGATCATGTACAAATAGAAGTAAGATAACTCATTCCATCCTAGAGATAATGATGATCCTTGGCAACACGTAAGGTAGAGGAAATTGTTTGCTGTCTGCCTCCCTTTGTGCCTTACACTGAGTTGTGATACCACTTACCCACCTCAGTTTCTTTAGTTTCATAAATGCTGGTAAGTGCTCGGTTCTCCAAAGTAAGTGTCATCAATAATTCATTACCACGTAATTGCTGGAGCTGATTTCTGATTGATTTAGTAAGTGGGACACTAGGAAATGGTATTTTCCCCTGTCAGTCCCCCTTCACTGCTTTTGCCAGTGTTTCATGGGGGTATTGTCCACATGCCTTTTCCCTCTTACTCTGTAGATGCTTTGCCTTCAGGCCACAATAAAATTGGAGTAGCTTACAAAAAGAATGGGGCAAACAGCATCAGATGAGGTTGTGGATTTCTTTTTGCATCAGCAACGTGTCCAGGAAAGGCTGAACTGGAGACAGGCTGAACATGGAGGGCTTAGCCCTGCATGTATGACACACTGGCACTATTTGTCACTTCTGTTTCTCTTATTTGTTCAAATAGAGAGGCTATACCTAGACTGCTGTCTTTTCTTTTTGCTGGTGCTCAAAGTGCTTAAAGGTTTGCTGCTTTTGTCTGATGCTGTTGTCTGTAATGTAGTCTGAGAAGGCTATTTCAGTTGTCCCTTTTATATACCTACTTCATATCACACATGAGTTGTTTCTGATCATTTTCCATCATAATGAGAATACATAGTTTTGGAGTGGATGACAGTTGTGTATGTTTTGCTTTTTAAGTGAGGAATCATACCATCATACTTTCAATGGTATCATCAGAGGTGAGGATTTGGAATTATTAGGTTCTTCTTCCAGTGCTTCCTGATTACAAAAGAGTAAATGCTGTAGATCTCCCAGGGTGGAATAGAGCAGATTTATTTTCTGGACGCTGGAAAGGGGAACTTTAAAATAGATGTCCTGGAAAATATGTGGTGCTTATTTTTGTTAGCATAGGGTAGTTTCTGTTCTGTGTAAGAACTAAAATACAAATGGGGAAGCAGTGCAGTATCACAGTCTCACATATTAAGAAATTAAATGTGGGGAAGGACTATTCATTTATCTATATAACTTATCGCCTAGGGCTGCTGCAAGCATCTTTCATCCACTTTCTTCGGTGAAGGCCCAAAAGTAAGTAGCTACAACAGGACTTTAATCTGCTGATCATCTTCTTAAAATTTGGGACATTGCTTTACCTTGCAGAATCTGAACAGTTTAACCATGCAGGGTTTGGTAATGCAAAATATTCTCAAAGGCTGTGCTACATCCTAAAAACCAGCACACATTCTGTTGGAGCATGTCCCTTATCTGAGTCTAGTTTTCCAAGAAGACATTAAAGGGAAATGTGTAGTTTGTTTTTTGGGTTGGGGTGGATGTGGGTTTTTTTGTTTTGGGGTTTTTTTTGTTTAACATACATAGCTTCCAAATTGATTCAGTTCTATCTTAAACACACATCAAGAATTATTTTGTTACTATCTTTATAAATTTCTGGGGCTTTGTGTCCCAGTTCTTCAAAAAAACTTAATGAATATGTTTCAGTGCATTGACTTTTTGTTTTAAACTGCTATGACTATAAAAGTGAATTGAGAACTCAGTTCTTGGAGATAGCAGAATATCCTGAGTTGGAAGGCACCCACCAGGATTATCGAGTCCAACTCTTAGCCCTGCACAGGACAACCCTAAGAATCACACCATGTGCCTTGAGAGCATTGTCCAAATGCTTCTTGAACTCTGTCAGGCTTGGTGCTGTGACCACTGGAGAGACTGTTCCAGTGCCCAACCACCCTTTGTTGGTTTTAGTTTAAGGTGTTCTGATGTCTTTAAACTTCATTAAAGAGACTGGACTGGAAAGAATGTTAATGTCGATCAGCTGCTTTGTGCGGTTCCCTAAAGACTACTGCTCTCTTGTTTCAGTTAGCAAATGTCCTTTAAAAATTGTTGTATTTCAAAATGAAATTTCAAACTATGAAATATAATTGAAACTGAAAGAAGTTAATCTTTTCAGCATGCTGCACTTTATTCTATCTGTAGTCTGCCTTTTTTCAGGCAGAGAGGAGGAGACAAAAGATGCTATTATTTTGAGCGAATAGTGGTTCATGACTGAGTTGTTAAACTGAGAGTTTTGACTTGCAGGAGTTGCAGCTAGGATGCTTTGCACAGTAATATACCTGCACACTATGTTCCTAAATCGTTTCTTTAATGTATCAAGGAAATACTGTAGACCTTTCTGGGCAGCACATTGAGAAAGGAAAAATAGTATTTTTAAGGTCTGAGTGCAATGGCTTAAACCTTCACTTTCCACCAAAATAATTATACTTAACAGCTTCAGTGGAGCAGCTCCAGTATAAAACCAATGCAACAGAAGGAAGAATTAAGACTTGGGCAGTTCTATGAAGGAGGAGTATTTGGCTTTTGGTTCCCGGTGGCGGAATTTTTTTGCTCTGGTAGGGGGATACATGGGGGAAGGAAGCTTACACTGTCTCTGCATTTAAAGTTTTACTGTGGTTTTGATCTTGTCATGCAAATTTTTTTTGTGCTCAAAAAGTGTTTGATCCCAAAGCATTTCTGTTAGCATGTGCTTCTTGCCACCAGGGTGTTTCTGAAACACAGAAGGGAGGTTGACATGCTGGAAAAGTTGTGACGTCACCCGTCTCTGGCAGCTGCTGTGACTGACATGATAATCTGCTGTGTCTGAGCATGATGGAGAATGTCATCCAGGTACAGGGTTATCTGCAATACACTGAAAAGTTCTTAATAGCCCCTCAAATGATGACGGTAATGAAGCTGTAAAATTACCTTGCTGGTAACAGTCTCTGTGAGAAAGTCTTCCTGCATTTAGGATGAAGCCTTTGGACTGCTGAAGGATACTCTTGTACCATTGCTGATCATATGAGTAATCCTGGTGGTTGTGTAAGGAGAGAGAGAGCAAGAACGCTCCCTGTCAGCTTACGGCTGTCTGCCTTTGGGTTATTGTATCATAGACATTTTCACGTGACCTTTTGAGTTCATGCATGGAATGAATGAGTGTTATTTGTTGGTGGTAACGCTTCAGTTAAGTTTATGCAGTGGTCAGCTGTAAGGCCATCAATACTTAGGGTAATCCTTTTAAATTTATTTCTTGGAAAATCTGGAGAAAACACATCCATAGTGCAAAGAGCTAATGGATAATTTTAAGTGCTTATGGCTGAGCCACATCATCTGCTTTGTGTATGAAGCAGGACTGTGGTCTGGGACACTTACAGCTTGTATTTACAGAGAATGAAGTTTCTTGGTGCTAGAGTTCTGGGCAGGTTTTGGCATTACATTGTATTTTCTGTGGGTTTAGTTTTCCTTTTATACTTTTAGCTCATTCACAGAATATGGCTCAGTGTACCTGGTCAAAACTTAATACTATTTTTGTATTACCTTCCTGAATCAGAAATACCCATACACAAAATTTGTAACAAAGCAACAAGTGCAAAAATACTTCCTTTCTATGTTGCAGACTATATTGTGATGGAATATTTGAAAATTAATTGCATAGGAGCTGAAGAAAGTGGAAAAGACACATAGTAATCCTTTTTTGAGTGATTAAAAATGAAGTTCAATTAATTGTATTTATTTGTTGAGCTTCATACCTTTTTTCTTTTCCAAAGGGACTAACTCTTGAACAAAAGAATAGCTCTGTTGCTTAAGTAGAAAGCAAACACAATTAAAGATAAGTGCTTTCACTATAACAGTTAATTTCTCCTGCAACCACTCCAGTTACATGATTGTTAACAGCTAAATTATGGATGAAGTCTTCTGAAGGCAGTCTCTCCTGAATGTCAGCTATCCTCTTTTGTCTGGGCTAGTCACCAGGTCACAGGAGTCTCATTCCACATGAAGCAGTATGAGATGTAGACAGGCTTTCTTTCAGAGCTGAGGAGAGTGTGACTGACTTGTTGATATCTTTCACAAAACTCAGTTCTTCTGGTTCTTGAATGCAAGCAGTTTACTTTTGCGTTACAATGAATGATGAGCGTCCACTTGCATGGGGGTCTCTGATAACAGAACATCTTGATGTATTATATAATCTATGAGATCACAGGTTATCCAGTAACTTCACCATGATGGTGCTTATCCTGGGTCTTAGACAGTATGGCTTACTGTCTTCTGCTAATGTGTAGTATCTCCTGCTAACAGGACTGTACAGCTATCCTGTTAAATTCCTGTGACAGGGTGGTGCTAAGCATTAGTGTTATAAAGATGGAAGCAGCCTTTTTTGGAAGCATCTTGAAGGATAGTGACATTTTTTTGTTTGTAATAAAAAGAAGATTAAAAGTGGTTCCAAGTTCATGGTTTGTATGATCTAAGCACAAGATTTGTCTTGGCCAAATATTTTTTGCTTTTGTAAGAGTGATTTTTGTGATTAAGTACTGATCTCCATTTCAGTGGAGAATACTTCAGTATCTTGCCAGTACTGGGAAGTAAAACTGAAGGGAAAATTTAGGGAAGATAATTATGTTAAATGTAAGCCCCCTCCTTTTTGTCTTGTAGAAGGAAAGTCTTTGCTCTCTTTTAATTTTGTTTTCCATTTGCTTTGCATCTTGTCTGATACAAAGGATGTGATATCTTTCTGAAGTGTTTAACTAATCTTCCAAAGTTATAGCAGGGTGTGTTACCTCAGAGCTTTTTAACCTCCCCTGTGAGGCCTGTTTCTCTGATCCTACTGAAATAGATTCAGAGAACAGGCAAAACCTCAGTGTTCGGATGACTGCAGTTTAGTGGGCTTTCCAACTGGGAAGGTGGGAGCTGTGACTGCAGCTCTTTGATGGAAGATCTGAACAGAATATGTCAGCTTGACTTTTGAGAAAAGTAGGAATTATTGCAGTAACTAGGAGTCAAAATGAGAGAAATTAAGAGAAATTAGTCTGTTAAGAATCTTGGGTGCCTTTTTAAGATCTTTATTGCTCCCAGGTGTTTTCAATTCAGGTTTCCCCAGGAGAAAAATGAGTTTTGAATGTTCAACAAGATTCTTTTAAATATGCACCTTTGTATTTAAAGAGAGGGTATGTGCGGCAGTGGATCTGGTGCTGAAAGACTGAATATCTTAGTAAGTCTGGAGTAAGTCTACTTAGGTAATTTGGTTGCAAAATGTAAACCCAAATGAGCATCAGCCAGTAGGAACTGTGAGTGGGTTGAGACATTGTTCTGCCGAGGACAAATTAGAGTTGTCATAACAGCAGTGATGCACTGACATGCTTGCTTATTGAAATGTGAGGGCTGGAGACTGCTTGGCTTTGTTGCTGCTTGCTGTACACTTAAGTGAAGTAGGAGGAACCTTGACTAGTGTCCCTGTCTGTGTTATATAGTGGTCTCTTTTGATGGCAATGGCTGTCAGCGTAGCACTATGTATTACCTACCAAAGTGTCCTTAAAAATATATATTACATACAGTTTTCATTGTCTTCTGAACTTCTTGCAGCATGTGGGAAGGACAGAAAGAAAGGTGCAAATTTGTATGTGAGTGGCAGTGGAGAGCCACAGTCAGAGCCAGCCAGTTTCTGAGTTCTTGAGGCTGTAAAAATAAGTTGAATATGGTTGTTATAGAGAAAATATGTTCAGGTTATCCTTGTATTCCAAAGATGTCTCTTCCTCCTTTTTTGTCTTACCCAGATTTGATAGCTGCTTGGCAGAAGTCTTGGCATTGCTTGGCACTAGCAATTCTCTGCTCATCAACTTGAAAAAAAAGACTGTTGAAACTCAGAAATGCACAGTCTTGAGCTGCACTGTCTTTGTCATTGTCTAGTCAATACAGTTCGATTTTTGTTATTTATTTCTTTCTGGAGATTTGGGGAAAAAATAGACAAGCTTTCATAAAGTGTGATATTTTTCTTTTAATTCTGATTAATCAAATACAGTCTCCACCAGTAAAAACACAATGTGTGAGACCCACTATGCTAGATTTACACCCTGCAGTTTTCAAACATTAGTTGCCCCTAAATTGGCAGAGTGACTGGAGCCAAATATACCTGCTTTGCAATTATATCTGCTGCGTTGGTATTTATGGGACTAGCCCACTAGGCCAACAAGACTCAAAATTAACCCTTAATGGCAGCATGCTGTTTCACTACTTCTCATCAAGGTGCTGAAGAACCTCTGTTATGGCCAGTCTCAGGTGCCACTGCAGTGGTAATTCTTGCTTTCTAAGAAGCTTGAAAAGAAGACTGGCAAATTTATGAACTTGGTGTATCCTAAGTTTCGGGTTGGGTTTTGTGTGAAAACAAATGTATCCTGCCTTGGAACCAAGTAATATGCACTTTGAAAATCAAAAATTTATTACTGGATATGTAAAATACATGTCTTTTGCCTGGGCATCTTGAGTTCTCCGACTTACTGAAATATGATGATTTTTGTTTTGTTATGAAAATTTTTGTGACGTTCCTGAGATCTTGTCTGTTTTTTCTGATCCCCATCTGTGCAACCCTGTAGGTGATTCCCCAGCCTGTCAGTTTGCTCCGCAGCCCTCCCAGCATTTGCTGGTTTGGTGGTCTCTGTCTGGACAAGCCTTCTTGCCGTCTTCTTCAGAAAGTACACTTTGTAGCATACCTAAATATGATGGGTACCAGGAGGAATGTGGAGTTTTCCCTTTGCTTAAACAGGAAAATGATGCATGGGGTTATAGCAAAGTTTTAAGAGATCTCCTGAGTTTTGATTTGGCTCAGTGGAAGAATACCTGATGCAAAAAAAGGTTGAACGAAGCCTTAAAAGGCAAGAATGGTTTTGTAGTTAACCAGAAACTTACTGATTTTTCTTAGCTCAGAGTTTGTCCACAGGATTGACTCATCTGAGTAGAACACATCCAGGTTTGGAAGCTGTAAGAGGCTTAAGTGAGACACCCAAAATATTTGGATTAGGGGCTGAAGTATTTAAATGCTTATTCTTTCTTGACTAGAGTGTACTGAGAAGCTTCTCTTTGACTTTTTGTCTCATGAGCACTTTCAGTAGGGTGGCATAACTTATTTTTTTCTTTTGAGACCAGGACAGATTTCTAAAGAGCAGGTGCTACCTTTTATTTTTTTTTTTGTATGTGAGAAACTGTTCAGAGGACTGTAAGAAGTAAAGGTAACAGAACGGCAGGAATTAAAGGAGAAGCAAAAAGTGGGAAAAGGAAGAAAGTTGGTACACCACATAGACTAAATCCTGGCCTGTTTCTTGTGTGGCCCTTTCCGGATGCACTGACTACAGTTGCCTCCACTGCTCCTGGGGAAACTATTTTTGTCATACGTAGATGAAAAGCTTTTCTGCTTTTTGCTGAATCTTCCTCTGTCTATCTTTATTTCAGTATTCACTCTTCACTGTGCATTAGATGCAGCAACTGTTAAAAAAGCCAAAATCCAAGATTACCTATGTTGCAATCAAACTCCTGATTTTACCGCTAACTCGAAAGCAGTTTGCACTATGTGGTGCGTGGATGGTATCTTGCTGTGGCAGTATCTGCTGGAAAGAATTGGTCACCAGTGCCTTGCAGGAAGATTGCACACCCACACTGTGCACCCCACATTAATGTTCTGTGTGTGTGGAGGCACTGTATTCATTCCTGTACAATGGAACAACATCATTGCTCTTGGCTGTGGCTTCTGGTACAATGAATAAGTGAAACAGATAATGTGAAACTAAACTTCTGTGAAAAGAATGAGCCCCTCACTTCAGTATAATCCCTGCCATATATCTTCCTAACAGCATGTTTACTATTGACAAAAATGCAAATACTGTTTATTTTTCTGGTTTTGCTTTGCTTACAGAAAGCAGCAGCAATCTAATCTGTGCAGCAAACACTGAGTCACTTTATTTTCTGTATAAATTTTTATTATTACTGTATGAAGCACATCAAAGAGCTCAGTTTGAATGGGAGAAAATCACACTTTAAGTAAGTGGTTATAAAAGCTGTTATTTTTCACTTGAAGAGATTATTTTCTAGGTCTCTGGTAGTGATTATGGGAAATTTCCAACTTCAGATAAATAACCATTACTTGTATACATCTGTCATTCCTGAGCCCCATCTTCTGCCCTCACTTAACTCTTTTTAAGGCTTGCCTAGTGGAGGACATGTGACCAGAGCTACAGAAAAAGGTCAAATGTACAGTCTTCTATAAAAAGAAAACTCTCAACTTTAATGTAGTGGCAAAATCTCTTCAAACAGACCTTTAGGGCATGACATTTGAAGAGGCTTGTGTTACACTGTTGAGTTAGACCAGTATGTTAGTAGTGATATACAAAATAGTGTGAGAGTGGAGAGAGGTCCTGGACAGTCTAAAGGGTATTGCTGTGGCTACACTATGGCTTGACATGTTTTCATATATAGAGAGTGGATGAAAATTTGCTGATTGTAACCCAACCCTGTGGTCTTCTGAAATCATGGCTCTGTTTTGGCTTGTTATGTTGAAATTGTTTTTTCTAATGCTGTCCAGTTCTGCATTATGATTGTGGCTGGTGAGAAATGAGTTGCCTTTCCCCTGCTAAGTTCACTTTGCACCGTATTTTGTCACCCAGCTCACATCGTCTTCATGTATGCCCTCTTTTCAGTCTTGTTTCTTTGTTGATTTATCATTCCTATTTAAAGAAGTTATCATCTGTTTCTAGATGATGCTTCTGTTTAGGAATAGTATCCCAACTTCACTTGGGTGTGTGCTGTCACTAGCACCTAGTACAGTCACTTTCCTTGACTCTGATTGTCTTCTGGTAGTTCTCCTAATTTTAACTGTTGCTTCAGTGTATTGTTTGGAAAAACATTCTTGTTCCTCTTCCAGATTTTTTTAGGAGCCTCAGGAGAGGGGTTTCTGGTCTCCTTGTTTTCTGTTCTTAGGGCAAGACTTCAAAGCAGGAACTGAGTTGCCTTCCTAGGGTAGGGAAGTCTTCAGATCTCTCTCTTGTCTAGATTAAAATCATGGTTTTCTGTCATCAGTCTCCTCAGACTTGGAAATTAGCTCAGTGTTGTTGACTGAGATGTTATGAGTTTTTTCTTTATTGTTTAGGACATTGCTGATATTTTGTTTTGTTACTCTGTCCTGCATCCTGGCCTTTCTTGCACTGGATTCCTCTGTGGAGCCTCCCATCACAGCTGTATATCGCAGGCTCTTTTTAAGGTGTGACCTTTTCATGTAGTCACAGAGCCCAGGTTCTGCCCTTGTTACCAGTACCACAGCTTACTCTTCCCTCCTGATGTGCTGTGCTGACATGCAGTCAGATGCTAAATGCAAACTCTCCAGATGGGAAGATATCTCTACTGTCTCTATCATCAGGAAGATTATCATTACCATAACTCATTATGGTTTGCTTTCTCCACTGTGCCTACAAAGTGAGTTTGCCTTCAGAGCCCTGCACAATTTGTTTTTAGCACACCTGGGAAATGGTCATTCACCAGTATTGAGGAATACATTTAGAGCAGGTAGCTGGGTGTGCAGCTGCAGTGGGAGCTGCTTGTTGTACCCTGGGGTAAGGGGAAATGGCCAGAGCTCCAGGCAAGAGGCAGTAACCCTTTGCACAGCAAAGGGCACAGAGACCTGACTGGACACTGGAAGATACAGCAGGAGCTGAGGACTCAGCAGGAAGACCCCAGCCTATCAGGGGATATACAGGGTGAGGGTATAAAAGCCCAGGGATTCCTTTGTTTGGGATATCTCCCTGGAGGCACCAGCTCAAGCTGGTTTTGTATTATGTATCATGATTAAATTAGTTAAAGGAACCAGGGGTTTGTGACTCTGCTGTGGGAAACCCTGGGTCGATCCTGTAAGGAAACCTTGTCTGATGGTGTGAGTGGAGCGTGTAGAGAGACAAGTGGGCCACTGGAGCCACCCGCTGCAAAGGGGCTTCAGTCCTAGCAGGGAAAGTGTCTGGTGGTGAGAGGAGGAGTCACTCAACAGAGTGACTCCTGGGTGATCAGACTGAAAAATTTCTTTAACACCAGTAAGATGTCAGCATAGGATACCAGCCTTCACCATCTACATGTTTGCTGGGACACAGCATGGCGTGTCGGGTTCTGATGTGCAGCTTTCCTTGCTGGGGAAGACTTTGATAAACATTTACCAAGACAAATTAGTGGTTTTAAAAACTTTACCATTTAAAGAAGGGATTGTGGCATAGTTTTTAAGGACAAGGAACTTCATGAGACTAAATGATGTCTGTTGGAGTTGAAAATGGCAGGAGTGTTTGTTTTAGGTTATCTGATTTAGCGTGAGAAAAGGCTACAGTCCTTGTCTTGTTCTTAATTTGGGGGCATGTATGTTTCTTTCTCTGCCATGATGGCAGGTGCTCTTGAAACTTTTTGATGGGTTGATTCAGACAGCATTGAGAACTACAGGCTCTTAGGTTAACTTTTTTTAAACTTGCTGCTCACCTGTGATAGATTTTATGCAACTAGAGAGTAAGAGGAAGGGCAGGAATGTATAGCCAGGGTTGAAGAAAGATGAGGCTGTTTTATATCAGCTTCAGTTGTTGAGGACATGCACCTTTAGCTAATAGAAGCTATGTACAAAAAGCAGCAGTTAGTTTAACACAAAGCTTCTGTCCCTGATTAGTGATGCTGTTCTGTAGTGTCATCACCATGTGAATTTCGACTCTTAAGGTCTCTGAAGGAGCAGATGTTGTCTTTTTAGTTGGGTGGGGTTTTTTCCATCACTGGGTGAACCATTCCTTTGCCTACAGGTTAACAATTTCTGTTTATAGTTTGTTTGGTGTTTTTTTGTTTTGTTTTGTTTGGGGGTTTTGTGTTCCACTCCCCCCCCCCCAACATGTAGCTCTTGTTTAAACTGCATTCACTTGCAATGGTTGATTCCAAGTGTGATCTGTGTGGTGGGACATAAGACTACAGAAATACTAAATATTCCTCTCAGTGCTGAATGACTACTTAACTGGAGAAGGGGCAAAGTGATACCTCCTTAGCATCTGGTTGAGGGATGAGATCAGAGTTCTTCCTTTTCAAGGTGCTCCCCTTACGTGTTTTTTTACAACTGCATATTTGGGCATTGTTTTTGTATGTTGGGATATAAAGAGGGGTAATGTGTCCACTGTCAGCTACCAACTCCAAAGGACTTCAGTGTTTTTTATGCCTATAAGATACAGCATACGGTAACCACTGCCATAGTGAAATTCTCCTAGAGCAACTGACATTATAGATTAATTTTTTCAGAGAATTAAGACAGGCTATTGCAGCCTCACAGTTAACTGCTGCCAGTCCTTATGATTACTTTTCCTTGAAGCAGCGCTTTAATTTATTGTTGTATGGCACAACAGAACAGCTTGAAGTACCACCTGCATATGGGAAAATAAACTAATAGTGAATTTAGTTGTTTTTTCCAGACAGAACAACCCTGGGATTTTTCTTATGTTGTGTGTAAGACCTAAAAGAATTTGCCCAGCTAGTAAGGCTGAACATCCCAGAGTTTGCACAGCTAACCATCATCTCTGAAAGCCCCTAAGTGCAGGTAATTCAATACATGTTTTTAAACATGTGGTTATCAGCAGTCTTTTATGGCCTTTTATATCTGCACAGTGCAAAAAAAAAGTCCTTGCAGAAACAAGTCTGAAAGAGTGATTAAAACCTTTGATCTTTGGAAGTAAATGTTCTGATTTTGTGATTGGGAAACTTAATTGTGGTAGGTAGATTTTTTTATTGACATGGAGTATCATGTGAGAAAATTTAAACCAAGCTCCTCCCAGTTGTTAGAAATACAAAAAAACCCCAAAAACTACACAGTGCTTGTTGTTAAATGGAAATAGTCTTTTTTCATCACTTCACTTGTTGTATGTTATTGCTTTAAATTTGATGCTGAATGAATCAGACACAGTCTTGCTGCTGCCACAGTTCAGGCATGATCTCAGTATTTTCCCAGCAGAATGTCAGCTTGGTCTGGTTTTTGGGAGATTGGAGTAGTGTGATGGGACACATGAACTTGTTATCTCCTCCTTTAGCCCTACTCCCCATTTAATTTCTCTTAGGTTCAGCTGTTTGATACAAACATTCCTGTTTGACTACTCATTACAAGTAGTTACATGTCTATTGCTAAAGCAGACACTGAGATAATGAAATCTAAATTCTGCCCCAAGATCTGTTGTAGGTCTTCTGCATTATTGTGCAAAAATCCTTCAGTATTTTCTTTTTGTGAAGACAAAAATAATGTTTTTCTCAGGGTGGAGTTATAGCAGCATGTCATAGAACCAGAGAATAAGCTGAGCTGTAAGGGACCCATCGCGTCCAGCTTCTGGCCCTGCACAGGACACCCCAAGAGTCACACCATGTGCCTGAGAGTATTGTCTTGCACTCTGTCAGGTTTGGTGCTGTGACCACTTCCTTGGGGAGCCTGTTCCAGCACCCAAACACCCTCTGGGTAAAGAACCTTTTCTTGATACCCAACCTAAATCTCCCCTGACTCAGCTTCCTTTAGTCCATGAGAGTGAAGAGATCGGTACTTGCCCTTCCACTTTCCTTCATGAGGATGTTGAAGACCACAATGAGGTCTCCCCTCAGTCTCCTCTTCTCCAGGCTGAACAGACCAAGAGACCTCAGCTGCTCCTCACATGGCTTCCCCTCAAGGCCCTACACCACCTTCATTGCCCTCCTTTGGACACTCTCTGAGAGCTTAATATCTTTCTTATATTGTGGTGCCCAAAACTGCACACAATATTCAAGGTGAGGCTGCCCCAGTGCAGAGCAGAGTGGGACAATCCCCTCCCTTGACCGGCTGGCGATGCTTTGCCTGATGCCCCCCAGGACAGGGTTGGCCCTCCTGGGTGCCAGGGCACTGCTGACTCGTATTTGCTTGCCATTGATAAGGATCCCCAGGTCCCTTTTAGCAGTGCTGCCCTCCAGTGTCTTGTTCCCAAGTCTGTGCATCCAGGGTTCCCCTGTCCCAGCTGCAGAATTCAGCACTTTCCCTTGTTAAACTTCGTAGAGTTGGTGTCCTTCAAAGGTATTACAAGTACGTGTTTCAATCTTTGCTTCTTCTTTAAGGAAGTGATCTATGTAGCTTTAGCTTGGATAAGAACAGCATATAATCTCCATTTGATATTCATGCTGGGGAATGCTTCTCTTTCAAGGTGCACCCAGCTCAGTAATCTAAGCTATTACTTCCTCCTTTCCTCTACTTCCTTTTTCTGTTTAAACCTGTAGTTTGAAGCTGTGTTCACTCTGCACTGTTAATGGCCCATAGCCTGTTTCTCTTCCAACACACTAACTGTGCTGAGCCCGCAGACCTGGGAGGGATGTATTTTTGGTGTGTACTCAAGCAGCTGCACTGCTGCTGAGACAAGCAAATGTGGAAGCTTTAGTGAAATGCCCAGTTCCCCCAAATATAGAATCCAGCCATGAAGGCTGCAGGATTAAAGTAAGCCTGTTCACCTCGGTTTACTTCCTGTATGTGTTGTTGCAAGGAAAAATCAAATGGTTGTTTATTAGGGAATGGGTTAGAAGATTATATTTAATTAAGGCACTTGCATGGCTAACTGCTGAAATGTAGGCACTTACTATAGGAAATATGCCAATTGCTTAAACTAAGGCTGTAAGATAGTTAGAAGAAGATATTTATTCGATGCATATTGTATTATTTAGGGGGTGGACCATGATTTGTTAATTGATCTCCAGTTCAATGAAGGCTGCTTTTGCTGTGAGGAATTAATGGTGAATGATGAGCATCAGATAGTAGTCAGTGTGCCCCGCCACAATAGTTTTTCTGTCTAAATTGAAAGAAGCTATCCTTTTTAGTGCTTTAAAAGGGTTTTCCCACTGACTTTGACTTGCCACAGTAATATTTAGTGTTTAATTTGAAGTAACCACAGGAGTTTCTGATCTTTTGGCTAGGACTGATCCATTTTTTACAGTGAAAGTGCTAGATACTGAATATATTGCGTCTCGTGGGTAGTGGTTGGAAAACTGAGGGAGGAGAAGTTGAACCTAATCAGTGAGCAGTTCCTTGAATAATCGCTAATTTGCCTGCTGCTTCAGTGAAGAAACATTTTTGAGCACTTGTATCGCAGTGGAACTGTCAGTCTGCCTGTACAAATAACTCGTAACTTCTGATATAGCGCAAGCAGTGTAATCGTCAGGCAGTTTAAATGAGGATGGGGAGGGATAGGGATTAAAACTGTCCAAGGGGATTGAAGTTGTCAGTTAATCACTGGCAGATGTCCTTTACTCATGGCAGATGGCTTAGGTGTTGTCAGAGGCTTCATGGCAGAGCAAGAGAGAGCTTGTCTTGTTCTTTGCTTCGCAAAGCCAGCCTGAATGTGCACTGGCATGCTTCTCTTCTGTTCTGGCAAGATACCTTTGCAGCAGTGCATAGGAAAGCCAATCAAACTGAAGACAAGCATTTATGAGAATTGATGTGATACACTTCTGAACATGCAAACAATTTTTTTGGGTAGTATCAAAGGTGTTTATTTAAGAGATGGAAAATAAACGTCATCGTCATTGTTGTATTTTCCTTACCTTTTTGGTGCTGTTAATAGGCAATCGTTTTATGCCCTACATGCTTGAATTCAGTATGGGCACCTCCCTCTTGAAAACTGGTGGGTGTGTAGTAGTGTAGTAAAGAGGTTGAGCAAGTTTGTTGCCAGAGTCTCTTTGGGTGGCTGCACAAGAACTGACTTTGATGTTCTCCCATAAGCACAAATTGTCTCTGCCTTCGGTTTCAGTGTAGTGAGTGTTAAGCCAAGTCTACCTTAATTCCACCGGTGTTATCTTGCTGACAACACACTTCTTTTGCCAGTGAAGTTTGTGCATGCACATGTTAAACTGAAGTTTATAGGCAAGGCATAATGTTTCGAGTTTGTTCATGCTCAGCTTTTGAATTCCTCTTCTAGGTGCATCACCTGCATTAGTAGATCTCTGTAAAGCAGATGAGTGAGTCAAATGCTTCACATCAACATAAAGAAGTATGATAAGAAACATCTGTCCTTAGTGGCTAAATTTACAGAAGCAACTGGATCTGAATGTAAGCATTTGGAAATAGTTTTGCATTCTCTGAGGAATCAAATCCTGAAATAGCCTACCAGTTGCTTAGCACCGCTTATTTGCTGTCTTTTAAGATGATGGAGGAAGATCAAAAAGTGTATGCTTAAGTCTGCTAATATTGCTCGCTTTTCTTTAGTTGTGATGTGCATTGAAGATATGTCTGTTTGATGCCATCTTGCTGCAAATTCCAGCTACTGACTTTCTCTAGTCTCCTTTTGTTTTCACATGTTGCAGATTTCAGTAGAGGTAGAATGGATTTCTGATATGCTTAAGTCAAACCTGGTGTGGATTTACACCTGGCCAGAGTTTAATCAGCCATTAGAAATGAATTCAACTATGGAATGTAATGCGTGCATTGTGTGACAGGAAAGTATGAGTAACCTTTCAGCCTCACAGCTACATACCAGTCTGGATGAAAATAATTCTCTTCACATGTGAAAAACTTTAAGCACAGATCCATTGAAAGTATCCAGTGAAGATCCCATGGTTTCCACAAAAGACATGCCAAAGTTTTGGCAGTGAAGAGTTCGTGCTTGGTGATAGATCCTTTTTCCCAAGAGGCTGAAGTTACTGGCATTGTTCATGAGGGTGTTGAACGTGTAAGTGTTTTGTATTTCTTCCTCAAAATCTTCTTGGCCAGGCTGAGTGCCTGTTCTTACTGATTATACTTTCTGATACAGAGGCAGCTGTGTTCTTAGTAGTGATTTGTTCTGTAATGTGCACAGTTCTCTGGAGTGCTTTCAGGTAAAAGGTGGTTTTATGAAAGATATCCTTGACTTGCTTTCTTAAGACAGGGTGAAGTGCTTGCTCAGTTTGACTTGTCCTTTTATTTATTTTTCCCTGATTCTTTTTCAGGGAATATTAAATATTTAGATGCTAACGTTTTTGAAAGTAGCTGCTAAAACAGATTGATTTTCCTTATTCGGTCCCCTTCACAGTGAAACATGAGTCCCTTTTTTTTTTAATCCAGCCCAGATGGTGTGCTGCTTAAAGTGAGCAATGTGTTGCAGTGAAAATGGACTACTTTCCCCTTCTTTCCTTCCTCCTTTACTTAACTGAATGCATCCGTGTAGCTCATATTTGGGTTGAATTCAAAATTAGTCAAAGAGGCTGCAGGGTAAATATGTCAGCTATTGGAAAGCCAACTCTGCCAGATTGAAGGAATTTCTGCCCCTGCCAACAGACAGTGCAGCAAGTTGGCTACACAAAACCTGACATCTTTATGGACCTTGTTAGAAAACCGGACAAGATGATCTGAGTTGGTCCTTTCCACTTTTAGTGTCTGTCTCGTGTGTGTCTGTAACACTGCTCCTCATGTGTACGGATCCCAGAGCCATGCAGTGGGCTGTGTGCTGAGTAGGCAGGAACCTTGCATTCCTGAGTGCTGGGAGATGATGACTGCACTGAGAGTTTCTTTGAGGGTCGTTTTAAATTCATTAGAAAAGACTTGCAAAGTGAGGGAAGCGAAAGGATCAATATGATTTAAAACAGCTCCACATGTGCTGTTGTTTTGACAGTTCTTTATCCATCAATGGATTTTTTGAGCATGGAGTAATGCATGAAACAAGTTTGTAGATGTGTTGACTATGACTCTCAAGTTGCTGTCTGTAGCATGTGACTCTCCTAGCAGCTGATGGAAGTCATGTTTTAAGAGAAATGTTGCTTTGAAACAGGATTGAGTCAGTGCTCCCGTGTTCCCATTCTGCAGCAAAGCTTGTGTGGGGCTGTCTGCAAGTAACTTGATCTGCCTCTGTCTTTTGTTTCCTGTTTGGTGAAGGGGTTAGTAATACATCCTTGCTTTAAAAGAATATTGAGGACAAATTTACTGTATGACAAAGGAAATCCTATAAACAAACAACTTACCGGATGGCGAATACAATTTGATACATGTTCCTGGAATGTTGCTTCAATTTAATAGCATAGAAGTACATAATTTATTTTAAAAAGTTGTTAAAAGTAACAGGGTCTTGATAGCATGTTTTTAGGGTGGGGGTGTTTCTTGTTTGTGTTTTTTTTTTTTTCTGAAACTCTAAAAATTTCTAAAATTGCATAGCTTGGCCTAAATTTTTTCATTAAAGGAATGTGGAGATCATGGTGAAAGCTCTTAAGGCAAGATGACAGCAGCAGATCTGACAGGAGCTGAACTTTGGTTATTCTGCACAGGAGGTGTTACAGAGCTTGAGATGCATCCAGTTATGTGTTCTCTCAAGAACACCATGATGCTTAGTGGGGAGAAGACAGTTCAGTACTAGAGCAGATAGCTGTGGGACATAGTGTTGGTTCTTGTCTAGCAACTTGCCCAAGTCACAGAGAAGTCACACTGAAGGGTTCACAGCAGGATTTTTCATTTTAAAATAGGTGCTGGCTTCCATGTGGAAGTGCAGCAGGTTGTTTGAGAGGTGTAAGTCTGAGGCTAGACAAGAAGGTAGCGCAGAGCAACAGAGAGAGAGGTGCCATGAGACTGGCACCTTTTGATGTTCCTGCCAAAATGTGCTGCCTAGTTGCTTAGATTCTGAGAGAGCAAAAGCCTCAGTAATTTCTAATTCTCTTGTCAAGCTTGAAAAAGCTGTTTTATATCAGAGATTTATTCTTAGTCAGGACATTTCAGTTTTGTAGCATCTGAAATCTTACAAGTTGTAATAAAAGTTATGACAATTATCAGGAAAGTCTTCCTGTGGTACCATTCTGAACTGAAAGCTGTTTTTTTGGAAGGACTGTGGAGAAGGGAGTTAGATTCTGGTGTTGAAGCTCTTAGATGCTTTATAACTAACTCAGAACATGGTATATTGACATTGCAAAGAATACCCAGGTATCTCATTTCTGTCATATCTTGATCTGACAATGGCATCCCATAATTTTTCACCTGTTGCAGGTGGAGGTGGTGTCAGTGCACTGGGAGTTGTTTGCTATTAGGAGGTTGTGTAAATGCTGACAACTTCACCCTGTAGCTGTTTGAGTGTGGCAATTTTTGTTTGGTCATTACTGATCAGGTACACATCAATGATACAAAGACTGATCTGAATGTGTACAATGACTGGTGTAGGAGGAAAAAAACCCACCATAAACAACAAAAAAGCCCTTGTTGGTTGAACACGGAGCTGTGGAACTTAATTAACAGTGATGGCTGTAAGGCAGCAGTAGCCTGGGAGTGGTTATTGATGTGTCTGGTGTTTCATGGCAGGAGTATCCAAGGATGAACTGTTGTCATTGCTGATTTAAATTTAGGGTCTAGGACACCAGGCAGAGTTGGGTATGGCTTTTCCCTGGGAGCTGCTGGGAGCAGTGAGGGACCCTGGCTGATTAGGTTGGAGCCGTGCTTGTTTCCAGTGTGCTTTAGGTTGTAACAGCATTGAGAGCAAACCCATTACTTCTCCATGGAAGAGCAGTGATGCAGGGAATGAAACTGAAGTTTAAATGAAACTGCTAAAAGACTTCTAATGGCCAGCTGTATGCCTGGGCATGCTTTTTGGTGGCTGTCCCTCTCTCTCTAAGGTGCTATAGCAGCAGAGTTAGGGGTGGCTCTGGGTGTGTGGCCACTGGCTCAAATTGCCCACCTGCCTCGGAACACCTTATTTCCACCTTTTCCCCTCCCCCCCCCCTCCAAACTACCTTGTCTTTTAACAGTTTAGGGCAGATTCCCATTAAGGCATCTGCTCTGCGCTGGCAGATCCTTGAAACATCCCCCGGAGAATCAGCCATTTGCAAGAAATAACATTTGAGATGAAATACATTGTTTGGGGCAGACACAGGCTTAAAGGAATTACCTCCCTGAAGCATTCCTATTGTGTCTTTTGAAATAGTGATGTGAAACTTAGTAGTTTTGCCTGTGTCAGGGATGGAAGATTTTGAAACGCTGTGGGGAAGAAAGGGAATGATCTACATTTGGCTGATTCAAGAGTTTCTGGAAAGCCTCATGCTCTAATCATTCTATAAAGCTTGTTATTTTGGCAGGTCAGTTCTCCAAAGATGCCCATACAAAGCAAATTCTTCCCTCATGTCCTAGCAGGAATGAGCTAGGAAAGGGTCTTCCCTAAACTGCTGATCCTGGCACTTGTGATCTGCTGTGTGCCCTGTGCAATGCTGAAAAGTGGGGTACTCACCTTGTTGTGTTTATAGCGTTTTTCCTTGCCCTTCAGGCTTTCCTGGAGAGAGTAAGAAGTTGGACTCCAAGAGCAGCAGGAAACAAGCTAGTGTAGGTTGGACAGTGGAGGGAACTGTCTGCAGCTCTGCCACTCCCTCAGAGTTCCAAAAGTAACATGGTTATCCTCAAAACAGATAAATGATAGGTAAATGGTTAAGCTTTGTGTCAACTTAATTTGTTCTTTCTGGTTTTGAACAATGAAGGTATGCAGGCTGGTGGGGGGCCCATATTTTTGTGACAACTCCACCCTTGCCTGGGGAAGGTTTGTATTTCTAGTTTTTTGCTCTGTCAAGTGCATATTGCCTCAGACAAGTCTGGAATATGATGGGAAGATGAGGGTAAAGATATTCTTTCTCCCATTCTCTGCCTTGTTGTGCAACTTCCCCCCACCTCAGCAACAGGTCATGCCATTTTGGTGTTCATTAAAAACTGTTGAGTGTCGTCACCTTCCTTCACTGAAGTTTGTGTTTCTGTGATACCTGCATTCCAAAAACAGTGCACAAAGTCAGAAAAATGGTAGATTAAAATGATATATGAGAGCTGTGTTTAACCTTGAAGGCAAATCTCTAGATTTCTCTCTTTCACTGTTCTCTTGATCACCAAGATCCTGCTACTGAACCCCCTGCACTTGGCACGCTCTTAGTATGCCAACTGCCTTACTAGCCTGTGGAGAGATGTATGCCAGGGGACTGTATTAACTCTAAGAAGCTCAATTCTAGCTTTGATCAGCAGCACTATGTTTAAAACTTACTTGAAAACCTAGTATGAATTACTGTATTTCCTAGTGCATAGCCCTTGGGTAGCAACAATAACAAAGTATTCTGCCAGCCAGGTACTAATCTAACAAAAGCAAGGGGCTGTAGAGCTGAGTTCATGTAACCCCATCTGTTTTACTTCTGTTTGGACTGACCCTGTGAAGAAGAGATTATTTTTTTCTTAAAAACAAATTTTATTTTGACCCGAGTATACATAGAAGGCTTACATGTAGGTTCCTGGAGAGAAAATAGCAGGAGGGAAATCTGCAAAATGGAGTGTGAGAAGGAAGAACAGATAAAATGATAATTTAAGAGAAAGAAAGTAATACCAAGTGTCATGCTCAGGATGCTGATAGGATAATGACAAAATAAATAGGGTCAAGATCCATATTTCATCTTCATTCAACCACTGAAACAGTTTGCTCAGTGACTGCTTTTGTTGCCTTTGTTAAAATCGCCTGTAAACTTACCTCTCTTTCATTTGTCGCAGACAGCCAACTGTTGCCTGGGAATAACTTCACAAATGAATGCAACATTCCTGGAAACTTCATGTGCAGCAATGGACGCTGTATCCCAGGAGCCTGGCAGTGTGATGGGCTGCCAGACTGCTTTGATGACAGCGATGAGAAGGAATGCCGTAAGTGACCATTGCTGTGACCTTAACATTCTTTATATCACAAGGCTTGGCTAAGTAGTGTTACTGGTGTGTTCTGTAGTGCGTGTTAGGTAAGTAACAAAGCTGCTGCCAGTTTCTTAATTTAGATGTTGTTAGAAAAAAATTACAGACTTTATTATTTCAGGTCTTCAAGGTTCTTCAGTGTCCCATGTAGTTTCATTACATGTATACTTTATAGAGGTTTTCATTACACTTAATCTGAATTTATCAGAAGCTTTCTTTCCCAGGACACTTCCAAGACATTATTAGCTTTGCTTAAGGAGCAGAAGGAAAAAAGAATAGCTTCTTTCAAATTACCTGAATAGAAATAATGTGTTGTTAAATGCTCTTGCTTTTTTAACTTGATGCCTCCACTTTTCCCCCTGTTATCCATCCTTTTAAGTAAGGGAGCTTTAATAACTGTACTGTGGAAAACTCCATATATAGTTCTGCTTTAAACCAGTGAGCTTTGCTCTCTTTCTAAAGCATTAAAAGTATCTGTACGAAATATCTAGTGTTTTGCAGGCCTTATAAGGCACCAGGCTTGTGTTGCAACATTGAAGACAGGTTGATTTAACTTTTTTTTCTGCATCTTAGGAAAGGATAGGTCTGTTGTAAAGATTGATTATTATCATGCATATCTGTTTAAACCCTATCAGAATTTATATTATTGGGAGCTTTGGCAAGAATAAAAATATCCAAAGTTCAACCTGTACCTTTCAGTGAGATGTTCCTGATGACAACAGCTGGGTGACTCAGGTTCCTCATTACTTGGCTCCTGAACAAACTGCTGGTATGACTTTGGATGTTCTGTTTCTACTTCTTAAAACAAGTTGAATGATCACACTGCTCTGTATTTATACGACACAAACCAGGAATTTTTCTGTCTCTAAGGGTGTTGTCATCATCAATTTACACCTTGCATAAATTTTGTTTCGCCTGATACAATTAGATGATTTTTATGGAGATTTTTATTAACCTTAATGAAGAATTTCTTAATGAAGGCTATACTGGGTATTTGTCCAAGAATTGGTAAGCGGAAAATATTCTTTGTGACTCTCCCTTCAAAAATGTCTTTACCAAAATCAGTTGAATCTAGTGAAATACAGACAGTGATAAACATAGTAACTGATGATAAAATATAAATAGCTGTAAAATGACAGTTCATAAAAGCTGTTCTTGTCATGATAGACTGAAATAAACCTCACTGATCTAGGCTATGCTGCAACTGAATTTTAAGTTTCTGCAGATTTGCCCCTTGTTGGGTTTTATATTTAAATACTTTTAGCCATCTTGATTGGCCAACAGTTTTCTGGATCTGCATAGTTTTGATCCTTAACAAATTGATGGACATAATTAGACTGTTTTTTCCTGTTGCCATACATCTATCTGCTATCTGATCACCTTCACAAATGTAAAATTAGCATAGAAAAGAGACTTTGAGGGAGAGAAATCCTATCCTATGCTGGCCTGCTGTTGGCAGGTCCGATAAGCCAAAACAGAATGCAGATAATGCTCATTTGAATCTCCAGATTTATAGTGGTACCAACCAGACTTTTCCATTATAAAGTAACCAAAACTTGAATGGGCTCATACAGCCCAAACCTGGTGTTAGATTTATTCTTAGCTCAGATATAAGGCACTGAAAAGAAGCCCTGTAGGTATAAAACTTTTTTTTTTCCCCAATCATTTTAGGCTAGGCTTTGTTACCTTCCTTCTATCAGAACATGGCTCTACTTTCTAAAACTTACCTTGCAGCAGAATTAGTCCTTTGTCTTCTGCTGTGATTTTGCTTTACAGTAGCTGAGCTTTTAGTTAGCTGATAGTGGAGACAAAGCCATAGGAGCTGCATTAGCAGCGACAGATGGCTGAGTTCCCAGTGTGTTGCTACTCTCAGCTATACTCTTAGCTGCTTTACCTTCAGTTCCTTATCGAGTAACTATTTCACATTGTAAGGTGTTAGCCTTGCTTAAAAGGGTTTGTGTGTGAATAGGAGCTTCGTTACGGGACTCATTTGGTACTGTAGATTGATATTGTTGTAAAGACGAGTATGCTGTATTTTGGCATGCCCACTGAGGAAGTTTCATGCACACATGTGTGTGGTTATGTGGAAAGTCTTTCTCTTTTGGTTTGTCTTATGGTTGAATGTGGATGTACAACAATATTATATCAATTCCACTGCTGTAGCATCTCATCCTATCTGCCCTCCTTCAAACAGGAAAACTTCAAATTTGTGGTCTAGTTCTCATTTTTTGTGGCACATATTTAAGGAAAAGTGATAGTCTGGATGTGAGGAGGAAATAAGATGCAAAACAAAATTACCTGCAAGTTGTCCATTCATGTCTTGCCTTTTCCCTGTTTTCCTTTTGTCTCTTTTTTTGTCTTATGCTTTTCAGGACCATCTTTGTTAACAATGTCCCTTTGCTTGTGGGCTTTCTTTGTGGACACTTGCCAGAATCCATACCATCTGTCATCCTCCATGCTTCCTCTGTGCCCTGACCTGTGATCAGTTTAATACTTCCCGTGCCGGCTGGCTGTATGCTGTTATTGCACAGAAAGTTTCTTGTACTCTTGCCTTCTGTCATGGTGATGTGATGACGGAAAAATTTTACCTGGTTTTATCTGGGGAGGAGGGTTAAGGAAAGGCAGAGGAGGGAGGGAATAAGCTGAGGCAGTGCCTTCTCATTGCTGTAAATAAGAACTACTTCTCCTTGAAGCATAATCTCTCTTTGGGTTTTCCTCCAAGCACTTATTGAGCTTGTTTTGTGAGTACTTCCAGTTCTCTGTAGTCTGAGTAATCTGTGCCGTCATCGTGTATTTGCCAGTGGAGAAGCTGAGGCTCTTCATGACAAATGCAGAATCTTTACCAACAGTATTTTCCTGTGGAGCTTATAAGTATTGATTGCATAGATCTTAAATCCTGCTCTGCTTGCATACCAGGCATTATAGATACCTGGGCTTAGTGCTTGCCCAACCCCGTTGGGAGCTGCATGCTGCTAGCCACTCAGTTCTTTCTGTTATACAGTATGGAAGATCCAAAATGTGACAAAATAGAGAACCTGAATTGAAAGAGCCAAGAAATGGGTGCTTGCATGTTTCAAAACATTGAGGTCAATGTATTCTCTTCAGTACTGACCTATTCCTTTGGGGCCAAGACCTGCATCTTGCTGTTGGAAGGATTCAATCCTTGAGATTTGAGTGCACTAATGTTCTTAGTTAAGCTTATAATTTACTCTGTCATCTGTTTTCTCTTTGCTTTGCTCTTTGTACATCTTTGTATTAGATTATTACAGAGAGAACATTGTGAACACAGAATGGCTGTTGTCACTAATGAGCAGCAGCTAGTGGGGAGATGGCATGTGCTGCCTTTGTCAGCTAACGAGCAGCAGATGGTGAGGATTCAGAGCATGGCACATCATCCGTGCTAAGTGCCTGGCATGACAGCAGCCAGAATTAGAGACATACCAAATACCCAGGAGTCTAGATTTTCCTTCATCGCTCTCCTGAGAGCCATCTCTTACATGCCAAATTTGTATGTCCAGCTATGAGCACATAGTGGCACACAGTGAAGACAGAGACTAGCTGCGTTAATCCAAGGGCTGAAGAGTGTAGGCTGTGGGCTAGAAAAAAATCTTACACCAGGATAGCCTTGGAACAGTGTGTTCTCATGTTAGAAACATCTCTCTCTCATGTGTTTCTGTTTTCAGTTGTCACGGTTGCTCATTCAACACGAACATAAAGGTAAACAAACTTTTTGAATCAATGCCAGAAGCTCTGATTGGAGTGTATAGGTGTCTGAGCAAAAGGGCTTCATCCATGCCTGTAGGAATGTGCTGCCAACACACTTCTGCAGTGGTTAGCAACAGCTAGTCTATAGGAACATCTGGAACTGTGGTAATAAAAAGCTCATTTCAGCACCAGCAATCTGTTGTCATCAGACCTTGCTCTGATTGTCTTTCAGGCAGAGTCTTTATGAGCAAGTCTCCTCTATGGGGGAGAATGTCTTCATTAACTGAAGTGCTGCATGAAAATGGTCCATTTTAATAAGGATTCCCCAGACAGGTGTTGAAGCTGCCTGCCGAGCAGGTTTCCAATAAAGGTCAGCTTCCTCTCTTTGCCTGAGATGTGTGCTTGCAGGGAACCCAATGCAATCAGAACTGAAGGTTTTATAATGTCTACATTATATACATCTGTAATGCTGGGTTGCACTCAGCATGGTGTGGTGAGCCAAGCTTTTCTGCACTCTCACACCAACACACTCTCATGGTCCTGAGCACTGTGGCTCATATTTGAGCAATCTGAGAAATTAATTTAATCCAATTGTCTAGCAGATCTGGTAAGAGCATTTTTGTTTCTGTATCAGGGAATTGAAGGCTGTGGAAGCTAGGGTCCTGGTGACAAATACCCTAGGAACTCCTACGTCTGGTAGGCTGCATGCTGTAGTGCAAGGATGAAGGTGTGTGGTTGGAATGTTCTGTGATCGGTGTTATTACGGTTGTAACCATGCTTTTGCAAGCATTTGTAACTGTATTTGTCAGTTTAGTAGAATAATATTTGAAATACTGTTGTAATTACTTGTTCATTGCTGATATGTTGGCATATTAATCTTTGATTTCATCTTCTCTTATGTGTCTCTTAAGTATGTTCTTGGTTTTACCCTGTAGAGTTTGAGCTGTGTGTTTATATATAGTAAACATGACCTGCTTTTTGAGATTCTGTTCTGTGTCTTATCTTTTCAACATTAGGTATGTTTGCCTTTCCATTTAATCTATCTAAATGCACACAGCATTTTGTATAAGTGCTTTACAGTCTCAGAAGACTTTGTAAATCTGGTATTTGTGAGAACGTGAAGTAGTGGGGTGGGAGACATGGTACAACTAAGTTTCCCTCATTCAGAGCGTTTGTATCTGCACTTAGTCTCTAACTCTTCATTGACCTTACACTGGTGAGAAGTTAGGCAGGATTAGCAGTGTATTGTAGTTTGAAATCACAGCACACAATAATGATTTTTACATTTCCCCAAAGTTTGCTGTACCTTATTTTCCTTATTTTTTCTGTCTTCAATATAAAAATCTCCTACCAGACAAATGTTTACTGCTCCCTCTGGTGTTCACTTGCAACAGGTGTTCCAGCTTGACACGTTCAGGAATAGAGTCCACAGGAAAGGGTTCATAATGATCAGTTACACACAGCCGTGTTTGAAATATAAAGAGTCTTTTCACACAAATGCTAAATGAAACCCACGCTTTGCAATTAGTAGCCTGGGTTTTCTAGATTATGTGAAGAATATTTTCCTGTGCTCTAAAACCTTTCATTTGGGAAACTGAAACTCATGGAGAACAAAGGCAGATTAGCTAGGTTTTCTTCTTCAGGTGCATTTTGACTGACAGTGGCATCCAGTTTGTACAAAAGAGGTAATTTTTAAGAACTGCATGTGTTAAAAGCTTCACAGCATCAGAGGGCTGGAAATTATTTAAAAAAGAAAAAATACCACTGAAATCGAAGTCGTATCTGAGGAAGTTGGTCTGTCATTGGAGAAGCTCTTGGATGCAGGAACTCCTACAGTGCCTGGTGTGGGCTGCAGTAGGAAGGAGGTGGATAGAGTAGGGACTGCACCAGCTTCAAAGCCATGTCATATGTCTGGAAGCCTCAGATGAGAACTGTCAGACTACCTTGTCTTGCCCTCTTTGATGTAGGGTAGATTTTAGAAGGAGGTCTTCAGATTTGTTGCTGTGCACTGCTTTAAAAAAAAATTAATTCATGGAGTTTGCCCTGAATCAAGAGCACACTTAGAGTGCTCTACAGGAAGCTCACAAGCTGATATTATATTAAGGCACATTATGTACCCATGCTTTTCTCTTTGTGAGTGCCAAAATTATAATGGAGGCAAAGACAAAATTTATTAATAAATGATCATTACTAACAACCCAAATTGTTCTCCTGACAGTTTGAATTTAGATCTGTGTCCTCACCTTCTATTACATTTTGCTGTGAGAGCAGTCAAATTCATGACTTCCACACTGCTAAGAATAAGTAACCAGATCTAGAAGCCACTAAAAGACACTAAAAGACAGAGAGGAAAGGTATTGCAGAGACAATGAGTTCTGCAATCTCTGTAAGCTATGTAATGACTGCTTATTATGATAGTACAGTTATTACAGCTGAAGATATTTTGCTTGGATTTAACCACTCAGCAGGGTCAGTCTAATGAATGGCTTTCATGTACAGGAACAAAGGGCACAGGAACTCTGGCTCTTATCCTTTTAAATACTAGGCTTTCTGTTCAACAAGCAGAGCTCAGTGCACGGAAGAATGAAATGCAGTGTTTTGTTAAATAGAAATGTCTGCTTAATTCAGAAGGGATTGTCCAAACTAGCTGAGATCTAGAAATACAGCAGTGGGCCAAGGCGTGGGCAGGATTAATCCTACCCATCGGTAAAGATTGAAACTGACTTTGAATTGTTTAGTGTATCAGTGGCCCCAGAATATTATTCTTAAAGCATCAGTTAAAGCCTGGTGTTGACTAAGGCTAATACTACACAAGATGAGGGCAGTGCTTTCTGATTCCTGGGATTAAGGTCCTGCAACAAGTATCAAGGTGAAAGCATCTCACCTGCTGCAGTCTGTTGCTGCTAGCCAGGTGCACTTTTAGCTTTGAGAAATTTATATTGCTGGTGTCTGGTAAGTTGTATCCTCTCGTACTAACTACCAGCTGATAGCAGTGAAAACTAAATAGCTGTGAAGTGGTGTTGTATCGAAGCTCACCACATTTTGGAGAAGATAAATAAGCACGTAATGAATACTTGCAAGTGATTGATTTAGCAAGCTGACACTTAAAAAAAATAATTTAAAAATCAAAAAAAATCTAGAAAGAGGAACTCTAGCATCAAAATAATTTTTTCACATTTGAGGATTTAACCTCATGATTTTAACACAGTTCAAAAGTGTTAGAGTGGAACATCTAGTCTTCATCAAATCCATATGTGCTACTTTGGAAAGTGTGGAGTGGCTGTGGTAAGGCTCACAGTACTCACAAGGGGCTTAGGTGGCTGTGAACATTGGTCATTTTCTGTGTGTAGTTTTAGAGATGATGAGAAGCCTCTGGTGCAAATGGATGTGTCCAAAAACAGATGAATGAGGGATGCAAATAACCAAACTAGCTGTCAAATACTGACGGATTTGAAGTGCTCTGTGATCCAACATGACCATGAAGGAGCGCGATGCCGGCACAACAAACAAGTTAAAGGCATAGAGATAAATATAAAAGCAGTATGTTAAAATAGTATAATTACAGCAACTTGAATACTTCATAGCTCTGAGTCCCTGCTCAAATCTATGTGAAATGGTGGAAGTGTAAGGCTCATGGCATTTTTTTGAGAGTATTATCTGGGAATTTGACTCTCTGTGTAAGCAGAACTAACAGCCTACCTTTTTGGTGCCCTGCCTTACACTACATCTCCATCTAGTGCATTTTAAATGCCTGCAGAGAAAGTAAAGGACTTTAAGGAATTGCAGAATCTCGGTACCACAGTTGGATGTGATGTAGTGAGTGTTGCCACTTTGGACCTCACACCCTGAGTCCTTCAGTTTAAAGCCTGCTCACTGAACTGGCCAGCCTGCTGTCAAAGATCCCCTTGCCTCTTCTAGACAAGTGAATCCCTTATAAGAAATCTATAAATAGGGGTTATTTTTTATGTTGCCTACTTTTGGGGTGGAGGAGTATTAATATATGGAAGGAGAAATCTGACAGCAGGGCCAGAACTTAGGAAGAGAAGCATTCTACCAGAGCTAACACCCTGGCAGGATCATGGCAATGAAAAGCTGCACTCAAAATAGATTTTGTGCATTAATGTTAATGGAGTAAGCATCATCATGTGCTAGGATTCCAGACTATCTGGTGCTGTGCAAACAACAGTCTTAAAAAACTATACAAAACCTGTCTTTAGTTGTCTCGTTTTTATTTATAATCCAGTAATACTTTGTGTAAAAAGCTAATAAAATTAGCACCTCTTTTCTTTTTCTAAATAACTAGAATATATGGCAGAGAGCTACTAATTTCTCAATAAAAGTAGTTGTATGTTTTGTAGTTGTTGTTCATGTAAGACCTCTGGATTTCCATTCTTCTATTCACGTCTTAAAATCACTGAGGGCTTTTAAGTCTGTGTTTCTTGCTGCGTCCTGTTATCTCCTGGTTGACCTAGACTGTTTCTTGCAGGTAGGTAACAAAAATCAGAATTCTTAAGCAAGGCTGAATTTTAAACAACATATGAAATGAGCATCTGCATTAATTGGAAAGATACTGTAAGCCAGCTGCTGATCTTTTTGTCACTTACTCAGATAGCTCTCAAACTGGAATTAGCTCGTTTTCACTCATGATTAAGCAACCAAGTACTTAGTAGTTATAATAAGATTTGTAATTAAGTGACCATGGTAAATGTTTCATTTGAAGCTCAATTACACATGAGTAAGGGCAAGCGTAATAGCTGCTTACATTTGATAGCTTTTTATGCAAGGAGATCAAGAGGGTTTGTGGTGCTAATTATTGAATCCTCTTGATGGGGGTCAGTAAATAGCCTAGTTGGAGAGCTACAAACCAGGCAGGTTTAACAGTTGGCACAATTGAAAGAGAAAAATCAGTAGGCAGTATCCCAGGATGGACTGAGGGACTGTAGCCCATCAGGCATGCAGGTGTCCTCTGAGGAGGGCTGGCCCTGCTACTGCAGTCCTGTTCTGTTCTGCCTGTATGCATCCCGAGTAACTTCACAACTCTGAAGTTGTGCTTAATTTGTGTGGTGCAGTGGCTGATTTTGAACTTGTCCTTTTGTATTATTGTTCAGGTTGTTTAGTGACCAGTAACTTCTAAAACACACCCTAGTGAGAAATTGCTTTGCTGAATGTCTGAAAAACAAGGTTTTTGTCTGCTCTCTTCTGACATCTTGTCTGCTTTGTGATGATTTTGAAGGACTGAAACATAGACTCCTAGACTGTGAAAGATTATTTTAAGGCCTTACTGTCTGGCAAGAAGTACAGGCCACTGACTCATAATAATTCAGCTGTAAAAGTGAAGTAATTCAGCTTTCCTCTTTTCCTTCGAAGGAAGTTTTCATGGTTTCAATGGCTTCTTTGCCTTTCTTTAGCATTGTCCTTTCTCTCTTACTGTTAACTATAGTGAAAATATTACCTATGTAAGTGGGTAATGGTTTTCGATATTGGAGACAACCTTTGAAGTTTCCTATAGGGCTAATTTCACTACTTTTTTAAAACATAAAATTTCTCCCTTTAAATCACATTTTAGGATCATTTTCTCTGAGTTTACATTAGCAGTTTATGACTAGCAACTCTTTCACCTGCTTGCTTAAATAGGGAGCAAAGGTAAGAGTGACCCGAGGGCTTTTTGTAGGTGCAATGAATGTTGTGCAGTTGGCTGTGTTTTGTATCAAAACTCATTAAATTGCATAGTTGGTTTGTTTTGGGTTGGAGAAGTTCTGCCATAGTAGACCGTTGGGTGGATTTTATACTAGGAATACTACTCAAGTGCTAGTTTTTTAGAGATAGGAAAAAGCAAACAGAGGAATTGAAACTTCTCTGTGTTCTTCAAGACACTCCTGCTCCAGAGCTCTGAGAGGCAACAAGTGATGTGTACTTCTGTACTGAGGCAGCTGAATGACTGCAGGTAGCAGTGACTTTACCACTGGGAACTGAACTGAAAATAATGTAGGGTCCAAACAGCAAAAGAACTGTATTAACAGTGTTATGGTTTATATCAGGTTCTTGGGGTGAAAAGGGATCATATCCTGCTTGTTACATAGTGTTGTGAAATCATTCCTTCTCTGTAAATTAAAGTTAAAACCTTTAACTCCTTCATGTAAAGCCTTTACTGAAATGCTGCACCTTGCCATGCATGCATCAAAAGAGTCTGTCTAATGTGGCTGTGGCATCTCTCAAATTTACAACAGCTGAGAAGTTTAAGGTGGTTCATTTTCAAAGTCAGGAAAATATCTGTGGCTCTGCAATAATGCAGGATCTGCACACAGCAGTTTCTGTATGGAGAGTTGCTCTTGTTGCATGCTAGTAATCAACTTTTGATTAGCTGAATAAATCATCATCAGTTGGATTGAGACATGTTACTGTGAAGAAGCATAAAGCTACTTTGCTTGATTGCTACTTGGAGAAGTTCTAAGCCAAAAATTTGAGTTCAGAGATGCTGAAGTTCTGTGCAATTCACTTCTAGCTGTAGGTTGTCACAAAATGTCAGCTCTTTTATCTAATACATTCTGTATTCAACGTAGGAATGTTTGTAAACTGAAAAGAAGGACGTAGTCTTGTCCTACTGGCCACATCGTGCGGGGTCCCTGTTATATGCTATTTTTGCATGCTGCATGCAGTAAAAAGTGCCCATTTCACTATAGGTGTGAAATGCTAGGGGTGTGGACCAGCTGGCTCAACAGTAACACAGTCATAGAATCACAGAACAGTTTGGGCTGGAAGGGACCTTGAAGAGCGTCTAGTTCCAACTCCACTGCTGCGGGCAGGGATGCCTTCAATAGATCAGATTGCTCAGAGCCCCATCCATCCTGGCCTTGGAACACCTCCAGGGGTGGAGCATACACAAGTTCCATGGACAACCTATTCTAGTGCCTCACTACCCTCATAGTAAAAAATTTCTTCCTTATATTTAAACCTACTCCTTTCAGCTTAAAACGATTTCTTCTTGTCCTATTGCTACATGCCCTAGTAAGTAGTTCTTCTCCAGCTTTCTGGTAGGTCCCCTTCAACTACTGAAGGGCCACAGTAATGTCACCCAGAGCTTTCTCTTTTCCAGGCTGAACAATCCCGATTTTTTTCAGCCTTTCCTTATGAGAGAGGTGTTCCAGCCCTCTGATGATTCTTGTGCCCCTCCTCTGGACTTGCTCTAACAGGTCAATGTCCCTCCTGTGCTGAGAACCCCAGACCTGGACACGGCACTCCAGGTGGGATCTCACCAGATTCGGAGTAGAGGGGCAGAATCACCTCCCTCGACTTGCTGATCACAATCCTTTGGATGCAGCACAGGGCTGCAAGTGCACATTGCTGGCTCAGGTCCAGCCTCTGATCCACCAGCTCCCCCAAGTACTTCCCAGCAGGGCTGCCCATGGTCCATTCATCTCCCACCCTGTATTGATGCTGGGTGTTGCCTTGACCCAGGTGCAGCACCTTGCACTCGGTCTTATTGAACGTTATGAGATTCCCATGGGCCCGCTTCTCGAGTTTGTCCAGGTCCCTCTGGATGGAATCGTATCCCTCAGGTGTGTCAGCTGCACCACTCACCTTGCAAACTTGCTGAGGGTGCACTCAATCTCTTTGTGTCATTGATGAAGACATTTAATAGCCCTGGTCCCAGTATGGACCCCTGAGGGACACCACTTGTCATTGATGTCAGTCAGGACACTGAGCTGTTCACCACTACCCCTGAATCTGACTGTCTAACCAATTCCTTATCCACAAAACAGTTCACCCATCAAATCTATCTCTCTTCAATTTAGAGAGAAGGATCTTGTGGGGGGTTGTGTCAAAGGTCTTAGAAAAGTCCAAACAAAGGACATCCATATCCCCCTTTCCTTGTCTGTTGATGTAGTCACTCCATCACAGAAGGCCACTAGGTGGGTCAGGCAGACTTGCCCTTAGTGAAGCTGTGCTGGCTGTCCCAAATCACCTCCCTTAGCACAGCTTCAGACAGGATCTGTTCCATGATCTTCTCAGGCACAGAGGTGAAGCTGAAGGATCAGTAACAATTCAGTCAGAATTTTTTCCCCTAAAGGTTCATTAGCGAGACTGTGTTCTGGCTTCTGTAAGAAAAAAATTAACCTGTTCTAAATGTATAATGCTTCTATTTAAGCACTGTGTCACTATAATGAGTTGCAGTTCTAAAATTTTACTGAGATATCTAAATATGTGGGTTAGTATCTACACAGAGTTACATATGACAAATTTTTTTCCAATAAGTTGCGCCATGCCTCTGTCCTGGCTATGTTCCTCAAATCAGTAGGCCACAACTGCAATTTACTTTTAATTATTACTTACAGAGTGCTTTTGATGTCTTTGCTCCTCCATCTATACAAAGAAAAATCACCTGCCCATTGTAAAAGATCAGTTGTAACCTTCTAGTCAGGTTTGAAGTCATTGTAGCCAAGAGTGTTAAAGTTGCTTTTATTCAAGGGGGTATCTGTATACAATATAAGGTTTTACACAGTATATGCGAGTCTGATTTCTTTTCTCTTGCTATTGTGCATCTCTGCTGAAAAATAATAAAAAGGATTGCACTTTATTTAAAATAGTACTGTTTCACACTTGGTACCCTAAATATAGCAAAATGTTTTTTTTGTTAATGCCAGAGAGCTGTGCCTGCAAACTGTCACATCTTCAGTGGAGTGTCCTGATGGGAAGTTACCATTTTTTTAGAGCCTTGAAAGAAGAGGGTTGGGAGGATCGGTGTCTGTATAGCATAAGAAGACTTCGTGCACTCGCATGTATAACTGCCAAAATAGTTTCCTTGAACTTAGGAATGTTTGGCAAGCTTGTACTGTGACTAGCAGCCCTCTGCCACCATCTTCACCATTTGCTTCATGTTTGAATTTTAAGAGATGAGAAGAATATTTTATTGAAGAATAATTTCTTCACGTGGCTGATGGAGTCAGAGGAGGCTCCTCAAGTGCATGGTAGTTCACTGACACATCTTTTTAAATACCATGGCAATTCCCTTTTGTTAAATGTAACTACAGATTTATGTTAATCTCACAGTCCTGGATTGCTTCTGGCATGACTAGGTAACAAATGAAGAGTGGAACTGGATTGAATTGATCCTTTCTGCTACAGGTTCACAAATAGGTTGGATGGCAATTTTTTGGTGTGTTTTTTGTACTTGCTATAATGAATCCAGACTGGATCTGCTATTTGAGTAGGCTTTCTTTAGACACAGTTTTGTAAGTTGCTGTGTGATTTCCTGCTGTATTTCAAATGTGTCCATCAGTCCTTACTCGCTCCCCTCCAATGTGTGGTCTCTCAGTTTCTTAGTTTCTGGAGAGCTGGGTTCAGGAGGACTTGCCAATTCCTTTAAAAGCAACCAAATTCTTCTTTCGCTTTCCTTATAATACCATAAGGTCAAATGATCCACGTGTGCCTGTGTCCTTTTTCCCTTATCTTCTGTCATTTCCTGATACCCCAGTAATTTGTATTACCCTGAGCCCATTTCAACCAAGCATAAGAGAGGAGAATACAGACTGCAGAGGTAGTGCTGTCCTTTGGAAGTTTCTCAAGGCTGATATCACTAGAGGAGCCAAATAGATAGCTGCTGTTAGATAAACATAGGTCTTACCACATACAGAACTGCATGAAAACTTGAAACCTGTACATTAGAAGACACAGTGATGAGCAAAGGAGAAGAAAACTCTTTTTGTAACAGTCATGTAATGGAAGTAGGAATTGCAGAGGAATGCTGGAATAGTGCAGCACATGCCTTGAATGTGCTATAGGCAGTCATGATCCTGGTATACATATCTGTTACCTATGAGGTGCTGAAGACCTAAATAAAATGGATAGTCCCTTCATGTTTAGGGTATCTCCAGAGATCATTGCAGAATGGAAAAGTACATTTCTGCTCTGGAAGAAATTTGTCATTTCCATAGGAACTTCATGAGCAATGACCAAACAATGCTTGAAAGACTCAGGAAAACTGTGCCAGAGGACAAGAAGGATGTAAAATTGAAAGTAAAGCAGAAATTCCTCAGTGGAGTTCTCCAGAGTCAAGGGATGTAACTTGGACTAAGCTGTTACTGGTTTCTCATTTTTCCTGCATTTATGTGCATTGTATGAGAAATGCATTTTGTGTCTGGAATTGGAACTTGGAAAACTGAGTTCAGTTTGGCAGCGAGACTTGAGTCTAGGAAATGGCTAGCTGTGTGACTAGTGAATCAGTATGGTGTTTGAAATACTCTTTTATTTTTTTCAGGGTCTCTAATGTAAGTATAAGTTTGAATTGGAATTGATTTGTGTATATATTATGCCTGTTGCAAATAGGGAGAATTGCATTTGGGTTTTGTATGTTATTTTTTTCTTCCCTTGCTAAAAGAAATAAAATCAGTGGACTGTGTAAAAAGGAAGCTTATGGATAATTTGAAGGTATTTAGTTTCTTTTTTGATTTTGGTCTGTGGTTACTTTTATGTGTTCTTTCAATAAACAGTTATTTGAAAAGAGAATTTTCTTGTTCTCTGGCTGCTCATTCAGGAGGAGGAGGTAGGAAGAAAATATTGGGGGGAAAATATTGAACTAAACATTATATAGCTATCTAAGTAATTCTGATATTAAATAACTGTCCTGAATGGATTCTCCCTCTTTTTGATGGGGTATCAATATGCTTTGGACAGATGAAAGAGTTCGTTTTCCAGAAACTTGACTTTGTTCCTGGTCATTTCATCATCTTTTTCTTTCAGATGTGGTCAAGCATTAAATATTGCTTATGGCTTTACTGTGGTAGCTCAGTGTAATGCACCAGATGTGACTTTGGGCTTCTCACCTTTCAGGGCCATAGCAGCTGAGGATTTTGTGACCTGTGTGTGTCATACCTGAAACAGAGCTCTTACAGTGTTCACTGCCACTTCAGGCTCTGATCAGGAAAGTGCAGGCACATAACTTCTGCTCTTCAGAGGGCCAGAGGCACCGGTCTGGACAATTCACAGTCTGAAGTCTGCCAGGAAGGGTAGGGCTGCAAGAGTAAGAGATGGTCCATGTTAG
The DNA here is from genome assembly GCA_035222235.1 of Margarornis squamiger. Lineage (NCBI taxonomy): Eukaryota > Metazoa > Chordata > Aves > Passeriformes > Furnariidae > Margarornis > Margarornis squamiger. Next base: position 19,785,375 of record JAWWTY010000156.1, read on the forward strand.
AAATTTTAGAACTAAATAATTTTTAAGCCTTAATTTGGCAGAGTTTTCAGAGCAGACAAAGGGGCATCATTGAGTATGGTTTGCCAGAAAATTGATAGCCTCTGAATTCAGACTCCAAATGACTGAAGGAAACCTGCTTGAAGAAATGGGATCCAGTAAATGTTAACAGAGGCAAAAGCACAGTTGGTTCCCGCTTTCTTATTTCTTCTCCCTCTTGAAACTCTTGGAACTTCTCCCTTTTGTCCCTTCCTGGAACTGTTCTGACTCAAAATACACCTCTAAAATAAGTTGTCCAGAAGCAGTCATTTGGTCTGGGGAATGTAATGGTTTCAAAAAGATGTTAGCTTTTATAGAAAGAAAAACAACAACACAAACACATTACATGAAGCATTGGGCAGCTCTTCACATGTTGCTACTACCACACTCTCCCAGCAGCAGTTGTCTGGCTTCTTAGTGTTAATTCAGACTGTGTGCTTTGATGACACTGAATCTGTTTGCTGAGGTTGTTTTGCTGCTGTTGTTTAAAGACTTGGAAGTATGATAGTGCCTCAAACCTTGTGGTTACTGAATTATTTAGCTGAAATCAGTCTACCTTAGAACTCTTAACACAGAAATTGCTCTTTGAAGTTGTGTGAAGAATTGCCAGGGCTCAGATGTCTTGGCTGAGGGTTTTCTATTGCTAGTAGTGTGAATCACAGTGGCTACTTTGGGGTAATTTATCACTGGTTTTTCTATAAAGTAATGGCTCGCTTTCTTTTCCCCAAGTGGACCTTGGATACTCTTCAGAAAAAGTGCTAGTTGAATATGTGAAATTCAGTGATACATCCTATTTCACACTTCATTATTCTAACCAAAAACTACCGGTATAATAAAGAAAAACATGTAAGAGAGGAACTGCAGAAGTTTGCTTTTGGAGGACACTAAATCAAGTGAGAATTAATGTAGTTGTGGTTTAAAACAGTTTATATGCCCTTTGTTGAGTGATGGAAGAAGGCTTTGCTTCATTTTTAACCATGGAAGAGAGGATTCCTTACAAATTAATGCTGAAGTTGTTTATCCCTATTTGATATACTTTTTTTTTTTTAATGTTCTCTGGTTGTTGCTGCCATCTAAAACTGCTCAGGTTGATGTATTGATGTTTCAAAGGGCCGTGTAAAAACTTGCCTGTTGCTGTGATACCCAGATCTGTGTCTTTTCAAAACCTATGAGCTGGAAACACATCTTGTAGGTTTGATGTAGGAGTAGGAAATATTTACTCAAAAGGCCTGCAAGCTATTGATGGGCTTCTTTTCTGGTGTTCCTCTCGTCAATGATGTGTGCATGGTATTACCACATTTCGCCATACACGCCTTCCTGCAGTTACCAGCATACTCTTCTCTCAGAGATGCCTTTGCTTTAGAGTAGACTTCCTGAGGAGTTCAGTGTCTTGTGATGTAGTCCACTGTATCATGGGATAATTTGAAAAAGGGGGGGAAAAATGTCAACTGCATGTCTTCTTGTATATTTGCTTTTTTATTTTTGGAGCTGCTTTGTTCTAGGCTGGTCATGCCACAAGACTTAACTGGTGCTTGCTTTGAGCATCATTGGTGAAAGCATCCGCATCACTGTAGCTGAGGGCAGTGTTCTCTTTTTGCTGTAGAGTTGTTGTGCAATGAAGTAAAAAATGTTTAGTACTTGAGATCATAACAGATTCTGTAATCATTTGTTAAATATGTTTTGATACTATTGTTAGTATTTGGTGTTTTATGAATAGCTGTCCTGGTGCTATGAAATAGATGTAGTTTTTGTCCTGAAGAACTGCTGCAAGAGATGCAATTTATATAACTCATGTTCCTTTTGCACTCAATTTTATATAAATCATGCTGAATAAAGGCAGTGTTAATTATAGCATTGTGTTTTTTGAGTTTGATTTTTGCAGCCTGAAAAATACTTTTATGAGGGTCTCTTGTGTTTTTTATTCTCACAAAGACACTAATTTGCTTGGTAACTCTGTATTCCTAATTTTCTTCTTCAGGTATTTCCTTGCTCTTTGTGCACCTCTCATTGTCCAAATATGCCTAGAGATCCCAGATTCTCAGAACTTTATGCCACGTTTGTTGTCTCTGTCTTCCTTGGGCACTTCAGTGCTTGTCTTCTCTGAGCAAGCAAGAGAAGCTTGATGGTGTACAAAATCTAGACTTTTTCTGCTGTTTAGTGTTTGTGGACTCAGCATGGCATAGCACTACAGGCTGGGGTGGGGTTTACGACCTTTGCCTCTGAGGGTTGTTGCCTGCCACCTGAGGATCTGCTTACATCTCTGTCTCCTGGACTTATGCCTGGGCCAGTGGCATTTACCACAGACTTTCATGCAATAAAGAAATAGCTGGTCTTGTTTTCTGGGAGGTGTGACCCTTCGTGTTTACTCCAATGTGAAATGTTGGTTAAATTCACGTTGGCCTTCAGGGGACAGTTAGGAGCACCTGCTTGCCAAATTTACAAACTTGTACTCCAAAGCACTGAGCAATTTAAATTTATTTTGAGAGTCGTTTGACTAGTTTTAAGTTTGAATGTTTAATTCATTCTGGAAATGGCACAAATTGGAAAAAATTCAGCCCAACCAGGTGAAATCTAGCAAACAAAAGTAGTTGAAAGCAGGCCATAGGGAGCTTGGGAGGCATCTGTGCCAGCAGCACTACATAGGGCACCCTAAATTGTGCTGCTGCAAAAGTATCTCTGACCTTTGTAAATTGTTTCACTCACCTCTGCCCACTTCTGTCTCTTATCTTCTCCCAGCGAAAGCCAAATCCAAATGTGGTGCCACATTCTTCGCCTGTGCTAGTGGGATTCACTGCATCATTGGCCGCTTCCGGTGCAACGGCTTCGAGGACTGTCCCGACGGCAGCGACGAGGAGAACTGCGGTAAGTGTGCAGTTCTTATATATAATTCATCTAATTAATACTGCTTAGAAAGGAAGCAGTCGGTAGCCTTTGGTTTCTGAGCCAAATATTCTTCCTGTCATTTGCAAACTAGATGATCCTTTTCTTTTCACTTTGTGAATGAGTCTGTCTTTTTTAAGGTCCAGCTCACTGTTGCTTTGTGTTTTATGCCTGTATGATGCTTCAAGCCCCTTTGTGACTTTGAAATGAGTTTGTGACTTCTGAATGAGTTTTAAGCTTCATGTTTGCTTTGAACATATTCTCTCTACTCAAATGTGACTGAAATTGGGCAAATGTTAAATATCACTTTGAATTGTTGCATTTTTATTTGCTTGGTTTATGTCACTGAAGAATATGATGTATTTGTTCATCAGTATGTTTAGGTGTATCTATACATGTTCTCAAACAACAAAAAAAGCAAATAATGGAATATTTAGTGAAACAGGTTCTTGGAAGGAGGAGCTTCTTCAGGGCAGACATGCCTGCCAGTGCACTGGTTTCACAGAATCACAGAATATTCTGAGTTGGAAGGGACCCACGAGGATTATCAAGTCCAGCTCTTAAGTGAATGTCCTGTATGGGGATCAAAACCTGCAACCTCGGTGTTGTTAGCACCATGCTCCAACCAACTGAGCTAATGTCACATTGAGCTGCTCTTCAGCAGCTTGAAGCAGAGTTCATCTGAAGTACTGCTTGACATGGGCTAAACTGCATGTGGCTGCACAGATCCATTTGTATCTGTAAGTCTAGCAGGGATATTTCATAACAGTATGGAAAAGTTAGGTTAATCCAACAGCTCTGTTGTTTTTATCAGGAGCTGGTAAAACCATGGGTCTGTAGGTGAAAGCTTCCAGCAAAATACTTGCTCATCTTGTTGGAGCATGCCGAGTTTTTCTTTTTAAGGACATTTAAAGGTCAGGAGAAGGACAACAGACACCAGCTTTCAAAGATAACAAAAGGGGCAGTCTTTACAGTGATCTATCACTGTCTGCTTCGTGGAGGACTTGCCTTTCTTGGTTTTGTGCTTTCCTCCACAGTATGAACATCTCTTAAGGTGCTGTCCCTTGTTGGTTTGGGCCCTGGAAGGACTGTGGCAGGGAGTTAGCACTTCTGCAGAGCAAGTGAAGCTGGAGGAAGATTGAAGGTCTAAGGAAATTCCTTTGGTTATGTTTAAACAAGTGGACTAGAAAGAAGTTTTGACAAAAGTGCTTTGAGTATCCTTGAGATGGTAGACTGACAAGTGGCAGGTCTCAACTGAAAGTGCTAGAGCTCATGAAGTTCATTATGAGTGAAACAGTTTCCCATGAGCTTGTAGTGTGTAGCTCCAAGGGGACTTTACAGCTGATGGTAGCATGGTGCTGATCTCCCTGTTTTTCTATGCCCTTTAGCACATACTTGGTGTTTTCTAGCATCTCTAAATGTCTGGGTACTGCTTATGAAGAGGAACAACAGTGTGGGCCCTAAAGTGACCTCAAAAATCAACGTGGTATTAAAAGTGTGCAGCAGTTTCAAACCAGAGGAGCTTTAGCATGTTCATGATGAATATGGTCTTGGGAAGCTGGAGAAATTGAGACTGTTTGTTATGTATACTGCAGGTTATATTCGGGGCAGACTTTAAAGTTTTATATTTGTGCTTTCTTTAAGACTCTTTAAATGCAGCTCTTTAGAAAACAGAAAGCCAGTTACTCTTTGGAAACTGAAATCCCCTTTGTTATTGTAGCAGAGAGGCAGTTTGAAGCAGACCTGGCATCTAAACAGCTTTCTTTAAGGTTTTCACTTGGAAAGTTGCATTTGGTTTCAGTCACCTCATTACCAAAAGCTGTTGTGAGTTCAGAGAAGAGTGCCAGAAATGATTAAGGGACACAGATTGATTTATGAGTAGATATTAAAAATTGCTAAAATAAGCATATCTTGGCTAAGCAATGACTGTGTTGGGGGACGTGGCTATATATACTGTATATGAAGAGTGCAAACATTGTTCAAGGAGGGATCATGTAGTTATGTATGCTGGGCTATAGCTAAGAGCAGAAGATTGAAATTAGAAAAGAAAAATCTGTATCAAGAAAACTTCCTTGACAGTGAGATGCATTGAAGCTGTGATGTAATCTGCTAGAAGTGTTGAAAACTGCACTGCTTGAAGCTTTAAATGAAAACATACATAGCATCTTAAAGCATATTTACTGCTGGGTTTGGCATGGGTGAGAAGACTGCTCTACCTAAATGAGTCTGCTTAAATACTATTCTGTTATTGCTCTGTGTGCAACAGTGGGCCTTATGTGAAAGGATTTTCTGGCTGTTACTGTAAGGTACATATTACCTACATAAAAAGGAGTTGAAATTCAAACACTGAGAATTTGAGAGATTTGAACATTGTCATTGCATCAGTTCAAAATAGTGAGGAGAATGGGGAAGGAGCAAAAAAACAGAAGCAGAGGTAAATAAACCACTGCCTGGCCATTCTCAGCCAGGATCATTGTCTTATAATGTGAAACTTAAGGTAAACTGAGTTTGTTGTAAAGGGAATCAACAGGTGGTGTTTATGGTAGGCAGTTCTACCGTCCATATGTCTTCAGTGTGAGCAAACGTGGAACAGTGATCATGACTGGGACTCTCATGAGGATGAACAGAAGGCTTATCACAACTGTGGGTGGACTAAATCTCTGCTAATTGTAATGAATCTTGCATGAATTAGAAGTTTCAGCTCTTCCTGTGTAGAGGGACTAGGTTGGTTTGATTGCCAAATTACTCCCACATACTCAGCAAATTGACCAACTGTTGAGTTGTGGCCTGTTGTCATTGGTTGTTTATCGGCTATTTAACTGCCTGGGTAAGAGAATTTCTAATGAAAGATCTCACTTTCTCTTTTTGCAGCAGCAAATCCGTTGCTCTGCTCTACTGCCCGATTTCACTGTAAAAATGGTCTTTGCATTGATAAAAGCTTTGTGTGCGACAGTCAAAATAACTGCCAGGACAACAGTGATGAAGAAAGCTGTGAAAGCCCTCAAGGTAGGCACAAGGGTTTTATTCTATTCTGGAATGTTATTTCAACTCAAATTAATGCAGAACAGGCTGAGCAGAAAATACGATTCTGTTGGCCTGCTCCGAGTTGGCTGGAGCTGTGGTTTCCTCAGTCTGCAAATAGTGAGATGAAATGTGTAGAGTGTGTGCATGTGCATGTATACATTTCATTCTCAATGCTCAGAAAACTGGTATCTTTTTCAGATTAGTAAAAACACACTTTTGCTTATATCTGTGATCCAGTGCTCACTGAAGTTGCTGGGAATCCACTTAGTAACTTCTGTGAGATGGATTGTACCCAGGGGGATTGATAGTAAAGCTACAGTTGGAAGTGAATCTGTGTATTTACCAGATGAGTAAATCTTGTGTAGGTTTAAAGCTTTAGATCCTCATTGCTCAGTTACTTTCTGAAAGACATGCTTCACTGCAGGACAAGTCTACAGTAAAAGCATTTATTCCTACCCTTTCTTGTTTCTGTATTTAGAGTAAAGAATTAAGAGAGGGAAGAAAATTTTTGTTTGAAACTTACGTACTTAGTCTTGTGAGAATCTCAAAACACTCTTTGATGTTTTTTTTTCCTTTTAACCTATCCTATAAGTCTTTATCTAGTTATTTTCAATTTTGTTTTCTGTAAGTTAATACCGCAGTATTTTATAAAACGTGAATTATACGTGAATGACTTGATGTTAAAAAATGATGTGCACTGGACATCAGCTACTGAACATTTTAATGTCTGAGTTACTAGAAAGATCAGAGCAGGTGAAATATGGGAGATGCTGAATATTTTCAGGGGAGATGTGATATGCTTCAGCCTAAAGAAAGCACGGCACGAGAAGAGAGATAAAGCAGGGTATGAAAGAAGTATAATTAGTGAAATTGAAGGAGAATAACTTCAATATCTAGCTGCACCGATCATTTAGTCTTTTGTGGAAAAGAAAATAATCCTGAGCTTAACATGGTGATAAATATTCTTGACAACTCACAGAGAAAGAGAGCAAACATGCAACCACAGTGCCAACAAAACAGGGTTTATAGCAGTGGTGTGTGACAATCCCTTCTGTGTCATTCCTCTGCTTAACCTGTGAGCTCTCTCCTGTGGCTCCACATGTAAAGGCTGAAAGGGTCATCCTGGTAACTCATCTGTGTGCTGAGCTACATCACAGCTGGGAACATAGCTCAGAGTCTCGAAGAGGGGCCTAGCCTGCCCCTACTCTGCCTGGAGCGGGAAGGAAAGGGCTGGTGAGGGACTAGGGCATGCTGAGGGCTGAATTCCTCTTCACTACAGGTCTAAGCATTATAAGATTAATAGTGGGAAGGTTTTGTGTTGGGTTTCTTTTTCTTTCTCTCTTTTTTAGCTTCTGAAGCTTAAAGCAGCAGTGCTGTTTTCCAAGGTTGGGATGACTGCTTCCTCTGCAGATTAATTGGCTGGATTGCCTCCAGGTTGTTTGTTGTCATGACAATCTGCTTTTGGAAGTGACTGTCAGACCCAGGAGAAGAAAAGAGCTGTATTTCATGGAGCACTTACTTTTGTCTCTATATTTGGTCCTTCTGGAAATGTCAGATTAGGAAGAGGGTTAAGCAAAGTAATTCTGTCTGATTATATGTGTGAAAGAGACCCAAAGAAGGAAGAAAGAACTCTCTGTCATTAGGACAAGAGCATCCATGGTTTGTGGACTTTTTTATAAACAAACAAAAAAAAAAAGTCCAAATACGGGGTTGGGAATGAGGAGTTTCCAAAGTGAAATGCTGGTTGTCCAGAGCATGTGTGATTGGTTTTTCCCTTTGGCAGCTCAGAGCTTCTCTGAACTGCTGTTTAACCATCTGTAAGTGCGTGATGTTTGGGTACCTGTCTTTCAAAGCAAGGATTAAACAGTGTTCAGCTGTTCAACTTTCCATCTGAATGTAAATGACAATTCCCTTAGGAGTTTGCAGCTATGGATAGGTCTGTCCTGGCTTCCAAACACACCAACTACTTTGTGTTAATTGGGAGTTAGAGGCTACTGTGGACAGTCTTTCATTTCTCACAATTCTTTCTACAGCAGATCTAATTACTGTAATTACAATGTGTTTCATGTTAACATAGTACTCAAGACTCTTGGTCATTAACTAGAACTCAAGTGCTCTGAGTACTTAGGGACAGAGCAAAGCAAATCTGTAGGGTGTTATAAAATGAAGATAGTGGGTTTTCTTCCCACTGGCTATGTTATCATGTCAAATGTGGTAGCTTTAGTGCAGTGTAATTGAGTGCAGTCTGACATATGAGATTGCCCTTGTGTGCTGTTTTTCTATCTATAAATGTGTTGATTTAGAAGTCACTAAGCTTCTGAACCACTGTATGATAGTGTCATTATCACCACTCAGCAGATGGGGAAGAGAAGGCATAGATCAGCTAAACAAAATGCTCCCAGAGTGCCATCCTGGCTGGTAGGAGTAGAGCTTCATCCATGCTTGTCTGCTTCAGGGGCATGTCATTAGACTTAATCAATGTTTGCAAACTGTTTTGAGATACTATGATAACACAGGAAATAGAAGTGTTAATTATTAATTGATGCTTTGCTTCCCTTCTGCTCTTGGGTATACTGACAAGCTTTTTAAATTAACACCTCTTCCTACTCCTCCATGAACTTCAAAGGCCTCCTTTATCCTGCTGTCATTACTAGAAATCCAGCAGCATATCAGTTTGGTTTGTGTCAGATACTACTCCATGCATAAAGCTCCTTTCCATCAAGAAGGGTCACTGCAGGCTAGGAGAACAGGAATGTGACCTCCTACTGAAAAGCATTGACCCAGCTTTGACATGGAACACTTCAAAATGTGCCATCCTTAATGCATAATAGCTTTACTAGCATGCTGCAATTTGAGATGAGCCGGAAGATGTGTGTTTATAAAGATTAATTTTAGTCATAGGTAGGAGCAGATTTGTTTGAGAGGAGCAAGACACAGGCCCCAGGATTTAGTTGTGAAAATGAGAGGAAGATCAAATTTTGGAGGACATTTTCCTGCCCTCCTTTCTCATTACCACTTGTAACTGACTGTTGCATATCTTGCATGTCATGGGGAAAGTGTCAGATTAAACAATGACAATTTAGCAGCAGATTAAAGAATTCTACTCTAATACTTGACAAATTTTTTATAGCTCTTGTCACTGCCATGATAAACTTCAGGGCTGTTCCTTTAATCCCACCCCATCTATCCTTTGGTCATCTCAGTTTTTCAACATTGAAGTAGTATGGCCAAATATTTCCCTTCATCTGGAATGTGGTGTATTCATCATAATATGTGCCTGAGTTTTGGGATTGGATGGAGGATATAGTTGCTTGGATTATCCACAAGTCAAATATATTAATTTCTTTTTCTAGGGCATTATTAGAGTTTTAACACCAGCAGTGACTGGAAATTTCCGCTCCTGTTCTGTACTTAATGGATCTTAATTCAGGAAAGTTCCTCTCCCGCACACACTTCTTTCTCTTACTATTTAAGATCTCTCCCTATGCCTCAAATTAGCTGATAGTGCTAATCATTCATAGCTTCTACTCTGGGTGTACTCTTCGGGCCTGCTAGTCGCTGGGGGGCATTTCCTGTTCTGTGACAGGCATCCACTCAATTGGAAGGGAATTTCTCCATCTTAATATTTTCCAACAACTGTAAATTTGTTCAGCTCTAGAACTGTAGTTTAATCTCTGAATTGTGGGGTTTTTTTTAATCTAAATGTGTCCTCATACTGCGTCTTCCATTAGTTTCTCTTCCAGTTTCTACTTTTAGTTCAGAAGGCTTTAACACCAACAAAAGCGAAGTGAATATTTTAATTCAAACTCATTTTCCTTTTGTGGCCCTTCTTTTCTTTCTGTCCAAGTTTGCTAAATACCTTCACTAGCTTGAACCCCGTTGCCTAGGAAAAGGAGTTTTATTGCTGCTGGTCTGTATTCACTGTGACTGCTGCTGTAAAGAGAGCTCTTGACTTCAATAATGTTTCTGAAATTCTAGTTCTGCAGTTGTTTGTAAACAGTACCATTATGGTTATAAACCACATGTTTTGCAAGTGTTTAGAAGTTAATTCTTGTCCTGTGTTTCTACAGTGTATTTGGTAATATCTACTGTTGCACATATGGGTACCTCCTTCTTTTATTTTTTGCATATCTTTTCATTGAATTTGTGTTAGGATTTTGATATACCCCAGTATTCTAAAACAGATTTAGAAGCATACTGAGTTTTAGAAGTCTCTTCTCTTTTCTCTGTGGCATGTATAAATTGCTTGTATAAAATTTGTCAGCATATTAAAAATCTGATAAATAAGAATAAAAAATAAGTGGAAAACTTCAAAATGTTGACTTACTAAAATTAGGGTTAATTGATAATATGAATTCTGTAATGATAATTTCTGTGGATGAAGGTATAGACAAAGTTGGAAGCAAACTGGCTGTAGGGGTAAGCACTTATGGCCATTGCTAGTGTTTGCATGATTGAGTTGTAGTGCATAGTGAGTTTTAGAATTGACAGCTGAGTAGAACAGACATACTCTAAATTTCAAGGAAATACCACAAAACCTAATTTTTGAAGCACAAATAGCTTCCAGAATGTCCCACTCCATAAGGAGCTTGTAACCAGCCCTTTGGACTTGGTAAATTGAAATTCTGAAATTCCCAAATGTTGTGGTATCACTTAGACATCCCAAAGCTTTGTAGTCTGATCCTGGCTGCATACATTCCCTTTTATTGAGTCTCTCTTTGACTCATTATTGACTCAACCTGTAAACTGAAGCTCAACTCAAAAATATTGTGCATAATCTTAGCCCAGATTCAGCCTACAGCAGGAATTTGATACTCAGAGGCAGACTGAATAGAAGCAGAAACTTAAGGAAGGATACAAATAGAATGTCACTGAATGTTTTATTAAATGAAGGCTTTGCGTGAGCATATTTAGCTCTCTAATATCCCAATTTTATAACACTTGCGAGATGGAAATGTTTTTGTCAGTTGTGAATTCTTTCTTTCCTGTGTTCCTCCATTCCCTGAATCCAAGTTTCCTCTGCTTTCCCTTTTTTTTTTCCTCATGAGATTATTTGAGAAGGTTCTTATCAAGAAAAAAAATGGATCCATCTTCATGGGGACTAATAGGTAAAGTGAGCTACAGGAGGCAGATGTTCGTAAGTTGGTACTGATATTTCAGGTGACTGGTAAGTTCATCTGTGTATTAATTTCGACAGCATGTGGATTCTGCCGTCTGTGCTGCCTCCCAGGCCAGTCCATCGTTTGTAAAATACATTGTTTGTCACTTGATAGGAACAGCAGATAATAACCCAGGCATTATTGTACATAGATTCATTCAGAAGCATGGTAGCTTTTGAATGGGATTGAGAGAGAAGCTCTTACTTCATATGGAAGTTTTAAAATTAAAGCAGTTTAAAATAAATGTTGAGATCTCGGCAAGAGTTCCAGCCAGCTGGTACGACTGGATTTGAGTTGCTACATCTCTCAACTCCCTGAGTTTGTGAATATGACAAGATTTTGTTGCAGAACAGGCATATGTACCTGAGGAATAGTCTTCTTGTAGACCACTATGTTGCTCCTGCAGACACTTTGGCATGTCATTTTGGCAGAATAATAAAGACATGCTGCCAAGAATGTTACACTACTCCTGTTTGGAGGGCAGCTGTTCTATTAAGAGCAGTATAATGTTGCAAGAGACAAGCAATGACCTCAAAGTCTTCAGATGGACAACAAACTTACTTAGAAGGGTGTTTGTGTGTCTGAGAGGTGTCCATGCTTTTCACCTGCTCTCCTACTCAGCCCACCTTGGATGGTTTTAAAGTTACCAGCAGATGAGAAGGTGGCTACTGTAAAAATCAGTTGTATGACCTAGGTCAAATCTTAGATGAGGTGGTGTGTCACTGGGAGTCACTGTTTGCCAACAGCTTTATCAGGGATAAAAAGGAAGAAAAATAGGATCTGGCAACAATCATCTTGACGTGTAAGCAATTCCTTGAAGACAGTTAAAACAGGTAACTAGCTTTGTGTCTACAGCTTGTGTTAAGCCTGTTCTGTAGACAGGTGTACTTCAGGATGCTGATGGTAGCCTTCCCTCAAGATACAGTTTACTCCCATGATGGAAGTGCTGGTCTAACTGGAGTGCCAAATGAAAGGCACAGATGTTAATTTTGACTTGCTGTAAAACAAAATATGTTCCAGGTAAGGTGACCAAATGCATTTTCTACAGTTATTGTAGGAAATTAGTACAGCATTTGTATTTAAAATGAAACTTTAACTTTTCTTAGTATTGTTTCAGTACTGAGACAACCTGTTTTTTATTGGAAAACAGTAGTTCTCATAGTAAACACATGTCAGGAAAGAGTCACAGCAAAGGTTTCCTACATTAAGTACTGAAGAGATGCTCTCACTAGCAGAGTGGGAGTTAGCTTGGCTTTCTCTTCTGTTTCGAGTTCTAACCCTCATTCATCACACTAGTCTGCCCCAACCTGTAATTCTACTTTCAAGCCCAGCTGGGAGCTGGTCTGCATGGCTCTTCCACCAGATCTGGCCTCATCAGCCCTGCAGTTTTAGTCAAATGGCAAACATTGTTTAGCCTGATTATTGACATTAATCTTAGGTAAGTGATAATGCTTTAGTGGAAATCTAGCTTTGAGACCTGTGTGCATTAACCAGATCAGCAAAAAGTCTGAGGTTAATTTATTCTTCAGTGCCTTTGCAAGTCTTGGGCTGACATTGTAGTGTCTGTAATCACTAGATAGAAATGATTTCCCAGGATGAACTATTGAAGAAGGTGGCTGCATTCAGCAGTTTGCACTGGTACTTGGGCAGAGAGTGCCAGTGTCCCTTTCTTTCTCTTTGGAAGCTGGTCTGGGTTTTCTGTGCAGCAGTGGAATTGACAAGATCAGTTTTGCTGCTCAACCTGTGTGTGTGGGAAAAACAGATCCCAGAAACCTGTGTGTCAGACTTTGGGGTAGGTTTTTTATTTGTTTTGTTTTGGTTTTTTCCCCATTGCAGCTGCCAGCAGTAAAGTTGGAAGATGTGGCTCCTAAAATGTCAGACTGCAACTCTGTCCGCAGCTGAAACTAGTTTCACACATGGTTAAAATCTGTATCTTTTCACAACTTCAGTTATATTTGGGAATAATTTGTGACATGTGAGCTCTGTCAAAGCTTGTATGTTGTTTTTACTCAAATGCAGAGCCACAAGCAAAGCCAATATGACCAGTTGTAAAAGTGTCTCTATTCAGATGTTGTAGCAGTTCAGTACGTAGCCAATTGTGTGATTGACCTAAGCAGCATGTTGTCAGTGTAGACAGTCCCCTAGAGCAAGTTTACCAAGCTCTGCTGAAAGTTTTTACTGACATTTGCTCAACAAGAATAAATGCAGTGACTCCAGGTCAGCCAGATGTCCCTGTAGCTGGAGTCTGTGTTGGTGCAGTGTACTTGATTCATAGGAAAGAGAGCAGTTAGAAATGCAGAATTGCCTTCAGAAATGTAGGTGATCCCATGAGTGCAGGACCTCAACAGGCCTTAGCAGTTTGTGTCTGTAATTTTGAGAAATTCTTGCTTAGAGTAATGCTGATTTTTCTCTAAGTGGTTTTACTTTACTGTGCTAGCATAGCTACAATTTTACCTTGCCTTACAGAAAATATGATTGTATATCATCGTATAGGACAAATAAGGGTATGGAATACTGAATTGTGGGGGATACCTCCCAGCTGAGGTAGTATTAGTATCAAAGTATATCTACCAGACTTTATCTTCCTGCCCACTCCTTACAAATGCTGGTCCCAGCCAGGTCAACCAGGAGCATTAACTTTCTGCAGCTGAAGCTAAAGGTACTTGTTTCTTTATTGTAGGTCACACTTAAGTTGCCATACCATTGTGCTGTATTCACTGTGGACCATAAATTGCTTCAGGGTGATTTTTAAAACACAAGCAAGTTGCCAGACAGGGTTCCAGAGAATGGTATTTCATACTTACTGATCTAAAACTAGCAAATGAAACTTGATAAGTAAGTGGATTATCATGGAAAAGAAAGTTTCTTGCCAGGCTTTAGATTAAGCTGAGATTTATCCTCAGCCAAGCATTTCAGTACCTGTAAATGTGTGAAGGATGAGGCTGTTGAATTTGAGCTTTTCCTTCTTTGTTGCTCTTGCATGAAAACTTGTGTCCCAGAGCCTGATCAAGCTTTCTGGCAAAGCTGGGTACTGCAGTGGATTTTCTTCTGCCTGCTGAAAATTGTGAAGTGATGAGAGACATCACACCAGTCTTCAGTCTGTGTGCTGTTCCCTGAGCTTGCCAAAATAACTCATGCTCCCATCTCACATTACCAGATTTTTGGTGCTAATTTGCTGTAAAGGATTGTGTTAAAAATCCATATTTATGAGGGATGTTAAAAACATAAAGCAATTATAGGGTTTTCAATTACATAAACATCAACATGCAATGGAAATTAGAAGCTGAATAATTAATTTTCTGTTTATTTGTAATATAGAGTCTATGCAAACAGTAAAACCCGGAAAACAAGCAGGGGGAGGATGATGGAGCGTACGGTGCCATAAAGTGCTTTGATCATCTCTCTTCAATTTCAGTTGAGATCTCCAAGTAGGTCTGGGCTGTTAAGGGAAGTTGCACCCTGGTAAGTGGGAAGCATTGGGTGCAAAGTCCTGTTCGTACCTATGCCTTACTAGGTAAGTAGTGTTTCCACTAACATTGCTGAAGGTGGGGGCACTGGGCGTGCCTGTTCAAATGTCCTGAGCACAGAGCTGCCTGATACTCATTGCTATGGGCTGGTAAATGACCTTGGGCGTTTTGGGTCACATGCCTGATCTCTGTTTTACGTGTGAAAAATACCAAACTTTTAACTTTTGAAAGCTTTGTGAAAGATTATAAAGCTATTTGAATAAAATAAATATAATTGATCATTTTTTAATAATACCTGTTACCTGAAGTGCACCAGCTAGTCACTGTGGGATCTGGTCATTGGTGCTGAATTACATCCTCTGAAGTTTCAAAGAAGAAGCTTGCAAGTCTTCAATTATTTTAATAGCATTATTGCACTACAGTAAATGCAGAGATTACCAACTAGTTCTTAAGTGGAAGTAATTTTGAGGATCTGGTGTTTTTGTTAAGAGGTTAGGAAATGTGTTATGCTGCACTAAAACCAGTGGGAATTAAAAACTAACTTGTTCCATTTGTTCAACTGTTTTTTCTTATATCGTCATTTTCCTCTGCCTCCTACATGTTGACTAGAAAGCGAGCACCAACCTTGATTTAGTGATAACTGTTTGGAAAATGCTTTTAGACTTTTTGAGGCAGATTTTTCCCTGGCAAATGGTTCTCATGGTTTACCCTTACAAGAGAAGACTTACAAGAAGAGACTGTCCTGCAGCATGAGTTCTAGAGCTCAGAGGTTTTCTGAACCAAAACTTGAACTGTTGGGTCAGTTAACTTTGAGGTGCTTGGTGGCTGGAGTCTTGCTGACTGGTTTGCAAGGAGGTGGTTTGGTCTTATTTTGATGGAAAGGGAACATTAGGTGCAACTAAAATGAGTTCTGCAAGACATTTTGCACTGATACGTGTGACAACCCATAGTTGTAGGAACACTGTGTGGGAAAGAGTGTCATTACACCAAGTGGCCATTAAATTTAAATTTCTTTTTTCACACTCTAGAATTAGAAAACAAAAAGCATGTGACTTCAGGAAAATAATGCTGTGAAGGAAGTTATATCCTTGTTTAGTAACTGGGTGACTGTGATCAGCTAAGAAAAGGGGGATGAGGAGGTCATATGTTTCATTCAAAACTGAGCAAATTCCAGGCTGAATTTTTTGTTGTTTTTACTTCCTCCTAAGACCAGATTTGTCTGACCAGATTGGAGCAGGTGTGTTGGTGATAGGTTAGATAGGGATGTTCTTTAGAAATGGGCTCAGACAGCAAGGTGGCTAAATGGCTACAGCATGTATGAGACGATGGAAGCAACTGTTGTGACAAAAAATGAGACCTGGTGACAATGAGCAGAGCTGGGCATGCAAATAGGGGCTGGGCATCATAGGTAGAGGCTTAATCCATTCTTTTCTTTCTCTTTTTTTCTTCTTTTTTTTCTTTTTTTTTTTCCCTTTTTTTCCCCTTTTTTTTCATTTCATTGTATGAAAGGGTCAGTTGGCCGTAGTCTTGTCAGTTGCTGTTGGTGGTAAACTGCTGTTCATATGCACATGTGATTGGTTGTGTGATGAATTAGCTGCCAAGGTTTGCATTCCTGAGCCCAAATTCTTGCTTTTTTCATCAAGCTCACAGCACAAGTGTGATTAAATCACTGAGTGTTTGCAGAAGCTACTGTTGGTCTCTCCCTTGTTTTCCAGACTACCTTTTCCACTGTTTGATATGTAAATCCCAGAGAGCTGATGATTACTTGGAGCCATAGGAGATCATATTCTAGTCATGACTGATAATTGCAAGAAAGTATTCAGAGACTGCCTTCCTGGCCAAGGCAGATGTAATTCAAGACTCTGTATGTGAAGGAGAGGTGGCTGGAGGTGCCTGAGGAAACGTGCAGACATGGTATTGTGAGCCTGCATTTTGGAGAGATAGCGCAAGAGATGCCTTTGCAAGCTGTATGACCTGTCTGGAGGGAACAAAACAACGTGGAAAAATGCTGTGCAATGAGTTAACCTTCAAGTAATGAATTTCCCAGGAAGGTACAGGAATGCTTTTGGTCTGAGTCTTTCTTATCTGTACATCAGTGATATGGTCCATCCAGAAAGCCTGGTATAAATATGGAGTAGTGGAAACATGCTGAACCTGTTTTTCCTGTTCCTGTGCTCTTTCATTCCTCATTTCTCCCTCACCATACTTTTCAAGTAAAGAAAGTAAGTCAAATTTTGCTTCCCCCCCTTTTTTATTCTTTCTTTTTTCTTTTTTTTTTTTTTTCATTGCCTTCTTTACTGTAAGCCATCAGGGATTTTTCCTCACTTGTTTCTGTTGTTTGTTCTGTTTGGTTTCTTTCTGTCTTCTGTGTTTCTATCATGCTCTTTCCTCACATGTTTGTTTTTGGCTTTTGTGGAAGTATCTAACAAGAGGAACTATGCATCAAGCCACACCAAGACTTCACTCTACTACCTGCAGTTAAAACACTACAAAGTTCTGTTGTCATATTCAGGTAAATGTTTCCTACTCAATCATTGTTCTGTTTTACTGTCACCCTGGAGGGGTAAAAGATCATCTAGATTTAAAACACAAACAAATAAAAAAACCACCTCAAAACCCATATGCAGGAGAAACCAAACTTCTCCCTGAGGAGACTGGGTATACATTCCTTTCTGTTCCATCTATGGACCACATCTCTTCCCGATACAATTGCCAGACAGAGGCCCTCTACAAGAGCGCTGCCAGCTGGCAATATTCAGAGCAGTTATGTGTTTCTTGATGGTAATTTCAACAGAGATTTAATATAAGTTTAGTGGTGTCTGCAATTCACAATCAGGTGAGAAAAGGAGTCAGTTTCTGCTCCGGTTGTGCTAAAGTTGTTAGAGCAGGAATTTCCTTTCTCCCTATTTTACCATATGATTTGTACTGCTTATATTTTATGGCTTTGATTTATAGTGTGTGTCACGAGTTTCTCTGATGCTGCTAGCAGCTCCCTGCCTGCGGTTTGCTAGGTGGGAGCGGTGTCCTGATGCTTTTGACATAAGTTCCGTGTGTGTTGGCTGCAATACATTCCCACTGGACACTGGAACCAAGCCCTTGCCATGGGACAAGGGGGCTTGTCTTAAAAGAAGTTACTGCATTAAACATCTGCTAGAGGAGGAAGTTTCCACAAGAACTGAGTTAATAGTCTGTTTCTGGAGTGCAGGCTGGGGGCAAACCTTTGGCCAGCTCCCTGCCAAGCACAGCACATAGCAGCAACTGCTGTGCGTCATTGCACAGGTTGGTGTGCAGAGCAGGAACTGCTGTCCACTCATGTATTAAAGGGGAGGAGAGAGAGGAAGCCTTTGCAGGTGGATTGAGTGTGGGCTGCTGACAGCAGATGTCTGGAAGTATTCCTCACTGCTGTGAGATCTGTGAGTGGTGCTGTAGAGAAAAATCTGCCCTGGCTCTTTAATGCTTTTCAACCACAAGTCTTTGTCATGTGCAGCAGGGTTGGGGTTCTCTGCTGCACTGTCCCCTAAGCTTTTCAGTTGTGGGAGCTGATTGAGGAGATGGGGGAAGGAAAAAAAAAATTGATCAGACTATTTTAATTCCTCCTCTTCCAGGGCCTGCAGGACTGCCTCTCCAAAACCATTACGTTACTCTTATGGCAGTTGCCTCTGGAATTGCAATCACAACATATTCTGTTTCTTCTCCTGGTAGTTGAGAGGGACTTCTTTAGCTTTTTCCTTTTTCTTTCTTTTCTTTTCTATACTCTTTTCTCTTCTACTTTTACTACACAGTGAGAGAGCCAGCGAAATGAAGAGGGTGCTGTGCACCTCTGCCCTTTTCACATTGAGAAAGTAGCGTGTCTCTCTTAAGTATGCTATGGCTGTGTCTCAACAAGAAAGCCAAAAGCTATGAAGTGGATTTTTTTCCCAATGCACAAGTAAGGTCAACTTTTAGTGGGTTCTATGCTCTTAAGCAAATTTGAAAAGGTCACCCTTGTTACGTGAAGTCAATGTGGTTTTTTTAAGAAGAGATAAATAATGAAGCACCAAAGATAACTTCATGCAAGCAAAACTTCTCCCTGCTTGAAAGAACTCTTACTCGAGCAGATATCAGTCTTCATTTATTTTCTCGTATCTCCTCGTTAGAGGCTTCGAAGAGGATCTCCATGGCTTGACAATTCAGTTTGCTGTGTCCCGCACCTCTCTACCATGCTTTGTTCAAGGCCTCGGACTATGAGGATTTAATTACTGTTTCTGGGTGATTATTTTACCTGCAGCTCTCACAAGAAGTTTTCCTGTTCTAACTTCACCTCTGCTCTAAAGCAAAGTAAAACTCTTCAAGCACAACATAGCCCACGTGGTTTCTGGGCCTCTACCAGCCTGTAGTGTGTGTCACTTATAGCAGGTACAGAGTGACTCTGACCTTTACCTTTCCTTTTGCATACAGAACAAACTCTCTAGGTCTTTGATTTCCTTTGACAGGGTAGTGACATTACCTCAACTGTTGTGGGTTGTCTCAGTTTGAGGCGGTTTGGAAGGGGGAGAGACATCAGGCAGAAGTCTCCTCCCTTGGACTCAATACCCCTGGTGTCTCTAATATAGAGTCAGAGAGACCAAATACACTCACAGGTAAGTGAAAAAATAACTTTACCAACAAGAATGGTAATAAAAATACTGATAAAACTGGGTTAAACCAACTGATGAGGAAAGACTTCCCAAACCCTGCCCACCCAATCAAATCAAGGTGGCAGCTGGCCTCCCCCACCTGGAACAAAAAAAGGTGGCCACAGGGCAGAGACAAGATGGGCCACCCTTCCATGTGGTTCACCTCTCCCATGCACAGAAAAACCTAGCAGGAACAGTTGGAGAGTCAGTGCTGGCAGGAAGCAGAAGATAGCTGGGATTCTATACTGGCAGGCGCTTGTGTGGGGCTGGTACAGGCAGTCCGGGCAGGGCTGCGGACTGCCAGGTGACTGGAAGGACCCGCAAGTCCTCCTGGATCCCGCAGTGAGACTTGATTGCTGCAACTGCAATGATTTTTGGTCAAAGTGGTGGTTGTAGTCCTGTCAAGGTGGTGGTGGAAGCCCTTGGTGGTCAGGGAAGCGCTGAAACTCAGAGCTGTACAAGCTCGGGTTCAGATGGGAACACCTCCAGTGCCTCCCCTGGGATGGGGAGTTTTACACTGATGGTGTAAAAACGCCAAAAAGGCACATTTGGAGAAAAGAAAAGGTGGATACCAGAATTTTTGAGTAACCCAGGACAGGGGTGGACACTGATGCTGAGATTAGAGAGCTCTGCCCTTCCAGTTTTTCTGTGGCATATGGTAAAACTGCTGTTTGGCTGATGTGGTAAATCAGTAAATGGGCTCCCAGCTTTTAAGGAATGCTATCCCATCGGCATTTTTTAATGAAGGTCTTGTGGACCAGTTCTTGCTGAGTCTTGTTAAATAACTCTTGAAATAAGATTCCCATTGTCCAGAGGTTGGATCATGTAGCTCTGAGCTTGTCTTTTGGCTTGTTACTTTTCCAGTGGTTACACCGAGCTGCATTCAGGCCCACTTTGTCTTTAGGAAGTTATTAAACTACTGCTTTCTGGCTTCATCTTCAAACATCAATCTTTTTGTTGTGATTCTGTGTGTGGTTCAGCCTGTCCTGATTTCATTCTGTGCTCTGCATTCTCTCTGTTGCGAGTTTTCCCCCTCCCAGGTCTCATGTATTTGCATAGGTGCTTCATTTCAGAATAGTACATTAGGGGTGCAGTTGCTATGACTTCATTTTTTCTTACTTATTATACTGTTTGGGCTTTTTTGATCTCTGGAACTCCAAACAATGATCAGATAAGGATTCTCTTTCATTTTGCTTGGCATTAGTTCGTCTCTCCATGGACAGAAGTGACTGAGGTTGATTTTCACAGTCAGTGACTGATAAATCATGTGAATCTATCCTCAGTCTAGCTGAATTTATTACCTATTTCTGGTTTTGCTGGATCTCTATTTCTAAACCTTTTTTTTTCCCTTTATAGTTCACATTTAGTGTTTCAGGCTGAAAGTGTATCATGTGGGCCTGGATCTGAATGCTTGGGGGTTTCCCCCTTCCTGTTTAGCTTGTTCTTTGGGTAAGATCCAGTTACTGGTGGCCAGCATGGAGCTGCCCTGATGAGCAGAGAGGGGAGAAGGGTCCAGGCCCTTGTCCCCTGCCTGGCACAGGGACTGACCAGAGTCTGCTGCAGGAGGGGAGCTGTGCCTGGTGTCCAGCTGCTGTGGGGGAAAGGCAGCTCTGCTACAGCCTCACTGAGTGCTCAACAGCATTTGTTTTCTGAGGCACTTTCAAGCTGCATGAAAATTATTTCAGGCAGCAGAAAAGCATTTTGTTTGCCAAGTATTGCGCAAAACATCCGGAAACCAGATCTGGTTAGGAGACCATCCATGGGAGGGTAGAAGAGGAGGAAGACAACTGTGCTTTGAAACTGCACCTCTCACAGCTTACCATGTACTTAAATCTCTCTGCTTATGACTTGTTTCCAATTAATACCTGAATATAATTAATATAGGTTTATAAACATGTATAAAAAAATGGTAATACAACTTCAGTGATCTTGTTCTTCAGAGCATTGTCTACTGCTTTCTCTGGCAGTTCCTTCTGCAGAGAAGTTTATGTGCAGCTTCAAAGTACTTAACCTGCTTAAGAACATTGTTAAGTAGCTTAATTAGCTTAGAAAGTGTTCTGGGTTCCTTTGTGCATTAATATATTTTAAAGATATTTTCTGTGGTTAGACTTCAAAGTGACGTTTCTAGAATTCCTTTGACTGTACAAGTAGGCGGTTATATTCTCCAGAACTGTGGAAGCTATTGCTGACATTTTTTTACTTTCAGAACATCTTACTAGATGAGATGAGGTTTTTGCAGATTGCCACATGGCCAGGCCTGTCATAGGAAGAGGGAGAAGGCTTGAGGGAAGGTGTATCTACTGTACTGATGTGGACATGCTGCATATGTCTCCATTGTACATGGCCCTAAGAATAAGCATAACCTGCCCAGAGGCTGGGCACAGGAAATACAAGCCCCATCCAGAGCTAGGATCCCAGCCAGAGGTGCTGGGCAGGCCCATTGAGTCCTCAGTGCTCTGCATCACTTGGTTTTCTCTGCAGCTGTCATGTTTCTCTTCATTAAAATCCATTGCTGGAAGAACCTGCTGGAGTGTCAGGCAGAAACTTCTACATCCATAAGTATGTAGACATCAGAAGCTGAGGGAATTCAGCAGTGTGGAAGAGGGGATCTCTTTGGCTGCAGTAGTGAAGTCTATAAGACTCTTTCTTCCACCCCACCAGTATCTCTTAAAACTTCCAATTGTTGCTGCTGCTTATTAAAAGGTATTTTCATTCTGTCATTCATTGCTCCATCTCACATTAATTTGCTGGTAGCACTGCACCCATCCTGTCTCACTTCTGGTGGAAAACTTTTCCTTTGCCCTTCAAGCGAAGGGCCTGGAAGTGCAGGTGGTTGTTCAGTGGTTTTCTTTTGCTGAGGCAGAGGTGGTCTCCTGAAATGAGGGAGTACATTAGCTATTGTACAACATGAAAAGGAGAGTTTATTGCTTTTATTGGTTATTTTGAAGGCAGTCCATTCTCTTTCTAGTGGGGGAAAATGCTCTGGTGTCCCCGCACCAGCTTATTTGGCAGTTACTGGTGAATCTGAAAGGGATGCTGCCTGTTGAACATTGTCTCTTAATGTCATAAGAAGCCCTAGGTTTTTCTGCTGGGCCCTGTCACCTGGCAATTTAGTGTCACCCTTCACCTGAGCAGTTTTCCACCTCTGGTGGTAAATGGTGTGTGGTAAAACTGCTGTTTGACTGGTGTGGTTTTAGTTCTGTTGGTGGAGAAGTGGTAGTGGGAAAAGTGGAAAAGTAGACATAAGTGGTAGATGAGGTCCTTTACCACTGTGCGGTCTAAGAAAGGAGAGAGAGAGGTCTGTTCTATGACAGTAAAGTGTGAGGAGTGTCTGCAAGATGCAAGTGAATGTATTTTCAGAAGAGAGTGTCAACCTGTCTTTTCCCTTTTGATTTCATGCTGCACCTTAGCCATATGTTCTGTCAGCTCTGGAAAAAGCTGCTGCTTTTTCTTGTTTCACTTACTTAAGTAAGGTTATGAAAGTTCATTCCTTGCAAGGACAAAACTCCTGTCTGTTGTCATTTAAAAGCATTTACTATTACGAATTATGATGCCACCTCTGCTCTGCCCAAGTGGGCTTTAAATGAAGCACGGGTTTGGTTCACAGAGGGAGAACTGTCACCACAGCAGGAGACATTAGTGTTAATGTAGCGTTCACTCCTACAGGACAGAGTGAATTTCTCACTACAAACTCACTATCATTTCATAAAACCTATCACTGCATCTTATGCTGTGTTGCTTAAAGTATACATTCTCAAAATGCTTCATACAGGCTTCCAAAGCTCAGGTTGTTCAGTATGTCTTTTTTTAGGTACATCCTACTTTCAGTTTTTCCTTGCAAACTAGCAAAAGCTAAATTCAGTACAACAGCTTGCACAGAAGTCCAGAAGGCAAAGTGGGAGTCCTAAGAGCTCTCACAGAGAAACTGCTTTGCTCTCCGTGAACATTTAGTGCTGTGGTAGTGGCAGCTCTTCTGGTTTTAGGTACCTTTCCAGAGGAATTGCATTGAGGGTGATGGGGCACAGACTGAGAGAAATTGTAATCTGAGTCCTGTGAAAAATGCCAACAAACTGCAAGTCAAGTATTGCCGTTTTAAATACAGGACTGTATTTCAGTGAGGACCTTGTGATTTCATCTAAGACAAAGCCTTGAATATTGTGAATCTTCTAGCATGGTGTTGTGGCAGTGTTCCTGATAAAAGTGAGTGCTTAACTTGCTGAATTCCTATTACTTTTGCTGGCAGTAACATTCTTCTTCCCTTTCTTTCTTGCACTGTTACAGGAACCTCGGGAAGCTCATTTCCCCTAATCCTGTGTTTGACTCATGAGACCCAATGAGCTAATAGCTTGAGAATAAATTGCTGTCAATTGCATTCATAAATATTATGAACAGCTTCCTTAAAGTGGTGTTTGATTACTTAAGACGAAGCTTTCAAAACATTGAAACAGTTTATCCACCTGGCTAAAGCAATAAAGTTCTGTGGATGCATTTCATTTTTCATAACTCTCCATTTATTTCCCTTTTCAGAAAATGGACAAGAAGCCTGTATTAAAACGTAATTAAATCTGCAACCCAAGCAAGACACAGAAAATTCAAAATTTAATGCTAATGCAGTTTTTTCATTTTGCAGATGATTGTTGCCCACTCACATGCACACAAGTATGCACATCATTAGCATTGACAAAAGAGCTGACTATTAACTTTGAAATTCTTGGTTTCCAGGAGTTTATTTCACAATCTTATTATGTAAATGTGGTTTTGTTAATTTGCACAGTTGCCATGAGGTTCAGTGTCTGTCTGTTGAACTGCATGAGTTGCATCCGCAAAAGCTAGGTATAACTGTGTTCTGTTGACTAAGAGTCATGTTGCTTTGATTTATAATTAATCTTTAAGAGTTTAAAGCATCTTGACAATATAAACCAAACAAATCTTAATGATCTGACGGTGGTGTTTGCCAAATGAGACAAAGTATCCTGCATGGCATTGTTTGCATCGCACTGAGGCTCGCTGGATTACTGCTGTGTAATTTATGGCTTTCCTAAAGAAAAGGTGCGTGTCATTAGGCCAATTGAAAATACGTAGAACAAAAATTTCTGGTTATTTAGTTAAAAAAAAATAGTATTTGGTCCCTAAGTTTTTCTACCACAACACAGGAAATGTTTGTCAGGGGAGTGATATTTGACAAAGCCTTATTCCTGTTACATCTGGAGGCCTCATGTATTTGTTGTTGATTGCATGTCTGATGCAGCATGAGGGGAAAGAGAACATCCCATGAAACACCCCATTGCCTGGAGCTCTCTTGGGGCAGCTCTGGGAGTTCCCATGTCAGGTAGTTCATCTACCAAAAGAGTAGAACAGACGGCTTGTTAAAGTCTACTTGTGTGTGGTGGTTGTGTACAGGCAGGGAGCTGGTAGGGACTGATGATGGCATGGGAGCATTTATTTGCACTGGAAGAACAGTGTACTTCCGTGAAGCCACAATGTGTGGTACAAAATTTAGTGAGTGCTATCAAATGCTATTGGAAACAGCATATATAAACTTGCCCCATCCTTCTGTGAAGATAAATTGCGTCTTGGTTTTCATGGTGGGGAAGGGGATTGAATAGGCAGATGGTTCAAGATCATACTTCAAGGCACATTAGTTAACATGTTGTTAACCTTAAAAGGCTGTCAGTCCATGAATTCTGAGTTGGAAGCTTGCAGTGGATGAAGTGTTGTTTTACCAATATTGTCCCTTAGCTGGGACAGCAGCTCAAGACAGGAAGCGAATTTCACCTCTTAAATAAAGAATTTTACGCTTGACAAAGAATTTTCCTCTGCAAGTCTGTGTTATGCTGAGAACATGGAGAACATCTTAGCACTACAAGACTTGTCTGATTATTGCACAATATTTAAAAAATGATACATGTAGCTAGAGGTGAGTGTCAGTTTTTTTAATTGTGGAAATCTGTTCACTTTCATGTGGCTTTAAGCTTAGAGTAAAATGCATTAAGTTGATTATTACCCAGTATAATCTCTGCAGTGGCTTTATAGCACAGTCTGGTTTGAACAATACGCTTCATCCTCACACCAGCAAGGTAAATGAGTTGCAAGTTGTTGTCCTGGCCTTTGCAGCCAGATACTGGTAAAGATAAGGCTTCATTCTGAAGAAGTGAACCATCACAGACATCTTCCCAGCTGCCATCTCGCTGTCAGGAGAGACTTGGTAGCTGCAGCCTGAGTGTTCAGTGGTAAAGCTTCCTGTCTTCTGCATCTGAGCACAATCTTGGGTTCTGAGGAGCAGCAGATCCAGACCATCTCTGCTGCTGCTGGTTTAATTTTCCATGATCTGCTTCATGCATATTCAACTCATCACTGTGGGTTTTAACATTCAAAACATCTTTTTGCTCCTTGTCCACTACAGAAGTTGCTTTGAAAGCTGAAATAATGTTTGGAATACTTCCCATATTTTGCCCCAGATATTTTGCTGTCGGTATTCCATTTCATCATATTTTTGTGACTAGAAAATAGGCCACTTCAGACACTTTGCTGTATAAAAATTGAGACAGACCTTTCTCAAGATGAAACTTTAAAATTAGAAACTTCACACTTGAATGTCAGAGTTGTATATAATTTTCTATGTTGACGTGGCCTCTGTCACAGAGGAGTGAAATATCTTGAGCTGTTACTAAGAAAGTTTGTGCCTATTTCAACAGCTTCTGTACTCCTGTAGTACAGATAAAGAAGTCAGCTCTGGGTTGTGTTGTGGCTGAGCTTTTCTGGCGTGTTACAGTCACTCTGTGGGAATTATCAGCCTTTCATATAATTGTGCCATGCCAGGGCTATGCTAGTTATATTTTAGTTTCTGTTTTGCTGCTAATGGTATCATGTAAGAGCTGAGTTCATTTTTTTGTTTAAAATTATTAGAGCAAAGGGAAGATCATTCTCCTCTGGGCTACACATAGAAAGCTCTGGAATAATATGTTTGATTTTCTGTTGGAATAACTTGCCGTTGCCTCTGTCACTCCAGTGGATAATGTTTTCCCTTCTGGTTCCCATTACTATAATTAGATGCATTCAGAGCATTCTGTTTCTGTCTATTAACATGTAATCATGTGATTGATTCTGGTATGCCAAGCAGATTTTTTTTCCAAAAGAAATACTTATTTACATGAGTTTTCAGAGCAGCTTGAACACTAGTATTTCAAACTTCTGTCCTCTGCACTTCCCCCTCATGTACCTCCATAGTTTTCTCCTACTTTAATTGCTAGTTCCCCTACTATGATGCTTAGTCAGATACTCAAAGCATTGGCTATTTAACTTGCCAACAGAAGATGTTAGTGTATCATGTGGATTTTTTTATTGATTGGGATTTAGTGGGAGGCTGACTTGCGTTACAGAATGGATCACTTGTGTCAAGAAAAGCTGCTGACCAAGGACATTTTTAGACATTGTTAATGATCCAGAGAATGTACTGTCAAATATTTTCTTTTCAGTCTATTTTATTTCTTTGGCATCACATCAGGTTAACATTCAGCTTTTTGTGTCTACATTCTTGCATACTATAAATTCTTTACATTCTTTGTGCTAACTGTCTATGCAAATACTGTCATTTTGATTGTTTCTGTACCCTCTATTTCTTTTGTTCCCTGCTCCATGGAAATAATATTGCCCAGAACTATCATAGAACTTCTAAAAGTAGCCAGTAGCTGTAAAAGCAAACCTAAATTGCCCATACAAACAAACCCCCTGTTTTTCAATCCGAAAGAATTAAAATGCTCACGGATAAGGCACCGATGATAAATACTGTCTTCTTTCAAACTGCCTTATGCCTGAGGACAGGATCAGTCTGAGACCATGATTCCAGAATATTAATCCTGGGGATGTGTGCTATTCTTTCAGTCAGAGGTACAGATTTGTCCAATATTTTTGTTGTTAACCCTAACACTGAGTTTAGGTCAACTGAAGAAAGACTGATCATACCTATCCAGCACAAAGTCTTCAGACACAGGCACTTGTTTTTAATAAATTTCTTATCCCAAAGTGGTGCTTTGCATTATGTGGCCCAGGTATTTTTGATTTCAGACTGTGGCCTGCAGCCCTAGGGCTTGTGCTGGGGTTGCTGTGGCTCAAAAGAATGTCGCTAATCCAGGAAGGATATTGAAGCCCTGTATGTGAGCAGGGACTCACAGCATGCTGCTTCATTTACTACTATCCTGAGCTGAAATAGACCTCGCCTAAAAGCAGGAGCTGTCTTAACCTTCAGAGATTTAAAGAAGGATGTATTAATGTCATTCCTTTATCCTGAATCCTCCAGTCCATTGTGGCTTCAGAATTTATTGTTGTTTGTGTTGCAAAGTAAATAAGAACATCCCAGCTGCTTTGTGTTAGTGTAGCCCATTGCTGCATTGACAGACTCAGGAGCTGGGTATCAGTGATCTGTCGTGTGATCTTAATCTACTGTTTATTGATGTTATAATGATTCTAATGATTCCTCTATAATAGAGCATCTTCCTAGAGAATAAGCATTTTCTAGGAGTATTTGTGGAGCTTGGCTTTATGAGTGCATCCTTCAGAGAAGGAAAAGAGCCTGCTGAAGGGAGCTTGACATTTAGTTACGCATGTGACAGTGCAATTCAGAGTGCTTATGGCTGAATATGTGGAGATACTCCTTCTGTTGAACTCCTCAGAGGATCTGCATGGTTGGCAACTTATTTTACAGATCAAGGAAGACACCATTTTTATTTTTAAAAATACTTTTCTGCTGTTGTTGTTAGAGTGCAAATATAGGAATGATATGTCTAAAGGTGCAAATATAGGAATGATATCTCTAAAGGCTTCCTGATGCACTATAATTGTCACCAGAGATCATAAAGGTAAAGATCAAACATCCTTACCACTTGGGCCACCTAATCAAAGAACTGAGAGACTGAATTTAGTTCCTTGATCACCTGTGATCCTACTATGTAACTTAGACCAAGTTTCTTTCTCAATGTTTTTTTTCCCTGAATTTTTAAAATAGCAGTAGTGCTTTCTTTATCTTCAAAGGATACAGTTGGAGATTTATATAAACTATTTGTTGATTACTTACTTAATCATAGAATCATAGGCTGATTTGATGGAAGGGACCTTAAAGATCATCTATTTTCAACCCCCATGCCAAGGGCAGGGACACCTTCCACTAGACCAGGTTGCTCAGAGCCCCATCCAACCTGGCTTTGAACACCTCCAGGGACGGGGCATCCATAGCTTCTCTGGACAGCCTCTTCCAGTGTTTCACCATCCTCACCATAAAGAATTTCTTCCTAACAGCAAATCTGAATCTACTCTCAGTTTAAGGCTATTCCCCCTTGTCCTGTCACTACATGCCCCTGTAAAAAGATATTAAAAAGACATTAACCATTAGTGTCTTGTCTTTCAGTATCCAGCAAGGCAGAAACCTAATGCCACAAGTTCACTTGAAAACACTGTGCAGGAAGAAGTTGGGAATCCATTTTTCCTTTGGGTATACTCTTAGAAAGGTTAAGAGTTAATTCATGCAGCTCCCCAGGGCATCTACAACTAGGTGTTTTGGAATAGGGTGGTCTTGATTGGATCCTGATGTGTGTTTGCAATTCAATTCAAAGTGTCCTACTCCTAGAAGATTATTTCAATAGCAATGTGGAGCTTGTTTATGTGGAGTCTCCCAAAAAACTTTGATACTTCATTACCCTGACTGCTATCAGAACTGCTGTGTGACCTCTGCATGGGTGAAATGGGCATCTTTCTGTGTGTGGAAGATGCTTGTAACAGTCAGAAATTTGAAGTGCAACAGAAAAAAATGTAGTTCCCCTTCTGATCAATGCATTCTGATTCTAGGCATTTGTCTTTGTTTTTTAGCATGACTCTTTTATGCCTTGTAAGTCCTCTTAAGCAGCAAGAAGACAGCTTAATACTGAAAACCCATTTAATCTATGAATTCCTGGAAGTTAACTCTTTAGAGTTATATAACAAAAAAAAAATTAATGTAGTGACAAAAGTATATATTTGCAAAATAAGCATTTACAATCTGATCTCAAAATACTCACTTTGACTTCTAAATCTATCAAATAATTTTATCCCTTTTCATATTTTTACATTTTCACTTGAAATTAGTCCAGTAATTAAAGTGTCAGTATATCAGAACATGATTAAATCACTGTTTTACTTTGGCTGTGACAGCAAATAATGATGAATGGAAGTTTACAATTTGTCTCTAGTTCTTTATTTTCTGTTGTTTTGGTTTAGTTTGGGTTTTTTGCTTACATGGGTGATTATTGTCTCTAGAGAGGATAAAGGGCTTAGGTAGTCTTTTTGTAGTCTTGACATATAATTTGAAAGACTCTAGGTATGTTATCCTCTGCGTCCAGTGAAGCCTTTCTGATTTTATTTGGGTTTTTTTGTTTGTGTGTTTTTTAGTTAAGCTTGGTGTGCATCAGAAAGACAGATTTTAGTTCTATGAAAGACTGTCTTTATTAATTGAATCCACTAATTATCAGTAAGAGAATAATATCTGTTCACTAAAACAATGCAATTAAAAGTGTTTCCAGTGTCCTTCCTCAAAAGCTAAATTTCTGCTCATTCAGTACAGTTCTTCTTGGAAACAGGTGTAGAAAGAGAGGAATTTTTGTTGTAGAACAGTGATGAATGTGAGGCACAGCACAGAGAAGACACTTGCAGAAGGCTCTTCCATTTGGTAAAATGGCTTTTGTTTTATTGCAGAGGTGAAGGAGGATTTTTGCTGTTACTAATTAACATCAGGAAGAAGCATCTGGTGTTCTGCTTAGGGTTTTTACTAGGAAAGTAATTTCTTTGTTAGCATCTTCATAATGATCATGTTCACACAGTCTGTGTATATGCCAGTCTCTGGTCCCCAGAAGTTACAATATACAAGCTCCCTGGAGTCTGGGGAATGACACAAATGCTGTGGAAGTACTAGAGATAGGAGTCTTATTCCTTCTTGATTTTTAGACAATCTGAAGCAAGTACATGGATGAAGATGCTCCTGTCCCCCCTCAATTAGAAAAAGAACAGCTCTTGTTTGTTCATTGCTTATATGTGAGAAAACACTGTTTTGTTTTGGCATCTCCAAAAGTTGTTTGAATCTGAAAGGATGCTTCTAAAGGATAAAAATTTAAACCCATTTACCATTCTGAAGACAGTTCTGGATTTTATATGTTTCTGTCCCTACTAAAAAGAATTAATATAAATCTCACATCATATAAAAAATTATGTGGGATATGCAGTTCATTGATGTGAATTCTGTATTCAGTGCTGATCATTCAGCTGCTTCAGCACAGTTTCTGTGGATAGCTGAGTGAAACAGTCCTCAGGTTACCCAAATTTAAAAGTTGTTAATAAATGTGGTTTAGATACACTGTCTACCTCTTTAAGTCATCAGTTCAAAGAAGAGACCAGTCAAGTTGAAAATCCAGCGAATGGGGTCAGGATGTTTTGTGAGGTGAAAACATCATTCCCTCAAAGAGTATGATTTTCTAAATAGAAAATGCCAAGTTAGAAAAATAGAGGCTGAAGCAGTTATTAAAATTTATAGTAGTCAATGAACAATAAAACATTTATTCTTGCATTTTTTCATGGTGGTCACACTTTCAAATGAGTATGATGTATATATCACATACACAGCTCTGTGATGCTGAGCTAAGCAAAAATCAGAGTAATGTGATAATAAACTCTGTGGAGAAGATCTGCTGCTGGTGTGTCAGCAGCTATTCACTTACCTGGTTGGGTGCTAGTGCATGCCATCCTGAGCTCCTCTGGGTTGTGTGGTCTTAGAATTGACCCTTTGCTTGAAAAACAATATTTTACTTGTGTTGTTACAAGGATTGTACCTAGAGAAATTTTGGAACTTGCATAAATTAGATTTGTTTCATGTCTGTAGAGGGATGGGGAGGGGAGGGAATGAGAAGAAACAGTACAAGAAACTTCATTTAAAACTTCATGAATGCCAGATCTTGAGTCATTTTCTTTCTAAGTAGATCTGCAGTGCGTGTCATTACCCACCCATTTCCTTTTAACACAGTTAGAAGAAATGCATAGACAAGCAGTCTCTGTGTTTTGAGGGAGAAATGGACTAAGAGGAAAGTTTTTGATGTCACTCCTCTTGCAATCACTCCTCTCCTGAACCAGGTGAATTTTATATATAGTGTCGAGAAGACGTGGTTGAATCTTTTTCTTATTTTTCCAAATTAAGTATTGGTCATTTAAAGATAGAAACAGGTGTTGGTCATAAATGAAGCCCCAAAGATGAAGGAAAATGAAGCTGTGCAGGCTTGTGTGTGTGAAGACGTGCCCAATAATACGTTGCTACTGACATGGTAAGTTAAACTCAGCCATACATATATACCTCAATTTAAATATTCAGCTGACAGCTCTTGGATCACTTGGCATCAGCAGGATGGGAAGGGACTGCGTCCCTACCATTATCTAGATAGATTTCTACCAAAGGGTAACTGTTCCTATCCGTGTGTCCTACCTATTAGCTAATCTGTAGTCCACAAGGTTGGTTTCTCATTCAGATGAAGTCTGTCTCATTTGAGCAGCACGGCAAGTTAATAAATTTACATTTGCGTCAGTGAGAAAAATGAAATCTCTCTGTCATTTCAAGCTTCAGTAAGCGCTTGGAAGTTCTGTGCTAATATTGGAGCATGAAACTGTTACCAAGTACTGATCAGTGTGACAGTATTTGTTTCAAGTACTTGACAGCCAGTCTTGACATTTTGTTGTTGTGTAAAAAAAATTTTAAAAAAGAATGGCTTTGTAGATGTTACTGAGATGAATTCTCCAAGACTAGTTGCCCTGGGGGAATCACTATTAAGATTGTCAAAATGTTAAGGACCTGATCTCAATATAATATACTCCATTTTAAATGCGTAGTAAGTCATCTGGTATTGCAGTAATTAGTCTGGTGTAAATGAGATTAAAATCAATATCAGATTAGTGACTAATGGGAGGCCACTGATTGGTGTGGGGGTGTCTTCAGGGACTGGGGAGAAATTCCCATGGCCTGTAGTGCTGTGTAAATTCTTTTGTTTGTTCTTTCCCTTGTTTTCTGCTATGCTTTTCCTCCATGCTTGAATTTGCAAGCTCTCATAATTTATAGTACAACTGAAGAGCTCACTTTGGAGGAGAGCATTTCAAAAATTTCTGCTAGGAAAGATAATTCTGAAACCAGAGCAGATGGTGAAAATATATATTTATTAAATAGATCTAACAAAACTCAAATCTTCCTCCCTAGTATTGGTGCAATTGGCTTATTTCTTACTGTTCTTTGTTGAGCCCCAATTCTGTCTGATTTTCTCATAGGCTTGCTTTATTGTTCTCTGTTTCTTGCATTCGGGTTGCAGTACAGCTGGCTGACAGATGAGGGGGAATTGCATTTGTTTTTCTTTGAACAAACTGTATTAATTATAATGGCTCACACTGGGCTTGCAGTTTGCTTTAAGTAGCACATATCATTAGCTTTTAAAAACCAAAAGTTTTTAAAATCATAAACTTATTTTAGCTTAAATGGTGTGTGATTGAGGATGCATGGTATAACCACAAGGCAGAACAGCAAGGCTGCACTCACAACTCTGGGTGTCCTACAGAAAAATGTATTTAATTTTTTTTGTGATGGAAAGCATCTGTATTAACTAGAAGGGGAAGAAAATTATTTTTTTCAGTCAGCAAAGCGGGTTAATTGTTTGACCAGAGCAATGAAAAGTGAACATTAATAGTCTTAACAGATATGTTCTTTTTTTTAATATACATGTACGTATATTACTGGAGAACAGGGTACCTGGCATGTTTTCTTTCTACCAAAAGGCTTTCAGTAATGAAAAACAGACTTCATCCATGGATATTTTGTGGCTTGAAAAGTGTAGGTCTTTGTCTTCTGTTTCCTGCTTCTCAGTCTAGGTCTGAATATTCTCCTAAATGGCTGAAAGCATTTGCTTATGTCTCTTTATGACATTTTAATGATCAGGAATTTGTTGGAGTGAAGGGGTAAAATGAGTATTCCGGAATACCTGGTTTACTATAAGGTGTCAAGAAAAAGAGTAAAGAATATGTACTATGTGTTACAGAAGAGATCATTAGTTATAGGGGAAAGTCAGAGCCTCAGACTACTTCTATACAATTCAGTCTGGGTTAGGGTTTATTGAACTGATCCCATGAACTGTTAAAAATGCACAGTATAGGATGACTGAATAGGAGCTTTCCTGTCTGGAAAAGAATGAATTTGCATAAAGTATTTTAAATGTTTATCACACACCAGAAGACCAGAAGTGAATGCATTGCCATGGCAAATGCTTATGCTTTGTGGCATGCATTCACCAAGTATAAGTAAATAGTACAGATGAAGTTGATCTGTGGGGCTTCAGATTAAGGGAAATTTCCTTTATTTAAGAAAGTATTGGCCTTGTGTGATGTACCGCAGTATATTTTTTTCACTTGGCCCATTATTAAAAATGCAGTGCAGTATAAAGGAGTGTGCAGTGAAATGGTCTATATCCAGTCAGCAGTGAAACAGCAAGCAACCAGTAAGCAAATGAATAATTATGTTTAGAGTTTAAGCACAGAAACTATGTTAAAGTTAGAAAGAAAGTTTGTTTTTAATCTGTTCCTCATAATCTAAAACTACACTGATGGTAATGATGAAGATAACAGATCAAGTGTTTTTGAAATATCTGTGCCACTGAGGTGTAGCAAGCAGTTAGTAAAAAATAGACCTAGATTAATGCAGCGGAAGTATTCTATCTCTGCTTCCATTTGGGCAGGGCAAGGCAGTTTGGCTTTCGTTTCACACCTGTATCTGAATGGGATGCTCTCAGCAAGAGTTCATTTACCAAGTACTCCCAAGGTGGAGGACTCACATCCACAAACAGGATTAAGTTTCACCAAAAATGTAGCATTTGCATCCGGTTGGCTCAGACCCAGGATAAGCTGATTTTCCCTTTAATCCGCTATCATAGTTAAATTTTGTCCTAGAGTATGGAACACCTTGCTGTTCTCATCCTAAGGTGATCAAGAACAAAACACCTTAAGAGAAGAGAGCCTTTAACTGTACAGCTTGAGGCCATTTGGGTAGAAACTCTTTTCCTTATGTTTTATTGCTTTGCAGGAGAGAGTTAAGAGTCCTTGTGGCTCGTAAGAGCTGAGAAAGAGGAAGCATATTACAAGAGTGGGGTGGGAGGAGACAGCTCTGTATTCCGTTCTCCTCCTTAAGTATGGTTCATGTATTTATATGTTGCAGTGTGTATAGAAAAACATAAGCAGTCCTTGGACAAGAGATCAGAATTGGCATCTCCTGTTTCCCAGATGAACTCTGTTAGGCCACAGTCTACAGGCTAGGTAGGTTCAGCAACTCTGGGGAGTTGCTTCGACCAGGTAAGATCACACAACCCCAATTTCCTTTGCTATCAGATGCTAGTGAAGGAGGAGGATAGCAGAATACTGACTTTGTGTTAAATGTTAATGCTGCAATTCCATTATGGAATTAGCATGCAATGGAAACCATGCATAATGTTTGTTCTGTACAATGAGTGTCAAGTTTGGAGTGTTTGTGTAAGATGCAGCATTGAAAAGAGGGTGTGCAGCACAGAATATGCCATCATTGTTTTCTCCTTGATCTCTACAGATTCTGTTACTTCAAAACTGGTTAAATTATTTTCCTGGATGAGCTCTCTTGGTACTCATCCTTAAAGCATTATGGGTTTATTCCCAAAGGCAGAAAACCTTTCCTTTACTGAAATTTGGCAAGTCACTTTCGTAGGATTGCAGTTTTTCTTAGTCTGAAAACCTGATTTATTGCTTAATCCCCACAGAGGATGTAGAAAGTG
Organism: Margarornis squamiger; assembly: GCA_035222235.1. Lineage (NCBI taxonomy): Eukaryota > Metazoa > Chordata > Aves > Passeriformes > Furnariidae > Margarornis > Margarornis squamiger. Next base: position 19,820,432 of record JAWWTY010000156.1, read on the forward strand.
TCATATGTTATACACTCTATGGGGTTTTTGTCTAGACAGAGTATTAGAGTAAGGTTACAAAGATACTCAGGAACATCTGCTATTTTAAATGCAGGAGGACTATATTACTAAGTACCTTCTCAGCTGCCAGTTGCTTTTCACTGAATACTTGATGTTTTTTTAATAAATACAAATGTCTGTAGTTGCTTCCTACTAAACAGCTTTGTCCTGTTTCCAGCTACTCAGATATCACTAAGCAAGCAATTGGTTTCATTGCTTGGGCTTTGCCCAGAACCAGAATCACTGTGTGCATCTGACACACAGGCTTTTTGAGATTTTTGGTCCAAAATCTTAGTGCAGCAGAAGAATGAAGATGTACACAGGTTTTCCTTCACAGAGGTCTGGAAATCAATGAGGTGGGTTTCAGATTGCTGACAGGCAGCCTAGAAGTCCCTTCAGGACATAACTCAGGAGGGAACAGAACTTCTTACACGTGGGTGTGTTTTTGGTCTCTTCCAAACCCCTGGTGTGACCAGGAAGCTCTGCAGAGACTCTGCTCAAGATGATGGTCCTCACTCTCTGTCTGATGGGAAACACTTTGAACTGATACTGTGTGGCCTAAAAGACTCTTCTGTCCCTCAGTCACTTCCGTTCTTGTTTCCATCCCAAAGCTGTTTCCTAAGTTTCCTCTTTTCTTTCCCCTTGCCTGTACCACCCATCATTCCCTATGAGAGCTCTGACCATTTCACTTGAAGTAACCAGACCCCTCCCTCCTCTACTAGGGTGGCTGAGTGAAATGGTCAGTGATAATGATGAGTCAGAGGAGAAAAGTATCAATCAGCCATGAAGAAGTTTAGGGACCTATGCATCAGGTCTGCTCTTACTGAGCTGACAAAATTGAGGCTGAATAGGCTATTTCCCTAAAACAGGTTGATTTATTTTCATCAAATATTCAATTGCCATAGAACTCAGGTATGTTTGGATTAAATTTGTTAAACCAGTACTTTGTGAGCATTGTGTTAGTGAGAATGATATTTAAACTGTTCCAAAAGGGACAAATCCATGTCCAGCATCTTACCAGACTGAGAATTTTCCATTACACTGAGGTCATCCTGCTAACCTTCACTGGTTTCAAGGGGAAATAAGCTCATTTTAAACCACAGCAGTAATTAAATCTGCATGCCTACTTGACTGATTTGATGTTTAATTAAAGCAGAAGTATTGTGGTGGGGTAGTTGAGATAAATGACTGTCAACATTTGCAAGACTGACAGAATCTGATTTTTTCCCCCTTTTTTTTCTGTTTTAAAAATGTTTCTTAGTGTACTGTGTAGGTATGCATAGAGAAATCCATAGGACATCTGCATTAGCAAGAAATTTTTGTAGCATATTATCTGAGTTTTGAATTAGAGCACTGAAGACTTCCATCAGATAAAGATGCATAGTACAAAAAACTTAATGAATTTCACACTAAACCATTCATTGTATTTTTGGGTATACATCTGTGTAAAACTATTGCTAGACATTAGCAGAATGAAGGAAAAAATTTTTTTTATTAAGAAAATTTTAGACTTGTTTACAAAGAGCTTTGAAGTTTTGTGTAGTTAGACGTATTTAACTACATTCAGTCTATGTGAAAGTATGCAACTGAATTTGTTTTGCTTCACTTTTAAATTGAACATGGTAAACAAGTAGGGATTTTTCCCCGTTGAATTGCAAATTCTGTAAAACAGAAGTCATTGCTTTCTGCCAGTGTATCAGTCTAGTTTGTTCAGAACCTCCTAGTTAATAATACACATGTGACTTCCAGGTTCAGCAGCTCTTAGTCTACTGAGACAAAACAAATACTGTATTCATTTGCTTTACTGGCAAGGGATCACTAGTCATAGGTCTTTACAACGCTTGCTGAAAGAGCTTTTTTGACATTTTTGAATTCTTGACTTTTAATGCCTTTTCTTTTTTTATTACCTTTTTAATTACTCCCTGTCCACCCGGAAACTCACCAAGCGCTCTTCACTCAGCAGTTTTGGCTTTTAAGTTCCCAGCTTCCTTATAGTACCTACTCTTGTAATTATGATGTACACCTCCTCCTGATTTGGTGACAGGAAGTCCCTTTCTGTCTCTTACTGTAGTTGTGGTCCAAGACAGCTTTAACTTTGTGCCCTGCTTTGTATTGCTCAATCCTTTAGTACTGTTGTCATGTGCTCTAATAAGCAGTTTGCAACACAGGTGACAGGATTAATTATCTGGGATCTGATTTTTGTTCCAACAAGATTTTGAAATGTTCTGTAGATATTCCAGGTGTAGTTGCTGTTACCAGTCTTTTGGAAGCTCTCATTTATTGACATTTTATCATGCCTGAGGTGTTCCTCTTCAGCCTTTTGCTCTTTGAGGACACCAGTCTTCACTCTAGGTAAGTGCAAGACAAGTTAGCAGTAGTGATTCCCTTCCTGACAGAATAGTCTGTGCTGGGAGTCTTTGTGACAAATTTATTGTGGCCAGATCTTTGTCCTGTTGAAGCAAGAGGAATTTTTACAGAATTTATAAGATTAGTTTATTTCCTTCATGTAGTGATGTTTTGCTTGTGGAGTGGTTGCTAAGTACAATCTGCGCTTTTGAGAAGAACTTGCTTTCTGAAAGAGTCAGGCTGTAAACTGTCCACCTTGCATTATTGCAGCTCACTTTCTCTGGTTCTATTGGTGAAGCCTTGAAACATTATAAGAGAAAATATACCTATTGAGTTAGGTAAGTGGCTTATAGAGACTGGAGACGTGTTACCAAACTTCTCTTGTCCTTCTGAAAATCTAGCTGATTAGACATTTGCAAGATTTCTTGGCAGATGAAAACAATAAAATGTGATTAAACCTAACAAGACTGAACCTTCAGAGTTCAGATAGAAAAGGTGTTTGAAAATGCAGACTTTGTTTTGTTTAACACAGTATTGAATTATTTTAATGGGTCAAAAAGCTAATATTGCCACTATTATAGGGTACTAAGAACATAAGTTTAAATGAAAATAACCTTAATGATGGATTGATTTACATGGGGCTGTATGGTGTCGGCTTCTGAAATGTCCTCTGGTTTGCTGAGATGTGTTACTGGTCCTGTTTAAGTACCAGCTGTGTTCTGGAAATTGCTGGGACTCCCATCAAGGGATTCTGCATCTTGTGTCTGCTGTCACGGCATGGGATTTAGGTGCTTTTTAGTAGACAGCGAGATTCTGCATTGTACTCTGTCTTTCATTAAAGGCACCCCCAAATCAATAAATCATTATGTGTACAGTTGACTATAGGGACTGCCGTAGAAAATGAGGAGACTGCTTCTGGGCTAAATCAAAATTTTTCAGGCAATTATTTTTTAGACCAAGTCAAACTTTGGCTTTCCTATCTGATTCTTCCTCTTCCCCTACCTCTTAAGGGAGGAAAAGTTTGTTACTTTTTTCAAAATCCATTGTAGAACTGGACAACCAAAATCATTAGCTACCCTTGGAATATTAGGCACAATGCTTGAATCACAGTCAAAGAAAATTCCAGGTTTGAGCTTGATCTATGTCAGCTGGGAGTAACCCATGTCTCAGTGGGCAAGTTGAATATTCTTTGAAGAGTGTACAACTAATAAGCATAGAGTAAATATGTATTAAGGCAACACTCTCTTATTTTAAATTATAAAATTTACAATGCCTCCTCTATGCTATATTACTAAAAGCCATTAAAAGAACATTGTGGTTATGGGACCATCTGAGGTAAAAAGCACCATGCTTTTAAGAATGACTTGGTTTGAAAAATTTTAATTTTCAATTAAGCTTGAAAGGACAAAGTGCAAAATTAACTAACTTGCAATTAATTTCAGTAGTAATTATGTAAAAAATTCCAGGCATATAGAAGATGAGAAGCGTGGCATAATTAGTCGTGGAGGTTTTTACTGCTGTAATTACAGTGATGAATATGCATGAGGCTGTTTGGGGAAGGGAAGCACAGCAAGCAATTGTATTTAATTAAACTTTTAGCTAGCTTAGTTATGGAGACTGCTCTTTGTTTTAATCCCTTCAAAACTGCTGTGACACTCCCAAGGCAGGTTAGTTACGCCCCAGAGTGTGAAAATTGCATTTTAGAATTTATTTTTCCTAGGTAGAGGTCTCCCCAGTCATCTGTCACTTTATGAGTCACAGGTAACCATTATGTTCCAATTTTACAGCTCTTGAAACTTCTGTGAAAAGCCTGATGACAGCAAATTGCACCATTTATTGTTTGTGTATTTAAAATGTTCAAAGGGAAACAAGTAGAGTTGCACAGGGGAGCATGAGGCAGAGGAACCATCAAGCACGAGGTGTGACAGCTGTACACAATGGTGTTAAGCCCAGAGTCAGGCCTTTAGGATCCAGAGGTCTTTTTGATGGAGCCTTCATCTACAGAAACAAAATTAGCTGAAAAATTAAAGAAAAGTAGTTTGTAAAGAGAATAAGGAGTCATGAGGATTGAGGGTGTGTCTGTGGGTTGTTTTGGGGTTTTATTCAATATTTTCTAGATATTTGCTATGTTCCACTTAGTCTAGAATCCAGTGTGATTTGGTCCTTTTTTTTTTTGTTTTAAAATTTTCTTTCCTAATTTGTGTTTAGTCAAGTTTTTAAGCTGAGACATAAGCACATTAAATCAGTCTCCATCTTTAATGTGTGAACACTCTAGGTGGCTTGGCTTGTTAAAATACCACAGAGTGGTGGGAAAGACAGTGGTGAATTGCTCAAGGATAATTAAGTGTACCTTAAGAGTAAAGCAATAAAGCTACCTCCTCTTTGATAGTAATGAAAAAGTAAATAATTCATTAACTTGTGTGTAGAGCAGAGTATGTCTGATGGAAGCCAAGAACTCCCAATTTCTGATCCTGGCTGAAAATTTTTAGCTCTGCAACTTTAAGTGAATCGTTTCAGTAATTTAAACCTTGGGTTTTAGGTAAGGAAGAGGTTTACCTATCTTGTGGCATTACTGTAATGTTTATGTGATTTGTCTGTAAATACTTGAAGGAATAGTACTGAAATAGTATAGTTAGTAATTTACATTTGTACTGTAAAGGAGTAGTAGTGTATGATTTTGTTTCTTCCTGATTCAAATTAGGTAAACTCTTAACCTTTTTTCCTTTAAGAATGATTTTTAAAATTGCTGCAGATGGTCTTGTGTGTGTGTGTGAATGAAAATGTGTCTGAGCTATTACAAATGATGCTTCCTAGAAGCTTTTCACAGCACATACTCTATACAGTCACCCATCTTTTGCTTAAATATAGTCACGGAACATCATTTTACCTATTTTCTCTTCTTCCTGGGAAGTGTTTCATTAAATTTGTCCTGCATCTCTTCCCTTTTACCCTTGTCGCTTCCAGCCTTTAGTTTCTGATCTGCCCAGCAATCTAAAAATTAGTCACTGAGCTTATGTTTTATAACCCATGGCTATTATAAATACTTCAATCGTATCTCCTCCTAATAATCTTTTCTCAAGACTAAGTAAATCATACTTTTTCTGTGTTGATATTTAAGTACTGTTTTCCCCATTCATCATCTTTGTTTCTCTTGCTGTACTCTCATCAACCTAATTCTGTCTTCAAATAAGCTGGCCAAAATAGAATGCCAGAGTTCAAACACGGTTTCACTGGGGTTTTGTAGAATCGTGCAATAATACGGTTAATATGCTTTGCTTATGATAAGCCAGTTTTCTATTAACCTTCTTTACCACTGCTATGCATTAGATGAAGCTTCTGTCAATAAAGGTTCATTTTCATGTGACACATTAGCTAATTCAGTGCCTTTTAGACTATGCTAAGCTGTACTAATCATTATTATTTGCTTCCAGTCTTTTCATGCAGAATGAGAACTATAAGTATGCCACCAAAAATCTCTTCATTTGTCCTTGCATACAATAATTATCTTGACATAGTGATTAATAATTATGATTCTTGCCTCTTAATACAAATTTTAAAATACATTTTCCTTTCTTGCATTGTACGCACGCTTTTCATGTCAAGAATTGCACAATTCAGTATGACTAACTCAGTCAGTCAGGCAGGGTCAAAGGGAAAATAAATGTTTCCACAATCTCTCTGGAAACTAAAAACAAGACTACATCTTCAACAAGAATAAAATCTGGCACTCTCACATTCATTAGGCTGGATTTGTCAGTGCTGAATAAACAACCTTTCATCAAGTGCAGTAATTTTTTTTGTTCTGTAATTAAAGTGTTTTTGGTTTTTTTCTTAATTCATTTATATGAAAACTTGCTGATGTAACCCCAAAATTTTTATAATGAATATTTCAAAAATAGGAATGAAGGTTCTGGATAAAGTCACAGGTACTATAGCATTTTGATTTACTCTCTGAAATTTTATGCCAATTCTATCCACAGAGGAAAGCTATCCAAGTGTCCTCAACACATTAGAGGAGATGGGCTCCTTCTTCATATATGAATGCATGGTTAGCTTCTAAAGCTTATAGAATTTATAGGTTTGTCAATGAAGTATGAACTCCTAATGAACTTGTCAGTAGAATGGGATCATGCAAACAGTAAGATAAGATTCTTTAAAGGAGGAGCTCCATCCTCTTTGTTAGAGGGTGCTTTTAGTCTTTTTTCCTGTTTATCTGAAGAGAGGCTTCATGAAACAAATGCAGGTTTGTCAGCTCACCTGGAGAAATAAGCCAAATTTGGGGTTTACGTGGTGTTTTGGGTTATTTGATTGGCAGGGGTGAAAGTGTTATTTCTTTTTGACTATAGGCCAGCATACATATTCAGGTCTATCAAATGTCTCAGGGTACTTCCAAAGAGATGTCTAGACTGTTGTTAGCTTGAGAGGATCTGTTCCAGTGCTTCAGTCTCCTTGCCACTTATCAAGTTGCATCTGACACCAGAGCTACACACGTGGATAGGAAGTTGTTGCAGTGCTTTGCCTTTGGGGATATGCCATTCAGATTCAGCTGCAATTGTAGATACTTAAATGTGTAGGATTTTTGATATTCTTCAGAAAAACTTTGGGGAAACTCTCCTCTGGACATAAAGGGTTTCTATGATAAAACCATCAGAGTGGTCAGGGTAACTGAAAATGTAAGGGCATGGAGGCATGTGGTGCTACTACTGTTCGTTCATAGACAAAGGTAGCGGCTCTAATCAATTAGACTATGAAATGAAGCTGTGATGTCTCCTGTTAGTCATTTGGGACACTTTCCTGCAGTGTTTGAAAGCCCTGTGTTTATATTGTTAGAGCAGGTGTTGCTTTGATTCTCTTTCATTTCAAACTTCTGTGTTTAAAAAATATTAAAAGCTTCCTTGCAGTGTTTTCTTCAGCCTAAACAACCCTTATTCTTAAAACCCTTCTTGGTAGTTAGTGTCTTATGGACATCTGATAATGCATGTAGTTCTCCACCAAACTCTGATTCATATTTGGCTTTTTTTTTTAAAGTGTGATGTCCTAAGATGGATAAATACTCCAGAAGACACCTTGGTTACTGTTGGGGTTGTATTTTTCACTGCCAGTTAACATACTGTTCTCTGTTGACACCTGAATACACGTGATCCTGACCATCTCTGCAGTTTTCAAATCTTTTTTAATTCTGATCTTGTCTAGCAGGGTTCATGTGTTGCCTAACAGCGAGCTGAATAAGCATTCTCTGTCATTCAGGCGGTTACTGAGCAATATCAGATTCAGAGCAGAGTCCTTTGGACTCTGCTGAAAAGCTTTCCATTTGCTAATGAGCCACTGGCAGCCACAGCCTTTGAATGTTTCCCTCCCACTCACTATTTTCAGTGTCATATTTTCTGATCAAGTGAGATTTTTATCAGAGGATGAAAAGCACAAGTTTATCTTCTTGGTGTTAATGCCTTCCAGATGCTTGTTAGTGTCCCTCTTGTGTACACTAACTTTCAAATGCACTTTTTTTCGTTTTCTTGTCTTTGCTTAATTTGCTTCTCTGTTCTTTCTTCCCCCCCTCTTTCTCTGGCATTAGACAGTCTGTGTCTTGTGATCAGGAAGGCCAGATGAGGCTATGGACAGGTGCACTCTCTTCTGGGTTAAGAACTGGATGGATGGCCAAGCCTGGAGAGTGCTGGTGAAAATGCTGCATTAAGCTGGTGGCTGGTCACCAGTGGTGTCCCCCAGGGGTCAGTGTGGGGACCAGTCCTCTTTAATACCTTTGCTGATGATCTGGATGAGGGGATCAAATCCACCATTACCAAATTCGCAGATGACACCAAGCTGGGGGGGAGTGTTGATCTGCTGGATGGTAGGAGGGTTCTGCAGAGGGACCTGGACAGGCTGGATAGGTGGGCTGAATCCAATGAGATGAGGTTTAAGAAGACCAGGTGCCAGGTCCTGAGCTTTGGCCACAACAACCCCCTGCAGCGCTACAGGCTGGGGACAGAGTGGCTGGAGAGCAGCCAGGCGGAAAGGGACCTGGGGGTTCTGAGTGACAGCAGCTCGACATGAGCCAGCTGTGTGCCCAGGTGGCCAAGAATGCCAATGGCATCCTGGCCTGTATCAGGAACAGTGTGGCAGCAGGAGCAGGGAAGTAATTCTACGGCTGTCCTTGGCACTGGTGAGGCTGCACCTCAAGGACTGTGTCCAGTTCTGGGCCCCTCAGTTTAGGAAGGATATTGAGGTGTTAGAGCGGGTCCAGAGAAGGGCAACAAGGATGGTGAAGGGACTAGAGAACAAGTCCTGTGAGGAAAGGCTAAGGGAGCTGGGGCTGTTTAGCCTGGAGGAAGCTCTGGGGAGATCTTACCGATCTCTACAACTGCCTGAAAGGAGGGTGTAGCCAGGTGGGGTTAATCTCTTTTCCCAGGCAACAAGCAGTAGAACAAGAGGGCACAGTCTTTAAGCAGGGAGGTTTAGGTTAGACATTAGAAAGAAGTTCATTATAGAAGGAGTGATTGGGCATTGGAATGGGCTGCCCAGGGAGGTTGTCGAGTCACCATCCCTGGAGGTGTTTAAGAAGAGATTGGGTGTTGCACTTAGTGCCATGGTCTAGTAGGCAGGGTAGTGTTAGGTCGATTCTATGATTATACTTTCACAATCAATTGCTCTCACGTCTGCTGTTGTATTTCATCTTTATATATAGATATATAATATTAAAGGAAAGATTTAAAGTTTAATTTACAACCAAGTACAATGTCTCTTAAGACCCTGAAAGTGTAACCTGAACAAAGTGAAGCTACTGAGGCCACTGTTTGGCGAGATTTTTTTGCTGTTTACTCTGAATTTACAGAGCTTGTAGCTGGAAGAAAACAGTAGTTTGTATGTCAAACAATTGTAATGCAAAGTCAGGATAACTTTATTAGCAAGGCATCTAATGATGTAACTTCACACAGGTGCTTTCTCTGGTGGAACCAAGCACTGTGCTCCCTCTTAGCTGGGACTGAGCATCTACCCACATCCACTCAGTTCCTGTGGTATCCTCTCTCTGTTTGCTTCCTACAGCCAGAGGGCAGCCTGCAGGCTCTTGCTGGAGTGGTTTTGCTGCTTGTTTCTTCTGTTTCTTCTCCTAGAAGCAGTCATTGAAGGGGCACTGAGTAGGTATGAATGAATGAATGATGTGAAATGTGACCTTAGGAAAGGGATTACATGACCTGGCAGGTCTTGTCTGTCTCTGCCATTTTGATTCTTTTTTAACTCAAGATCACAACCTCCTCATGGTTCCTAAATTGTTAGGATACTGTGTTGAGCATGTAAGGCTGTGTGTACTATATATAAGACAATGTCTCTTCTTCACACTTCTAGGAAAAATGGAGGATTGATAATAGTAATATATGACAGGTCATGGACTTTGTAGTAGCACTTTTTCAAAAATCAGAGCCATTAAAATACACTTCTTGAATGATTAGACTGAATTTATAAACTAATTATAACCTTACTCTATGATGTATCTAAATCACACTTAAGCAGTATTTCTTGCCAGGTATACCTGACTCTGCAGGCTCCATAAACCCTGCACTGCATCTCTTCAAGCCTTATTATTCTTCTTGTGCACAAGGTGTCCATAGCACTAATCAGCATCCAGTAAAAATATAATGTGCACATTCTATCTGAGCAGTATATGTCTCTTCTTACCAGCCTCCAGAATAAATGCTATAAAAATGCAATTCATCTGTCGATCCTGTACAGAATCCCACATTCAGCTTTTTCCAGATATTCTGTTGAAATAACATGCATTTTTTCAGGCATGTAGAATATCTCAAGATAAACTGGTAACAGTTTTGCAATGGGTGTAATTTAGTTTCAGGCTTGATAGATGATAAAAACACAAGCATTTCATCCACTAATTTTCATTTTAATTAGTTTACCTTTTGTTTTGATTTGTTGGGTTTTTCTGCCTCCTAGATATTCAGATGATTCTAAGGAGTGTTAGTGGAGTATGCCTGAAAACTTGGATTCCAAATGCTCACAGTCAGGCTGGAATAGGAAAGGCAAAACCACCCATGGCATTTGGAAAATCTGTTTTCCTTCATACTTTTGACTTGAAACTGTACTGAAGAGCTTTTAGAATTGTTCAAGGTAGAGCACACTTCTGCACTGGCAGGGAGCTGATAACTACATCCAGGCTCTTACCTACCTCAGAGCTCCAATTAACCTTTGCAGAAGACAGGACGGTGCACTTGCACATAAATTTGCTGGTGATGCCAAGGGGATTTGGTAGAAAATATACTTGGTATGCTGTTAGTTAAAAAAGTGAAGATAAAGCTGGTATTACAGAATCACAGATTAGTTAGGGTTGGAAGGGACCTCTGGAGATCATCCAGTGCAAGCCCCCTGCCACGGCAGGGTCCCCTAGAGCAGCTGACATAGGAACGTGTGCAGGTAGGTTTGGAATGTCTCCAGAGAGGGAGACTCCTTAGCCTCCCTGGTCAACCTGTTCCAGTGCTCTGCTACCCTCAGCATAAGGAAGTTCTTCCTCATGTTGGGGTGGAGATTCTTGTGTTTTAGTTTATGGCTACTACTCCTTGAATGGTGGAGACTGAGTATGTTCAGGGGCTGCTGAATTTCACCATTCAGTTAACTTTTCCATTAAAATATCATTTTGTTTTAACTTTCAAGACTATCCTATACCACTCATTAATGGTATGCAATGTGTTACACAGCACCCGAAAACCCAAACCCTGGACTTTTTATGCAGTTGGGGAATACTGTTTGTGACTGGAACAAGGTGAGACTGGAATTTCTCTAGGGAGTTTAGGGGGTAGGAGCGGGCTACGATACAAGATTGGTGGGCTGTTGTCTCCAACTTAGGCACCTTGCTTGAACTGGGGCTACAGCCTGGGAGGTATGTAGTTGTCATAGGTCTCAGCAAGAGCACTTAAGAGCATGTTTATGCTATGAAGATAATACTGGGTTTCTTTCTTTGAAGCACATTCTTCATTTATTTTATAAGCTTGCTCTACCAAAGAGCCTTTTAGTGGCTGCAGCCTGAGATTTTCCTTCTGCAGAACAGGTTTGATTTAGTGACTGAGAGGAGGCCAGTAGTAGTAGAAGCCTCTGGAGCTTTCAGCACACCAGGCTCTTGCTAAGTGGCATCTTCCTGTCATAAAATGTTACGAGCAGTGTGTAGTAACTAACTTCATGGTAGGCTCCTTGGTGATGACCCTCCATTTACAAAGGAGAAAGAGGAGACAAACAGAAGTACTGAACACCTCAATTTAGAGAAGAGGACTTTATTCGTAGAAGGTCCTTCCTCTTTTTGTTGTGCTCCTGCTTTTGGGCCTAGTTTTTGGCTGTGAATTCATTAAAGTACACCGCTATTCTTTTGAGCTATCACATGTCCAGGAAGTGCTGCATAGATTAATGCTGGAGTGATCCTGAATTGCATTTGAGTAATACTTTAATTTCCTCCTTGGGCTCCATCCAGCTGCCAAGCCTGGACCTTTTGTTTCTGTGCTTTATGGCAGATTTTGGCTTTGCAGGTTTTTTACATTGCTGCCAAGTTAATTTTAGAACTTTAGTTGCCATGACTACTGCTTAGTATTTCTTAGTTCTCTACTTATTTGCTTAGTTTGCTGCTTTCTTTTGTGTGTGTGTGTGAAGTGCATGGAGTAATTATCCTACCCTGCAGAAGATAAAAAAAGATGGTATGTGAGAGGTGAGGCTCTTGATCTTCAGGCTGACTCAGCTGCTCTTTCAGAGCAGCTGCAAAGACTTGAAAGCACAGCTCTTGTGGCGCGTGGTCAGGATGAGGGGCTTAAGTGTGGGGAGGAAGGCACGGGTAATGCACTCATTCTGATGCACTGAATGAGATGTGCTGGCACTGCTTCTAATTCTGCTGATTAATACTGTCCTGAGGTTTATCTGTGTCTTGCTGGCTACTTGTATAGACTTATAAGTATATATAGTTCCAAGTCTTAGCTTAGCTTTGCATTCTTGGGAACAATGGCCATCGCCTTGCTCAGAGCCTGTAAAGTGCATTACACAGTGAAATCCTGTTTCCTTGCTTAGAGCTCAAGTTGTTACACCAGTATCAGTAGTGGTTTTTAAATATTATATATATGAATGGGTAACAAGTTCTTCATATCAAGATGTCCTACACTGTTTATGCAGGCAAGGTCATGACTGTATTTTCAGTCATCAGAGAGAATAGGCAAAGACCATGCAGTGGTATTTAGACTTCTGATTAATATTTGAAACACTTAGACTTTTGAGGGAAGTGCAGTTCTTGTCAGTACAAAAGAGCTTGGGAGAACGTGCTGAGAACCCAGGGACATCACTGCCTAGTTTTCAGGTGGGGATAGCGGGGCAGAGAGCCAGGCAGAGGTGGCGAAAATTACCTCATGGGCAGCTTCAAGAGCTGGGAATAGACCCACTCTTTTCTCCAACTTCTTAGATTGAGGGCTATTCAGATTGCTGAGGTTTTGGTCTGTGGGTGTTAGGGACACTTTTGATTAACAGAGAGTTAAACACAGGGTAACCTGGGGCCATTTCAAGACAGGGTATCTGTTCAGATACACGTTGTCTAGATGTGAAACCAGCGCCATCATAGGCATAGCTGGAAGGAACTTCATCCTGCTGCTTTCCCAGAAATCTTATCCGTTTACCAAATACCTGGTAATCAAAGATGAATTGCTATTGTATTCCCTTGGCCAATTCCCATAGATAAGGTCTCTGTAGTATGTGTAACAGCTTTATTAGTGAACCTTACTTCTGCGCCTGAAACAGAGAAAGCCAAAGCAGGGCAAAACCACACTTGGAATGCAGTTGAAACCAAATCCTTGCCTCTGGTGTCTAAGGGAACTGTGAACCTACTTCGGGAGGGGAACAGTGGTAACCTGGCATGAAACTTCGTGAGGTCAAGGTGCTGTCTTGTATGAGATAGATCTTTTTTGTAGCATTGAGAAGTGCAGTAGGGAAAAAATGTAACTGGGTTAGAAAGGGCATCACTAGAATAAAGAGCATTGTGAGAGTTCAATGCACAAAATCTATGTAAGTTTTTTTTTAGTGGGATATAAAATCATCAAGGATGAGAAATTTGAGAGTTTTGGGAGACAGGGTGCCCTAGGAACCCCAAGCACAAAAAGTGAATAATGTGCAGAGACTCTGCCTGTCTGTATTTTATTTTTGTTGTCTTTAACTTCCCAGGCTGCAGCTCTGCACTTTAACCAGTTGGAATTTAAATGTGTTGTTACAGTAGCATCTTTGTTGGAGATGGACCGTGACTCGTGCTCATTAAGGCCACAGATGTCTGCTCAGATTATGTATTTCAAAAGCTTTTTCTCAGATGAAATGTGAAAAGCCAGGCATGAGCAGAGGATTGTGAAAGACAAAATAATAGCCTCTCATCCCTGTGTCTGGCAGACTTAATGCAGTTACTCTCAGATTTTTTTAAACTTTGAGACAGCAAATTTGTTCACGGTCAATAAAATAGCCCTCTGAGCACAACCCGTTACATTTCCCTTATCAGTCTTGTCTTAAATTATTCACAAAGCTTTTTACACTCCAAAAATCTCTAATCTGCGAATTCAGCATTTCCCAGATACTCGGATTTAATAGGCATAAGTGGCATTGATAAACTAGTTTATATGTGGTACAATTAGAAAACAGATCTTCCTAAGGGGGAAAGAAAGGCATGAAAGAATAAATACTCCATGAATTTAAATTAAATTTGCTTACCCACTCACCTTTTTTGTGAGTTTGCACTTAATAGCAGAGCAGACGGAACTTTTTAAACCTGCCTGGATAATACCTGCTACTTCTGGGAGAGGATGACTGAATTATCCAGAAATTCAGTTCAGTGACTTCTGTGGTGTGTGAACATTTGCTGAAAGTTGCTAGAGCAGAGCTAAAGAGTCATGGCTTCTGTTTCCTTAAGTAGTCGCGCATGTCCAGCTGAGAGTTTTCAGGTGTTTTCTATATCTCCTGGTTACAGTGTGCACAAAACGGATAGAGGTTCCTCAGGCAGTCTTAGCTTGGTACCCCTCATTACCTTTCACACTTCTGTGTATTCACCAGACTCTACAAAAAACCAGAACGTTATCATGGAGTTAGAAGAAGTTACTCATTTCAACATGATCAGATATATAGTAAGATGAACAAAAACTTGATGTGAAAGTCTCTTGTAGGCAAAGCTGCTTCATAGTTCTGCTGCTTTTATTTTAGCTGTGCCATAGAGCAGTTTTCTTGCCAGAGCATTCCTTTGGAAGACTGTTAAGGGCACTTAATTTATTTGCCCCTGAATGGACAGTGCCCTTTCTAGGGCTATAAGCCAAGCAGAGCTGACAGGCTCAGGGAATGTTCCTGTCATCTTTTGCAGGTTTGGATTTACTGACTTTGCTAGAAAAGAGAGGTTAGACATGGGTTGGTCTTTTGTGGTGTAAACTATAGCAGAGCAGAAGCAAAATGCCATTGAATTTCACTTGTGAGCATGGTTTGCTAAAAGAGCATAAGATTATGTCTTCATGGCCTGGAAAACTCACCTGTCATACAAGAATAAGGTTGTTACTGTGGTGGAAGAAGATTTTGTTTCAGTAATAGCTGAATCTTCCCTAGGCAGAGCTCTGTCTTAGGCATGTTATATTTCTGTAAAGTTATAAAGACTATGCATGTTTAGGGAGTTGGATTCTTTGCATGGGTACAGTTTCTCTGTGCAAATACCCAGCGTTGCCTGGGGCACACGAAGATAAACCAAATTCTTCAGGAAGAATCTCAGTAGTCAGTGCAGCTTCATGCTAAAGTCACATGGGCTAGAATTAACTGAACTTATGGAGATGCTAATCCCTCATTTTCCTTCCCTTTTAGTAAGATGGAGATTATAAAGAGAAGGGACTGTGCTGCTGCAGAATGATCCAATGGTAACTAATTAAGTTTCATCAGGTCTGCAAAGGCATCCTGTTTTCATTCTTATGCCGATGCACTAACCAGTGAGCCAAGGTGAATGAGAGTCTTGTGGTATTTTACTGGGATGTCGTAATATATTTGCCTTCTGAAGGCTGCAGGTAGTGGTATTCATCCATGGATCAACCCTTGCAAATAAGCTTGTTGGTGTTTGCATAAAAATGATCTGCTTGTCATTATACTCCCTATGCTGGCCCTTGTCTGTGATATGTGACCTGAATTCGTTTCTCAACGGTTGAATTTAAGAAGTGTATTAAAAGAGCCATAGTAATGTGTGATGAGCTGTAATTGAAATTACTAATGCACGTTAATTCCCTTCCTCCCTTTTGCTTTGATTTACATTCTTCATGCAGACTTTTTTTTGCTTTGCTGAATGAGCCAGAGTCCTACTGTTGGCTGGTAACAGTGATTGCTGCTTTCTCCCCAGCACGGTTGTATGGGGAAATAAATTTAGTAAGGATCCTCCCTGAGGTGTTACACTAAGTATCAAGGAAACTCAGTGGCTTGCAGCTGTCCTGCAAAGGTCTGGTCTGTGGTTATAGTGGCATCATCACTAAAATGGATCTGTTTGAGTGCTAGTTTTTGTAGTTGGTAGCAGGACCAATAATCATAGAACCATAGAATGGTTTGGGTTGGAATGGACCCTAAAGATCATCCATTTCCAACCCTCTGTCACCCTCAGGGACATCTTCCACTAGACCAGGTTGCTCAAAGCCCCATCCAGCTTAGCCTTGAACGCTTTCAGGGATGGGGCATCCACAGCTTCTCTGGATAACTTGTTCCAGTGTCTCACCACTCTCATAGTGAAGAAACCATGTTCTCTTAGTTCTGGCGCAGTTTTTTTTCCCCATCTTACCCTTTCTTACTAAAATATCTGTGCTTTGAAATGGAGATGTTTAAAGGGATTGACAATTTTATGTTGTATTACCTTACTAACTAATGCAGAAGTTATTTTTAGTGATGCTGGAAATTGTGGTTTGGTGTTTAACCATGGAAGTGAACTACCAAAATCAAATATTGAGAGAGATACCTAAAGCAGAACAATGCGTGCTTGAGGAAAGCTCTTTAATTATGCTGGACACTGTCCATATTTATTTCGTTTTTCTGTTGCTAGAGAAATGTATTAGTGATTCTGTTACAATTCTGAATGACCAAAAAGCAGTTTTAGGTGATAGGGAAAAGAAAGGAAAATCATATGCTCAGATTTACTGTCCCAGCCTTCTGCAGTAGGAAATTAGGAATTTGTGTCGATTGTGCGCTTCTAATTGTGTGGATTTTGGGTTGAGTTTGTTTGGTTTGGTTTTTACTTAGCCTCTCATTTTTTTTGAAGTAGATGAATGTCAGAATAGCCTGTTTGAGGCTATAAGGAATTACAGCCTGCACAGAAATAGAAATTCTTGCTCAAAAAAATAAATAAATTACTGAAGGGCCACATGACACTATGAGCATGGGGCTGAAATGCTGTCAGGGGATTGTAAAGTGGGGAAAATAAAAAAACCAAAAGGTAAATATTGTGCCTTTTACATTTCTGTTTCTAGTGTGGTTTGTTGGGTATGGCTGAGATACTGTGGTTATGGCTTGACCTGGGTGTCTCACCTCTGAAAACAAAAGTTATGATTGATAGGTAGGGATGGGGAGACACTCCCACAATACTGCACATACTACCTACAATGGTGTGTGTTTTCCTCTTTTTCAGTTTGTCTCTGCCTAGTGGTTTTAAGCTGGCACTTACTGCAGGTGAGCATGGACTGAGGGACAGTCAGCCAATCTCTCATTTGCCTGCATTTACTTTTAGTAATCCAGCTTTTCACAATCCAAAGGAAAAAGGAAAACTTGCTTTTGTCATACAGTGCACTAGCAGAAAATGCAGCGTAGGTCCAAAGCAGTTTTATATTGAAACAAATCTCAGGCTTCCTTTTCCTTTTGTCTTGCAGAGGCAGGCAGCGGCCAAGACTACGTGACCTCAGAAAACCAGCTGTTTTACTACCCTAGTATTACCTATGCTATCATTGGTAGCTCTGTCATTTTTGTACTCGTGGTGGCCTTTCTTGCCCTGGTCCTGCATCACCAGCGGAAGCGCAGCAATCTCATGACCCTGCCAGTGCATCGCCTGCAGCACCCTGTGCTGCTGTCCCGGCTCGTGGTCCTCGATCACCCGCACCACTGCAGCGTCACCTACAACGTCAACAACGGGATACAGTACATGTCCAACCAGGCCTACCACAGGCCAGTGGACCTGGACTCCCCACCGTCCTACTCAGAGGCTGTGCTCGACCAAAGGTATGTGCAGGAGCTAACTCTGTGCTCACTAAAGTCTCACACTAGTGGTTACAGCTCTGGTAATCAGTGCTGCCGCTCCCCACTTATTCTTAGTACTGCCCTTGACAGAAGTCCAGGGTTGCACTTCTGTGATGTGCATAGAGGCAAATTTTGGTAAATTTGATCTCCTCATGTATATGAAAAATTTATGGTCTTCAAGTCCTTTTACTGTTACTGGTATTTAAGGGATTTGAGGCAAACTTAAGTCATGTTCTCTTAGCACATGATGTTGGCAGTAGAGATTTTGAGGATGGTAGGAGAGTGGAAAGAAATGTGTCACTTGTCTAGTAGTGATATCCTGTGCTAATCTGGAATCAAAACATGAAAACTGAATTTGGAATTTTTCTAAAAAAACAGCTATGTTATAGGTCACAGCATTAAAAAAATAATTGTCCTGTTCATATATGATAAGTATATAAAGGTGAGAGAGTTACTTGGTTCTTGTATAAAGAAATTGTATTGTTCTGCTCTGCACTGCTTTCCCTTTCCCAGTAGAAGAAAAGAACAGGACTCTTGAAATGGAAAGCACTGTTTTATTTTAAATAGCTGAAAGTGCTTTGAAGTTTGATGGGTGGGTGTGGCTTGGTTTATGATGTTTTTGTAGTTACGACACTGGTTTTATTTGTAAATTATTAACCTTCATTTTAACCTCTGTCTGTAAAGTCTTTCCAAACAAAACCCCTAGACTGACATCCTCCCTAAATAAAAAGGACATGGTACGAACTTTAATGATCCAGATCACTATCACCCTCTTGGTATTTTTCAGTTTGAACTGTGGGATCTAAGAATAAATTTCCATTCCTGTTCTCTGCTGCCTTTGGCCGCAGATCTGTGTCTTAATGTTGACTTTCATAATAATGATTTCTTTTCATTAGTAAGGACAACTAAAGGAGCAGCTCTGCAGCTTGTAATCACTTCTCACATGGGCTGATAAAAACCATCAGCAATTTCAGAGCTAATTTACTCCCAGGACCTGTTATCAATCTGCTCAACCCTTCAGTCCCTTTACCTGCTATCAGAACCACAGAATAGGTTTCCTCAATGCAGTACTCATCTTGTCTATGCCTTCTTAGCAGTTGCTCTGCATGTGATCTCATGATAGCAGAAATGATTCGTCAGTGTGAAGAATTCAGTTTGTTATTTTCTCGTAGACTGTAAGCCATTAACCTCTGTCACTTAATGGAAGTTTACTGCAAGCTTAAGTCTTATGTTCACATCATTATCTATAGGTGTAAATCCACCACTTACATTATTTCTTTCAAAGTGCTTTCTTGGGTGTAAATATTATACAGAAATATTTATTACCTCCTGCAGCTGCCTTTGAGCCAGCTTTGGAAGTCCATACCCATCTAACTCAGAGTGTGAATTGTTAAGCAGGATGTAATTAGCTGTATTTTACTTTGACCGGAAACCTTGGTTCCCAGTGGTGGTGTGGATATTTTGAAATTACCTGAATAATGTAGGCAGGTCTGAGATCTCTTGTTATGTGTCATAATTGAAAAACTATGAAATACTGTTTGTTTTTTTCATAATTGAAATCCTGTGTGCTATCTTCTGTACCACTGTTACCACAGTAACTTCTTACTCTTGTGTATCTTACAGCAGACCACCTTGGTTTGACCTTCCTCCACCACCTTACTGTTCTGAATCTGAATCCCCTACTCAGCCAGATCTTCCTCCTTACCGGTCTCGGACAGGAAGCTTGGCCAGCACAGATACCCCCATGGCAGAAAGTCCTCTGGGCACATCGGACAGTTGGACAAGAGACATTCATGACAGCATGGATGGCCACAGAACTCTTCTTGAGAGGACAGTAGATCAGAGCGATTCTCTGGTCAACCACATTGCTGAAAGAGAAGTGTAACTGTTCCAGTACTTGGGATGGGCAGGAAGGTATTTACTGTGTCTGTATGAGTTAGTCTGCTGTGGCTAATAGATTTCAGGGGGACATGTGCCTGAATGATGACTTGATTTGAATTCACACTAAGTTTATATTTGAATTCAGCATTTTGGGCTCATCAAAAACAGAGCTGTCAGGGCTAAACCTGGAGTCACATCAGCTTGCGACAGTATTTCTGTAAGCAAGTTCTGGTTCAGACAAGTAAGAGAAACATCAGGGCTATGTCAAAAGAACTGATGTGATTTATTTATTGGACTGCTTACTGTATATGAATGTATATATGTGTGTGTATAATATATACAGAAGTTGCACACAAGAACTGTGCCGAAGGACTCTTGTTTTCAGACTGCCTCACATCTTGTCGACCTGCGAGCTGTGTCTTCTTAGTGCCTGGTGCCAACTGGTGGTCACTGAAGCATGAGAGGTAGTCATTCTGCTTGGAAGTCTGGTGCCCAGTGCTAGCCCCTTGGCAGTGCTCAAATTGCAGAAAATGTCTTACTTGACCCCTCTCTTCATAGCCTGGAACACTGTCACTGTGGAGGCATTTTAAACTTGTGGGGATGCAACAACTCTAACTGAGCAAACAAGGTTACTTTTTCCCAGATGCTAATATCTAGGCCAGATTTGCATGGGTTGTCTCAGCAACACGACAAAGGTTGGCTTGTCTGTCAGACTTCAAGGCTGAGCACATAGGCACTGAAACTTCTGAAAAAAAAAGCACAGAACTTCTTTTCCTGTGTGGCAAAACAACATGACTCCATGTGTTCCGTCTCAAAAAAGTCTTCACAACTAAACAACAAAACAAAAACACCACCCAAATTGTTGCAACTAAGTCTTCCAACACCAAAAGCAGTCTGAGGCAAACACCCAGCACAGAAAGCTTTAATGTCTACGGTTAGTTTGTTGTATTTGTAAAGTACTTGAAAGCAGGTCATGTGGTGAAAGGTGTTGGGCTTGTTGTCCCTGTCTAGAGTGTGTATCGTTACCCATGCATGGATACACATGTGTAATACTATGTGTGGGCATGTATGTAATGCATCACATAGGTTTAGTTCTACTGCATCATGAGAACGCTAAACTGTCAGTTTCATTTTTTATGATCTCATTGGTTTTTATGGAGTTTACATTATTCATGTTCATTTGGTTGAAATTCTGACTTCTGCAGACAACCAGAATTATTTTTGTCTGTTTTGTCCTAACTCTTGGAATGGTCTCCTGTCAAATGTGTTTCAGTGCACCTTGTTGAATCACCCATGTGAAAGCATCTCAGAGGTAAAGGTATTCCGACTGGCAAGAGGGAAGAAGCTGTGAGTTTACATGCCACTGCAGTGCTGTGCTGTGCTTGTGCTCAATATGCAGAAAACAATGCCGTGTCTTCCTCTTGTCCAGGGGGAAATTTGCCTCAAAAAATTATTTATGTTTGTCTATCCTGCATTTCCCACTCCTTCTATGCAAAAGAACCGTGCCATTAAACAGACTTTGCTGTTTAAAGGAAATTAAGGAAGCAGACTGCCCATACCTCCTGCTTTCTTCCTCCCCATCTTTCTAAGGTAACTTCTTTCACCCAAAGGTTACGTGTTCAGAACACAAGAATTTTTGAGCTAAAGTGTAGCTAGGGGAACAACTAAAGTTCAGTCTCACTTCCCATGGAGACTCCTGAATTTTTTGGTGGGTTTTTTCTTCTTTTTTTTCATTTCCAGTTCTGAAGTCTATTGCCATGATGTGTAAGAGGCAGGGGACAGATAGATTTACAAATGTAGATCGTTGCAGGACTGAGATGTTGTGGGGGGAAGTATTGAAGAGTTCTAACGCTTGGCTGACTTTGGTAACGTATTAATGGGAGCCCGTCATGAAGTGTGTTGGTGAAGATGCTCCTAGGTCCTTGTAAAGTAATGTACAAGCTGGGGTCAGATTTCATCGTTGCTGGGAACTCAAGCATTTAATGATGCTTTTCTTCACAAAACAAGATTTGGCATATTAATGACATCATAGGCAGACTGTTGTCACTGTTACACAGCAGACAGTTATTCTTTATTTTACATGTACATCAAACTCAGGTACATGAATGAGTTAATAGTACAGGCAGATGCAGGGATGTCCCCTGTGATCTGATCACTGGGTCCTGCTGTCCTTCTTGCCTTTTGTTAAGGTTCTGTTTGGCCTCTGTAAGAGAGCTATATCAGAATGCTATATCAGAATTAACATTTTTCTATTGCAGTTTTAAAAGATTTGTATTGGACTTGAAAACATACCATTGAAGAGTTTGCAGTAGTTTCACAGGAATTAGATATCTTTTTAATTTTAAAGTTGCTAAAGGCTGTATTACTGAAACTAAATCATTGTGTCCAGTGCTCCTCAAACAAGCCTTCCATGGGGAATACACGTTTCATCATGTGTATTCTAAGACACCAGAGTGTGTGCAAACCAAATATTTTGTGTCTATGCCATCTGAAAAACATTGCCTTGCATTGCTAAGAAGTGTGAAAAGAGTGAATACAGCCTGATTCTTCTGCCTTCTGTGTCAGTCACTGTCATATACATGTGTGTGTGTATATATATATATATAAAAAGATACTCTTTCAGGTTGTATATATTCATGTATCTTTTGCCTTAAGATAATCCATTTGGACTTTACAAAAAGAAAAAAAAAAGGAAAAAACATTCTAAATGGTATGACATTTTCCCTTCCAGCTAAGGGTATATTTATCTTTGCATAGGAATCTTCTAGTTTTTGAGAACACAAGTTAAAAAAGGAGATCGTGCCTTTCTGTTTGAATGTTGATTTTGAAGGCTGTTAACTGCATTTCTCCATGTTGTTACATATCATTGTCTAGAGATCCAAAAAAAGAGCAACAAGTCTTGTCTTCCTCTTCGTTGTTACTTATGGGGACCACTGAACTTTGAGGATGACAGAAGTTCAGTATCTTGTTCAAAAAAGGCATGCTAAAACTTGGGGTCGTTCGTATTACTCCATTTTTCTGGCTTGTAGAACAGGTTTGCACGCTGGTTTCTTTGGAAATTGCTGTAATATTACACAGAAATTGTTTATGATGTGTGACTTCTAGTAGTTTTAATAGTGTTGTGCTGCATTATTCAGTGGAATCTTTGAGAAACGTGCTGATGAAATCAAATATTTCATTGAAAATCCAGCAGCTTGTAAGGTTGAAATTAAATGTTCATCCAGTATTACATGGCAGGATTTCTTTTCAGTAGTGGGTAAAATTGGAATTGATCATCCTATTGTTTGCAGTTGCTCTTAACCTTTTAGTTTGAAGTTAGTTGTCCAAGAGTTTCCTTTCTACTTAATATTTAAACAAATGGATGTTGTTTCAAGGACCCATTCTTACGGAAGTAAAATCAATTAAAGTTTTCTTCCAGAGCCAAATTCCGTTTCCACATCTGTACTGAATGATGACCACTATTGAGTAGTCCTTCTCAGCACAGCTATTAATATATTTGGACAAAAGAATTTAAAGAAATGACCGCTTGAGGTAAATGTAGGAATGTGGATTAGCCTGTTGAAAATAAGGTTATTTAAAAATAAATAAATAAATTTCAGGAGTTTTGAGTGTCTGTAACCTCTGCTGAAATCAGAGTGCTGTGTATTTAAAATTAGGCCTTTAGTATTTCTGCTTGATTATAATCTGAAATTCCTTGTAAGGCAAATTAACATTTACCTCTGGTACTGGAAATGGAAAAATTGGCAGTAATGCTTTTAAAATGCCTGTGAATAATTTTCTTGGCTCTTCTCTGCAGTGACATACACAACAACACTGAATGCATCACCATTTTTAAATAACTCTGCATTCATCCTTCCTCTCCTTTTAAGTCAAATCAGTTTTATTTACACCACTTCACTTTGATACAGCTAATAGGGCCCTTGTGATAGATTTAGAAACTGAGTGGAGCAAAGAGATGACTCTCATTTTAATTAATGCTGCAGCTTGTTAATCTTGTGCTCTTTACTTTTTAGACATCTTAGAAAAGACAAATGGTTTTAGTAGATAAGAAAAACTATTAACGATGAAAAGGATGGAGGGACACTGATTCTGATTTTTAATGAATATTTAAAACTGTATAAATGAAGGAAAAATTTATTGCTGTATTTTTAATGTGGTGATCAGATGACAAGTACTGTTTTTAACTCTTGCTTATTGGAAGTTACTTTGCATATAATGTCTGGAACTAAAATGGTAGGTCAAGGGCTTTTCTTGCAGTTTATCCTAGATCTGAAATATTTTTTTATTGACACAAGGTTGTATTACCCCCATGGACTAAAATATGGACTGTAGAAAGAATTTCAATACTGTGCTGGGTTCTGCCTGAATGTATCCCAGTACAGGATGATGGCCTTCATTTGTCCTTTTTTTTTTTTTACCCTGATTTGAGGGGCTTTGTCAACATGAAATGTAGAAGTTACCTAAATGCTTTAAGGGAGGTTGTATGTTGAAACCCAACCTTGTCTTAAACTTTTGTAAACTGGAAATCTTCAAAAATGTATTCTGTATTCCTGAATAAAATCGGTGTTTTAATACTGTTCACAAGTGAGTATGTCCTCCATCTCATGAAGTCTTGGTTGTTTTAGGTTTATAGCCTCCTACATGAGGCTTCTTACAACTTCTTTTGCATTCCGTTTTAAGTTTCGTTAAATCTTTGTGGGGTTTAAATATATTTTTAAACCAAAGGTATATTGGAAACCCACATGTACCTGTGTGTATGTAAAATTGTACTGATACATACATCTACATATTTATACAAATGCAAATTGCTTAATTTCAGAATTTCTCATTTTGCTCTTCTGTTTGTACTATCAAAGATGAGGCATCTGAACCAGTGGGGTTTTGTCGTCTGCTTTGTTGCAAAGCTCTAGAGGCTTCAGCAGAGGTTGGTGCTGTGTGCTGGTTGCTGTATATGGATTTACTAACAGAGCTAGGGGGCCTTCAGCATTAGCTTCTGCCTGCCTCTTTCCCACCCCTTATGTTCCCAGCCAAGGTCTCGGTTTATCTCCAGGTCTGTGAGCCACGTGCCAGACGCGTGAGCCAGATTCAGGTTGAGATGCTCTGGGGAGGCAGCGTGTCTGGCTGCAGGCCCATGCCAGGACTCTTTCCCTGGCAGATGATGATGCAGGCACCACCACTGCCATGGGAACTGTCCAGGCCCACTTGATGTCTGGATCATCACTGTTTTTGTCAAAGTCCTGTCACTCGAAGTACCCCTTATGTCATAAAGTTACTTTAACAGACTAAGGAGAAGCAATTCAGATATTGCATCTAAATATTTGTATCTGTGTAAGTATGCAGAGGCTGACATATTTCACTTCCATGACTCTTCTCCATTTGCTACCTTCCAAAGGCATGCCAGTTTTACTGTTATCCTCGTTAATTAAATCGCATGCTCTCACTCAAATTCTCCGCTGGTAGTCTTTCTTTGATGCTGGCAAACTGCTCCAAAACAGCTGTGGATCCAGAATTCACACCAGTGGCACAAGGGAGATGGAGCTGTTGAGGCTGTCACAAGGGGCTCTCTGCAGGGAAGGGAATATTGGGCTCTCAGTGCTGGCTTATTCAGTCACATCCCAGCAAGAGCTATTCTTGAGAAATGTTGATTCAGAAGACAGCTGCTTATAAAAATAAATACCATACTCTCCACCTAAGCTCTCTGATTAATCTTTTTTATTCTCTCTGCTTTGATTTCCTTAAAGATCTTAATTTTTACACCTTAAAAATTAAATAGGCAGGAGTGATTTCTGAGTGTGGCTTTTTTTCTTGCTGGTTTGCAAGCAGTCTCTTGATCAGTCAGTCTCAGTTATCTATTGGAGAGAGAACTAAACAGCTTTTCACTGTTTGGGGAGCTGTAGTCCAAAATGATGTGCTGTTATTAATTGAAATAAAGACATCTTCATGTGGAAATTCACAGCTCTGCTTTTCAAAGCAAAGTTGAGGGTATGCATATTGCATAAAGCACTTTGGAAAAGTACTGGATTGATCTCTCTAAGGAATTAACTTTTCTGTTTATCTGCCAAACATACTGTGAATAGATAAACTGAAACATGATTCTCTGCTTCCCAAAATCCCAGTAGTGTTCCTTGCAGCCTTATTGAGGGGACCACTGGAGAAGAGGTAGAGCAGCTTAGGGGCTGGTCCAACCCTGAGCATTTCGGTGGGAATGGGTGCTAAGTGTTTCAGTAGTGCAGTGGCTTTGATGATGAATACAATGCAGAAGACCCCTATTTACTGAGAACTGATTTGGGACTATCACTTCGTACATCCTTCCCAAAAGCCACTCTACAGGTGTCTTTATTTATTTATTTTATTTCCTAGTACCTCTTAACCTAAGGTTACTTCCTATTAGTTACCCTGAGGTAAAACCTTTCATATCTCATTATTTTATACCACAGCCTGTAACTCCTGCAAATTTAAACGACTGTCACTTCTCAGCTCAAATGTACAAGAATCTTCACCTCCGTAAGAACAACAGGAGTAACATGTCAGGTTCACCCAAACCCACTCACTTCTAGAGGAGCGCCCTGGCACCATCAGTTTGACTGAATGAATCTGAATGGTTTGTTACATTTATTTGGAACACCTGCCATTTCCTTGACAGATGGGAGTCATGTTGCAGCACAGTGATAAAGAAGTATGATGTTGTGTTTGACAGACTAGATTTTTCTTCTCATTTGTTTGCGACAGAGTTATCTTAGGAAACAGTCTTCGCCCAGCACTGCATCCAAAGTAGCACTAGCTTGCAGAGGTGTGGGGTAAGGGGAGGACAGCAAGGTTGGATGCCTGAGAGATACATGTGTGTATGAATATATATGTATTTATATGTAACTCATTTGGAGATTTCTTAAGTGTTTCCACTCTTTCACCTGAATAAGAAATATTTAAATGCTGCACAATAAGTGCCTTTGCAGACTAAGGAAATACAGTTGATATTTGGCTATTCTTTTGCTAATTTTACTAATAATTTACTATGCTGTGTTTACTCAAATATGGTGCAAAGTCAAGAGCAAAAATTCTCCATGCATCTGTTGCCAAATTTATTGTTTTCCCTTGGCAGTCTGTACAGAGCAGAGGAGTCAGAGAACCAACGAATTACCCAAAGTGGTTTTGGAGAGTGTTTTGCTTCAGAAAAAAGGAGCTGGCTTACATATCCATTTTCAAGGTGTCATGTTGGACATGCTGGTTAAGACATGGATTACATAAAATAGAATCATACCTGAGCTTTTACAGGGCAGACAAAAAAGGCAACAACCCTATGCATCTGAAAGATGCAGCAGATTTTCATCAGCAAAGCCGGTCTCCAGGAGCTGGCTGCAGGTCACGGTTAGAAATTCACACAGAAATGCACCATGAGCCCAAGTGGAGCTGAGAGTGCAGCACTCACAGGAGAAAGCAATGGCTTTTATGGATTTGGAAGCATGAACTAGTGTCTCTGTTGTCTGATACCTGAAATATGTGAAAATCATTCTAGACCAATTGTCAGCTTCCTTCAGGAAGCTGAATAGAAATCCTTTGGCTGCTTTGTTGAAGTCATGTTTCTCCGGTAACTAATCGTTCTTGTTTCTCTTTTCCTTTTATCTGCTGCAAGGATGGAAGATTTGTGCTGTTTTTTCAGTAGGGATGCCTGAGACAGGAAGACTCATAAAGTTGAGTTTCAGAAATAACAGAACCTGCATCTTCCAAAATCCAGCTTCCTGACCACTGGGTAATGCTGTCTTATCCATACATTTGTGATCTTTTAAATCCATTCAATTTATCAGAAGCTTTTTGCAGACATAAGGAGGGGAAAAAAACAGGTAAGTCTGGACCTGCAGTCTCTTTCTTTTTGCAAAAATTCGGGTGGTGATCCAAAAACATAAATGTTTGAATTCCGTATTTTCTTCTAACTTCTAGGTACTTGTTTGCCCTATTGTTTTTGCAGACTCATTGGAACAGTTATTCTGTATAGCTCTTTGTGTGGAGGCTCTTAAGGTGGAGCAGAGTCTTGCAAAGATTTTCTGTAGATTTTCACAAGGGAAGGTTGTAGATTAACAAATACGTGGACTGTGTCTCCCAGAAGGGAGCTGGGGTGTATTGGAAATGGGTTGCTGTAAATAATGCTGGTTTAAAGATGCAAACTGCCATTGCAGAGTGTGGAGGGCAGGGCCAGAGGTTCCTACATGCGCTGAAGACACACCTTGTCAGACGGCTGGCACCTACAGCTTTTGCTTTACAGAACTGGGGAAAAGAGGGGGAGGAAGTGGGAGGGAGAAATGTCATTTTGACCCTGAGTGTATAGGTAGCCCAAAGTGATACAAGCAACTACAGAGAAGAGTGCAACCTGGCTGCCTTTCATGCTGGCATTTGAAAAACTAGCTCAAGATAGTGCTTTGAAGGGTAATGTTATTAAAAAAATTATAAAGTCCCCACTTTCTTTTATTGATATTGATATCAAGAATGAGATGACTAACATGGGTGAGAGAGTGATATGAAATGATTTTTGAATGGCTTTTTTTTTCTTTTCTTCCTTTGAAAATTTGGGTGAAGTTAATTATGGAATGGCAGCAGCATCTGAACTGAAGGGAGTGCTTTCATCTCACCTCCTGCTTTTAAAATAGCTGTGCTCTTATCTCTGCTTTGAGGAAGGGGGTGCAGGGGGGAGAGCACCCCAGTGCTTTTGCAGCCTGGTGGTCACCAGATAGATGAAATGACTTACAAGACCTGAGGCCATTAAAGGCTGCCAGCAAAGATATTAAGAGCCTGCCAATGTGCTGATAGCATGTTCTGTATTAATCTCATGAAGTAAGCAGAGGAGCAGTTTCCAGCATAAACCAGGTGCAGCACAGGGAAGCACTTACTGTGCCCAGCAAGATGGGCTTTGAGCTGCTCTGGGCCATAAGGGGATGGTGTGATGTGACACTGAGACAGAGGACAGAATGCAAAACCTTAGGAGGATGAGGCCCTGGCTGGGGAGGAAGAGGGAGGGAGGGAGCTGGAGAACTAATAGCATCACTGCCTGCTAATCCCATCAAGGCAGAAATTGCCTTTGCGCTTTTTGTGTTTTTTTTTCCTAGGGATGTGCATGTGCCAACCGGGGGGATATGTGTGGTGAGATCTCAGCTCCTGTCAGAGCTGAAGTCAATACCATTGTGTCTGGGTGAGCCTCCATTAAGCTGCTGGGTAATGAGCCTTATAACCCTGCTATAAGCAGAGGTTAATCCTGCTGCATGGTGTGCTGGGTAGCACCAGCAGCTTCAGGGGCTATCCGTCACTTCTCAGTGACACAGAACATGCCTGCACAGGCACACCTAAGGCTTTCACATTCTTTTGAAGAAACAGGTGCTTATTTCAATGGATGCAGTCTGGTCTGACTTTCTACAATCACCTGTAACCAATGGCTTTTCTCCTGTCCTGCTGAGCTGTACTGGGTGGAATTTGATGGTGACTGTCCTATGTCTGAAGCAAAAAAGCCTTTAAGAAATTAATAATTCCTAGGATTTTTATTTTTCCGATCAATGAGGCAGTGTCCTTGTGAGGGGACATCTTGGATATGCTCAGGACAAGAGCTTTGGGCTTCATCCCTCTTTCAGTGACTGAGAATGGCAGCTGAACCTCTATGGCAGCCCCAGGAGTGAGTATGTCTGAAAGCCCTTAAACTGCATTTTGGGATCCAAGTGTCCCCTTAACAGAAGCAGCAAAGATCATCTTTATCAAATGGATTGTTACAGGTCCAAAGGCAAAGGGAAGGAAATGAAGGGGAGGGAGGGAGGGAGGGAGGGATAAGAACATGAACTGTTATCTGGAAACAAGCTTGTGCTGTACTCTTTGGATAGTGTCTGACTTCACACCATCAGTCACCTAGGAAGTGATTCCTGAGGCTGTGGCGGGGCTTTCTGTCATAACTCTCAACTGTTAAGAAAATGCTAGAGGGTCTGTCTGCCCTTATCTCTGTTCAGTCTGGGTGTTTATTAAGATGCCCTGAAGAATTTTGCATTTTGTTTGTGCCTGTGGTTAGATCTTTTCTGTCAGCTTCATGTTACATGTCCCTTTGGTGAAGGTCTGGTGCTCCTGCACAGGCTCAGTCTGAAGACTGCCTTCTGCCCTTGCTTTACAGTGCCCTGCTGATGGAACATAATTCAAGGAATTAAAGTAGACTCTGAACTTTTATGGGATATTTTCACAGCCCAACATCTACCATTGGTTCCTGTCACAATTTGATATAAGGCCATCTTATATGGGCTTTTTACTCTCTTGTATGATGGGTTTTAGAATCGTAGAGTAATTTAGGTTGGAAAAAACCTTTAAGTTCATCATGACCAACCACTAACCCAGCACTGCCAAGTCCACCACTAAACCATGACCCTAAGTGCCACATCTGTACATCTTCTAAATGCCTCTCCAGAGATGGTGACTCAACCACTCCCTTGGGCAGCCTCTTCCAAAGCTTGACAACCTTTTTAGTGAAGGAATTTTTCCTTTTATCCAATCTAAACCTTCTCTGGCACAACTTGAAGCAATTTACTCTCATCCTGTCACTTGTTGCATGGGAGAAGAGACCAACCCCTGCCTCACTACAACCTCCTTTCAGGTAGCTGTAAAGAGCAGTAAGGTCTTCTCTGAGTCTCCTCCAGGCTAAACACCCCCAGCCCCCTCAGCTTCTCCTCACACACTTGTGCTCCAGTCCCTTTGCCAGCTCCACTGCCCTTCTCTGCACACACTCGGACACCTCACTGTCCTTCTTGCAGTGAGAGGCTCAAAACTGAACTCAGGATTCCAGGTGTGGCCTCACCAGCC
Source organism: Margarornis squamiger (assembly GCA_035222235.1). Taxonomy (NCBI): domain Eukaryota; kingdom Metazoa; phylum Chordata; class Aves; order Passeriformes; family Furnariidae; genus Margarornis; species Margarornis squamiger. The sequence goes on from JAWWTY010000156.1 coordinate 19,850,747, forward strand.
TCGAATACAGCGGGGCAATCACTGACCTGGCCCTGCTGGCCACGCTATTTCTACGATTTCTGATCCTATTCCTGATAGTTTTGTCCCAAAGCTTGCCATCATGGAGAAGGTCTGGCTGCATTGTTGTGGCCTGACCAACTGCTTGGATTTCCTCTCACTATCTTTAGGCAGCCAGTGGGAGGGGGCAGGTAAGCATCCTTCTACTGAAGTGGCAGATTGGAAAAGTCTCCCTAGCAGCACACCAGGACTGGCTTGGCAACACCTGGCATGCCTGGCATCTGCAGCACCATTCATCCCAACACAGTCATATTTTCAGTCAGCAGCCTGTGCAAGGGATGGTGTACTTCTCTGTAAGCAAGACCCTTCATTCAGACAGGTTAGCAGTGCATTAGTTATGATGTGCTTGTGTTTTTCAAGTGTCTTGTGTTTCTAGTGGGAAATTATAGCTTTGGCTGTAGTCTGGTGAGTCTGGGAGTCACAGCTTAAGAAAGAACCTTTCAAATCCAGGTTCTAAGCCAATAACCATCTCAAATGGTTACTGCTGAGTTAATGGCCCAGTGAACAAACAAATTGCTGTGTGACCCTTCATACTTCTAGCCTGCCTGATCTTCATTTCCCCCCTGCAGTCTACCCTCATCACCCAGAAATCAAACACAAGGCAGTATAATCAAATGCAATGCAGTGGTCTCCTTTTCCTTCTCCCACAGGGTTTGTTTTTCACCCTGTGCTACAGAACAAGGTGGGCATGAAGACACGAAGCTGAATTTGTTGCTCCCCTTCTGGTTCAGCAAGAAATTACACAGAGGTTTTTCCAAGATCAATTAGTTGCCATCATGTCCCAACAGGCTTGCACTCCCTGATAGAGACATGAAAAATGATCCTTTGTCTGTTGTGTGACACTGGCACTGTGGGTGACAAACGCTTTCCTCCTTATGCCCCTTTATGTTACGGCATTGTGCATTTTTCTAGATAAGCTCTGTGGCGGCTCTCTCGTTAATCAAACGTGCTGTGGGCCTATGCACTGAAGCCTAGAGCACTCTCTGTTAGATTTGACCCCACTGAAGGCAGGGTAGAAGGGGCTGGTGGTTCTGGGGGGACTGGGATTGTGTCCAGTAAAATCACATTTCTTTGCTGAGAGCTGTGCATTCAGATAAATAAGTGAACCTGAGGAGTATTAACCTGATTATTTAGCAACCTCTCCTTGAACTGTATAAAGCATTTAGTCTTCTTTAGTCTGCAAGTAAACCAGTGATTCTCAGTTAAGGTAAAAGAAAAGGGGAAATTATCAAGAAATTGGCGCTGGGTGCTTTGAGACAAGCTTCTGGAAGATGCCAAAGAGCAGCACTTTATCATTTTCTAATTGAAGAATATTAGTTCCAAGCTTTTAATTTTGGAATGTTGAATGACCTCCTAAATACACCCCACCCCCCAAGTGAGACTGCTAATGAAACAAACAGATGTTGATTTGAATAGAGTAAAAGGACATCTTAAAGGAGTGTTTTAAAATAGCCAGACAGAGCAAATTAAACAGGAGACTATGGAAAAGAAACTGATGGAAAACTGAGAGCAAACCATCACAGTTAATATTGTTCACCAAATGGCCCAGCATGTGAGTGGAAAGCTGTTTAATTATCTTCCATAATCTGATACTAAAAAACATTTTCCGTCCAGAAAGTGTAGGGCTGGTCATTAAAAAATTGTAGTCTTGATCAAGCACAGGGGCCAGTCGCATGCATCTGTCTGTGTCTGTGCATCTCACTGCTGTCTCCGGGGCTGTGCATGTCAGCAATGACATTTGTTTGCTTTCTATTTTAAGCAATGCCTTTGAGAAAAATATAACTTTTTTTGTTTGTCTCTCTCCCAAACTAATGTAATTTGAAATGCTGTGCCAGGGAGTCTGGAAGGCCTGAGGCAAAAGTTGAAACTGTGACCTTCTGAATATTAAACTGTATTGTGGCAAGCTGAGCATCCCTCAGAAAGGGAAAGGGGCTGGGAAGGAAGGCCCTTGGGCTGTCTGCTTCATCACTCCCCTCTTCCTACTCCCTCTGCCCTGTCTCTGGACCCCTTGTGTCCATGACAGCAGGCTAGCTGAGGCTGCTAGCTGGCTTTTCAGTGATACTTTCTCTCTGAGAATTGGTGACTGCTTTACAAACACTATGACTTAGGCTTTATAAGCTACCGTGAGGATAGAGAATAACAAAACGAAGACATTCACTTATTTCAAGTCCACAGTAAAAATAGGTAGTGAAATCTGCCTCAAGACTGCAGTCTGAAGAAAAACCCTAAACTGATTTTATTGTTGCTTTTCCCAAAGGTTTCTGCTGCTGGAGCAGTGGAATGTCTCCTCTTTAAACCTGTTTTCCCTGTCCTAGTTCATTGCAGCCTGCTTTGTTGACCCCTACCATGGCACTGGAAGCAGTTACCGAGGCACTGAGCACTTTGGGAAGTTACAAGTGATTCGTTTAAACTAAGATGAAGTCTCTTACGGTGGGAAGAGAGGAGGTGACATCTTTGTTTTGGGCCCAGGTACTAAAACTTGGAGGAAAGGGATGACTTTTAGAAGTCCATTTAACTACAGAGTAACCCCCTCTCTCATCTGCACTGACTACATGGAGATAACAAGCAAACCAATATCCAAGCCACATATCTCCAAAGCTTTGGTATTTCGGTGTCTGATGTTCTGACACTTTCAGTAAAAATTAATTGTGTTCTTCTGTTGGCCAAAGTCTCCACAGCAGCCTCATTAACACACAGCCAAATGTTTCTCTCTTCTGACTTGCTGAAATAGAGATCAGTTTTGTTTGCTTGGCTGTTTGATTTTTTTTTGCTGTGAACAAAATGATTCCTTGTTTCTGCTGTGCCTGTGACTGCACCTTGAAAGGAGGACGGCAAAGCAGCCCTCAGTCTCTCCATAATCATCAAATGACAGTTTTGCAGTCTTTGAGCATCATCTTGCACCTTTCCCTGCTGTATGGCAAATTTTCTGTTTCCCTTCTGCTTCCTTCTGTCTGATCATTAAAATTGTTACGATCACATCTCCCACGGCAAAAACAAGCAGGAGCTGTGGGTACCCTGATGGCCCAGCTTGCTGCTACTCCAAAACAACTGTGGCAGCTGCTCAGTCTCAGAGAGAAACTTTAGTGTCGCTTTGTGCCTTGTACTAGGTTTAGTGAATAACAAATGTGTAACTTAATCAAGAGCAGATTCCTCTCATGCAGACACACATCATTTCTGTGTGCACGCACCCACTGTTGTCTCTCTGGAGAGAAATTGAAACATCCATTAGCCAGAACTGCTTCAAAATCCTTATGCAGGGTATTATGCAGTCCCTTACTAACTAAAGCTTCTGTGTGTAAGCTAGGAAGAAATTATGATGCTTCTTTTACCTGGTGTACCTTGTTGGCAGAGAGAGGTGAAAGAGCCTGAGCACAAGGTTTGCTGTGTGAGTCAGGACAAGACCCCTGGATCCTGGCTTGCTCCTCCAACATCTGAGCTGTGTGCACTTGCTTCATCTTAAAGGGATGATGATGGAGAGATCTTTCAAAGCATCTGAGGGATTTAGAAGTGCAATGTGTGTCTCAAAATGTAGCACTTCGTACATGTTTAATATGCTACTGGTACGGCTCTGTGTTACTACAGGGTGTATAAAAACATACATTGCCCACAGTAGTTTTGATGAACAAAGATGGATTATCAAATAACTGTCTCATCAAAAACCTGATCATGCAGTTGTTTTTCTTTACAGAGAATCAGCTTTTTGCTGATCTGGGCGTCATAAGCTGAGTCCTGCTGACAGTGCCTAGAGAGCTGCTTTCAGCAAAGGAAGTGTCTCTGTCTTACCCCTCTCCTCACTGCCTGCCACACGCCCTGACGATTGAGACATCCCAGCAGCCATTCACTAGTTCTAGCTGTTTATTTGCTATGTTTTAGCAAGGAGCAGGGAGTCATCCCAGTGATGTTTAAAAGTGAATTTTGCCTAACTTTGGAAGACTTTTGGGCCAGCATCTGAGGTCAAAACCTCAGATTAATGTGACTTGAGATTGAATTTATTACTTAGACTTTCATAGAAGTTTCCATGCAATGCCACAGCTTTTTAACCTCATTTCAGTTTGCCTTGCTTAGACAAACTTTTCTGTGGTCTTTCTGAAGAGCCAGGGCCTGACAGGACATCTCTAGGATGGCTAGGACCTGCCCAGTTTTTAGAAGTGTTTCTTCATGGTCTCTGATGGCATATGGCCCCCTGAGCTGGATTGCAGATGAGTAGCAGCATCTGCAGCACCCAAGAGGAGAGTGGAGAATAGAGAGCACAAACCTCTGCTGCCACGATCCCAGCTCCATGGGGAAACAGGAGTTTACTTCTCAGAGGTGGAAGCAGTGTATTGGAGTGTAGCAGCTGGCTTAACTGGCAGAGCTGTTCTCCATCCAGTGGGACTGGGATTGTCGATGGGGTGCCTGCCAAGCCTCCTCAGTCAGTGCTGACTTGTTCAAGAGAGTTTTGATGTCAGGAAGGGAAGGAGAGAAGACCCTACCACTGGAGCTCCCCATTGTTTCTGCCTGTGAAAACGGCTCCTTTCTCACAGGTAGTAATTGCTTGGGATTTTAGTGGGGCAGAAGGCAGGAGGAGATGGATGGGGCAGGATGGCAGCAGCTAAAATGAGATTCTTGCAAGGGCCAGGAGGAAGAGAGATGGCTCTGATCCTCTAGAAGGATGTTGAGGGGTCAAGGTCTCAGGGCAAGGATTACTCCCAGGGACCTTGAGGAAATCAGTGTTTCAGTGCTCCCTCATTTCACAAGGCACTCTCAAGCAGCCTCAGGAGCTGCAAGAGGGGACGTGAGAGGAGACTTCAATGGCTGCAGGAAGGGGAGAGAGGGTTCCCTGATCTCCCACCATCTGGGTGGGATGAGAAGCAGCTGGCTGAAAATTCACATTGAGGCTGAGGACGGAGAAAATATCCTTGAAAAAAAGGCAGGAAGGCATGGGTGGGACTGCAGGGAATATCTCTGCCAGCTGAGGGAAAGAGTCCTCAGATGTGTCAGTGCACATGCCTCCTGCCCAAGTCACTCTGCAGCACGTGCCCGCCAGACTTCCTGCAAGCTGTGGTATGGCTCTGACCACTGCTTGTTCGCTGACCCTGTCCCACTGTCACACTTGCTGTGGAGTCTTATCCAGACATCACTACTTAGGTTGCTACCTTGCTGTCCTTTCACAATGTCCCTTATTTCACATGTTTCAGATTGTGGTGTGGAAAAAACCAGAGAACACTTGTTAAAGAAGCTCATCCCGGCCTTGAGCAGTCCCCAGCCTGACGTGGTGAGATGCAGGCAACAGTTTGGGTATTGGAAAAGTAATGCAGCCATGGTAAAGAGTTAGCCACTGGCCCTTGCAAAGTATTGTAATAAGCTTTTGATGGAGGTGGGTGATGGAGAAAGGATAGGGAAAAAATCTAATGGTTGTAACATCAAAGGGGCGAGAGAGGCAATTAACATGGTCAGATGTGGGAAATCTGGTCGGGGAGATGGCCAGTACCAGAATCTGCACTGATATCCTCCTGTCCAGACCCTATCAATCTTGCCAGGAAATCTGACAGCAAGAAAAGTCAAAGAGCAGCCGAGGGATTCTGAAATCAAAGGACTTTGAAAGCTGGATCAGAGTATGGAGCAGTTTTCCCATCTGCTTTGAATTTATCGTTGCTAATGAGGAAGAAGCCTCTGGTCTGAGTGAATAGGTTTGACCAGAGGGGTCACTCGACATATCCATCATGTAGGGTATCGAGGGACTCTCTCCAGGTTAACCCTTTCACTGTCAAGTATGTACAAATGAGCAATTCAGACTGAGAAGGCAAAGGCAAGACAGAACATGCTGTTTGGACTCCCAGATGACAGGGTCCTGTTTATATGTCTGTCTGGTGGGAGCTCTGGCAGGCAGAGGTGGAACTCCCAGCATCAGTGCCTCCTGCTGGTCGTGTCATAAACAGGTGTGAGTCTTCTGCTTTCTTGCTGATCTTGGCTGCGGTCAGTGTTTATCTGTGAGGCTGCAAATCCCAGATCATGCTGAGCGTTTCTTTGCTCGGTAATGTATAATTAATTTATATACAAAGCTGGAAGTGGTTGTGTCAGACACTTATTCACAACAAGGCCTCGTGTACGGCTCAGGTCAGATGCTGTCCCTGTCAGCAGAAGTTGCATGAGGGGACAGACCTCCCTCCCCCAGCCTCCCCATCAGGGTTTCTAAGCAATGGGGACCTCACCGCATTTGGGTGAGGAAACAGATGGGAAAATAGGCTGATGAGACTGAGAGGAGTGTTAGAATTAATTAGAGGCCTTTAGCAACCCGTGAGAATTTATCTTGAAATTGGTAGCCTCATTATTTAAGTACCAAACACCAATTTTCCCAGTCCAGATTCCTAAAAGCTTTTCTGTGTTCTCTGCCCTTTCCTGCCCTAAATGCTGATGCTATCATGTTTGATTTTCTCTGACTGCTTCTGATAATGCTGAAGGCACAACAGTCAGATATGAAAGCCGTGGGGATCTGCTCACTGAGTTTATGATCCCCAATTATCATTCCAGGCTGCTGCCTCTCTGTAAGGCAAGAGCTGTAGACGACTCTCACAGAGCTGCACATCTTCAGAAGGGGTCAGAGTATGCAAGAGGAAATGCTGACATGTGAGCCACATGCTTGACTCACCATTGAAGAGATTGTCCAGGTAAGCCAAGGAGCCTCGGTTGCAACAGGGAGCTTGGTGGCTCACACTGCAAAATTACACTCCATCTCTTCTCTTTAGCACTGCAGAGGCCTGAGCCAAGTTGGCCATTGGAGGGGACATCAGCTGCAAAGGTAGGTTCAGAGGTTGAGTTCCGAAAACTTGCAGGGAAGGTGAATGGATGTTTGAGTGGGTCCATCTGCTGTGAATCTTTTTCTAGCTGTTGCATTAAGAGTATAGAAATCTGGTAGAAAATAAACCCCCTTGCTTTCCAGCTGGTTCTCAGGAATCAGAGGAGCTGGGTGCAGTTGGGCTTAATTTCTGATAATAACCAGTTCAGCACCATAAGTCTGGTTGCCTTCAATAAGACACCAGACGCACAAATACTGTGGGTCACACTAAAAGTCTGGTCACATTCACAATCACAGATTCACAAATAATGTGGTTTACCAATTTGACACTGTAAGAACTTTTCATGAACACAGATTTGCAAATAGTGCAGTTAATTGGAGCAGCAGGTTACAGATTCTTGTGAGATTGCTGGTGATAATGACTAGACCTGCAAACTATAAATGTATAGTGCTATGGACAAGTGTTCCCATGTACGCTCCAATGCAGTCAGAGGCACGAATATCACCAAAGAGGTGTCACTGCTTTTTGGAGGAGAGAGGAGCAAGCCCATCGACTTGTATGCAAGGTGAGATCATAATTCTCATCCCCTGCCACTGAGGATTTCAAATGCCCATTTATACTTTAGGGAGACTGTAGTCAAAATGTGCTGTTATTGCCATCATAAATGAAGGGGGGAGGCAGGCATGTTATATGTAAATGAAGGATATAGAGAGTTACAAAGAGAGAGCACAAAGTCTGTGGGTTTTGTGCAAGGGTAGAAAAGAACTGTGACTTGTCAATTTTGTCGGTGTCACTCATTCTTCCACTAATTCCAGCAATAAGGGTCATCTGACTCCCTAATGATAACCTATCATCCCATCAGCAGGCCATCATGCCCACTATCAAGCAAGGCAATCCTTTCACTGCATAACCTCACAGCGTATCTGATGGAAATTCCTTCATTATATATCTCATGGCATATCTCATGGTTTTAGGCCCCATTCCTGCATTGGAAAACACATTTAAAACTTTAAACCACATTTAAAGGACAGGATGAGACAGATTAGCCCCATCCACTCAGAAGGGGACACAGTGTGGCCTTAACTTGGCATTTCCAACCTGACCTGTCTGAATGAGGTAAGCGTAAGGTGAAAGGTGTTGGCCTGCCTATGGCTGTAGTTAAAGTCAGTGCAGTTGTGTGTGCTCTCAGGTGCTGGAAGAGAAGGCACTGGTGGGTTAGGAGGGCTCAGATGATACACAATAGCATGTTAAAAGATAGGGGGCTCATCGTGTGGCTGAACCCTCAGATTTGCTTGAGCTTAAAACCATAAAGTACAATTACTCTCTAGGGATTCATTCACAATCAGTCTCAGTTTGTGATCAGATGAAGGAATGTGACAATGTCTCTACTGTGCCCTGTCATCTTTCTGCCCTTCTGGAAGACTGCCTTTCCTGAAGTATTTCTACTTTAGTTGTCTCCTTGAATGTCAGGATATGTAGTTTTAGGGCGATCTGTCATCTGACTTCAGCACTGTTGCACAGAGTCTCTTAACAGCACTTCTGGGCCTGCTTCAGTGGAGTGTGATAGTGTGGTAGATATCAAATAGAAGAAGGTCTCGGAGTGATGAAAGATGCTGCAGCCATTGGTTAATGTGATATTTAGGATTATGTTTTCAAGTGAAGTGTTGGGAATTAAAGAGACAGTGAGTTTTCAAGGACATGTTATCTACTGGGGGTGTTTAAGCCTGGAAATATACAGTGTTGGTAACACAGCAGGATTAAACCTTGCTGCATCAGATTCAGCACAAATTTGGTTGTCAGCTAGCAGCAAGAGCACAAAGTCCTTAAGCAGCAGTTAATTCTCTTATTGGAAGGCCTTTCTGCTTCCAGCCTGCTAAATTCCAAATACTGGCTGACAATTGTCTGTTTAGAGCACTGTCTGTTCTCGAATCTCCCCTCCAAAATGCTACCTTCCCTTCTGGTGTACTCAGCCTGGCTCACTGAACAGCTGACTGAACTCAGCACTGAAATCAGCAGGACCAGGTGCATTCACTACACACTCTAAACATGGCATAGCTTGGGGATCTTTCAGGCTAGAATTAGTAGATGTATTTTTAACACAAGCTGTTTTTTCAGCTGAATATAGGTACTGATCTTTTAAGACTTTGCTGAGTCTAACCTGAGTTAGGTTAACTAGCAATCAGGTAATGCTTGTTAAAATAAGACCAGGGTATGGATCACTCTCAGCCTGCCATTTCTCATTGCTAGGCTGACTGGTGAACATTTTCAGTCTGATTGCTCTCGAAGAGCAAAGTAAATTGATCCTTCCCCTCCCTGCCTCACTCCCTCTCTCTTTTCCTTCTTTTTTTTTCTCCTGTAGTGCTCCTAGCACCAAATAAAAAAGGTAAGCTGTAGTCATTGGAGCAATATGGATGCTGTCACTGCCTTCCTAGCAGCACCTGAGTGGATAGAGGACCCTGTGCTGCCTGCAGTCATGTCACAGATTAATACCAGAGAGCCCCAGTGCTGTGTCCCCGCTGCAGACCTGCCCTTCAGACTGTGCTCCAAACTGGACAGGAAGGTGCTAACAAGGCAGGAAAAACAGCTCGCAGGTAAGGAAAAAGAATCTGTGGAGATGGCTTGGGTTTACTTTTTTTTCAGAAGCACAGTAGGACTGCGTGGTCGTGCAAGAGCAGTATGTAAAAAGAGGGACCCCAGGTACAAGCAATCTTTTTGTTGTTGGAATCAGAGGACTCCTGGTGGAGGGCTCCTCATGGGTAAAAGGGAAGGAGGAGAGGCAAAAGCACCAATTAGGAGGCTGTTTTATAATTATAAAAGAGCATGTGACATTTTCTGTATAAGTCAATGTACAACAGATCTCAAGGGGTTAGCAATAGACCCATAAACCTCTTTGTGGGCCAGCCCGAATAAAGGACACCACCTGAACATAACTGGTTCATTGCAGGCATTTCTCTGTCAGGTGTGGGATGTGCAAACATCATAAATTCTATAATAAGAGTGAGTTAATAAGGCAGTAAATGGCAATGATGAAGTCCCTGAGTGATTTCAGAAAAAAAAAAAAAAATCCGTATTTCTATTTGAGTTAGGATGGCTCAAGGCCCCTTCCCTGTTCCCTGCATCTGCTTCATCTCAGGTTAATTTGAATGATACATCATCACTCCACTCATGAGACATCCCTGATATCTGCAAGCTCTGCAGACCCCACAAAGGCCTGCGAGGCTGTACTGCCTCCCAGGGCATATTTATTCTGTACCAAATCTTATAGTAAATGACTGGAAACCAGGCAACTCTGACAAAAAAAACAAAACACTCTGGGCAAAAGGGACCTTAGCTGTGAAAATGAAATTCATGTCAGTGAGTCAATCAGAATCATTCAGGCTTGATTCATTCGGAAGTGTCTTCCTCAATCTGCGTGCACACTTGCTTCACACAGCAGGGAATTTAAATACATGAAATTTATTTCCTGTGCCCATTCATCTCCCCAGTCACAGCTATATGAAAGGAGAGGCAAGGCTAAGGGACAAGATCCTACTGGAGAGGTGGAGAAGGGAAGGGGGCATGTCCAGGGAAATCATCTAGAGAGTTGTCTATTTACTGAAATTGAGACAAAGCAAAAGGGGTTCTTCCTAAACAAACAGATGAGCTTGTCTTTCATTGTGGCCTCCATTCACAGCTTCCTTCTGAAGCCTTTCATATGAATGAAATAGAAGGGCACACTGTTAAAGCGGGTCAGGGAGAGGTGAAGAGTTGCAGTCAGCTATAAACCCCAGCAGGACACGATTCCTTTGAAGACCGTTGTGATAGTGACTTAGGCACATTAGTGCAGGAATTGAACCCTGTTGTATTTTTCAGAGCTGTGGGGTACTGTGCTCCTGAGGAACTTGAGAGAGAGATAAATTCTTCAAAACACTGTTTTCTTTGTAGGGAGCAAAAAATAATTTCATCCTTCACTGTCTTAGGGAACATAATACTCTGGTATTGACACCTTTGTCTTGGCAGTATGCTTGGTATTCTTGTAAGTTCCTTTACCTACACAATTCAGGAGGCTTAATACCCAGTGGATCAGCTAATTATTCTATCACCCCCCCAAAATAGGTGTGACCCAGCTTTTTACCTACTAGGCAGAAGTCAGAAGTGAAGTGAGATGCTCAGAGTCATGGCAGAGACAAGCTCGGCAGAGACAAGCTCAGCAGAGGCAAGAATTCATTTCCAGGCCTCACACTCATCCCCACCCAGGCTGTCTGCTTCAGTTTTACTGGGGTCCCATAGGTGACATCCAGGCATCCAGTTCTGCTGTAAATACCAAACACAGCCGCACTACCCAGAGCTGGACATACCATGGAGCCTGGAGAGCTGCAGCTGCTCTCCTCAACCCTCTTTGTTTCTGCAGCCAAAGAGCTGTAAGACGTCTGATTTCTTGTAGGGCATGCAGACGTCTAAGCAAAACCAGCCTGTGGTCCAGAGCTGCACCAGTGCCTGCTGTTAGAACAGCCCTATTCTAGGTGATACTCCTTTCCCAGAACACTGCTAATGTAAATAAGCTATATGTACTTAAGAATAAATATCATTAGTGACCAGGATATTTATTTTGTATGCAATGATCATCCCCAAAGACTTTTCCCCCTCTCTAGAGAAATACTAATTAATTGAATGTCATCACCTGAAAGTCAAGTTCATTTTCAGTTACTAGCAGTCTTCATAGCTCTCTTCATTGTTTTACCAAAGGCATTAGGACAGCCTGTGTATTTTTATTGTTTTTTTTTAAATTTTGGTGCTTTTCATTTACTGTTGAATTTTTGAAATAGGGTGGTGTTCTTTCACTGCCTGAGTGCAGTCTGCTCTGGAGTGGAGAATGACAGTGTGTATGGTACAGAATGATTTAAGAAAATGGAAATGTAGAGGAAGAAGAAATTGTAACCAAAAATGCCACAATAATTGCTTCTCTTGGGGAAAATTGTACTGAGATCCCTTCTGACACTGCAGATTGGATGGGCTCAGAGGGAGGGTTATCAGAAGTATATCAGAAGGATCTGAAGTTCCAAAGAAAGTATTCCACAACTCTGAAAATTGGACCATTTTCTGTGAGCTGTCACTGGTGACACAATCCACCCATTAAATGGCATATATCAGCCTTACTTACCTAGGAAAAGATAAGACTTCTTGCTGTGTCAAGCAACTAGAAACCTGATCCTGAAATAACTAAAATATTTTGGTGATGCATTACAACAAAGGGACAGGGTCCTTGCAGTTACTGATGAGGGTACTGGTGGCAGAGCCAGTCTCCTGCATGGGGCGGTGAAGACAAGGTCTGCCTCAGAGAATGTGCAGTCTAGAGAGGTGGTGTGCAAACTAGGAGATGAAATAAAGGTGCACCTTCATCAAATTTCTTGCTTAGCTATTTTATTTAATTTTTTGAAAGCGTATGAAAGGTTTTTATTTTTTTCATGCCTAAGGACAAGGCAAAAATGTGTCTAGCTTTCATTTTATTTAAAGGGTCTTTGCTTTATTGAGAACTATGTTACCACACCCACAAGGGAGCTTTGAACAGGTCTATTTCAGTGCTTTTAATATTAGCCAGAACTTCTAAGACAGCACCAAAGGGAAAAATGAGGTCACTGGAAAGCAATGGCTAGAAATTGTAAATAAGATTCCTTACAGGGCTTATGTGGTAGATGAGAGTGATAGTGATGTTTGAAGTTTACCATCTGTACCCAGGAAAAGAAAAACATCCTGCTACACAGATGGCTAAGTACATTTTCATGCTGTTCTTTTCAGAAAGGAAAGAAAACTAGTCTCTAAATGCAGTTCTTATAACTTTCAGTTATGCAGTGCACTCAAGTCATGCTTTAGTGTTTCTTTGATTTCACTCTCATCTTCTGATTATTTATTTGTCATCAGACACAAAAGCATATCAGTTGTCTGTTGACATCCAGTTCAAACTTGCTAGACTTTCTGCCATTCTGGCTTAGTAGAGCATGGAATGTGTCATACTATTGGATTGAAAAAGAAAAAGAGCATTCAAAAGTAAGGGTCATGTCTCTGCGTAGGCATAAAAATGAAATAAATGCAGAAACAGGCCTGGGAATGAGGCCCCAGTGCCCAAATGCCACCAAGCACTAAGGAACCAAAATAATTTGGACAGTGTGTAACTTAGTGATTCTGGTCGTAAACCTTCAGTGAACTTTGTGTGAACTGAGCTCTGTCACTGAACGGAGTAGAGACAATGTAGGGAGCCTTGCTAACCTGTATAGGGCTTTGTTTGGAAGTGAAGATGCCATTTGTCTCAAGATTTAGTGATATAGAATGGGGCGGTTAAACACCCCTGCACCTACTGATACACTTGTAAAGAGGTCAGCATCCCAGTTAGCCCTCTCAGTGCAAGGCCTGGCATTGGTACACTGCAGTCTTCTCATCCAGTTTTCTTATCCCTTCTCTAGCACAGTGCAGAATATCAAAGCAAAAGGAAGCTAAAGAGCCCATTGCAAGGTCCAGATTTTCAGTGTAAAGTTTCTCCTGCATCTTATTTGCATGGCTGAGTTATAACCCTGTAAATTACAAACAAAACCACTGGCCAACTCTAGGTTACAGCTCTAATGGATGCTATTATATTTCTGCTGCTAGTTGGCGCTCAACCTTCAGTATCTCATCAGCATAAAGGGATGCTGTCAACTTGACAAATTGTGTCTTCCTTAGAGGGGAGGGAAAAAAAAAGCCATACCTACTATTGTTCCAAACCAGGCTTTACAAGAACAGTAACTGGAAGAGAGTAAGGATGCAAAGGGAGTGGTATTTAACTGCCTCTGCTCGGTGTGTTTCCTTCGCCTATTTGACAGCACTTTGTGGTGTGTCAGTGTTGCTAGTGTGCATTAGCACTTCCCCTCCCAGACTGGCAAGATCATGCTTCCTGGGAGGTGGGGGTGCAGAAAGGTCAGCGAGGAGAGGGAATGCTTTCATCCCCCGCCTTGTATAAACAGCAGCAGCAAAAGTGAGTGAAAATGCAACAAGAGAATTTGTATATACACAGGATTGCACAGGATGCCATTGTGCTTTGGTGCGCTCTTTGGCTGATTTCTAACATGCTTGGGAAAGAAGGAACTGTCCCTCCCCACATTTTACTTCCTTCTCCAGAGGTAATTTTTACAGTGTCCTGCTCACTGCTATTTAAAGTCAAATCTATGCAAAGCTCACATTGTCTGACATAGGCCAGTTTGGAAACATTCCAAATAGACGGCATCCTTTTAAATACAACACTGTTCTGCCCCTTGCGGGTGCTAAAGCTGTCCCCAGAGGGCATTGCATCTAACCTGGCAAAAAGAAGGAAGAGTTCCTACTTCTTTATGATTGAAATGACTGGCACACGGCAGAGAGCCCTCTGCTACTTCCATCTCTGCCAGCTTCCTCTCAAATGTGCTCAGCTGCCTCAACCCACAAATATGTAAGCAGTTTAGAGACTTTTTGCTAACCAGTAAATAATATCCCCCCCTTCTGTTTTGGTTCTGTTTGGATTATGGCAGTCTCTCGTTTGCTCCCAGATTCTTAGGAGGACAGCCCAGACTGTTTCCTGCCAAGAAACTGGCGAGAGAATAGAAATGGGAGACCAAGCTCGCCATCTCCTGGGGAAAAGGAACTTACGCTTTCAGGAAGGTTTCTTTTACTTCGTTCCTCCCTTTCATTCTCACTCTTCTTTAATTCACACGTGCGGCGCCGTGCCGGTGGGAGATGGTCGGGCACGGACACCCCGCGGGGCGGGGGCCGGAGTGGCTGGGGACGGGGGCGCCGGCTCTGCCAGCCGGGGCACCCCTTCTCCATCCCTCCTCCACCATCATCCTTCTCCCAGCTCTGCTTTGGGGGAAGAGTTTGGGTCTGGTTTTGCAGAAGGGCTGAGAGGAGTCCCAGTATGCCCAAAACCATTGAAGGTTTAAAAGCAGATTTAGGGAGCAAACTCAGTTGTCATCACTGCCTCTCCCTCCATGGTGAGTCTTAATTCTTCGTGATTTTTAAAATAAAACATGCTGAGTTAAAAAAAATAATCCTAAATGTGAGTAGAGTCTGTCCCAGGTTAGCATGCTGGAAATATTCACCAAATTGGTTAACTTACACCAAATTTTCTCAAAGACAGTGACATTAAGGCCTGAGTGTTTTAGCAAACTAGGATAACCCTAAATCTAGGCTCATTTTTTGTTCTCTGTGGAGGTTTAGCCTGGGTATTTGGAAAAGGTTCTTCCCTTAGAGTGTGACTGGGCAGTGGAACAGGCTTCCCAGGGAAGTGGCTCCAAGTCTGCCAGAGCTCAAGGAGCACTTGGACAGCAGTTCTCAGGCACAAGGTGGTATTTTTGGGTGTGTCCTGTGCAGGGCCAGCAGTTGGACTCGATGATCCTTGTGGGTCCCTTCCAACTTGGGATATTCTGTGATTCTTTCTTTCTGAAAGACCAAGGTTATAGAGGGCTTAGGAAGCTTGTTGGTTTGCAATGCCAGCTCTGACCCTGCTGTGGTCCCTCTTCTTCCTCTGACGCTTGGTAAAGTATGACAAGTGAGTTATGTAACAGTGTGGGTATTTTTGTTATACACTTTGTATGTACTTCAGCAGCAATGTCAGTGGCAAGACTCATAGGCATTAATAACTCCAGAAAAGAGGTTTATGGAGTGTTGAACAGCAATTCTCACGTGCTTATGTGTTTAAAAGGGCAAGGACTCTTTGGCCACTGCGACATAGGTCCTGTGGAGTTCAGGGACATTATGAAGGATGTACCAGATGATCTAGTTACTGCCTAGTCACAGTATAGCACCTTAGTTTTCACAGACTTTTATATGTCACTTCAAAAACTGATCCTTACAGTGAGGCTTCTAAGGATACCTACAAATTCTTGGGTGTAACTGAAAAATTCAGGACCTTCTGTACGCTCTCATCAGCCTTGCTACAAAACTGTGCCTGCTGTAGTTTGTGAGGTTTCATTCACTGGTGTTCATAGTGCAGCTGCAGTGCCTTCAAACTGGGGCCAGATGAATGTGACTCATGAGAGCTGATGATCCTGGGCAGGATTACCAAATACTGACGGTGGGAAAGCCAAGGTCTTGCACTGTAATGCTACAAGGCTGTGTTAGAGCAGTGATATTCCTGACTTGGTTATTAGAAAGTGGTAAACCAACTGAAGACTAAATTACATTACGTTAACCACGTTACACCTTGGAGAAGTCAGTTATTCAGTAAGCAAGGCCCAAATGTCACAAGCATCATTAACTTCTTATATTAAAAGCAGAGCAAAAAATCAGCAACTACCTGCACAACATTTGTGTAGGGGAAAAGTATATGGTAGTTGGTGTAATTACTGTGTCACAGAATACAGCTTCTGACTAAAGGGTCAAAAAGTTAGAAAAGAGTCTGGGGAGGTGGGATTCCCCAGCTCCAAGTGCTGCCACTCTGCAGCTTAGTGAGATGAATCTCTTAAGGGATATTTGAAAAAGACTGGTGAATTTGTTGAACTGGCTGCTTCTGTAGGGGGTTTTATGACTCAGAATAAAGTTACAAAGCAGCTGAAGAAATTACACCACTGGGTGTGTTGACCCTAGTACCAAAAACTGAGATTAGGCTGGACTGTTGTGATTTTTAAGAGACATGTTCATTTAACAAGAGACTCCTCAGAGATTTGTTACCAAAGCAAGCCTTTTTCAATCTTGATTCTGGCAGGTGGTCCAACCTGTATTGTTAAATAAACTCTGTTATCTCCAGTGAAAATCAGATACAAAAAAATTTGGAAACTAGCGTTTTTAACTTGACTCAAAACAATTCTAAACCATATTTAGTAATGAAATACCTTGTTTGAAGTGAAATAGTAAGACCTCAGTTAAAAACCAAACAAAAACTTTGTACAGATGGTAGTTTTGGAAGAGCTTGAATATGTAAATTTCACATATTAAACCCAAAACTTAAATACAGAGTAGTTATTATACATTTACCAAACCGTCATGAGTCTTGTGAAGTCTTCTACTGTTTTAAACCAATATTTAAAGATCATTAATTGAAGTGGAAGCTAGAAATCTTAAAGGTGTTTTCTTCCTACATTTTTCTTGCTCTAAATCACATCTATACAATTTTTAGTCCGAACACCTTAAAGTACACATTTTCTTGCAATAAAAGGAAGCATTGTGTGTATTGTTTCAAACAATAACAAGTAAGCTTTAATGTTTTTAATGCTTTTTCATCAACACAGTCGGATCTAACATAACATCTGAATTGTGAAATTACAATTTGAATTTACTTTGTACACTTGTGTTTTACAAGTAAATTTATCACTGTTTTGGTTATTGTAACTGAATTATCACTTGATAATAGTGTACATTTTAAGCTTCACTTCAAAATGAAGACTTGTGGTTTCCTAGGAGAAGTTAATTCAGGTGCTTCACATACTATTACAGTTCATTCTATAGTAATGTCCTTGGACAATTCTCCAGAAATGAACACTTATGGTGATGACCCCATTCAAGGGACATGAAAACTGCTAAGTGAAGAATGGCCACTATGATATGAAGGGCACAGAATGTAGAGCTTACTAGGCTTAGCCACCACAAATGGAGAGGGATTTCACTGCTTCACAAGTAAGAGGGAAAAATGGAAAGGTGAGAAAGAAGTAAACAGAAGAGGACAGTGTTGGCACAGTAATAAGCTGCTAACAGAGGAGAAAGGAACACATTTAGGCTAGCCCTACCAAACAGCAGCAATATGTGGAGGGAGGCTGAAAATCCAACTAAGAGAGCAGTCATTTTATGAAAAAGGTAACATACGACTGCCTGCAGTAGCAAGCATATTCTTCTCTCTCTGCTAGCAGTCTCCATAAAAGGACTTTAATGTGAAGTACTCCTGCTTTAATGTGAAGTACTCCTGCTGGCTGCATAATGACAGTCCTACTCAGCCTCTCTTGTTTTATATACCTTTTTCTGAGCAGTCTCAGCTCTTCTGGCTAAGGAGATAAGAGCCAACAATAAAATACCTAACAATTTAGGCAAAGATTGAAGGCAAGCTGTCACAGCATCCTAAATCTTGGGCTAGAAAATACCAGCATCTTCTTGCAGAATGACTTGAGATAAACCCCTTGAAGACATCAGATGTTTGTCATGTCTCTGATCCAGTGGGCACGCCTCTTTATTAAGGCTCAACACGCAACTTATAGCTATCTGCAGATAGCTCCACTCTGACACTGGAAAAGTCTTTTCAATTTTAAGTCTTTCTTTTCTGCACAACTATTCTATAGTTGTATAATGGTTTTACATGAGAACTCTATCCATTCTTCATTCCATTAGGCCCTACATTTTGACTGTAACTTCAATATTTACCTCAAGGATTTGCTCTGTGTATTAACTTCCTCAGCTCCCCTAACAGTACAGTACTTAATCCTGCATTACCTAGCTCCTCAGTGATTCTTACCTTCTAAAACAGTACTATATAAACTATTTGAGACTTTTTAAGGCTAGGCTGAAAAGGCAACAAAACTTCCTCAAACTGAAGTGGCCTGCTACGGATGTTTTTCATAGCTTCAGTCTTACAGAACATATAAACTTCTATTTTCTCCTTTCAGATTTCCCTATTACACAAGAAATATACCAGTTTGCCTTGGTATCATACTAAGCTTTATAATCTTTGCATAAAGCAGACATTAGCAAGTGACTTACACAGCTGATCTTGATGCACAATCTGCATTATACCCTTATCTTTTAAAGGCAGAGGCTTCATTTACACTTATACTCTGCTGCACACTGTGGGGATGTAAAAAATTAATTAACGAAGTTCTTGTAGTTTGCACACACTTCTTCAATGATTTCATGTTTCCAAACACAACAGAGAATGTTTTCTGTCTTGAAGCAGAGACAAATTTTTAGGAAAGGCAGGACTTTGCCATAAACAAAGCATTTGGATCCAGACTTCTAATTCGGAGCACTAGAAAAGCTCATCAGAAAGAAGAGTCTGAATTTTGTTGATTTTCTGCACTAACTCCTCCACACTCTCAATGCACATATATTTATAAACTTCTAAGTCAGGGTCACCACCTTTAATATTTCACAGAGCTGGAGCCCCTGGTAAAAGGTGCCCTGAAACTGTGTTATAATGAAGAGAAGACAGTAAAACATGAATCAATCTGAACAAGAAACAAAAGATCCTTCTTCAGGAAGAAACATGAACATCCATTAAACCAGCCTAGAAACTCGGCATCATCACAAAGAGGCTGAGGTAACCCAGGACAACATCTCTTCCAGACCAAACAGGATTCACAAAATCAATCAGCATTTCATTCTTTAATTAAATGAAGATTTACACAAACAACAGAACACTTTGGAAAAGTATAGGCACCTATTGCCACAGAGGGGTTTCCTACAGTACAGAAAACAGCCTTCAATTCTTTATTTTCCCAGTTTGTTTTTTTGTGCAGCAAAGACAAAGCCCAGAGTTCAATAAACCTCAACAGGAGTTATCTGAACTTTTTTTTCTTTTCAAACAGAAGGAGGAAATTAGTTCCTGCTAAAGATGTTCAGACTAGTAATTTTGCAAATGGTGCTATGAAGCTGATCAGAAGGGAACATGTAGCATAATGGCCCAATTTCAAAGCATTATCCTGTAATAACAATCTGCAGCACGGCTGTGCTTCATTGACAGGGAGAGTGCTACATCCAGCATGCACGTCAGTACATGCACATTCCAGAAAGCACCCTCCTTTTCTAATGCTGAAATGCAGCCCATTAAGTTAACCAGCTCGAGCCTTTTAGATTCTCATTTCAGGGCAGAGAGATAGCACTTGCTTCACTGGCTGCAGCGATTTGCTATTCCTAGCTATGACCCTTGTGATTAAGCCAGGCTCTGAGCCCTCAATTCCTCTTCTGAAATGATGAACAGCTTTTGTTCAACAACATATTGAGAAAGCACTTTTTGGCATCAGACCAAATGAATATTTGAGTATTAGCTTTTCAAAAGCTATCTCATTAATTCAATAAAGAAACTTCTTTTGTTTTGTTAAAACAGACATGTTACACTGGGCTGCAACCTATGAGAGCTGTATGTCGAGAATACTTCCCTTCCTTCCTGTTGGAATCCATGCCAGTGAGTATTCATTTGTTTGCAACGGCAGAAAGTTGGTCCCGAATCCGTCCTAGACCTTCTAGCATAGTGTCCAGGGTTTCTTTACTCAGTTCCACAGTCAGTGCAGAAACCACAGGATTATTTCCACATAAGGCAGCATCTTCCTGAATCTTAAAATAGAAATGCAGACGTTAGTTGTATGAAAAATTCACTCACCTGTTTTTCCAGTGCCACTATGAAAGTCAGTTTTTAACAGATAAAGAAAATTGCTTTAAATTTGGAATCCAGCTCCATCTTCAGGGACCACAGCACATTTTCTAAGCTGTGTGCCTTGCTAGTGAAGTGCACCGCCACTGACAGAGTGCAAGTGAGCATCTACTGCCATGAGTACTGGGAAATTTTGAAGAGACTTATGGCAGGAAACCTCATCTATATCAAAAGCATCTTAGCAGAGACCATATATAACACTTAACCCCATCCCACATGGAGAAATGAGATTTTTTTTCCTCCTCTGAAACCCACTCATCCCATTTTTCTGGCTGGGGGGTATCCAAAACTCTGCAGAGCATATGCAATTAGTTTAGCTGTTCTCCCCAAATGATAAATGTGGCCTGTCAAGGAAGTTATTAGTAATCTAAAGTCATTTCCCAACTAATGAGGTCAGCTAAACATGCTGATGAATGCTTAGAATTAAAGGGTGATGACTTCATAATTTATTTTCTCTTTCTCTGTGAAGAACAATGGTGACTAGGAACAAATAGGCTGACTTGCATCCTCATGCACAGAAAACTCTCCCTGCAAGAGAAAGCTTTCATCAGAGGCCTCATTCCCAGGCTCTGTGGCATTTCAAATATCATCTCTCAGAGAGTCTAATGCCCACCAGGCAACAAGCAAGCACCAGATGCCTTTCTGAACTGGTTTGCACTACCACTGGCAAGTCAGGTGTCAGCCTTGATTATTTTGGTCCTTTACAGCCACTGACATTACCTTTAACTGAAGCAGGCAAGTAGGGACTGCCATTCTTATGATGCTGTCTGAAGATGTCTTAATGTCCACCCTCCAGTCCATGTCAACCAGTCGAGGCAGGGAGACTGAGGGAATAAAAAATGGGTCCGTTAGGCCCAGCAGCACATGATTATACCAGACCCTGGCACCTGTGACTACCAGCATGTACATTCTACTCCACTTCTGGCTCCAGGAAGTATACAACTTTAGTGCTACTATGTTTTCACATCATTTTTACTCTGAAATAAGCCAGTCTCTGAAGGCCTCTTCATGACACTGGAAGGACAAAAGGGGTTCTTCCATCATTACATGCAATGATAGTACAGTGCAAGACAAGCACAGGTAAATTCACAAAGCAGCTGGGAGAAAGAGAGCAGTAAGATGTCCTCTGCACATAT
Organism: Margarornis squamiger; assembly: GCA_035222235.1. Classification (NCBI taxonomy): domain Eukaryota; kingdom Metazoa; phylum Chordata; class Aves; order Passeriformes; family Furnariidae; genus Margarornis; species Margarornis squamiger. Next base: position 19,872,046 of record JAWWTY010000156.1, read on the forward strand.
TCATCCCCTGCCTTGCTGTCTGCGAGGCTCACCTAGTGTTTCATAATGACCTGGATGCTTCCTGCTCTGTTCTGAAACTGGTAAGAAAAAACACAGGAAACCTCTCAAAATCCAGCAGTATAAAACATGCTACTCCAAGTTCCCCAACCTGCGAACCAAAGCATCCTGCAGTACAGCAAATGTACTGATAAACTGCAATCTTCAAATGTCCTAATAATTCATTAAAAATATTTTAAATATCCTAATTACATGCAGCCTAACAGAAACCATTTAACAGTCTGCTGTAATACTGATACCAATAGCTCACGGCTGGAGACCTCATGAGCCTTTCCAAGGAAATGAGGACAGGTCTATCTTGGCTGCTAAGGAAAGAGTTGTCTCAGTAGGCAAGTGCAGCCTGTCTAGATTCTGCCTATCATAGGATGCCTAATTTCCTCCTCAGGGGTTGATTGCTGGCCTTTCTACCGACTCCAGAGGCTCAGGTTCCTTTCTAACTGTGCTTGACTGCCTAACAAATTTTTTTTCCTATCTGGTGAAAGGCTCTCTCCCTCCTCCTGCTGCTTCCCAGAGCAGACCTCCAGGGGGCAGTGCACAATTGGCTGCATTGCTCCTGCTTCTGGAACACATTCCAGTTTACAGTCGGTTCGGCCCAGCACTTGGCAGCACTTGCAACAACAAAAAACGCATCTGTTTAGCCTTGTATGTTAATTTGCAAAGACTGACTGCTGGTGGCTTGGGAGGGACAGGAAACCATTCAGTTTTTTATGTTAACACAGATCAATCTGTTGGAATAACTGCCTTGGACCACTGACTTAATCCCTATGTAATATATGTCAGATATTTCACGAATACAATACTAAAATAATCCATCATTTCCTAGAAGACAATCTCATTCCAACAGGGTTAAATATTCATCTAATGAAAACAAAGACATGAGTGCCTGAGCAGGGCTTCTGGGTGGTGCTCCAAGAGCCACACAGCCAGCCTTGCTTCTGGGTTGTGAAGACACAGCCAGTGTGTTGTGCTGGTGTGTCATGCTTGCTCTCATATCTTCCAACACACGGTAGCATTAAGGATACAGGAAAAAGCACTATGTGTCTTGGTAACACCAGAACACTGTTTAGCGTAAGCAATTACTGCATTACCATTAGGCAATAGTTTCTTACCTCTCCCTATTTATACTCCACTAAAACTGTGAGGGGCAGTGTATTTCCAGGTCTTGCCACACTTTTTAGCTATTGGACATTAACTCCTCTGCAGGCAAAGGAAAGGCTAAAGAGGACCCATACAGACCTTGGAGTACTCTGTTATGTATCAGCTCAGTTGTAAGCCCTGATGTGCTACAGTTGCAAAGAAAACCTCTTGGGGAGAAAACGAAGTGTGCAGCTGCACAGAGCACCTAACTGGGATGTAATTCTTTGGCCATGTTGCTATTATTAAAGTTGGCATTCCTTAATTACATCCCTGTTTAGAAAGGTGAAGAAAAAGCAGTTACAAATATATGCAGTGTACCTGCTGATGCATACAAACGAAAGAATGCACAGGATTGACTAGATATGCAAGGATAAGGTATTCTCTAATATATGCATGTCCTTTACAGTGCAGTTATTGCATACAAATATCCCTTAATGACCTGAATGGGGAAGTCAGAGTGCTCCAGTTTCAAAAGTTTTGCAAATAATTGCTATATACCGCACTCTGTAAGGCAGTCACTGGCTGAGCTTTAAATGGCATTGTTTGAGAACTAGAAACAATTTAGCACAGCTGCACAGGCACGAATACAAGCTTGTTGGCTTCTGCTAAACTCTCTGATGCCACTATCTTCCAGCTTCATCTCAGCCCAACAGATGTAACCCTGTGCTATGTTAGGATGCACTGTTCTAAACTCTGTGCTTAAATGATCTCAGGAAACATCAATTCCATCAAGATGTGAACTACTACTTACTCTGACTTGCTTGTGCTTCATTCCTCCAAGCAGAGCTGTAAAGAAGAGAAGAAAAACAGTATCAACAGTGTTTTGAGCAAAAAAAAAAAAAAAAAAAAGAAAAGAAGTAGTGGCGTTTGGTGTGGCTTATCCCTGACAGAAGGGTCACCAGCAGTAAGCAGGTGATAGAGACTGACTATGCTTCTGAGTGCCAAGAAAAGGCTGTGACTGGTAGGTAATGGTAGGCAAACTGGTGACTATCAGTTCTTCTGGAAGTGCAGCTCACTTATGGTAGGTAGTCTTCTCCTTGGTTTTCTCCAGGCTCCCAAGCACTGGGATGTACAAGGATGCAGATCTGCCCTCCTCTGCCACCATCTCACACATGCTCTATCACATACAGTGCGTGCCTTCACACCTGAGCCAAGCTGGCAGGTGGATGGGCATCTAGATACTACCCAGATTTTCTAGTGCTAAAATCTAGCCCTCTAAGTTTCATTATCATCTGTAGCATTTTCCCACCACACAGGTGAGCAGTTAGGATAAAAGGGGTTTTGCATTACAGGAATGAGGCCCACATCCATTTCAAAATTCATGGGAAAACCCTGTGTGTCCATGGCTGTGTTTTGTTTGCCATTCCACTCAGATGACATATTTCGTTCAACTCTGCTCATCCCAACCTGTGTGACTATGCCTAAGGCACACACAAAATTCACAGAAACAAGACTTTGCATGTTGCCAGCTATCCACATATCAAACCACGTACAAAGGCTTTAACTCTCCAGCTGACAGCAAATGGCATGTGGGTAGCACTCACATATTCTCCAAGATTATCTTAGTCAAAAGGTTTTTCAGATTTTGGTGGAAGTTTTCTGGGAAGAGAGAGAGGATATCTTCTGCCCTTGTCAAGCCGCGGTACACGACATGCCTGGTGAGGTTGTGCAAAGCAGATACCAGCTGTCAGAGACGAAGAGGAGAAGGCTTTGCTGGGTTGAAAAGCGTCACATACAGCACGGGGCAGGCTTTCGGCAGCCAGCAGAGACACAGCTTGTGCTGCGGGCCCGACAGCACCGGGGCCTCGGGCACCCACACAGGGCCTGACAGCCTCAGCAGGAAGGGAGCCCGGGTCCTCCGCCACTTCCCCTCGGCCTCCCTGTGCGGCCCTCGGACCGTGCCTGGGGCGGGGATCGCTGTCACACCGACCCCGCACCCCGCACGGGCCGGGCCCGCCGTGCTGGACCATCGCCCCGCTCCCTGTCCCGCTCCCCGCGCCTTCCCCTCTGCCCCGCTCCCGGCCCCGCTCTGGGCCCCGCTCCCTGTCCCGCTCCCGGCCCCGCTCCCTGTCCCGCTCCCGGCCCCGCTCCCTGTCCCTCTCCCGGCCCCTCTACGGGCCCCGCTCCCTGTCCCGCTCCCTGTCCCGCTCCCGGCCCCGCTCCCTGTCCCGCTCCCTGTCCCGCTCCCGGCCCCTCTCCCTGTCCCTCTCCCTGTCCCTCTCCCGGCCCCGCTCCCTGCCCCACGGCCGCCCGGCCCGGCCCTGCCCTACCTGCTCCGCTTCCTCGGGGCCGGCGGCGAGCCCGGGGCAGGCGCGCTGCGCCAGCGGGCCGAGCGCGGCGGGCGGGCTGGAGAAGCACTCCTGGCAGAGCTGCCGCACGGCGTCCTTGGACGGCGCCTGGCAGGGAGCAAAGCGGGGGGCGCTCAGCCGCGGGCCGGCAGCGGCACGGCCGGCAGCGGCACTCCCGACCCGCGGCCCGGGGCCCGCTCACCTTCAGCAGGCTCTGCAGCGCCGCGAACTCCGCGTCCCGCAGCGCCGCCATCTTGGCGCCCCGCCCCGCCCCGCCCCGCCCGCCATGGCGGCAGGGCCGGCAGAGCGCTGTGAGCCCGCGGCCCGGCACCCCCGGCCCGGCACCCCGAGCCAGGCACCCCGAGCCCGGCACCCCCGGCCCGGCACCCCGAGCCAGGCACCCCCGGCCCGGCACCCCGAGCCAGGCACCCCGAGCCAGGCACCCCGCAGGGCGTGTGAGGCAGCCCCCTCTCTCTCCCAGAGGGTCGTCTCTCTGTCTTGTGCGGCCAACCACGTCTGGTTCCAGAGCACCGATAATGTACGGTCCTCCCCCACTGCTGCCTCTGTCACAGCATCCCTACCCTCATTTCCATCTGGCTGGGTTTGTACGCGGTGAGAAACACAAACATATAAATGCTTCTAGCATTGGGCTTCTCAAGTCTGGCAGGGAAAAGGGGTTACTCTCGAAGAGCACCTGATTCCCTGCTACACACCGGAGTGGAGCAGAAGGTGCAGGGAAGGATGGGGAGATCCCAATTTTTTGCTTCCGAAATGAAAGGATTGCAGTTAGTGGCTTAAACAACAGCATCCCAAAGGAACAAAACAAAACACACAAACCAGGGGGTAGAGGTTAGAGGTCAGGGTTTAAGAGCCAGGAAATTTGAATCGTGTTCTCTTGACCACGCTTCAGTGTTCAGACGAATCAAGGCAGACCACTTTTGTCATGAGTGACAGGAAGGTAATGGAACTCACTGTGTAACATAATGTCCTGCACTAATAAATGTGGCATTTATTAACATCAGCAGTAAGCTTAGAGGGTTTTGAAAGGATAAACAGAATGAAGGCACTATGAAAAAACAACACTGTGTTACAATATGAGCAAGTATGACTAAAGGAAACACAGGGATTGTTCACAGGATATCACTTACTATTGCAATTGCATCATTGACCTCTTATTATCCGCCTGCTTGTCGTTTTCCCAAACCAATAAAACTGGCATTTTCTACAGTGAGAGGTAAGCAGGATTTTTCTAAACAATAAAACTTCTGAAATGGTTTATCTAATTGAGAAAGAGGGACATTCATGTTTCCAGAGCTTTTCTAAAGCAATGACTTTACAAGACTTTGTAAAAGTAAAATGTAAAAGTAAAATCAGCTTGATCCATACGTAGTGTGTTGGGTTTGCATGGCAAGGTTCTGGTACTGGGGGGTGCCACAGGAGTGGCTTCTGTGAGAAATTGTTAGAAGCTTCACCCATCTCCAACAGAGCCAACACCAGCTGGCTCCAAGACAGACCCACTGCTGGCCAAGGCCACCAGTGATGGCAGTGGCACCTCTGGGATAACATATTTCAAAAAACGAAAAAGAAAAGTTCTTGCACAGATGTAGCTGTGGACAGAGAAGAGAGGAGTGAGAATTTGTGAGAGAAACATCCCTGCAAGCACCAAGATCAGTGGAGAAAGAAGGGTAGGAGGTGCTCCAGGCACTGGAGCTGAGATTCCCCTGCAACCCATGGTGGAGACCATGGTAAGGCAGCTGTGCCTCTGCAGTCCGTGGAGGTCAATGGGGTTGCAAAGATCCACCTGCAGCCTGTGGAGGAGCCCACACTGGAGCAGAGGGATGCCCGAAGGAGGCTGTGCCCCCATGGGAAGCCCATGCTGAAGCAAGCTCCTGCCAGGACCTGGAGACCCATGGAGAGAGAAGCCCATGCTGGAGCAGGTTTGCTAGCAGGACTTGTGACCTCGTGGAGGACTCAGGCTGGATGTTTCTGAAGGACCTCTGTAAATGGATACATGCTGGAGCAGTTCATGAAGAACTGCAGCCTGTGGGAAGGACTCACACTGGAGAAGCTCATGGAGGACTGTCTCCTGTGGGAGGGATCCCACACCAGAACAGGGGAATGATTCCTTCCCCTGAGGAGGAAACAGCAGCAGAAGCAACAAAGGGACTGTAAACCCCATTCCACGTCCCTCTGCACCACCGGTGGGCAGAGGTAGAGAACTGGGCATAGAGTTAAGTCCGGGATGGAAGGAGGGCTGTGAGGAACATATTTTTAGGATTTATTTTGCTTCTCATTATCCTGCTCTGATTTTGACTGCTAATAAATTCAGTTAATTTCCCTGAGTGAAATCTGTTTTGCCCATGATGGCAATTGGTGAGTGATCTCAATTCATGAGCTTTTTCAGGGGTGAATGAGCAGCTTTGGTGGTCACCTGGCATCCAGCCAAGGTCAAACCACCACCCCTGAGTTGATCATTTAATTGTACAGAGTAACTTTCTCAGACAAGTAGGTGGAGAGATGCAAAGAGTGGGGAGACTAGGTAACTGTCGTTGCTAACTATCACAGGAGTGTGTGGCAAGAGAGAACATTTACCTATGAGTCATACATTTAGAACAAAGATGCTGCCTACCGGTAAGAACAGCTGGCATCCTACTAAATTAGTTCTCTAGTCCACCTCCTATTGTTGCAATTTCCTCACTGTGCGAGCCTTCTAATTATGAAGAAATAATGACAGGTTTGATTTAATATCAAAATTGAAACACTTTTTGTAGCTAATGGTCAGAAGCCAACAGAAGTGCTTAGTAAAATGCTTTTTCTGAGGGTACTTAGATCTCTTCTTTCTTCTTTTTCTTCCCTCCCTCCCACCTTCCTTTCTTCCTTCCTTTTTTCCCTCCTGCCACTGTATTAATCGAACCATGAGTAATGAGTACAAACTGAAAGAGGGGAAATTTACATTAGATATTACAATGAAATTTTTTACTGTGAGGGTGGTGAAACAGTGGAACGGGTTGCCCAGGGAGGCTATGGATGCCTCAACCCTGGCAGTGTTCAAAGCCATGTTAGGTAAGGCCTCGAGCAACCTGGTCTATGGCAGATGTCCCTGCCCACGACAGTGTGGGTTGGGTCTAGAGCATCTTTAAGGTCCATTCCATCCCCTTAACATTCTGTGTGCATATAATAAATATGCAGCCAACTGCAGGGAGCTGGGTGAGCAAGCAGTCTCCAGACTATGATACTCTCAAATACCCTTGATAACTGTCGCGTTCAGTTGAGGGAGAAAAGGATGAGGTCCACGCCAGGGTGATGAGAACAGCAATGAACAAAGTTTATTGGGGGAACGGGCTTTTATAACCTG
>JAWWTY010000156.1:19878982-20057783 GCA_035222235.1 Margarornis squamiger
GGGTTATACTTCTGGGTTTTGGTGAGTTGAAAGCAGTTTCTCTTTGTGTCAGTGTATTTATTGTAATATCTTTCATTGAATTGCAACTCTGACTTATAATCTCTCTAGTGGTGGGTCCATTTTCTCCTGCTGGTTTACTTTTAAACCAGCACATACATAGATATAACTCCAATGACAGATACATAGTTTGCAAAAATGTCATTTTTGTTATAGTCCATCAGCTTATGTGAGAGCACAAAATCAAGATAGATCAAGATGTGGAGGAAAAGCCAGTCTTGTTCTTCGTAATACATGCAAGGTAAAAAGCAAGTAAATGACTTGACAAAACCCATTTAAACCAGACTCCCTTTTTTCCTTTTTTTTTTTTTTCTTCCTTTTTGTTTTCTTTTCCCTGAGAAGTAAAAAATAAAATTATAAAATCAGCTTCTCTACAATTCTTGACTAGAGAACTATAACCCTTTACACTCTAGGGAAAGAAGCACACAGTTCTAGCTCGCTTTGTCCATTCAGGGGTCCCTGGGAGAGAAATCCTTGGGATATTAAGGATTTGATAGAAAGAGCTATTAATTTTTCCCCACAGTGTAACTGTATTCACTGAAGCATCTGTTGCAGAACAATGGTCTCTTCCTTAGGGGCTTTAAGCTGCAAGGCAGGGCTGTACTTTGTAACCGCTCCCTGATGGGTGTGTGCAGTTTTAGTAATAAAGTTGCTTATCCTTTTCCAAATCAGAAGATGCAGGTCTTAACTCCTAAGTTAATGCAGTAAAGAGATGACGTCAAGTACGTGTCCATCGAGCTAGATGTAGACTATGTGGTGATCAAGAGAAAAGTTCTGTGCTCCAGCCAGTCTGTGGGTAAGCCCTGCAGAATTTCAGGGTACAGGATTTCCAGTCACCAGTCTGCCTGCCAGCCCTTACTAGAATCAGCAGGAGAAAAGCCTGCTTGTGCAGCATCCACTGTGGTGCAGACTGATACATTAACTTCAAAACATCTTTGTCTTCATCCAGTTAGACAGAAGATATGGCATTGGGGTGTTAGAGCATAAGGTGTCCCTTCCCTTCTGGCAATCCTGATGCAGAGACAGCTGTATTCTGTAGAAGGAGAGAGATTTGGAGTTATAATTTCTCTGGACACTACAGCAAGATTTGTCACAGCTTGCCTGACAAAACTCTTACATGTTTCCTTGGTAGAAATAAGCAAATCTGCTTTTGTGAAGGAGTTAGAAGTCTTCACACAGAAAGCATTAGGCAAGCACTAAGTATGTTCATCTTTTTGAAATAACCCAGCAGTTAAAAATATTGAAAAACTATACAAATTAGATGGCTTGACAACAATCTCTGAGTGTGCATTGATTTTTCAGGCATGAAAACAAGACTCTTGCATTCAGCATTTTGACACATATTTCCTTTTACTGCAATTCAGACAAACTAATTTGTCTGCATTACTGGGGAAAGTTTCTGTACTGATTACTGGACCTGACAGGTAAATCTTGCCTTAGGGACTTATGTTTGTTAGACTCTTTTTGTCTTATAATTTCCTACATTTATGTCTGTTGGTGAAGCCCATTAATTCTGGGATAGTGAGAGTAGAGTGGGATACATTGTGGGCATTAGCAATTTTGGCCTCACTTCGTCTGTTGCCTGTTGCAGTGGTTAAACCAAGTGCATATAATGTAGAATCAAGACCTTTCCTCTTTGCACTCCTGTGGCATTTGGCCCCATCTCTACTCACTAAGGAGCTGTCATCCTTACATCTTGTGGTTAGGATTTTTTAAGAAATGGAGCAAAACCATGTGGTTAATACTTGGGTTTGTAATCTTCAGTGCCAGTTCTCAATCGTCTTCCAGATGACGGTATTTCTACCTCCCTGGCCTCTCAGCTGAAGCAACTAGTGCCTTTTCAGTCTGAATTGCTGATACTTGAGACTCTTCAAATGGGACTGCAGATTAGAGGGTGAGACCGCTGCTGACAGATGTGATCTCTAAGGCTCTGTGCTAACAGATACTCTCTGTGTGCTGTGTAAGTCTGTGGACACTTGTCTCTATTAAAACTGGAAAGCGAACAGCCTAACACTGTTGTAAAGAAGGCATTGCACTTTAACAGCTCCTCTAAGGTAACTTTCTTTGGCCCTTGGCCCCTGTTGCAAGACAGTCCCTATAAAATTTGATAGGTCAGACTGTGCCAGTTCATGAGATTATGAATGGGTTCAAACTGCAAAGTGTGAGTGGGACAGAAAGAAGATGAGTATTTTCCAGCAGAAAGCATTTGTCTGAAGCATAATACCAATCTTTTACTACTGTCTTTATTTAAGGTCTCATCCAGATGTAACAACCATTCATTGATGCTCACAAAACTCCTGGGAGAAAATTCAGTGTAGCATATCTCAAATCAATGGAACTGCATCTGCTTTTAAAAGCAAATTAAAGCATGCATCAAAACATTTTTCTTGACTTATTTGCAACCCTGAAACCATAGCAGAGTTAGTTCTGACAAGACAGAAGGAGCAAGCCAGGAGGAACAAAAGCAAGGCATTTAATCTCTTTTATAAAAGTGAAAAAGTAAACAAGCCTTTTCTCCCTGGTCTCCTCTTGAATGTCGATGTCTCTCAGCATGACTTAGTCGTGCTGAAGCAAAACAATGAAACAGAGCCCAGCATCAGCATGGTCTCCCAGGTCTCCCTTTCAGCTGCTGAAGGCAACTACCACACTATGCAAGTAACAGTATGGAGGGGAATGCAGCAAGGGAAAGCCCAAATAAACTGAAGCTCTTTGGAAAACTGTGGTTGACAGCAGCTGCCAGAAAGGTCTCCTTTGAGATATGGTATGTAAACCAGCAAGCCTCAAGTATGCATGTTTCAGCTGCATGATTTCTTTCTTCCAGCAGAGGAGTTACCTTCAGTAGTAGGAAGTTAGTAAGACCTGCTACTGGAAACCATTTACTGGCAGGGGAGAAGTTTCTGTATGTTGGTACGGCCTCAGGCCATCTCGGTGACTTCTGGCCAGTTTAGACTGAAATATCAAGGACCAGCTCTGGAATTGCAGTGATGCCAATCTCAACAAATCACCTGTAGAAACATTGTATCAATCTAATATTCTGTATTCATTATGAAGTCTTGCTACACCACAGCCCATTATAGTCAACTGCAGGCACAATCCAATGTTGCTGTGACACGTCCTTTAATCTCTGCTGAATCATTTTTAATCTGCTAAAAATTCTTTCTTCCCTTCCACTCTTCTACATCTTAAATTCCACTTGATCACTGTCCTCTGTACTGCCTGCCTTCAACCACTGGGTGCCAGGGGCCTCCCAGCAGGAAGCTGCTCATGCACTGGCCCATCCTCCTGCTCCAAGAGGTCAGTGTTGAACCAATTCTCCCAGCTGTACATGTGCTCAGTTTACTTTTGTGGTAAGGGCAGATGAGTGAAACATGCAGGGCTGTTAGGTGCACCGTGGGCAGTGGCAGATCAAGGTAGCCTCGGGCACTTAGGTACTTCAGGAAAGTGCGTTGTGTCCTGCAGCTCAAGCTGCCTGAGGAGCTGGGAGGTAAGGGCTGCTGTAAGGTTGTGACTGTGGCCTAAAATGCAAGAAGAACCCCATCAGCTCATTTTCTATGAGAATAGGTGAGAGAATAGTCACCACTAGTTTGAGTTACATCTCAGTAAGGGAAAAGGATTCATATCCTGTTATCAAGGAAATGCTCAAATCATTCAGGTCCCTTTTGTTGCAGTTGCTGTCTTTTATTAGTTTGAAATTACAATTTTTGAGGGCTTATTTCTGCTCTACTAGCTATGATTGTCTTTTCATTCTGTGTTAATGTGCTGGCTAGTTCAAAGAACTCCAGATTTAGGTGCTAAGAATAAAATCATAAAGCTCCAGTTTATTTCAACAATGCCTTCACCACACATATAAATGCAGTATATAACAATCAGAAAGTAGTTTCTTTCTCTGTTTTGGGTGGCTTAAAAGTCTGAAGAGGTATAACCCATACACTCAGAAAAGCCTCTAGTAATGCCTCAAAAGAGAAGAGCAAAATTATAAAAACTAACCAACTGGATTATAAATTATTTCTCCCTCTCTAGAGAGGTAGAGCTAAAGCTCTACATCATCACAGCTGCTTGCTTAAATTACCAAGTCATCATAAGGGTAAATGTCAGGATAAAGGCTTTAAAATTGTCCTTCCTGTATTACTAAAATCACTAAGGACTATTAAAATTAAAAGGCTCTTTAAAACATAATTGACTTTTTCATTATTTATCTTCTGCTGCCACTGTTCACTTTCACGCATGTAAGTAGTAAATCCCCGGAGGGGTGTTTCATATCTGTATAAATGTATATTAAGTGCTATGCCTCTGGCCTTTTAGAAATAGCACAAATGCATCTGTGTCTGTGCATCTATAATTTCAGGGCATGAGCTAGTCTCTCAAAGAAGCCTCCAGTTGGCAGCTTATACTCTTTTCTGTGGAGTTTTGTAAAATATCCAATATTAGTGGCCAGGGTGTATGAGAGGACAAGTGCTGTGACTATAGATCTGTTCTGACATGGAAGTTCTTATCTCAAATTATTTGGAGGCAAGAAATGTCAGTGTCTTGAACCTGCTGTGGCTGGCCAGTTGTGTCTACAGCCTTTGTATATGCACGTATGTGTGCATATGTTTGTACACGGATATAGGGAGTAAGAGCTCTGATGAGTCTCCTATGACAGTGTCCATACTAAAAAGCCCCCACATAGATTTAGTCCTTTCTAAGAAGGGACCACAATTCCCTTACTTGATGTCTATCATAAACTAAGATGATATTTTTTGCTGTGAGACCTGCTTGATTTTATACTTGCATTTCCATTCACATCAGAACAGCAGAAATTACCTAATTACATTAAAACTTCAGATTATGGTTATGTGAAGCATTATGCCACAAGTAAATTGAATCCAACTAGCCCTCTGCTGGTCTCTTACCAATAGGACAAGAATGAAATGCAAAATAGCACAAACCAATAACCTTTCTTTTAAGGAAAGCTGATTACACTTTCATATAAAAGAAATTATAGCAGATTATACAAAATACATCAAAACAGGCTTCACCCCAATGCTTGTCGTCTATTACATAGTAAATGCAGCACGTGTAACAGAAATTAATGCTAACCTTCTTTAGAAAAAATACCTGTAGCCGTTTGTGTGCATTCATTATAACTCACATACCCATTCCCAAAGGGAAAGATTGTTTTGGATGGAAACATAATGAGCTTTATTTCAAAGTAGCGAAGCCCTAAAATTTGCATTTCTTTTGGTAACGTTGGGACTATTTCAGTCAGAAGCAGGCTGGGATTTACAGTGAGCTCTCTTGCAACATGGAGCACTGAATAGACTGACCCTTCAGCAGCGTTCATACGTGTAACATACTTAGCAGGGTGAGTGTTCCTGGGTAACAGCTGGTCAGTGAACTTTCTCCAGGCAAGTGCAGCATGAGGAAGGAGCATAAACTGGCCTTTGCAGTGCAAGATGGTGATGTGGCATCACAGTTAGGGTGGCCAAGGCAGAAATACCACTGTTGACTTACCCTAGGCCCTCCAGGACCCTAGTAGCAGGCAGAAAAAAAATCATAGAATCATAGAATGGTTTAACTTGGAAGGTACCTTGAAGATCAGCTCATTCCAGCCCCTGCCATGGTCAGGGACACCTTCCACTAACCAGGTTTGTCAGAGCCCCATCCAACCTGGCACTGAACACTTCCAGGGATGGGGCATCCACAACTTCTCTGGGCAAATTGTTCCAGTGCCTCACCACCCTCACAGTTAATATCATCTAGTTCCAGCCTCATGGTAGTGGCATTGTTGAACTCAATGATCTTTAGGGTGCCTTCCAACCCAAATCATTCTATATGATTCCATGTTTTTCAGACCTGCAGGGTCCCTTACTCTAATGCTGACAGGCATAGATGGATAAGCATGACAGAGGTGCTGTTTGGAGCTGAAAACAAACAAAAGCATTTTCCTTATGTCCTTTTGCAATTCTGCAGACTGCACTGTCCTGGGCCATGCAGTTATGCTTTGCTGTGCCCAGTGTTTCTGAATCTCCAAGGGATGCAGAGCAATGGCTGTGAACCCGTGAACATGCAACGTGCAAACCAAGCTGTGGCATGGCAGGAGGGAGCTGTCTGTGGTGTGACTCTCAGGCTCAGCATGTGAGCTTTGGCAAGTCCAGTTCAAAGGAGGGCAGGGTAACAGCAGAAGCAGGTGCCATGGACAAGGACAACAGAGGCACCTGGCAGAGATGGGAACTGTACTCTGTGTTGGTTGCTTATTTGTGAAACCATATGGTTCTTGTGTTTACGTAGTAAGTGCCCCATTGGTTCTTATTAATTCAATGATTTTTTTTTTCATTCAGAACATTTTATGGCTATGGTGTTTTATGGTCTTTTTCTCTCAGTAAACTGCAGAATGAAGCTTGCAAAAACCCCAGCCTCTTAGGATACATGGTATTTAATCCTGGAGTCCCAATATATGTAGTTTGATGAGTTAGCTGAATCTTTTGCTATGCTGAAAAGACCACCTAAGCATTGGTGCACTGGATGGTTTTTTTCTACTGAGTGGTACATCTGACAAACAATCCAATTTCATTCCATGTCCCCACAATGACAGCATTGTACAATGCCACAGATCAGCATCAACTGATGTGTGATTCATGGTGCCTCACCGTACCAGAGACTGAATCAAAGGGCTACTGAAGATTGTCACAGCCTTAAAAAACGGTGTAGCTGAACCTAGAATCTGTTTTGTTTTGATAACTGTTGTTTGAACCAGGCTCCCCAGTATTTCTCTGTTAAAAAAATCTTCTTCTAACATAAATTCTTAAAAGGTTATAAAATTACTTTATTTGAAGGGTAAACCAAATGATCATGAGTCTAACATCAATCCTAGGAAGTCATTCCTTGGCTTACAGCTACTGATGTTGCCATGTCACTGGGGTAGTTCGTTTTTTTACCCAGGTTGTGCATCCTCAATCTGATAGATTTTATTGGCAGAAGGGCCACTGCCTGGAATCAGAACTCAGGGAAGACAACTGCAGACCTTATTGATAAGATGTTACTGTGACAACAATATGTTTGCTGAGGATTAGTGTCAGTTAAGGAAGAGAATTTGTGCATGCAATAGAAAGGCTGGACATTGGTGGCTGACTTTATATTTTCAGTTATCCACATACCATACAAATCTGCAATAAAAGGCATTGTAAATACAGTGGTGTAAACCACGCCTTAAAGGATTTTTCACTTTTGCCTGTGACTGTTCATGCCAGTGCCGCATGGGAGAATTGCTGCCTGAATCCTCATGTTGCGATATCTTGCCAATACACAGTGATGTAATGTTATGAAACTTCCTTATGCAATGACACAAATACCATGGAGCTGAAGTACTACTTTCAAGAAAAATTTCTTCCAGCAGTAAAAACAATGCTTAAATCAACAACACAAACACAGGTTTTTGGTAGTGAAGCAGCTCCAGGTCACCAACTGTTCTGAATCAGCATGTCTTGAAATGAAGCAGAATGAATTCTTATACCTTCAGATGCAAATAATATCTAAACTTGTCATAGTTTAGACAAGTACAGATACTTTATACCTCAGGATACAAAAGTAGGACCTCATATAGCAGTCTGGAAGCAGCAGAACCATGTGTCAGTCCGTTATGCCTTTCCTCTGCCTTGTGGATATAATGTGCAGTGAAGTGTGGTAAATGTGGGACAGAGCCCAGCCATTGCAGCAGTCCTGACAACACTACTTGCGATGTCTCCACTAGTGTTTTAGCACAGAGCAAAAGTGTATTTTTGATGCAAATCTTCTGATCATCTCTATTGCCTGTGTTATGTTTTGGATGAGGGACTGGTTTTGAGTGGAAGGGTTAGATTCTTTGAGTGAAGTTAAACTGGAAAATGTTCTCCAGAAGTGTACCTAACATGCTCAGACCTTAGTAGGCATTCAGTCCAGGGGACCCAAATGAAGGTAATTTGAATGGAAAAAAACCTGGAACATGCATATTGTGCATGTCAGATCCTCAGCATCAACTGTGTGTGTAGAGCATCTACTCTTCAGATTCTTGGTCTACTTGAACTTATCCTGTGTAACTTGACTGGATTATTAAGAGGAGTTGAGAAGACCTGTTAAAAATTAGACTCCTGTGTTTTTTCTCTCATTTTCCCCACAAATGAAATTGACTGACTGAAAGTTTTGCTCCTCTGTAAACTATAATCATTAGTGAATTAGTGCTTACAAAATAAAACTGCAAGTGACTTGTCATTGCTGTAAATGTGCTGGTAGTGGTGAGGAGATGTTATTTTATTCTATAGTTTCTAAAATATTTTACAACTTATACAACTGGTAAATACTTGAATTGTTGCTCAAAATGCAGTCCCTTCAGAGTGGAATGTGCCAACTGAGTCAGCAGACAAAATTAGAGTAACTATAGGAAGGGGGGTGGGGGGTGGGGGGGAAGGGATATTGCATAAAGAATCCCATGCCCCAGGTAACATCAGCATATTGTAACCCAAATTAGATTTGGACTAGCATTTGCCTCTGCTTTTACTATAAGATTCAATGTGATTTTTAAATACTTGGGACCCTTCCAGCTACATTTCATTGGGAAACATTCTTGAAATGCTCTGATTCAAGAAACTGAGGCAGAAGTCCCAGAGAAAAAATGTTTTCTACAACAGAACACAAAGAGTACTCTTAGCACCCTTGAAAATTTTCCTGCCTCTATTTCCAAAAGAACAGACATTTGTTTAATGTAAGAACTTCGATTGATAAGTAAATGTTAAACGGTGTTTGGAGAAAGCTGGATGTTAATTAGTTACAGCTGTGTTTTCAAAAGTTCATACTAGAATTTTTTTCTTAAGCAGAAGCAAACAGGAAGCATAACTCTTTCAGTATCACCACTGATTCAGATTTGATTCAACTAGGAAAGAAAAGTCTGTAGTAACAAAAATTTTAAAACCCTATTTCCTTCCTGGAACAGGAAATGTAAAAATAGGAATAGTCTACTTCCAAATCCTGCTGAAAGAGGTGAAAATATCTCATTTATTAAAAAAAAAAAAAAAAAAGCAGCTTTACTTTGCTTTTGAAAAGGCAAGTGTAGTGACCTAACTAGCTTCAGCTATAAGTATGCAGTATATTAAAAGAGTTCTGGTAGGAAACACAGAAACACACAGAGATCGTAGCTACCTTGATTTTCAAGACCACTATTACAAGCTCTGAAACAGTGTGAGTCAATTTAATCAATCTGTGAAATATGAACCACTGCCAATCCATAAAATGTAAGAGTCCAGAAAATGGAATGCTTGCTGATTTCTGACTGTTCGAAGTCAGAGAGCAGTATCAGTACTCCAGTTAAAATCCCAGTTAAAAGAGGTGTGATTATAACATGTAATCTATTTTTTCTAAAATCTCAACATTTTATTAATTAGAAGTCAGATGTTTTATTTATTGAGCAAATTGACAAGCACTAGTAGTATAGAAAATGTTCCAGAGACTCCCATTTTTGTTTTCTCTTTTTTTTCCCCTCAAACACCATTTGGCCTGTTAATTACAAAAGGCTAAGAAACAGTTTTCTTACCACCCAGCTTTGGGCTTGGATATGGATTCTCAGCTAGAAGCTTCCTGTCCCAATTCTCTTTTTCTCTTGGTCAGCTTAAAGCCACAGTTTAAAAAATGGATGCTTTAGTTTTTTATGTCTTGAAGAGAAGCTTCATGTTTAGGAGACTTACTAATCCAGACAGGTAAGCCTCAAATACTGCACAGTCCAAACTCCAGTCATCTTGAAATGGGAACCTCAGAGTCTAAAAATCTCTGCTTGTGGGAGTCATGAAAATGACTGTGTTTGGACAACCATTCCCATTTCAAGACAAGAAGGCAGGAGAGAAGTTCTGATTTTGTTTCAGTTTGGTGCATGGTCAGCTACTTGACTAAAGAAGCAGTCATGGTGGGGGCACTTGAATGGATAAACCTCTCAAAATGCTGAAGCCAACTCTCCTCCCATCTTGGAGCAGGGAGGTTTCTTCCAGAATACTTTCTTGGTAGCATCCAGCAGCCTTCACTCACCTCCTTCTGCAAATACCATTTACATGATTAGCTGGAACTGAGTCAAAACCCCCAGACTAGGGCACAGGATACAGGAGGATTTTAGTATGAGTTGGGTTTCCTGGAGGGAAGTCCAGCTAAAGAGGAGTCTTGCATGCTCCCCAGTCTATTGTTCAGTCTGACTTGGACCCTGGCCTTTTCTGTTTATTTTTTCAGACAGCCCATCTCCCTGCACACCAATCTGTATGTGTGCAGTAAACACTGGAAGCTCATTGTAGTGGTAATAACACATTGCAGCTACTAAAATCCACATCTTCCTGGGTCAGCTGCTGACCCTGGCTCTTTCTGCCCTCTTTTCTCTGCTGGCAGGGTCATGCAAGAAGGTAGGTGCAGTTGTTATCCTGTGCATATCCTGAGTGTTGCTGCATACTGCAATTTTTATAAGATGAAAAAAAATTACTTTTATGTCAGCAAAATGTCTTTTTCAAGGCTAATGGAGGTGGCAGAAATTTCATATTTACATATTTATAACAAAGGAAAACTTTTGTTTAATTTTATGACCACTGTGTGTAGAGAAGGGGGCAATATGGAATCAGTTTATGGCTAATTAGAATTGACTTAATTGACTTTGCAATTCAGGCTGTGGCTATCTATTTGGCAGCAATATAGCTTAACTCATGTTAATATTGTTCTTTCTCTTTGCCTCTCATCAGGAACATATGCCATGGAGTTTTCTCCAGCAAGACATCTGTTCTTCGTAGACTTTGGAAAACATGGATGTGAAAATAAATTTAAAGGTATCTGCAATTATAGGGGAAGAGTGATTGAACTTCAGGGATCACCTCTTGCTACCTTTAAGTTGGCTAAAAGGGTAAAAATAGTGGTGGGGATGACTGGGAGAAGTCATCCTTCCACATGCTTTTTCTGTTTCTATGGTCCACCTAAGGCATCTATGTTTGGCTACTGTCAGAGACAGAAAACTGAGCAAAAGGGACCCATTCTGGCCCTTAATACGTTTCATTGCCTAGTAACCCAGTGCAAGCTGGCTGGAGTCCCTGCTAGCCTATCTGAGCCAGATGTGTGCAATCAGACAGGCTTCCTATTTCCAGGTCCTTGCAACAATTGTGTAATTAGAACTACAAATTTTTAACAGGGTGATAATTCATGATGTCAGTCAACATACAGATGCACTTGCTTTTGCATCTCACTTCCAAAATCCCCTGCCTAGTCCTGAGCATGCCCTCTCATGCACTGAACAACCCCGTGTGCTAGGTGCAGCCTAATGCAGAGTCCCTTCATGAAGCACATTCCCCAGCTGCAGGGAAACACCACAATCTGTTGCTCTTTGTACCTTGTCAGGTAGACCTCCTGGCCCAGAATGTAATGGAGTGCCAGCCAGCTATTGTTTTACTGAGATGGCACTAGAGCTATTTTTCTGTACACTGTGCCTTTCCTTAGCCATGACCTGTCAGATGCACTGTCTCTTGCAGAACAAGGACGGAAGAAAGGCTGCCTGCCCAGGGCATGGTGTGCATGGATCCAGTAATAATCCAGAGTTTCAGTGTTTAATTTGGTAATTTGAAATGTTTTTGCCATTTTTGATTTCATATGTTTTAGGAGGGTGTGAAAACAACAGGGAATGGGGGTGGGGGTATGCAAAGAAAAAGAGGCAAGCTGGCTTATTGCTGAATTTTATTGATTGAAAAGCCCAAGTGTTGTCCCTCTGTCTGTTCTAGTGAGTTGGCACCACACACACACACGCACACACACACAGTCCTCATATTTCTTTTATGAATGGCTGAAATTCCAGTCTGCCCTGGCAGAAGGGCAAGTTCTACATGAAGACCAGTCTCCATGGAGAGTTTTTGAAAATACATCAAAAACCTGAGAGACTGGGAAAAATTCTGAGAACTGGAGATGTGTCAAACCAATTTGCCCAGCTTCATATTGGCACAGTTGGAATATGACTGTCCTCCACAAAAACACAGAGCCATAGAGACAGATTCCACAGCTGGTGTTCAAAAACCCATGCTGGCTCACTGAAGCAGAGTGTGTCTGTACACACAGCCATGTGGCCACCATAAAGTATTGCTCATAAGCCATATGAACATGTGCATATGGGATTCTCTAGTTAAATACATTTATTCTGACAAGCTGAATTCTACAAGTGCACGGACCCTTCTGGCTCACAAAGACTCCTCCTATGCAAAAAGTTGATATACAGTCTGCATCATATTCATTTATGCAGCACTTTTAGCATCTTATATCCTTTCTCCTGCTTTACAGTAAAAAGGCTCTAGGTAATAAGAATAGATAATTTGGGATCAGAGGCATCTGATAACTGAAGAGCTACTTTCAATCTGATACTATATGTGGAGGAATACTCCACATATAGTATCCACATATCTCCCACAAGCCACGAACATTCTAGTGCTTTGCATCTTACTCTATATAGAGAAATGCAGTCCACATTTCAAATGTCCCCACTTGTCCAGCAAGCCTTCTTGGCCTCCCTAGTTTAATCCTACAGTATAGTCTCACTGTATCCATCACTTCTATGCCAGAAGTCACTGATACTCACATGTATGAGTGATGAGCATCTATACAAAGAGTTTGACTGGTCAAGAAAGAAGCATATGGTTACTGAGTTATAACTCACTAATTCCACCAGTCCCTTTCTCTGTGCAAATAAACTCTGAATAGCCAAGAGTTTTCCTTTCCCCCTTGACACCCCTCAGCCTTTTGCTCCACAGCACAACCTCATTCCTGGACAGACAAAATAAGATCCTTTAGCTAGTAAAGGCAACTTCCAGTGTGTTTGGTCAGCACTGTTACACCTGGAAGAAACATGGGGCATTTACAGTGGAAGTCAAGGGCAAATGAGTAAATAAGCACCAAGCTGTAAATCTGTAAATTCAAACTATGACACCTGATTTCATTCTATCATTCCTTCATTTATCAAGGAAGGCAGGGTCACCCCAAGAGGTAAGGTTAAGTTGTCAGCAACTGTGCCAAATCAGCAACATAAGCCACAAATCAACAAATGAGAAACCTGCTCCTAGAAGAAAAAGGCATGTCTGCTCTTCATCCCACCAATGGCAGGATGGCCAGGAGGGTTCAAGTCTCTCCCACATTCTTTCTGAATATAAATATAGGCAGAGCTACAGTGATCATGTCTGGTACAACACATGATTTCTTCTTGGCCCCTAACTAAACTGATTCTTGTGCCAGTCAGCTTGGGAAATGAATGTGTCCTTCTGCTGCGTCCACACAGATTGGTTTTCAGCTGGCTCTGAATGCTACATTAAAGTGAGGGTGCCAAATGCTTTTAGGTATTTTAAGAAGGAAAACCTGTTTTTTTCTTGCTATGAGAACTCTACCCCTGGTAGTGGCTTTCACTGCGTTGGAGTGCCTCTGTCTTGCAGAGCATAGCATGGTCTGCAAGTGAGGTGTACAAAGTGAAAAAAAGACAGACCGAAAACCAAGAGATGAATCACACCAAGTTAGAAATGAGTAAAGGAAGGCACCTTAGAAACCTCCTGTAATTAGAACATCGTGATTTGGCATCCATTCACCAGTAAGAGTCATCTAACACCTAGTGATTCACTTGTTTTACCTTAAGAAAGACATCTTATACCACATGCATGTTCTTTTGGGTGTGCAGCTTTGAAAGACAATATAACCCAAAGCTGGTGCCAGCAAACAGTTGATATATGAAATGTCAGACTTCTCTGCAGCTGGTAACTGAGCCATGGGTCACCTCGCCAAAATTACCTACTGCAGTGCCTTGTTTACTGGCACAGGCTACAGATCCTAAATGACCTGACAGTGAGCCCCATGGAGCTGCTCACAGCAAGGCAGCGCACGTGGCAGATACACTTGCAGGGCTACTTTCAGGGCTTTCCTTACACTGAGAGCACACAGAGAGGTTCTTCTGGACCCTTAGGCTGGTATCACTGTGCGATTGACACAACACTGGGTCCTGTTGTCTTTTCCTGATGTCCCCAACAGCACAGAGTCAGGTCAAGCTCACTGCGGGCAGTGAGGGCAGTGTCATTTTTGTAACCCAGTTCATCTTTCTGATCTAATTTGCTATGCAGCCAGATAAGTATTTGGTGGCAGAAGGGGGTGGGGGGCAGTGCTGGGCAGAGCTAACACTCAAAGCCAGTGTGAGTGTGAGATGGCTTTTTTCAGTGGCAATATCACAGCTAGTATCGGTGAAACTGTGTTATGAGAAACTGCAATAACATGAAGACAGGATGGGAACTGTAGTGATATGTAGAGAAGGATGGGCCAAGAGAAGGATAGAAAGTAAAAGATATTGCTTTTAACGTGAAAGGTGAATGCAATGACATTTGTAGCACTGTTGTGCATAAATATGAGTGAAGTTTATATTTTTGAAAGCTGGAGGACAAGATATCACAGTAATTTTGATATGAAGTAGATAAAGACAGACTGAGTTATATCACTCTGTAGGTAAGTGAGGACAGTAACTGAAAGGAGACACACAGAAAATATCTAGAAAATTTAAACTTTGCCTGAATATGAGGACCTAGAGAAAGAATAGTCTCATTTTAAAACAATGCCTAAATAAATATGTGTGTGTGTGTATTTATAGTTAGTATAGTAAACTTGAAAAGTAAGAGATAGGATTGGAGTAGACAGTAGAACTATGCACTGGTAATTTAACTGGTTTTGTGTATATGAAATTACCTGGAGGCAAGATGAACAAGAAATACGACCAAAAGAACAAGCCCTCCCATAGGAAGCCAAAGGATGATACAATGATGAAGCAATGAAGGAGGCAAAAGCAACCATAAGATGACCATCAGGGAAAATGAAAGGCAAAAGGTGTGTTTCAAAAATGTCTGACATGTCAGAGAAGATGGGAACTGCTCTGAGGATTCACTAAAACGCGGTAGTTAGAAAATGTGACATAGCACTTTGATGCCTAAGGTATAGAAACTAGGTTGGAGAGGGTTTAGGATGGATATATAGGATTCCAAGTACTGAATTTAAATATTCAGTTTACTGACCTTGGGGATGAAAAGCAAGGAGGAGATGGAACAGATGGAGATATTGGAGAGAAAATGAAGTCAAGAGTGACATGGAAAGACTTAAAGCAGGAGGATGGAAAGAACAGTCTGTTATGTTTGCTTGTAACCTTTGGACATTTATATTATGGTTTCTAGCAGAGGTTAGTGTAAGGAATACTGGTTGCAACTGCCTTTGCCTGGCTATGATTTGTGGTGTGACTGTAAAGTATCACACACAAACATACTTTAATTATTTTCTTTGTTTAGATCTCTCCCTGTGGGCTATTTTGTTTGTCTTCTCCTTGAGGTTTGCCACTGACGTGACAAACAGTGCTCTTCAGAGGAGGAAGCTTAGCTTTAGAAACATAGAAATTAGAGATGGAAAATTCCTCTGTAAAAGATCAACTAGCCCACTGTGCTTGGTAGGCCAAGGGATAAACAGTGTGTTGTGCTTATTTAAAATACCACAAGAAGAAGTCTCCCAGAGCAACTGCTCCACCAGGCAGTGGATCTTACAGCCAAGCCATTGTAACAGTACTCATCCTAATTTTTTTAGCCTTGTTTCATCCTAGTTTCTCCTTCCTCACAATACTAATGCTCTCACTTTGGTAAACCAAAATAGTTGTTCTCCCATGGTGCCTGTTTTTTGTAGTGTAGTGTCTTACACACTGTGCACAGCTATATTTAACTCTTTCAACTCATATGACAGTGTCTTTAAATCAATCCTCATTACATCTACTTTTTTTTAAAAAAAGAATAATTCATGTATGTTTTTTGATGTCTTTTTGATGAGAAGATATTCAGGTTTGAATGCAGTATTCCAGGGGGTTTACACTACCCTACCAGTATCAGAGGCCTTTGCTACAGTTTCTGTTTATGAACTCTACTATCCCATTGTTTTCTTGTTTCTGCATTTTTTGCCCCTCTTTTCATCTCAAATTACAGGCCCATCTAATTTACTCTCTGCTCTCCTGCTATTTTAGGCTTCTTTCAGCATTACAGCTTCTGAGAATTTGTGTTCCAAATGAATAGCTGGGATTTGAATTACTTTTTGACAGATGTAGTATAGCTGCATTTTTTCTCTGTGGAAATACATTTTGTTTCCTGAATATCATTTGTGCCAGAGCTTTGACTTGTAAAATTAATAGAATAGCATATCCTCAACCCCACAGCTTGAAGGTGTTTCCTTCCGTTCCCCTCTCCTCCCCAAGTTTGAAACCATAAAAATGAACAACAAAAGAAAAATTTAAATTATTTATTCTCTTTGAAAGAGTTAAGCTTCAAAACATCACTGATACATGGAATTTTCTCACTACAGTCCCAAGAGAAAGATGAATTGCATTTTTAAATAATTTGCACAATGTTGCTGAGATCTAACAGACCTGTCCTCACTGTCTGAGTTGGGATAGGAGGTTGCTACTCCCAGCTTATCCTCAGTTATCTTCCCCACACTCCTTGTTAAAATCTTCAAGGCCAGCTTCAAGTGTAGCTACTACCTAATCCTTTGTTGTCAAAATCAGCCACTTTAGTTGAAGTCAATTTTTTCTTGCTTTACCTTCCTCCACATTGAACAGACTGAGTAAATACATGCTATCCTAGCAGATGGAAAGGCCAAGAGATCCTTGTGGATAGAATAAGAATAAAATACAGGATGGTGACCTCTTAGCCCAGTTCAGCTGCAACCCTCAGCTCTTTGAAAATTAGTGCCAGAATTAGGAACAGTCTTCAGAAATTATGACTCTCCTCATTGCCCTCCTCACATTGCGGATCTTTTCCCAGAATTCATTTTTGGGAAGCATATGATGCTGAAGACCTGTTGGATCACACAGCCAAAGCAAAGGTGAGACATTGTGGATTCATCCCATCATCAAGTGCATTATAAGCAAACCAAAAAAAGGTCACATCTGTTAGTCACAACTCTTGTGGTTAGGTTCTTATTGAACAGCAGGCTGTCTGAGAGCAGGACGTGTGTGTGCTCAGTCTTGCTCTAGAGCATGCTACAGGGAGGATGTGTGGTGTTGAGGCAGAGTGTCAAAAACAAAATTAAGGCTGCAGCTATTTTTCACGTATCCGTTCATTATATAAATGTCTGTAGCAGCATCATTGGTGGTGTCAGTTTGCCTGCTTTACAGTTCTGAGACAATGCTGTAGAACAAGGCCACAGAAGGTGCATTTGCACTATGTACTGTCTTTGGGGCAGAGAGCAGATGTCTGTCAATTATCACTTGCCTGTGTAAGGCAGGGAGCTTTCTTTGAAAAACATCTTCTCTTTTTGCTCAAACCAAAGCTAAAAGGGAAAAAGGAGCAACTCAAGGTAATTTTTCTCATCTGTCAATCTGAACATAACTCTTCTCTTCAGATTCCTTTCACTGCAACCTTACTCCACTTGGGCAAGCTTTAGGGCAGGACTTACCTTATCTAACTTTGAAAGCAAGATGTGTTTTGCATAAACTCAGATAGCTAAAGTTAGGTAAAATGAATCCCACCTAAATTTTTTATCTTTTTTCTGCTGGGCTAATGCATTTATTTGTCCTCCTTGTCTGCTCTTGCCATATATTAAAGTCTTCCCAGTACCTATGCTCCTGCATAAAATAACTGGAAGCTCTCACTCCCAGTGAAAATGACTATTTCCTTTCCACAGAAGCCTCATTTCTGCCTAATGAGGAAATCAAAGAGGACCTCCCCCTTCCTCCTGGTGTGGTGGTGAGGGGGTCTTTCCAGTTCTTTCCTTCCTCTTCTCCCACAAGTGAGAGTCCAGCCATACATTAGGATGGTCACAGTAAGTCTGTATTGTGGCAATGACGTCCCTCAGTGGTAGTCCTGAAGCTAGAACCAAATGTCAAACAGCTTCCCCCTCATAAACCCAGAGTTCCACAAGTCTTCATATGTAGGTATTTGTTTCACTCCTGAAATGTATTGTCAAATTTTGATTCATAATCCTGTGAGTTAAAATTTGGGGAAAGATGCCAGCTTTTGTGCTGGTGTTTTGGTTTTTTTTAGAAAACCTGTGAATTTCTCTCAGATGGAGCATGCCACCTGAACAGATATGTCAGCTCACCATTCTATTCACCTGCAAATTTCTTAGGATCTTTGCTGGCCCATGGAGAACAATTCAAGTACAATAAATCACATCCTTGCTTTGCAGTCAATCTAGCCACAGTGACAGTCACTTCCCAGCTGTATCATGAGCTTGAGGTCATCACTCAAACCCCACTTCATCAGTGGTGTCTCTGAAAAATAAGTAATTGTTATCTTGAGAAGCAGGTGCATAATGAATGACAATATGCACTTTTAATTGTTAGCAGATTAACAGATGTTATGTGCTGCATAGGTATCAACTGTCATCATATGCCACTTGAGTGTGGGACAGGAACTATGTTTTTGTAGGTGTTCATACAGCTTGCAGTGTTTTTTGTGCAAGCCCCAGGCACTGATTTTGAGTTCATAATAGTAAATCCTAATTGTATAACTAGTAGTAGCAATGGGTAGCAGGTAAGGTTCACGGTACCTCAGTGAGTTTTACACATCTAGAGATAGAAAAAGAGGAAGAGAGACATGAGAATACCTCCCCAACAGACACATACAGCAACTGTTCTCATCTAAACTTTCTGTGGATATCTACAGAACAACTTAAAAGTGTTAAAGGATCCCACCATGAGCTAATGTATTAACACCCTTGTTCCAGAGTAGCAACAGCTTTTCTCATTCTGAGGCCAGATGCAACTCAGTTGTAAAGTTATGATCTGAGTTCTCTTGACAAGCAGTGCATTGAATTATCAAGCATCCCAGTATCGTGGATAAACTAATTCACAGACGGCTCTTAAACAGTTAGAGAAAATTACACTGTTTTACAAATTTGGGTTGTCTCCTCTAAACACTTAAAAATTTTAGTGTTTTAATGAGTAGCTCTCCAAAAGTCGGCGTAAGAAATTGACTTACATGTTCCATGCGATTGCTGTCTGATTGCAACTAATTGCGGCTGTTAATTTCTTTAAGGACCCCAATAACAAGTGATTTTTTTCAGCAGTTTCCTGTCTAATACCTGCTTGTAAATTATGACAGCAGAACATAGCAAACTGCACAGGGCTGCGGCTGCCAGAGGAACCTTGAACCATGAGATCAAAATAAAAGAAGCCCTGTCTTTAAACAGCACATCCCCTTCCCCCGTGCTGCACGACCCGTTTCTTTATCTGTAGCTGGGTGCGAAGGCAAATTCCACGCCCTGAGCCGGGTCTGCGAGGAGCCGGCGCCAGGTCCAGCATCTCTCGGCCGGGTGGGCGAGCCCCGGGGCCGGGGAGGGAGCGCCCCGCAGGACCTAGGCCGGCCGCCCCTTCCCGGGAAGGGCCTCCAGAGCTCCTCCATCCTTACCCTTCCCTTTCTTTGGCTAAAGGTCAGAAGAATTTAAACTTCCTGGCTCTGACGGGACGGGTCGGCGCGGGGTGGGGGCCGGGGGAGGCAGGCGAGGCTGGCCCCGCTCCGCCCGGCCCGGCCCGGCCCGGCCGGCTCTTGTCTCGGCGGGGAGGAGCCAGCCCGGGGCAGGCTGTAGAAGCAAGGGCTGGCCAGCCGCCAGGAAGCGTAAAATCCTGGCCGGTGGGTGGCAAATTTCGCCAGATCGCGGCGAGGAGGCAGCTCGTCCGTCCGTCCGTCCGTCCGTCCGTCGGCCGGCGGTGGGCGCGGGGAGCGGGGAGCAGGGAACGGGGAGCCGGGAACAGGGAACGGGGAGCAGGGCGCTGCCGCCGCCCGAGCGCAGCCCGACCCCGGGTGAGTGGGAGCCGCGACCCCGGGAGCCGGCCCCGCCGTGCGGGGGGCTCGGGCGGCCCGGCGCGACCGCCCTGCCCGCGGGCAGCGCAGCCCGGGGGATATCTGAGCCGGCTCCCCTCGCTCGGCGGTGCCTCTGGAGCACAGCGCAGGCTTAAGACCTGGGTAAGTTCTCCATTTAAAAATATTAAAAATAGACCCTCCGGCTCCATAGCGCTGCCGAGTGAGTCATTTCCAAACCAAATGTCTCCGTCTAACCCTTCCCCCCAGGAGAAGCAATAATTCTGAAACCGGGGTGGAGGGCAAGAGATTTTTCTCTCGTCTTTCTCTGCATAAATTGCATTAGCACGTAGCTGCTGCAAGAGAAGACAAAAGCTGTAAGAGTAGCTGGCCACCTGCTTAAAGAAGTGAGGTGGATCTCCATCCCTTTCTCTCTTCCTTTGGGCCTCTTTCCCGTGGTGATGCCACCCATCTTTCCCTGACACTTGGAGCCTCTCTGCCCTGGGAACATTAACAGTACTTTCCATTTTCGTGGACATAATCTACTTTTCAGTTCCTGCAATTGCCAAACACATGCCCTGCCACCGTCTTCTCCGTGGGACATCAGCCACACGTAATTCCAGCAATGACCCCAGTCAACACAGCTCCTGGCTGTCTATGCTGAAAAGAATAGTTCAAAGCACAGCTATTTTTTTCCACCTTTTCCAGTCATATGATGATTTGTTCATGTAAGTGGGCTGTCTTGACTAGAGGGATTTTTTGTTTGTCAGAAACAAGTGCTGAGTGTATTTATAGGCGATGCTGCAATGTTGTGGTGTGAAAGGTTTCGGTTATGCAGAACTCATCAGTACCTGGATCAGCATGCAAGACCTGTTTACATCTTGCATATAGTGCTGTATGTGCATGCATATTTAATGCATATACCCATAGATCATATTTTGTGGTGAGGCAGCATGCTCAAGACAGAGGCTAATATGCAGGGTACATATTTTTTTCTAAAACAGATGTTGCAGTCCAACTGTGCAGTAGCCCCTAATAGAATAGATCTAAATCCGAGGAGACAAGACATTGTGGTCAACTAATGAACTGACATTCCTGAAAACCACCTACCTAGGGGTAAAATCTGAAACACAAGAAAAAACAGACTTCAGATCCCAAATAAATGCAAATGTCACAGTAATCTAGGACAATATCTGCTCTTGATACACAGTTCACAGGCAATGAATGGCATTCTTACTGAGATTTAATATCTGAGGGAGGAAAGTTTCTGGATTTTGGTCAAAAAGCACCTGCTTTTTGGTGAAGCTAGGAATAAACTTTTCCAGAGGTGGATTATTCTGTGATTGTCTGTGATGAAGGTGTCCTGAATCTCTTATTAAAACAGCTATCAAGTCAGGTAAGGTGTGTAGCACTGAGCTCTTTGTGGATGGTACCTGCAAACTGCAAGTGCCAAGGGTGGGCAGGGAAGTACAAGTGTACTCGAGCACTTTATGAGACTCTTTTTTGCTATGTCAGTTTAATAGCAATATTTCCTTTTGGTAGTTTTACAGCAGAGTTAAGGTGACAGTTTCACATTTGTCTTCTGTCTTCAAGATAAAATTCTTTGTAATTACTTTTATGCAGTGTGTTTATGGGCTGTATGATATCACCTGAAACTCTGATAAGACTTTCAACGTTCACTTTCAAAGTTCAGCTGGAACATGGGTAGTGTTTACTGGCTCCTCAGTCTCTTTTGGAAGAATTTCAATTCCTTAAATTGCCAGCAACAAAAGACATAGAATAGGTGAGATATTTAACCTTTTATTTGATGTAGTTTCCATTCTTATGGAAAGAGTGGAGGAATGGGACTTGAATGCATCATGAAGGATTTAAAATTAGAACACATGTAAGTACTAGAATTTTATCCTTATTGTAACTCATATCCAATGAATTCAGTTTTCATGTGACTTTTTTAGGTGCCTATAATATTTGTGGCTATTTTTGCCCATAATGCATGGCCTTTTGTGCTCATTGTTTCTGCTGATGTGAGTTCAAGCATAAATATACACTGACTAAGTATGTGCTGGGTTACAGGGCTTATTCAGGAGGGCCTAACAACCCGTTCTTACTAGACAAGATGGGCTTAAGTGCAACTCAGAGAATGAAAGTTTGCACTGAGGATTTTAGCAAAGCCCCATTTACACTGAAGCTGGCTGAGGATGGGCTGTGATGTATAAGCAGCTACTTAACTGCCATGTTTTGTAGCCCCAGGGTTAAAAATGTGGGGCATACTTACGTGTTTAATAACAACAGGAATGTGACAACAAAAACCAAACAAAAAGAAATAAGAATGAAGTGCAAGAAAGCACAAAGATAATAGATTGTCGTTCTAGTTGCAGCAGAGATAGTTCTTAAAATAATTGCAGCTGCTGAGTTATTGTTTGATTTTGAGAAAGTGTATCCTGCATGTTTTCTGATTAACATTCCTATAAAATTAAACATGTCATTACATTTAGAGTGATATGACCTTTCTGGTTCTGAAACTGTGTTTTTCTCTTGCTTCATGCTTCTGCCTGGCATACAGTCACAGAAATATAGAATGTTTGGGGTTAGAAAGGAACCTTAAACATCATCTAGTTCCAATCCCTCAGCCATGGGCAAGGACGCTTTCTACTAGGTGAGGTTGCTCAAAGCACCATCCAGCCTAATCTTGAACAATTCCAGGGATGGGGTATTTAAAACTTCTCTGGTTAACCTGTTCCAGTGTTTCATCACCCTCACATTACAAAGTTTCTTCCCAATATCTAATCTAAACCTACCCTCTTTCACTGTAAAGCCATCTCCCCTTTACCTATCACTATATGTCCTTGTAAACAGTTCTTCTCCGGTTTTCTTGTAAGCCCCCTTTAGGTACTGGAAGGCTTCTATAAGTTCCCCCCAGAGCCTTCTCCGGGCTGAACAGCCCCAACTCTCTCAGCCTGTCTATACAGGAGAGGTGCTCCAGTCCTCTGATCATCTTTGTGGTCCTCCTTTGGACTCACTCCAACAGGCCCATTTCCTTATTGTGTTGGGGGCAACAGAGTAGCACTCCAGGTGGGATCTCATGAGAGCAAAGTAGATGGGGAGAATCACCTCCTTTAACATTCTGGCCATGCTCCTTTTGATACAGCTCAGGATATGGTTGTCTTTCTGGGCTGCAGCTGCACTCTGCTGGGTCATACCAAGATTCTCATTCACCAACACCCCCAAGTCCTTCTCCTCAAGGCTGCTCTCAATCTGTTCTCTGCCCAACATGCATTTGTCCTGATCCAGGTGCAGCACCTTGCACTTGACCTTGTTGAACTTCATGAGGTTCACATGGGCCCACCTCTCAAACCTGTCAAGGTCTCTCTGGATGGCATCCCTTCTCTACAGGGTCTCAACTGCACCACACAGCCATCAGCAAACTTGCCAAGGGTACAGTCAGTCCCACTGTCCATGTCACTGACAAATATGTTAAACAGCACCGGTCCCAGTACTGACCCCTGAGGAGCATCACTTGTCATTGCTTTCCACTGGGACAAGGAGACATTGACTGCAACTCTTTGAGTGTGACCACCTTTAAGAAAGCATCCCTATGGCTTGTCTGTTCCTCTCTTGTAGGTCTATCAATTTGTTGTGAATTTCACCACATTTGATTGGGGACGGACTGGTCTAAAAGCATAAAGTTACTCTGAGCTTTGTGGAAATATATTTAGAGCCCATGTTGAAAGAATGGCTGTTTGTCAGGGTTATCACTTCCTGCGTGGGCAAAATTCATAAAGGAGTGTAATGCTAGGCTAGTTTCTGGGTTTGAAAACATATTTGTTAATTCAATCCAAAGACCTTTTCTACAGAAAGAGTTTGATAGCTTACTCATGCTTGTGTCACTCAAGTGATACATTTCTGGCCTGTTTTTCTCCAGTAGGGATGCAGTAAGTAGCACATCTATTAAACACTGTTCTGGCCAGTGGAAGGAAATAATGGCTTATGTAAGTATCATTTTTCACCCCTCCCCCCCCCCCCCCAGGTTTTCATGCTTGTTCCCATTTATCTGTACTGATTAAAAATCATCTGGTAATCAAGCAATTTTGAGACTGCTAGGTCTGGAAACAACATAGGCCACTGCACTGGGGGCCTGAGATCCTGGGAGTACTGCTTTGTTATTAAATCAGCTGTGGGTTTTAGAGTGTAACAGCTTGTGTAAAGCCTTGCTATAGAACTGTAGACAAAGCAATTGTGATTTTAAATCTGCTGTGTCTTAGTGGGTGAAACCCAAAAGAGGGACGAAAGAATCTGCTCTAGCTGCTGTGGATTAGGACAGCACTGCAGTGTTCCATTTTGAAAGGATGGTTACTGCAGCTGTCATGGATACAACTTTATGGAATGCCTAAGATACCTGAATGCTTTCAGTTAATCAAAAAATTGTGATAGATCTCCTCTTTATCCCCTCTTATCCATCCCTCCTCTCTATTGGATTGAGTTCTTATTTTACCAAAGAAGTTAGGTGTATTCTTTCATTCTCAAACAAGTACATCAGTTTTACACTTTTGCTATGTTTTTGCTTCTTGCCTTTCATAGCTACATTTTTGGTGTGGTAGTTGCTTATTCAGAGAATACAATTTATTTCAACCAGATTAAATCAGATTCTAGTGCATCTAATTAAAATTTCTCTCTGCCTTCATAATGGTCAGTTAAGTTATTCTAATGAGGTGTTCTCTTATTCTTCACCCAAGCATATCAGAGTGTTTTTCAAACATGTGGTACCTTTTAATAGCCATAGCAATGTTCTTTATTTTTAAATCATGTGAGTACTAAGAATTAAAAATGTTTTTGAAATAACACAGAAAATCTATGGTAGAAAACAAAATAACTTTGTTGTCTTAGATCCTACTCCTATATTACAAATTATTTATTTTTCTATGTATTCTTTACTATGACTGGATCTCTTTAGTTCACATTGAACTGGCTTGCTCTGTGCCATTACCGGTTTCTTACATTTTTCAATTGTACTATCATGTATATAGATGTGAACTAGCAGTCTTATTTTGATCTGGCCATAAACTCCAAAGGGATTTCAGGAGTCTTTCAATTACCGAGAAAGTTCTGAGATCATGGTGGGTTATACACAAAGGTTTTTCCCCCTTGTCATATCGTTCCTCTCACTCAAAACAGAGTTTCACTTTGAGTTTCAGGTTTGCTTTAACCTCAGAAACTCAGAACATAACTGAGTGGATACCATTGAATTTCTTTACAAAGAAATTTCTTTACACAGCTTTGTTATCAAAGCCAATTTAGATCAGTTTATAAATTTGTTTGAGATGTATTGTGAATAAAGCATGGTGTGGGTCAAATTTGAAGAGGGAATATACAAAAGATGGGGAGGAAGACAGGAGTGCTGGGGTCTGTTGTGGAGACAGGTGTGTACTACAAAGATAAGGAAGGTGAGAGCTGGTTCTGGGTTGTCAAAGTGTAGCAGTAAAGTTGTTGGATACATAGTTGCACACCAGAGTGTGAACACTTTGTATCAAGAGGGCTGCTTTTCCTTATCTATTGAGATCACTTCTTTCACTTAAAATCTGTCAGGTTTAACTGAAGATAGGCGAGGCCAATAGAAGACCTCTGGACTATTTATGGGGCTGCCTTTGTGGTGGTGTAGCCCACCAAAATAATAGTAATAATAATGATAAAAAATTGACACCTTTTGGTACTGATCCAGTTTAGGAAAGGAGAGGTAGATGAGGTTAATCTTTTTTCTCTCCAATTCCATGGAATAATATGAAAGTTTCATTAAAGGACCTTAGAACGATATTTTTGTTGATGAATTGGATCCTGGCTTGAGAGGTGAAAGACCAGGCTAAGTCACTTCACTGGCTTAGCAACTTTATTTCCTCAACCAGAAAATTGAGGTAATTATTTTTAGTCTTATTAGTATACCTCCAGGAGCTCTTGATGAAGGGAGTCTTTTGCAGGACTGAGTGGCCCATCTGCCTGGGGCTCAGCCTGCCTGGGGTCCCTCAGGGCTTTCCCATGGTGCAGGGTGGGGAGGGCAGGCTGGAGATGTGGGGCAGGCAGTCAGGCAACTCTGGCAGCACTTGGCACTCCACTTGCTGTGGCCACCCAGGGGCTGGCTGGAGGTGTGTGATGGGGTAGCAGGTAATGTGCTTTGGCTGACTGACGTCCTGCATTTTCCCTCTGGCACGTAACCTGCACAGAGAGCTTGAGGAATCACCTTGTGTTCCCCCATGGGACAGCATCTGGGGCACAGACAAATGAAGTGCAGGTGAAGCACTGTCCTACTTCCCAGCTAGATCCTGCCCTTGTGCTGAGGAGTTAGGGGCATGGCCCCTGAGTCCCTGCGCATGGCCTGTGATTCCTGATCACAGCTTCACTTGAGTTTCCCCTTGCAAAATTTCTGAGCTGATTTTTGGGATTTCAGAAACAAAGGTCATTAATTTATGGATGAAAGAAGCTGTCTTTTAAAGTTTGTAACTCGAGTCAATCCTATTGACAAGATTAACAGATTTGAAGGCTGGTTTTGCACTCTTCCATTTACCTTCCTGAATGGAGAATTTCTCTCAGCATGGGCTGTGCTCTTGGTGCTACCACAAGCACACCTGAAGATATACTTTTCCTTATGTGAGGGGCTGCTGTTTCAGGACTTAACACAAACTATATTAAGACCAATATTTAGACTCCTCTTGTTTTGGATGGACTGTGGATTAAGCACTAAAATTTTCACGAGTCAAATAGCCAAAGGTGTGACAACATGAAAGGATGAGGTCACGCCTAGAGATTGGGCCCTGGACTACCTCCAAAAGTTTTGACACCCTTGCTTTCAGTAACTTGTGAGATACATCTAAGACAGAGCTTCTGATCAATGTTAACCAGAAAGAACCTCTGTAAGTTATCAAATAAATCTCAATTTGATCATCTTCTATCCTTCTGGAAAGTAGACCTTATTTAATTTTAAGAAACTGAGCAATAGGGACCTATATGGGGAACTGAATGTGTTGTTAATTTAACAGTGGCAAATGCTGTCGGTGTTAGAATATAAACTAAGTTCATGCATGTACATATGTAGCTGTGATGACCTAGAAGACTCCATGTTACAGGTTGTGGGCTGTTTTTCCACTTCTCAGTATGGTTGCTTAGCAAATAAATGAGAGATTTTTGTCAGAAATAGTGTCTTCAGATCTTGTCAGTTGAACTCAAATCAAGAATTTGGCCAATCATGCGCTCTGTTTAGGACTTACTGGGCTGGAAGGAAAATCAGCTAACAAGAATCTAGTTAGTTCTCTGTATACTTTTTGTGTCTGAGGCAGGATGAAACTGCTTGTTATGGATCTGTAGGCCTAGTACAGTGGGGCATTTTTCTAAAGGTTATGCTTCTTCCACACTCCAAATCATTACGAAAAATTCAGGCGCATGTTTCAGTATTCAATTTGTGTATTTTATGCTCATCAATGGAACAATTGCACAAAGCACATAAAAGAGTTAAATATAAGCAATCTATTTTTCTTCATGAAGCAGCTGTTTTTAAGACTAAAAAAAATTAAATGGTGAAACATCAGTTATACCTGGATAACCTGTCATTCTCTATTACTCTCTTTCATTGTCCACTATTCATTTTCCTCCCTTGTCAACTGTTTTAAAGTTACTTTTTGACTTGTGGCTTTTTGGTGTGAAATTTTTGTGAAGGAGTGTTGGTGAAAGTTTTCCTCTAAGAAGCAAAAACAGTTGTAGTTGTTGTTGCCCTGTCACTTCCATTAGCAGCTGTTGCTCTGAGTCTTGCAGAGAAGACATCAGAGGAATTTTAAAAGGTCTATTCTTTTGTTAAATCTCAGTTACCATCGGTCTTTTGCTTGTTTGGCCCAAAATTATCATGAAGATTCATAATTTGGAGGAATTACTTCCAATTTTTTTCTTGACTTTTTTTCTTTAGCAGAAAGAGATTGAAGTAAGTGTAGACCTTGATCTTGCTTTTGCTCCAGACAGTCAGATGTATTATGGTCTGTTGGGAGGGTAAGGTCTATTCGTGAAATCATTATAAAATGATTTCTCTGTTGTTTTTTGTGACTAAACAGAAAACAAATGATAAAAATTTCCTAGCTTCATGACTGTAATGCTTTTATAAATGCCTGTATCTGTGTGTGTTGGAAAAGGATTTGTCTTCATGATTGATTCTTCTCTTTAAAGATTCAAATTAACCCTAAAAGTGTTTACTCAGATGTGATGATTTACAAGTGGATGGAATTACATTGTTGTCAGATTGACTCATCGTCCTGCTGTGCTCCCTCAGCTGGGAACATTGACTTTCATCTCTGAAGAGTTTGCTCCCTTGAAGACCTGAACTTTACACAGATGACATATCTGCCTTGTTAGAGATTGAGAGGGTTTTGGTAGCTGGATTGAGATGATAATCAGGGATAAGATAAAAAAAAATAGACCGGGGTTAAGACAGCTGAAAGGGAAGGAAGAGCAAAATCTATCTCTTTGACTCACTCATGACAAGCATCTTGCCAAAAGAGATGTGCAGAGTCATTAAGTGAGATGAGAGTGGGGAAGGTTTTAGGATATATCAGCTGGCAGACAGTTTGAAATTCCCTGCTGCCATGTAAAGCATTATCCCAGCAGCTGGAGCATATGGCAGTGACAGATTATCTTGGTCTGGCCGTATGTTTTATGTAGTCTCTGCACTTCAGTCTCCAAGTCTTTATCCCTTTTATAATAAATCGTGAGAGTGTTGCTTGGTGGCTAGAACATGCTGCATCCTGGTGTCTCCCATCATTCTGTGTAAAAGGGGAAAAGTAATTGTTTCTCTGGATAGTTTTTTCTACTTCTGTGGTTGATAATATGACTGTGATTATTAGCAGTATGTTTTATTTGTAGTCTTCTAAACTGCTTTAGTCTTAGCAAGAGTAGACTCCAGATGTGAAGGAGTTTGACTGAAAGCCTCTAGGAGAACACTATTGCCAAGCATTTCTGCATAATTCTATGAGCATTTTCACAACAAAAGAAAAAGGAAAATTGTTATTCACTGTAACTCAGCATTTTGCTCAATACTTTTCATTCCCAATAGCTTAAATAGCCTGAATACTGTGAGGGATTCTTACTAACCTATAACTACATTAATGTATTTTTCACCACAGGGGTAGCTTCTCCCACTAAAAAACCAAAAAATTGCATGCTGCAGAATGCAAACCACAGCTACTGCCAACAAACTGCTACTGCAGCCTTCCTGTGAAAATGAAGCATTATTTACAAGGTTGCCTTGCTTTGGGGAAAACTTTCAGTGGAAACTAGTTGCTGTGAAAGGAAAATCTGGTATGATAGAAGTGTTTGGCTGGGTGCTTTGTTGTACCTTCAGGTGCACAGGATCTGCAAAGTACGTGTGCAAAAAGTCTGTTTTTTAGTAAACACTCTGTTACTTTTAGCTTTATGGAACTCTGAAAATAGCCCCTGGGCATGGGGAGAGGATGATCCTTCTCACAGGCTTAGGCATTTCCAGTTCTGATAACAT
This sequence comes from Margarornis squamiger, assembly GCA_035222235.1. Lineage (NCBI taxonomy): Eukaryota > Metazoa > Chordata > Aves > Passeriformes > Furnariidae > Margarornis > Margarornis squamiger. The sequence continues at coordinate 19,908,359 of JAWWTY010000156.1, forward strand.
GAGGGTCAGTTATGTTTGGATACCCTTTGGTGGTTAGCCTGCCTTCAGACTAACAGTTTGGTGTGCCTGCCATTTAATAGTTACTGGGTTTAGGTAAGATAGGAGAGACTTGTGTCTTTGAGTCCTGAAGAAATGAAAATAAGACTCTGAACTTGGCCCTAAAGCTGAAGATCTTGTCTTAAATTACTAATGAGATCCTCAAGTAAGGATGACTTGATAGTAATGTGGCACTGCAGGCTGGTTGGGGGAGGAAGGGGTGAGAGGCGTGTCTTATCTGCTCTTCACAGTTAAGACCTTATTATTATCTGTCTTGGTGACTTTTACAGAGATTAGGGAAAACAGCATGTATGTTTCTGTGAGCTCAAGCACATTCCCTAGGTAAGAAGTGTTTGTGAAATTCCTCATGGGGCCCAGTGCAGTGCCGTGGTTCTGCTGTGTGGAATTGAGTCTCATAAGCCCATAGCACAAGCTCAGGAAAAACCTTCCTGGTCATGGTGTTTTACCACTTGCACAGAATGAGACAAAGGATTTCCTATACAAAATTTAATTTCTTTATTTTAAGGCACAGAGGTTGTTCTACTGATTTACATTTCTGAATTTAAGCTTTCCCCTTGCAACTTAATATTACTCGAATATAAATGCATCTTTATGAAATCATTTCACTATGGGGGAGAAAGATACTTGGATGCACTAATGGCACCTGCAGTAGTGGTAGGACAAGGCTTGTGGGCTAGCACATCTTAACCATTGCTTTCTAAACCTGTTAAATGCCTACAAATTGTCTAAAATAATACTTATACTGCATTGGATAGCTCTGAAAATGAATGGTGTCCCTGCACATGGCAGGGTGGATTGGAGCCAGATGATCTTTAAGGTCTCTTCCAACCCAAAGCATTCTATGTTTCTATGTGTAAAGATTGTTAAGTGACAAATTTTACAGTGCTGCTGGGAGAACTGACCTGTCACTCATTCAGCACCTCATGTTGTCAGTTTTGGAACCAGTAGATAACAAATATTGGCACAAGCTCTTGTTTTGCAACAGAAACAATCATTATACTTGCACTTTGCCTGGCGGACACCTTTTGGTCTGTTGTCAAAAGAGCCTGCACTCAGCTCTCCAAGGTGCTGTAGCTTTTTTTTCCACTAGTGATTTCTGATGTGGTTACTGTTGTCAGTAGAGAAATTGCTGGCAGATTGAAAATGTGTAGGCAATGTCAAATGAACTGTTGCTTAAAAATGCACACAGAATATGCTGCTGCTTTTATTGTGCTGGTTTACATTTATTCTTAACTTCTAAAAGTTACGACTTTTTTTTTTTTTTAAATTTGGAACAGAGCAGCCCAAGAATCAACAGTTTGCTGCCCTTTCAAGCAACAACAGTTAAAGCTAAGCTCATGACATGAAAAACTGTCTGGGCTTTGTCATCTTTGAAGATAGCCAGGAGTTGTCTAAAGACAGAAAGAAGTTGTGCTTGTGGCCATGTTCCAGTTCCACAGAGATCTCTGCAAACTGTATTTAGCTATTGAGGGAATAACGACCATATTTATTTCTTGAATAGCACCAAAAATGATAGTACCACATGTTTCAGTGCTTAAAAAAGAAGTGTTTTCTCTGTGGTTTCTCCTTTAACTTCCTTGCTGGCAGGGTATGTGGTGTCCATGGCACAGCAAGGGCCTTGTGAAGGCTTCGTGGTGGCTGACCAGAATCTGACAAGGCCTGCAGAAGTGGAGTAGCAAAGTCAGCTCCGTGTGAAATAGGGCTGGCTGGGTGGGAAGAAAGCTGTTCTCATACATATGAGTCCATTATAGTTTGGACAGTAGAAAGAGTTTCTGGAGCTGAACACCAGTCAAATTAGAAACACTCTGCAGATACACAACATTTCTTTGCCTGATCATCTCTCTTTTCACCTCATGCTGAAGATGTAGTAGAAAAGAGAAGATTTTGCTTTACGTCTTCCATGTGCAGTTCAGTTACACAACTTTTTTGATTTTGGTTTCCCCTCCTCTCTCCTGTCTCCCACAACTCATTCTCCAAACTGCCAGCTACATATACAGCTTGTAATAATCTGAAGTGGGAAGATTTCAAAGCACAGAAGCTTTGCCAAAGTTTTTTTGTGGTTTTTATCCAAGCTCACTTCTTCTATTTCTGTGGTTTACTTGGGGCTACATATTCATCTACATGGAGATGATGATCAGAGTGGAAAATACAAGCATTTCATAACTGGCCTAGCAATTACCTCTCAGGCCGTAGAAAAAACACAGACATAAAAGTTATGCTTAGGCTTAACATATCTGGTTGTCAGAATTCATTTGCAGAAGCTCTCTATTGTATCCTTTTTGTAGTGAACTGATAACAAGTGAGTTTATTCCCTTGCACAACACTTCTCCAAAAGAAAGCATCATGTTTGTTCTTCTGTTCTTTCGTTGTTTATCTTTTGTTCCTTTCTAGTAGAATAGTTTTTCCTTTCTCCAGTTACTGCTATTTTATATACAGACTGAATGGCTAACTGTATTTAAAGGTATTTGCAACGTGTTTCTATCAGAAGAATTTACGCGTCTCTGTTCTTGCATCTCTGCTAATTGAAATCAAAGAGAGACCATGCTTGTATATCTGACTATGTCTGGTCATTATTTAACAGGCAAGGTGGGAAATGGGGATGCTGAAGAACTCTGGAAGATTTGCCCAAAGTTGCTGTTAATGGATCAGGATATTTTCATCCCTCCCTTCTCTACTTTACTACTTTCATGTTTTTGCATTGCAGGACTGCTTCATTTCCTTCATCATAATGCAATGCATGTCCATGTCACACCCTGACACCGTGAGGAACTTCTAGGCTGACTCTTTGCTACTGACTGTTGACTGAGTCCTGGGGTTTGAAGACTCACTGACATTGCTGAGATTGATGCTTGGACCTTCAAGAGAAGAGACTTTCTGATAGTCCTGCTCCACTCCACCTGACCCTATGAAAGGAGGATTCACCATAGCTCCGTCCTTTGCTCTCCAGTTACACAAGATGGGTTCATTCAGAAGGCCCCGACCTCGCTTCATGAGCTCCCCTGTCCTCAGTGATTTGCCTCGGTTCCAGGCAGCCCGGCAGGCTATGCAGCTCAGCTCCAACTCTGCCTGGAACAGGTGAGCAGGACCCACCTGGGCTGAGCTCTTGCCCTGCAGCAGCTCTGCAGTAAGGGCCACGTGTCTTATCTTTGTGCTCCACACCATTTATGGCTAAGCTCATCTGTTTATAACCATGCACAAATTTTTGGCATGCCCAAGTTTTGCTGGCATTGAAAGCATCCATGGAGCTCAAAAAATTTAGACCTAATAGTGTTCAGTTGGTTTTGGCCAATGGTGTTCAGTGGTACTGTCTTGATGTAATGAAGAATTGCTTTTTGTTAACAATTAATTTTTAAGAACCATTTAGGAAAACATATTCATAGTGCTATAATAAATGCCAGTTTCTTAATTCACAAAGACATTTATTTGCATATTATGAAGCTTTTATCACGGTCAAGTTCCTCTGCCAACTGCTAAGCTTGTGGCTTCTACCAGCGTTTCCTATTGACAACCAAATCGTGTCTGCAGGGTGTGTCATGCAGCAATGGCAACTGGAAAAACAATGTGAAGGGTGAAGAGTGAGATGTCCTATGTCCTGATCTGATCTAACAGATTGCTGCTAAAAGTGGGTGTTCCCACCTTCTGACACCTGGCACCAGCTCTGTGCTCTGCATACCCCTCTCTCTTGCTGACCTAGCTCAGTTTACCAATGTCACACAGAAGTAGCCTGGCAAAAACACTGCAGTTTTGTGCCACAACAATGAACGGAGGTCCGTGAAGCATGCAGATGCTACAACTGGCTCACAGAAGGGAATGCCCATTAAGGGAATGACACGTCCTCTTATTAGCCATGGCAAGCCTTTAGATCTGCTAAACCATCTTGTATGCTGTCACTTCATGACTTCCTCTGTGGGGAGAGAGGTATGAATTCAAAGATACTCAAACAGATTCTTACAAGCATTAACAGGGCTTAAGCTTGGGTGTGAATGAGGTGATGCTCACTGCAGAATGTCTTCCAGCACAGCCAGGGTCCTGCCAGGTGCTGCAGATTGGTGGTTCCTCCTAACATCACTGCATAACGCAGTGTGGTGGGTTTGGCAGATATTACCAAAAATCTATGTCTCCTCATAACAACTACCCTGCAGCACATAGCACACATCCCCTAAACAGTTATGTTCAAGATACATCTGGCACAAGCAGTGTCCCTCTAATGACTTTCCCTGGCTTACTCTAGGCAGAGCTTGAAGTTGGTTCTGCTCTGCCTCCCAGGAGAAATGTAGTGATGATTTCCAGGTGAGAAAGAATGGAAGTATTTAAGGGCAATTAACTTCTCAACCTGGTTATAACCACTTTGCTTTTAGTGTCTAGCTCACGCTGTGCTCTGGGTTAAATCATACTGGTGGCTGTTATTTATGAATGTTGTACTGTCTCAATTCTTTTTTGACAGTGTTCAAACAGCAGTGATAAATGTGTTCAAAGGAGGAGGATTGCAAAACAATGAACTTTACACCCTCAATGAAAACATCAGGTAAGTTGCTGAAATGCATGAAAAGGGATTTTTGTTGCTGCTTCTTTGGTGTTTGCTTGGGTTTGTTCCCTTACAGAAGGGACAGAGGATACTGGTGGGAGAAGCAGAGGCCAAACCAAACTTAAGCGCAGCTTTGGGGTTTCAGGCTAACTTCTTTCTTTCTGTTGGGTGAAGTGAATGGTATGGGGTACCTGGATGATGTTTCTCTGACTTGTGTGGATATGTAGCTTTGACAAGTACAGCTTGTTTATTGACTTGAATTGGGAGAATTTTATCCCTTCCTAGAGACTATGCCTCTTCTGGCTATTTTTTACACATTTTTATCATGGAAATCGCAAAGATAGTAGTATCTCTTTTCTAAACACAAGCTTCTCAGAACTGTGGAGTGTTTAAAGCAAACCACAGCATTTCATTTAAACGGTTAATCTTCACATGCTAATTGCAGAGCAAGACCTGAAAATATGAACTTTAAAGATAAAAACCCTAAAAGCCTAGCAAACATTTTCTGGCACTGATACTAGCAATGGTTAAAAGTATAATGTTCTTTTAAAAGAAAGTTTCATGATTATCTGTGGTTTCATTCTGATTAGTTGGAAAGTTTGATTAGCAATAGATAGGACTGTAGAGTAGATAAAGAACAATTTATTCTTGCCTTGGTTTCAAGTGCTGCTAAGAGAAGTATTGTCAGGACTCATGGATGTAGGTTCCTTCTCTCTTTCCCACTACATCCATATTCATACATCAAGAGTGCTGTCATATGGGTCTCTGCTTCTCTTTTTGTATGCCCTCTCACAACCTCCATTGCATTTTTTCTGAACTCCAAGATTCAAATGACAACTTGAGCTAAGCACATACTAAACCACACTCTAAACTACCCCTTTCCCTACTTTCAACATAAATGCAACTATCAGGGCAGAGACTCTGTCCGACTTGGTCTGGTCCCAAACCAGAAAAATTTAATATAATTCCTTTTGAGAGTTGAACCAGGGCAGCATTTCATACTTTAATGATACTTTAGTGTGTTTGGGTCAGAAGTCCTCAAGTTAGGTTTAAGTACTTGGAGTCTTAATTTTCCATGGAATGAGTATTTCTGGATGTGAAAATAAAAACAAATGTAATAAGGTTTGGGAAATACCTTAACCAATAGCCTGTTAGCAGACTTGGGGACTGGCTTTGAGCCTTGTGACTCTTCTGTTTGGCTACTGCCTATGGTGGTGGTTGCATCCTGCTTTTCCCCCCACAGTGGAAGTAGGTGCTCCTTCCCAACCTTACAGGAGGCCATACAAAGGGCATAATTGCAATGTGATCTGGGCTTGACCCTGGTGGCTGGACCACGCTCTCTTCATGTTGGTTACCGAAGTGAATCTAGACTGTCAAGAGTCAGGCTAAGAACAGGAAATTCTTTGTGAGCTGTGTGTGCTTTGAAAGCAGTGCTGATTGTGGAAGAGGAAATGCCCTCTTTTACAGACATGCATTCCTAAGAAGCACTTGGAAGCACTCACCTTGAAATACGTGATTAATGTTACTGCAGGTGCCCTGAGCATTGGTTACATCTCCAAATGTCATTCTTTAAATAGGCCATTTAACATTCAAGTAGCTCATTAATGGCCACCTAAGGAGCAAAGGACGTGCGTCCGCATATATGTTTGTATGAACACCTGCAGCCTCACACCTGTGGTTCTTGGTGTAGCTCCCAACACAGTGTTAGCTCTGTGTGTGTGAGGTGAATCTCTAGCTTGACACTGGGCAAAAAGCCAGACCTGTCAGAGAGCCAACTGTTGTGTGCCATGAGGTTGAGCTGGTCCATTTTCCCTTTTTGTAGTTCTCCATTCAGCTCCTTGCTTGTAGTTAGCAAATGCACTAAGACTCAGATTCTGCACAACGCTTAGCCATTTGACAGTAGGAAACACGGCAGAGTTTTAAAGGAGGACAGTAATGACAGGACCAGGAGATGAGCAGGTGGTAACATTTTGTTCTGGATTGCTGCCACCAAGTTTTTATTATGTTGTGATTTGATATCATGTCACTGGCAATCTTATTTTTTTCTTACTGCTGTGAAAGTCAGCTGTCACAGCAAGAGGAAATGTAAGAAATGCCATTAGGAGATGGACTTTCAGGAAGCAGGAGGCCATGATTAGGAGGAGACCCCTCCTCTGGGTTTTCTCCAAGATGCAAGCTTCCAGTTGCTGGTCTACCTTCACGAGGCAAAGTCCTGCTGGACTTGTCAATCAGCTGGTGGAGAGCCCAGTGGATTTGGCTGGAGCCAATGGAAAAGCATCTGACAGATGGACCCCCAAAGACTTACTTGGTTTATTGATCTCATAGAAATAGAAATGTGCTTTGATTTGAGTGGGTGAATATAAGCACTCTGAGAGAGAAAGAGAAAAGGCATGTTGGCATGCAAATAAATGTAGAAGCATTAGGAAATGGTTAGGGAGGAAGGTTACTGTCAAAATTTACTTTGAGGAAGGATCAGGAAAAAGTGGTGTGGTTTGTTGGTAAGAACGGAGCCTGAGAACTGAATGGCCCCTGATTAAATGCTATTTTTGAGCACTCTTGACTATACTTCAAATTGGTAAAAAGCAGAACTCCTAGAGCAGAAAAAAACCCCAAAGTGTTTGGCAGTGGAAAGTGGTGGGTGAGCCTGAGTTTTATGTCGGTGTTTTGAAATACATATGTCTCAGAATTTAAAACTTTTATCACAGCCTGATTTAAAAGCCAACAATTTTTATTCGAAATATTTCTTTAAAGTGGCTTCTACCCACATGTATTTAAAACATCTCTTGTTAAATTTTCAGATTTTCTTTCTTGGAAAAATATGCCTTTTTATTTTTTAAGAGGTGGTAGTCATGGGGAAGTTGCAGCTTCTGTTTCGTTTCTCCTCTCTTTATCCTCCCACCTTCTGCTTCCAAGAGAAAAGGAAGTACAACATTAGGGAGATATGCTATCTTCAGTGAAACAAAAGGCATCTTTGTTTAAACAAAAAAGCAGAAAAAATTATGAATTTCAATCTAAATAGCTTTAAATTTTCTCCCAACTTTCTATTCATTCAAGGGGATAATTTTTTTTTCTTTTTTTTTTGCTGATTCTAGATATGCAATTTCTAAACAGAAGACTTCAGAGAAACTGTTTCATTCCTTTATAATTTGAGAATAGCCTTTGCAGGCATTTATAAAACATATCTAACTGTAAAAGAAGTCTAAATGTGGCCAAAATGACACATTCACGTATACTCACATATCTTTGGTATTACTGGTAGTAAAGTGCAGATATACCTGTAAGAAATGACCAGCAATGGCTGCTACTTCATGGCTGCATTCCTTCTGTCTACAGACGGCTGCTGAAGAGTGAACTTGGATCCTTCATCACAGATTACTTTCAGGTATTGCATGATTTCCTTGCTTTATTTTGAGATTTGCTCTCTTCAGCTTTTCAGCCTATAAAAAAATTAAGACCCCTCTTTATATGTATGGAGCATACAAGTTTCATTTTTGTTTTGCTACAGAAGCTGGTGGAGGTACTGGACTTTTTAAACGCGGGTCATGTAGCTAGGCAGGAACCATATTTATGGATGTATGTACAAAATTAAGGATAATCTTCCTTTGTGGTTTAGAAAGGCTGCTAGTAGCCTGCCAAGATCAAGAAGGAATTCACTTTAATTTTTTAAAGAAGATGGGATACATTTTCTCTAGAATAGAAAATTCAGAATTAGGTTTTCTGCAACAGAGGCCAGCAAAGGGGAAGAGAAAAAATAACAGCTGCCTGGAGACAGGAGGGAGCACGGAGAAGGAAGTTTCTATCAGCAGGAAATCAACCTGGGTACTGTTTGCTTTTTAGTCTCACAAATATAAATGCAGCTTCTGAAAAAGCAAAACATGAAGGATGAGGGAAGACTTGAACAATCACAAATGTGAATAAGTGTTGCTGTCTTTTACTGATACTGTCCGGATAGATAGATGTTCACAAGCAACCACATGAAAGCCTGTTGGATGATTTTCATGGCTTTCATAATTTTAATTTCTTCAGTGTAGTGTTGATTAAAACAAAAGAGTCTGTTGGAAACAAGAGGGTTTTCTTCCATTTGAGTAAGGGAGAGAGTGAGAAAATTTCAGTACTTTCTGAAGCAGCTGATGCTGCTGTGTACTATGCTAACAGCCTAAAAGAGGAAAAAGAAGACTAGTGTTGTTTCATATCAGATTACATGATTTATTAGATTACATGACTTCAGAAAATTCCCCTGCTGTGCTATCAAGTGAGAAGCAAACTCCTGCCCCAGAGGTAGTTATGTTTCACTTCCTCAGGCCCTCTCTGCACAAGTTGTTTACTGCAAAGAGGCGGCTGCTGGTGTCGCATGGCAGGACGTTTCCTAGGCCCTGAGAGGGGTCTGGTGACAGCCACTGGGACTCAAATTTAATTTCTATGGTATTTTTGCTCAATGTTAAAAGGAGTAACTTGGCATCCATCAGACTTAGCCTGAAGTAAAACTTAGTGCAGGCAAGTAGTGAGACAAACTGTGAGATAAAGACTGTTGTCGGCAATGAGATTTTTTTCCCTCTGTGAGATGAGATGCAGACTTATTTCTGATTCTAGACTAACAGCACATGACCGTGATAAAACCTACCACTTCCTTCTGAAAGTCTTTCCACGAAAGTCCTACAGCCATGGCACGGAGAAAGAAATGTTCTCATGCCAAAGAAGGGCTGACAACATTATTTCATTTGTCTGTGGGTTCTGTTTGTTGCTGATGCCAGTGGATTTACGGCAATACTGCTGCCACCAAAATGAGCAGAGTCGAGTCAAGCTGCTGATTTGGCTGAAAAATAACCTTGAAAGAAAAAAAAAAGTTTTCAACTACTTCCTTTGACGTGTTGTGGACGTCACCTCTGATATGGGGGATGAGCCGGGAGTGGGTCACCAGGATGGGGACTGGAGTCTTTGGCAGTGACTTCCTCCTCCATCTGTTAAAGCCACCTAAAGCTATCCCAAGAACCAAGTTTTCTGTCCTTCTAGATTGAAATGGAGTCTGAAGGTTATGCTCTGTTTAGCCAGGCAATTTAAAGCATCCTAGCAGCAAATAGAGCAACAGCTGAGTCATGTAATATTTAGATGTGATAAACTACATTAAAGGTTTTCCATTTCTTTTTTTTTCACAGTGCTTATAACAGGAGTCACTAAGATAATGTTTAAAATCACATTTGTTTTAAGAGTTCATGATTTTACATTATGTATATTTCATAAACTTAGACACATACATTTTTTTCTAACTGCTGAACATGTAAGACTAAAATGGAACATAGCTTTTATAGTGAGACAAAGCTACCTTTGTTATCAACTTGACTTGATTACTCAAGTTCTTTTCATCAACGCTCATGCAAAGTACTGATAAATTGATGCATTATCAGCCTGATTCTTCAAACAGCCTGAAACAAAACCTTTGGAAAGGATGAACTGTTTCTTTTCACTCTGGGAGCTTGTTAATCTTGAAACTCATGGTGGGGGGCAGGGAAACAAATGCATTTATACATATTAACTCCAAACTGTGTCCTCCAAGGTGGAGAGACCTGATTGCTTCCCAGGCACTGTAACATCTTCCAAAACACACAGGCTGCAAATGCAGAAAGTCAAATGCCCAGAGCTGATGCCTCTTCAGCCTGACATCCACTTCTTGAGCTGGCAAAGGTGAGGAATGGCAAGTGGACTGTATTTTGTCACTCAATCCAATGAGAGCTCTGATGTCTTAAAATCAGAAGCACAACTGTTATATAATTTCCAGCCTGCTGCAGTGGAGAGCCACTGGAGGTGGCAAGTCCTGACTCAGAATTAGACCTGGCTTTCTGGTTGTATGCAAAGCCACAGAAACTGCAGCATGCAAGCACACATGTTGCTGGGGTATCAAGCAAAGTCAAAACAGCAAGATGGTAATGGATAACTGAAAAGCAGACAGTGTTAGTGATGAGGCAAGCCTGGATCCAAGCCAAAACTGATTTTATCTTCTCCCTTTGGTGCAGTTAGAAGTGGTACTGGTGAACCATCCTGTGGTCAGAGTCCCTCTCAGTGCAGGTTTGCCGGGTGTGCAAGGTGGCCACAGTGTGAAGGGGAAACATGCACTCCTCCCTCCACTGTGGCATCATAAAGACTTTGCTTAGGCCCCTGCTTCATCTTTTTCTAGGACTCAAGCCTGGAGAGATGACTCCAGCATCTCTCATGATGCTTACTCTCGCCTTTGAAAGGCTGCTTTGTAAAGCCTAGCTAACAGCTGCAAATACCATGTGTCTGCTTAGTCAAGAGAAAAATCTGGTGTGTATGATGTATCTTTCCTTGATGCCAGGTTTCTATGTCTACCTGTCTCACAGCAAGGCAAGGAAAGAGTTGTATAGGTTGTTGGAGTGATGGTTATTGCTGGATACAGGCAACACTAGCTCTACTCTGGCCTGTGCTGTCTCATGCCTGCTGCCAGGGGCTGCAGCAGCGGAGCTGCTGCCACAAGAAAGAGAATTCACAGTGGTGTGATTTGCAGAGTTCAGCCCTATGTCTGCAATGCTCTTTTGGGTCATGCTGGTCTTTATTATTGTATTTCTCTCCTGACTGTCTGGGAACCTCTCTTCATGTAGGTCTGTCGATTATTTCTGCTTCATCTGATGCTTTCTAGATTAAGCTTTCATGGTGCAGCTCCAGGGACTCCATAGCAACTGCCCAGCTTTGCTGTCATGGATGGGGTCACCCAGCAGATCCTCAGTGTTATGGAGCAGAGGATCTAGTCCTGGGTGGCGGCAGCAGGGACACCTGCCTTCAGGCCCTACTCACATTAACGCTGTAGACATGTGTGAATTGCTCAAAGCATGGCGTGGGGCAGTGTGCCATGCCCTGGCTAAGCAGGGCTCCCACCTGGAGTGGTGACTGCGTGGTGCAGAGTCAGGGGGCCTGGCTGTGGGATTTTCCTGTGGCTGTTCCCTGTCTGGTGCGCTGTGCTCTAGACTGTAGAAGGGTAGCCTACTTGGTCTGCCTGGTCTGCTCTCCTTCTTACTCTTCCTGCCTCAGTTTCTGTCTTTTAGTGGGCTTTCTTTTTATCTGTTGTGAATAAAGCCAGATCTAAGAAGAGTCATTTTAAGATGTTATTTCATACTTATCTTGCAATTTCTTCTCTATGTTGGATCAGTGATCTCTCTGCTTTTGTCACTATTTTCCATCTTTTTAGAGAAAAAAGAAAGGACGGGGTGGGGAGTGCTCTAGGTATGAGATATTACAGCAGTTTTGTAAAACAGTGCCAAGAAGTAGGTAGGTGTATGTGTGCAACTGACAATAACTTTGTAGAAAATACTTGCCAAGTAAGTTTGAGTGATGCCTTTTTTCTCAAATTAAAATCAGATTATCCACAAAACAGTGGTGATGCACTTGTAGAACCAGCAAAAGTGTGGTTTAGCACTAGAACACAAAGCTTTAGTTGACTAGAAAAGGAGGTTGCATTTAACAAATGTGTAAAGTGCAGAAGAAAAACTGATTTTTTCATCCAGCAAAATGAGGTCAATTATTTTGAGTATGTTCTGGATCAGTTTGCTTGTGTTCCAAGTTTTTTGATTGAACTAATAGTAAGTTGTTAATTTAAGGGTGTCTTTTAAAAGGCACACTGGCCAGGTTTGCTTGGAGACATGACCAGAAAGAAACATTTGTCCATAATTAAATGGGTGTTTGTATAAACTTTTTCCCCCAAAGATAATGTCTTATTTTTCATTAGCAGAAGAATTCATTTGTATCTCGTTGCATTGCAGACATGGATTTCAGACAAGATGTAAAGTTGCCTATGATGGGTTGGTGGTTTCTGTGGCGTTGCTGCCAAAACTTGTCAGCTGTTTTTCAGCACCCTGCTGCTTGAATGTACCACCCACAGCAGAGCAAGCTGTGCTAGTGGCAGGGCTGTCACCCTGAAATCCTGTTTGATCTGTCCAGAGGCTGGCACCACAACAGGCTGCTGACAGAGCACTTCTGATAGTCAACATCTAATTTGCCTCAGGCAAAGTCAAAGGGGTACCATTTTGCCCAGAGTGTCTTGGGAGTGTACACAGGAAGGGCCTCCATGGCCCCCACTGGGGAGACCAGCTCCCAAGAAGGTGGAGGGAGGGAGAAGGTACTTGGCACTGCTGGTTTGGAGAGGAGCTCCAGCTGTTGTCCCTGGGACAACTTCCACCTTCTGAGAAGGTAGGGGAATTGCTCCATTGGGTATGAATGGAGAAATTTGCCTCAATTTCTCTTACAGGGCAGGGAAAGAGGAAAATATCTCTGCCAGTAAAAAGGAAGGAATTACCAGGGAAGTGTATGTGTCTTACAACATGGTGTGTGACAGCCTTCAATTTCTTTTTTTATTCCCAATGCTTTTAGTGAGCCTACTCAGCAAGCACACACACGCAGGATGGTCTTTGCTGAGGAACAAATGAAAAGTGATTATTTTAGCTTTGAATCCTGTCTTTCAAAACTTAGTGCATTTGAAAACTTGCTTAAAGGCTTTCTCTTAGCTGCTCTTAGTGGTATACCTGAAACAGCTATTGTGGTTTTCTGCACTGAGAAAAATAGTATGGTTTCAACCTGTGAGATTTCACAAACTCACTTCTATCTGCTGCAAAACAACTCTCTGTTTCTTAAGTGTGTGTACACCTGAGGCGCTAACTTGGGGCTTTGCTTCTCTGCACAACACTCTTCGCTGTAGCAGGAGTTAGGGCAGGTTCACATCCCCCACAATGAGCATCTAGCATCCCGTGGTGTCGCAACAGCAGGGTGAGGGCTTCACCCTGGGGAACCAGGAAAAGCTGATTTGGGAAGTGAATAACTGCTTCCCCAAGTTCACAGTTCAGCTGTAACTGGAAAGAGATGGAAGGTGGCAGCTAAACTTTTTCAAATAAATGCATCCTTCAAGCTTACTTGGTGTGACTCTTTATCTGACCTTGCAAATAGAAGAATTTTTTATCCTCTTAGCTCTGTGCCTCTGGGTTGCCTCTGGCAAGCAGGGATGCAGCATCAAAATGAGACTTGTAATCTAGACAAGGTCTGATACACACCTCTGCTGCGGCTGCACTTATTAGGTTGCATTGATTTGTCAGCAGACCCCGTAGGGTCTTTTAATGACAGTTTGCCTGTCTGGCTTGATCTGAGGGATTAATGTTTGGATTGAATAAATTTCTAAGCCCGTGACTTCAGCAGAAAGTATGGATAAGTAAAATTTCCAGATATTTTTAGGATGGGGAAAAGAAAAAGTTGGGCTTTTTAAAAAAGTCTCTTCCACAGGAAAAGGGAAAATCTGAGAAGATAAATAAAACATCTGTAGTAACTATAGGGACCTAAGTTTTTTGTTTGTTTTTTTTTAAGAAACCTTAAAAATGAGATAATGCAACCTACTTAGCATGTGGAAGTACTGAAAATATATTCATAGAAGCATTATAAATTCTTTCCTACAAATATATTTATATGCTTACATATTTATATACTTATATATTTATATATACTACATATATATTTAACTGATATAACTGTGCTGCTTGTTATCGTTTTGGTTGCTGACACAGTTGTAAAATACAAAACCCACCCGTCTCTTGAAGTAAAAGGTATCAATAATACTAACTTTTAAGCAAAGTAGCTGGAAGATTGTAGCCACAGTGCTCAGGAAGTATATGTAAATTGAAACATAATGTTCTATTGCAGATAAAGAAGGAATTTGTGTTCCTTGGGAGAAATACAAGACAGTAAGTGTGACACCCTCATATATATATATATACACATATGTATATACTTCTTTATTATACAGTAGTTTAAAACAACACAGTATTAAAGATCAGCTGTAATTTTCCCCTGCAGTACATGAGAGATAATTACCTTGATCTACAGGTTGGAAAATAAAGAAATGAAGTACTTAATTAAAAAACTGAAAACATTTGGAAGGATTAAAGTGCAATATCATTCCAACACTATCTTATTGCTCAGGCAGAAAAAGATTTACAATGTAAGTTTCACTTTTTTTTCTGCTTCTGATTTTTTTCATTCCAGATTTCTTCCTCCCTCCTTTTTCACACTGTTTGCTTTCCCCTGGAAAGTATTTTTGGTTGTTGTTGTCCAGAACATGACATGTGTAGTCTGTTATTTCTGTTGAACAAATCTAAAATTTGAATGGATATCCCAACAACTTAATATTTTCCTTCAAAGCCCATATTTCTGCTAGGGAATCTTTGCAAAATAGTCACCTTCAGTTCATTGCTAACGATGTTTTGAAATGCTGCAATTTTTTTTCATTGTGCGAACGTTTTTGTCCAACTTGCTAATTCCTGTTGTCATTGCCCAGGTGAAAAGTGTCTCCCAGGCTGAGAATGTCACAGAGCAACATTTCCTTCTTTTTATACTCAACAGCAGTACTCAAGTTTTGTATTGCTTGTTGTAGGGAGGATGCAGAAGTGTGCTGCTCTCTTTGCTTGCTTACATGGCTGCCTGCTTCTGTGTGTGTCATGAATGAGCCAGCCTGGTACATGGTTACAGGAGGCAGGTTTGTCACCCAGAGCAGTAGTGCCAGGGCAGTATGCAGTATGGCAGCTCATCAGAAGGCCCTGGTGGTGTCCAGGCAGTGGTGTGATAGCAGTGTCTGCTGGGACTGAAAAAAATGTGCCTTGTTCCTCAGCTGATGGAAGGTTCAAAAGTGCAACTTTGACCTCGTTGCTCATTAAAAATAAAAGCTGTGTGATGAACAAGGGGGGAGGTGTCTCTGAGAATTGTGTGCTGCCCTGATATCAAATCATTTCAGAGGGACAGAGGGCTTTATTCTATATCAATATGATCTCTGTAGTAGGACTGTACCTTTTAGGATGCGGTAATAGTGTAGTGTATTATGTGGTGACTGTAGCACCTTTCTCTGGGATTCTCAAAGCTTTTCTGAATAACCAATTCATCTAATGCTGTTGGGAGAACAAAATGGTTGCTTTCTTTTTGGGAAGTGGGAACCAAAAGTTAATCAGATATTTAGATGTCCTGAACTGTGGACAGGCATATTGATATCTCAGTCTGTCTGGTCCATTATAGTTAAGTTTATCTAGAAGGACTAGCTCCTGCCAGTTCTTCTGCAGCTTGAGACTGCATACTGAGATGAGCCAAAAAAAAAACCCCACAAGAAAAAGCCTCATGGAAAGAGAATAGGCAGAAGTAGATATTAGAGAACTGGTTTACTGTGCAGTTAGGCAAGAAATGAACTAGTGCAAAGGAAGAAGAGAGCGGAACGTTTTCATAGCATTTGGCCCTTTAATCACTTCCATCATGTGACTGAGGTATAGCTTATGTGGCTGCACTATTATGGTAAGAAACATTTTATTTTCTTGATTACCTTGCCGTGACCTTTCCCACTTCTGGCAAGTGTTTCAACTGCTGTGTCTGCTGCGTTCTCATGTCTAGCTGAACAAGAGGGGGTTAATGAATGCATAGCACTCACACTGAGATCAGTGCTGGAAGAAGGCACTACAATATGAGTAACCTTTAGATAACTGCATGCAAAGTGGATAACGTCTGAAAAAAATTATATGTTTATTAGAGATCTCAGAAAAGGCAAATGCACGTCTCTCTTCTCTCTTGGCAGAACCAGCTCCTTGCGAAAGGCTTGCTGTTTATGGAGGAGAAGGTCAAGCTATGTGAAGGCAAGTATAGTAGTAAACCTGTTTTGGAAGGGAGCTGTGCTTTGATGTTTGGTCACACAAGATGATTTGCATGTCTGGAAACTGTACAGCCCTTTCTGGTAATGTGTTAGGGTGTCACACAACCCCTCAGGAGCCAGGTTGCACTGCAGCCCTTGCGAGGCTGAAGGGATGGTTTGCACTGCAGCCCTTGTGAGGCTGAAGGGGTGGTGGGCTATTTTAATAGACACAGAGCCACAATGCTTCCACCAGCCACAATTTCATCATGAGAGCAGGAATGTGGGTCTTATATGGCAGTTGAATCTGGGCTCGAAGCCTTTCTGGTCTTGACATGGATCATGTTGCCACACTGCTTGGAATTGCCTTCTGCCTTTTATTTCTCAATGTGATTTGCAGCTTGATGTAAGCACAGTTTTGGTTACTCTGTCATGCTTTTGAGAGCAGAACTATCAAGCTTTGTGTATATTTAAAGAACAAAATGTCCCTTGGGTGAGAATGAAATCCTTCAGGCAACAAGTTGATCAGACACAAAGTTCTGTTCAAACCACTGTGGCACATATGCTTGTTACTGCAGGGACTGTGGACCAAGGCTAGCATGGTGCAGCAACTCTGTTTAATGTGTGGGGAGTTAGTCACATTTAGTAACTGTTGGCTCAAGCAAACCCAGCAAGTCTTTATTCAAAACTAAGCTGCTGTTTGATTTGACCCAGTTTTGCAGCCTGTAGGAAGATCTCTTCCTAATCACCAGTCTGTTGTATGTGGGTCATTAAATACCAATAGACACTTATAATCTCACATCATTGCTGGTCCTGGATTCCTCTGCACTGTTCTTCACCAAGCGACTTCACTCCACTGGCAGACTGTAGGATTTGGGCCCCAGAGGAGTTAAGCAGTTGCCAGCCTTCTGCTTGGTGCGTGCTTCTTCAGCACTGGCCATGTGAGGGAGGAAAAAAGGCAGACTCCTGCGTTTCCTCTAACGTGGGTACCTGATCTGCCACAGCTAGCTCTTCAGAATGAGTGCTGCATAGCTTATCATAGACTTGGTTTCTGTATTCATATAAAACTATTCCATTATCTGCTTAGCATTATGAAAAGTGAGTTTGAGTCTGTAATAAGCTGAGAGCTGCCCAAGAGTATTTTGCAGATGCTCAAGTAGTTTGGGTGAGCTGTTTCCCAGGCAGACAGCAAAACCCTCTTCAAATGCCTCATTTTCCTCCTGGTTTGAAGTGACACTAGAGACACTGCCTGTGCAAGCTGGTGTCTCTGCGGATGACTCATGGGCACCTTTCTTTCATAATGTGTAGGCTTGTTGCAGGTCTTGTGGTCACAGGAATAAGAACTTCTTGTACACGCTTCTCAGTTAGCTCTGCCTTTCTGGAAAATTTCTGCTGCCCCAGCAGTCAGACACAGAATAATGCTCCTGTTGCAGGGCATGGCGATGTTTTACTGTGTCTATTTTTCAATCACAGCCTCTTATTTTAACATGATTTTTCTTTATACAGTCTGCCAGAATTTCTTTCAATGCATGTAGGACTTACGATTTCTTGAAGAAATAAACCATTCCTGCTTCCTCGTCAGAAGAAGAAGTGATCTATGACATTTCATTCTCTTTCCACACAGCAAAGCATTGCAGTCCTGGGGAGGAAAAATTATTCAATTAGTCTGTTTCATGTTGTCTTTTTCAGTTACACTTGGCTGTTGCTGGTAATGAGTAGCTGTTGTGGGGGTGTTGGGTGGGTTCTCATCTGCCTGCAGTTCCGGTCCTGAAGAAAGAGTCCTACCTGACACAGTGAAGCCTGTCTTTGAACCTTTCTTTGGTTTGTGGTGGGTGCTCTGCTCAAAGTCAGATACCTGCAGGATCTAGTTCTATTGGTTATTCTGTTTTCTGGCTGTGGCCTAAGCAGCACAACCCATGGGCAAGGAGGTTGAAAGTCTGTGTGGAAGTCTCCAGAAGGGGAAAGCACTTCAGTACAGAGTGATAAGGCTCCTCTGAGTTGCAATTTTATGCGTATTCCAGTTCCTCGTGTTGGGCCTTTAGTCACCTTGAGGTCTTCCAAGCTGTCTTGAGTGTCCATCTTCCATTACTGTTCCTTGAGTCTAGACTGCTTGTGAGCTCCAGCTGAGGCTCTATGGAACATTTCCCAGAAAATCCTTTGGTCAAAAACTTGTGCTTTTAAATCTGGGTCTGTATCAGCACCAGAAATTTCTGGGGATGTATCTGAAATTTGAAAAAAGACATTGCAAACCTTTGGCCTTTGGGATGGGAAAAATCTCCTAAAAATCTTAGAGGCTTTGAGCCCTAGTGCTGAGGAGCACTCAGCTTTGTAAGATAAACCTATGAGCATAATTTGACCACAGCTGCATTCTTCCTGTGGGAATCACGAGATGCATAACTTTGTCTGCTTCATTTTAGGTACCCACCTTCATTTGGGGAGGTTTGTTTGAGCTGGAGTCATATGAGGCGTGGCCACAAGTGGATTTAATTCAGGAACCTTAGCAAGTGCCACATCTGAGAGGAGTGCAGTGGCTTTGTGCCTTGTCAGGTTCCTCACTGCTGCTTGGTAGTGGGTGGATACCAGAGGGGGCTCAGCTCTTGTAAATGGTCTCTCTGACCCTGTTGCTGACTCAGTTGGATGATGTTGGGTGATCAGTTGATGCTGGCTGTGACCTGCTGGTTTTCAGATTCAGCTGCTGATGTGTGGCTGCTCCCCCACTAGTGGGGCACGCTGCCTGTGAGCTGTGAGGCTGCACAGTCCTTTGCTGTGGAGTTAAAACCTCCAGCTGAAGAGGGGCTTTGCTCCTCCACTGGAATAGGTGTCATGTTTTGCACAGAGCTGTTTTCTTTGCAGTAAGACAGAACAATTTATGGTCACAGCCTTGTGTCTCTGTCTCTGTTGGTTAAGGTGAAGCTTAGCTGAGTGACATCCATTTTTGGGCAGAAACTGTGAAAATGAAGTGTGTGTTTGTACCTCTTATTTGGGAAATTACAGAGTACTTGGAAAATCAAACTTGATTTTAGTGTCCCTGTTGCTAAAGTTCTTGCTCCCAATCTCTGTTTTTGTAGGTGAGGATCGCATTGATGTCCTATCTGAAATCTGGGATCACTATTTTACAGAGACCCTGCCTACACTCCAGGCAATATTCTACCCTGTCCAGGTAATCTTAATTTTAATTCAGTCAGCTGAAGCAATGTAACTGCAATGCCTGCTTATGGCAAATGGAAACTTCTCTGCCAGCAGCACTGTTTGGCCAGTTGCTAAATAGGTGTCGAAACCTTTAAACTGAAACTGGGAGGAATTAGGCTCTGTCCAAGTCAGCATTAGCTGTGTAAGAAGGACTGCTAAATTCTACTGGACAAGCACAGTGTTTTGGGCTCAATTTATTCCCATTTGTCTGCTCTCTGTCTTTGCTAAGCTTACATACTGAAACTTGGACTGTAGCTGTCTAGACTGAAGCTCTGGGCTATTTGCATTTATAGCTCTTCCATTTTTAAGTAGCTGGGACTGTTGGTGCAGAAGACAACACTGAAAACTTGTCTTCAGAGGGAAAAATCTGAAGACTAGATCAGGAGCAAATGTGTTTAACTCACCCCTAACTGCTTTGGAGGCCTTATATCCCATTTGTGCATTTGGGAAATCCTCAGTTGGGTTTTTTGAAGCTTTAATAAAGGGTCACATAAATGTATGGGTAGAGGATGAATGAACAATTTTATGTAAGACCTTTTTACACTGGGTATTTTGAAAGCTGAGTGTCTCATCAGAAGTATTGAGCTGTATAATTTTTTAGTGTAGGTTTAGTCAGGGTTTCCATACGAGCAGCCTAATTACATCCCCAACTATTTTGTTGTTTTCTTCCATGAGAGGAAAAGAAAAATGTACCTCATGCAGAGAATGACGTTCTTGGAAATGTTAGTCTCCTCCTCTTGACTTTTGCCTCTTCCACAAGACATTATTTCCAGAGCTTTTTAAAATAATTTTTCCCTTGTATTGCTTGAAAGGCAGCAGGCAAAGCTCAAAGCTTGCCCTTTTCCTCTAATCCTATTAAAGCTGGCATTTCCTAAAAGAGAAAGGACTTCTGCAAAGACAGACACTAACCTTTCTACTGTGTTTATTTTTGTTCTTTCCTTGCTGCAGATGCTTAAAGGTAGGTGTTTGACAGGTAAAACCGTGCAATTATAATACCCTCCCTTTCTCTCCTTTTGCAACTAATTCCCAGGGAGGGAGTGACCTAGTCTATTTAAGCAGGGGTTTGGCTGCACTGCAGCTACCTGTGTCCTGTGGAAAGGGTTGAGCTGTGTGTCATAGCCACTTATGCTAATAATTCTGCCACTTACCAGAAAAATCTACTTCCCTGCTATTTAAATGTCTCTGATCAGAAACAGAACAAAAATTACAGTGCTATGGGTACAGCTTTTAGAAGTAAATTGGTTATAGTTGTGAAAGTCTGACTATGGGATGTTGAGATTCTTTGAAAGCATAATTTTTTTGCTGTGTTTGTCTTGTCACAATATCTCAGTCTCTCAAAATATCTCATAGAAGCTGTAAAGTTAGGGAAATATTGCCATTTTATGGATGAGGATCTGAAAGGTGACAGCATATTTAAAGCTTTGTAGGCACCTAAGTCCTACACAAAAGTATGGATTAATACTGTCTAAATACATCCAAGATTTTGACTCAGGGTAAGCTGCCCTAGACTACCACAGAGAGAGTTGCTAGTGCAACAAGATATATATTGTTCTTATCCCAGCCCAATGTCCTAATAACAAGGTTGGACTTTTCCTAGAAATGGGGAACTATATGCATGCATTTATATGGTGTGTCACAACATGTGAAGAGAGCTCATCTAGCAAGTCTTTCATCAAGCTGCAGTTCTTCACACGCTACTCTTGTAGATGGGAAGGTCAATTTTTTGTTGGTTCCCCATCCTTTCCTGCAAATGTCAGCACGGTTGAGTGGTGCTTTTCTGTGATCCCAGCAACTGCCTATTCAGAATGAAACTAAGTCAGCCAAATGTGTATGTTACCAAAGGTAGTAACTGCAAGTAACTCCTTATCTCAGCTAAGTTTAAACCTGAGACTCATAGCTGTTGCAGAAATATGACCTTTAAGCAGCCAAGTTGGTTAAATTGCTGTACAGAGGGAAACTGTGTAAACAGGTCACTGGCTTTTATATAGTTGCAGCTGTTGATGTGACTACTGGTGTGGAAAAAAGAATAGCAAATCTTGTTTTGTTTGGCAGAGAAACATGTTTGCATTTTGAAATGGGGTATGAAGTTAATGGGACTAAACTGCATGATATAAATAAAAAGTTTGCAGCTGCTGAAATACAGTTCTGAGATACGTACTGGTCTTAACTACACCTCCATGTTTCTAAACACACAGTGCTTTTATTATGGCCAAGCTGCCCTCCAGACTATTTTAATTCATATTTACATATTGATGATGCTGTTAATTATGACATTAAACTTATTATGAATTAATGTTTAACCACTGTTAATTCCTTCCAGCTAAATATTTGGCATGTTGAGGGTGTTATGGAGATAATAAAATGATTCCCAAACACACCATGGGGCAGAGATTAACATGCGGAGAAGAACAAGGCAAACTTTTCAGGCTGGAGGATGTTGGGCAGGGCTGAGAGGAAAATTTCTGCTGTTAAGCTGCAGTGGAGCAAGAGAAAGTTGTTCAGACATTAAAGATAGCAGCAGGAAAGATGGTAGATCTAGAATGCCACATGGAGTTCAACTGTGTTTAAATATGCTGAGAAATACTACATCATCTGTTAAGCCTGCTCACTTGTGCTGTTGATTTAAATGTAACTGTGAGGACAGGGAATGCCTTGCAGTGGATATCAAAGCTGTTGCTTTTTAAAAGGATGTTTAGTTCAAGCAGTCTTGCTAGCTTTGCTCTAGCCTAAATCCTAAAATCTGTAATGGATTAAATTGTGGATTTTTGTCATATCAGCAAGGTCTAAAGTGCAGACCCTGAGCAAAAAGAGAATCCAATATAGATTGGATGTGGGCTTACTTAAGGAATAATCTGTACCAATTCTTTCCCTACCAAACCTTCTCTGGTTTCTCAGCTCTGAGTGGCAAAAGCACAAGCTACATCCAAGTGGATGGGCTTTGAATGTTTCTCACCAAACTGGATGGCAAGCGGGTTTCATGAATATGTAGGCTTTTAGTGAAATACAGGCCTGTTTTTGGCTTCACTCCAAACCTAGTGGTACCTCAGATGGGGGGAATGCTCATTTCAGAATTTGTGTGAGGCAGAGCCTGAGAAGAAAGCAATCAAAGAGTACTATGAATCTTCAGCCTGAGTGACTGGGGGTCCACAGAGGAAATGGACAGGACATACCCTTCCTGTCCATGTTGGTGCAGTGCTCACACATCCCTTTATCAACTCCTGGATTTTGTCTTCTGTGTTTTTTAGGGTCAGGAGTTAACTATCCGTCAGATTGCTCTTCTTGGCTTCAGAGACTTGGTCTTGCTAAAAGTAAAGTTGGAAGAAATTCTTCCTCTGGTCCAGACAAAGCTTCCAGCTTCCATTGTCCAGATGCTGTTAATTCTGCAGGTGGGGAGCCTCTGCTCTTCGTCTGACTCCACTTGGCTATCTTGGTCTCATTGAACTAATACGAACACTGGAAAGGAGAGTGGAGGGGGTGGAGGGTGTGATGAAGGGCAAATGATGTGTCTTTATTTGGGAGTGGTAATTGTAGAAATGAGAGCTTAATTTGGATGTCCTGAGCTTTCCTGGGAACAGGTAAGGATGTTGCCTTGAAAGAGTTGGGTGTTTGTATTTTCTTGGTAACTCTCTTCTCTATCTACAGTCTCAGGACTCTTTCTTCATATAAATTTTCATTTCCCAGCTTCTCTGAATGCCTCTTTGTGTCCTAGTTCTCCTGATTTCTCAGATTTGCAATGACAGGGTGAGTCTCCATCAGTGGAATTTGAATTGTGGGTTCCAGCTGCCCAACACCAACTCCTTGGCTGGCTGGGATGCTGAGCAGTGCCCGTGAGAGG
This sequence comes from Margarornis squamiger, assembly GCA_035222235.1. Taxonomy (NCBI): domain Eukaryota; kingdom Metazoa; phylum Chordata; class Aves; order Passeriformes; family Furnariidae; genus Margarornis; species Margarornis squamiger. The sequence continues at coordinate 19,931,612 of JAWWTY010000156.1, forward strand.
AAAAATACCTTTTGTCAGTAAGCAAAATGCTATACATTTTTCAAAGACCTCTCTCAAGAGACCCAGAGCTTCTGTGAGAACTATCCTCTTTAGCCTGACCTCAACAGAATGCGTTCCAAGCATGCCAAATATAGCCAAGTATACCAGCTGTTTAATCTCTTTTCATATTGCTCAGCCTGACAGTTCATATTACATAGAATCATTCTTAGAATGGTTTGGACTGAAAGAGACCTTAAAGAGCACCTGGATCAGGATCTGACCAGGATGCTCTGAGCCCCATCCAACCTGGCCTTGAACACTTCCAGGAATGGGACATCACAGCTTCTCTGGACAATCTGTTTGAGTGACTCACCATCATCATAGTAAAGAATTTCTTCCTGATGCCTAATCTAAACCTATCCTCCGTCAGTTTAAAGCTGATAGTTCTGTATAAGTTCTCACTGTTCTGATGTTCCAGTGACCCAGACTATAACAGCAGGAGATACTAAAGTACTACCTCACTTTCCCTGAAATATTATTTTAATAAAAGACTCTTTAGAGCAAAGAGGGTCTCAAATCAACACATTTGAGGAATAAAAGCTTATTGAGGTTTTGCAGGAAGTTAGGTTTGAACGGTTTCTGAAATTACTGTTAAATTGGTTAGTGTTATCTGCCATCTTCACAGCTGTAAGCTGAACCACAGAGGGTTCTTTGCCTGCAGTCCTGCCTAGGAAAAGAACAGCACTTTGCCCAAGGTGCATTAAAGCTTTTCTACAAAGAGATGTTTCCAGTTAAAACTGCCCTGGTATAACTATACTGCTGTAGTATACTGTGCACCTCCTCAGTGTGAGCATACCTTGAACCTTCTTGTCCCTTGGTCAGAAAAAAGAACTGGCTGCTCAATGCCCATGATGTTGTGACTGTGACTTGAAGAAGGAGGTTGACCTGAACGGTACACAAACCTCCATTTGATCTTACCAGCTCCAAATGGTCTACCAATGTGGTTGGGATATTCCAGTGCAGAGATATTTGACAGACCCCAGGCTCTACTCAAAAAACTTTTAAGAGTAATGTTTACTTTTTATGCTTGATTTTCAGAGTGTCCATGAGCCTACAGGCCCCAGTGAGGGCTACCTACAGCTGGAAGAACTGGTCAAACAGGTGGTGTCACCGTATTTAGGTTTGTGTGAGGATCACAGCTCCTCTGGTAGCACCTGCTTGCTTGGTAAGACATGTCCATCATACAGAAGCTATTATTGGGGTACACAGGTTGGTTAATGTGAGGCAGGACACATTTGTGCTGGAAAGGAGACAGTGCATGACAGAAAACAAAGGCTAAAATACCCTTGAGAATGTCCTGATTAATATTTCTAAATGTAGATTTTTGTGCTGGGCTTTTTATTTTCCATGACTGACTGAACTATTGTGCCCCACCACTACACACAGACACAGACAGACACACACACAGACCTGAAAAGTCTCCCCCGTCTCTGGAGATGGACTGGATTTTAAAACTCTCTGGTCCATTCCTGGGGTACTGCCTTCATTCCAGTGAGAGACCACACCTAGTCCTTTGCTGCCTGCTTTCTCTCCCTGCTTGCTAGCCTGCTTCAGCTGCCTGGATTCCCATGCTCCCTGCTGCATCAACCAGCCTTTCGAAACAGCAGAACTGTTGCATGTTAATTCTGAGGGATCACAGGGATTTTTGCATGGAGTCTTCCTTCCATCTGAGGATTCTGTTTAAAAAAAAAAAAAGGTAATTAAATATCTGTGTTTAAACTATGGATAAATGGGTCTAGGTGAGAGAACTGGCACTTCACTTCAGGAAGAGCATCCTTATAGTGGGAAACTTCTTTATATGTGATCCAGGAGCTCTGCTTGCACATGTGACCAGCCAGAAGAGATTGGCTTGCTAAAGGGCATAGTGATACTGATTTGAAAGTCAAAAAGATTTAAATAGAAGAAGTGAAGAAAGCTCCAGTCTCCCTCTGTTTTCATAAGCTTTAGTCTTTGCTTCAGTGCAAATTGTAGCAAGCTGAAGATAGACAACCTGTCTTGTACTATGCCTTGGAAGCATAGGGGAAAATATGGTCTTGTGGTAGGACTTATCAGGACTCAGACAATCTGTGCTTGTAACAAACTCATGGCGTTGCTTTAGGCAAACTATGGTTAAGGGGTTTTGTTCTTGTGATTGTTGGGCAATCAAATATCTTTTATGCAAGTGAACTGTATAAATGGTTGAGCATTGATTTGCAGGCCTGATCCTGAGGCTAAATCTAGATCCCAAATCCCCCGTAACAGTCAGACTTATACAAATTTTATTGCTTTGATCTTTATGGACAATTGCGTGCTGCTGGAATAGTTTGAAAGGTTGTCTGACCTGTACTGAAGCTTCTAGATGTCCTGGATTTCTGCCAGGTGAACGAGGTATTTGTGTCATAAAAAAAATAAATTCACAGAAACTGCCCTTATAAAGTTTATATGCCTTAAAATCATTGTATTTACTTTGATTTTAGCTGCCATTTATTTGTGGGTATTTCCAAGGTGGCCTTTAGCCCCTGTTCCACCCTGTGCTGAGTGCAAGGAAAGAATGAACTTGTGTTTGCAGTGCAAGACATTGACAGCAAAACAGCACTTTTCTGCAAACAATCTTGGTATTTTCAAAGTGCTGCTGTGGTGGAGGTTTCTTTTCCTTAACTTCCTCTTGTAATCAGACTTCTTTCCCTTCCTCTCTTCCTCTTTCACTCACTTTTTTGCTTTCTCAGAACATTTCTCCTCTCACTGGGCAGCCTGTAATGATGATGAAGCCCAGTAGATTCCCTGTAGTAGCTTTTGGGAATGCACTGTTGACCTTTGGGTACTTTCGCATTCTCCACAGCTGCTGTGGAGGCCCAACTGCCCTCTGGACTGGAGCCTTCAAAAAGAATGAGTGTTGAGAAATGTGACTGAAGGTGTCTGATCCCAGCTGTGAATACACATAAGGTTTCAGCCTGCAGGGCTGCTGTATCTTAAGCTTGATTTAAAGTGAGAGAGGAGTGCAGCAGGGATATGTGTGAAAGGGGACAGGACTGCTCACAGAGGGGAATTGTAGAGAGCAGCATTCCCACATGCTCTACTGTTAGCACCCTTCTTGCTTTGCCTGTGTAAATTAGCCATAACCTGCATTGTAAGGATGGAGTATGCCAAAGGGATCCAATTTTCTAAGAAACAATGTCTGTACTGGAGACAGGAGAGAAGATAAAACAGCCACCCTATTCTCCCATATATTAAACCTAACATCACTGCTGATCTAAGTTTGCTTGCAAAAAAATCCCATAAAAACCCTTCCCAATTTATATTCCTGGTCACAAGGCACCAAAATAGAAATAAAATGTCTAGTTAAACTATGCATGACAGCTCTCTTAAGGCACTGTCTTTTGTGGCCAAGAAAGTAAAAGAGAAAAAGTAAAGTAATGTTCAGAGTCTAGCCTAATTTTACCTGACTCTCATCATAAAGGATTTTAATTTTCTCACACAAAAGTCATCTGTTGATATTTTTTCCTCAAAAGAGTCAGGTCCCAATGCCCTTCAACACTACAGCTTGCTGTGGCTTGAGCTGCTGATGAAACCTAAAGAGTATATTCACTGTAACCAGCCTGAAAAATTCTTTGTGCATACTCTTAAGCAAAAAATGACCCACTTTGAATAAATGTATTACTGGCACTAGCAGAGTGAAGTGTTGTCATAGCTTGGCTGCTGCCAGCAGCTGAGTTTTGGCTGCTCACCCATGCCTCCCTGAAACAATATAGAGTTTGTTTTCTGCTTTTCTTCCTGATGCAAGATTCCAAAACTCTTTTATAACTTTCAGTGATGAGTACTTTGCATTTTGTTACTCTCTCTCTTACGCTCTGCAGTCTTGGTGTAAGCCTTTTTTATGGTTTAAAGGCTTCTAACTTTATGAAATGAGACCCTGCACTTCAGTGAAGTCAGTGAGAAACAAGCCAGGTAGGGAATAGTTTATCAGCTTCTGTGGGGATAGACCAGAGGAAGTGTTTAATATTGCACGGCAAAACTGCATGGCAGTGGAAGCCAGCAGGGTTTAACCTGCTAGGGGGGTGAATTAGAGTGAGCCAAGGCACAAACTCTGACCCCTGCCCTTCTAAAGGCTTTCAGTATCAGAATTGAAATGGCATTTCTTGATGAGGGGCTATGGTCTGTGCCTGGGGTCTGAGTTTTAAACCAGGCATTTTTCCTGCTTAATGTTTTGCTGAGCAGACCGTACACCCCACACCCATCAGTTCTGTGTCACCACCTTACCCCTGCTCCACAAGTGCTGCCTTTCTCTCGTGTGCCTTTACCCCAGGCTGCTGTGGACTGTTCCTGTGCACTGTTGGGGATTTTCTGTGTCTAGCACACAAACCAGACATGTTGTAAAGAGGATGAAATTTTCCTTTCCTTGCATAATCTTTGAAAAATACAGTGGGATAACGCCAGCAGAACGGCCTTTTCCTAGGCAGATGAAGAGGCAATGCAATGTAAGCATGAGAAATCTCACATTGACAACTGCTAGTGGCACCTCCTGAGAGAAAATCTGCAGGTAAAGGAATGGCAACTGAAGTCCTCAATTAATGTTTTTTTGGAGCTTTGTGCCATTTTGTCTGTCATTTTAGTGAACCTGCATGTGAGAGCTCCCACTCAGTCTTCATCCCTGGATAAGGGAGGAGACCACCAGGATGCTCAAGAAAGTCCCTTTGCTGCACGTGTGACTTTTTGACTCACTTCTCTCGTGGGCAATTTCCTTACAGTAGGGTAGGAAGTCTCTCCTTACTGGGGGAGAGGCAGATCTCTTTTCCAAACACCCAGCTATATGAACTAGTGAGTACCTGACTGTTTTCCATTGGTAACAAGGTGAGAGACTACAGCTGCACACTGAATTCTCTCTGCTCCCTGAGGCCAGCCTACCAGTTTGAGCAATACTTTGTGTGCCATTGACCATTTCTGCTTCCTTTTTCTCTTCCAGAGAGACGGTACTCCAGATCCCATCCTAAGACTGATGTCCTGAATTATTCATCTCATGCGACCAGCCGGCAGCCCAGCGAGATGGCCCTGACCCCACTGACAGAGCAGGAGGGTGAGGCTTACCTGGAGAAGTGTGGTAGCATCCGTCGCCACACTGTTGCCAATGCTCACTCAGATATCCAGCTCCTGGCAATGGCCTCCATGATGCACACAGGAATGGTAATTGAGGAATCAGACAGTACTGACAAATGCCTCCTCCTGCAGCCCAGTTGTTTCAGCCACAGGCAGTGCTCCAGTGAGCCCAGTATTGCTGATGGGCCAGATGGAGTTGTGGCAGCAGCAAGTAGGCAGGACCCTGCAGAGCTGAACTGCACATCAGTCAGCTAGAAGAAATCTTGCTGAGGAGTGAAGAACTGTATGCACTAAGCTGGACAAAGTGTTGTGTCATCCCTGCTGGGAAAAAAAGAAAAATTTCAATTTTGCTCATGTCATTGATGGCCTCGAGAGTCCTTATGTCTGAGAATGCTCTCTAGATTTGTTTTTTTACCAGTCTGGGATCATTTTTGATGAAGGTACCAGGCTGCTCTCAAATGACCACTGAGGGCTGCAAAGAGTTTGCTGTTGAACAGCACAGCCTACCTTCTGTAAGCCTTCTGTAAGCTTTCTTCCTCTACTAGTATAGACCTTTTGTTAGGTTTCCTTCTCTTTCTTTGGTGTGATACAAATTGACCTCTTTCTGCTTTTTTCCATCTTTCCCAGTGTTGTGCCGCTTATTTGCTCTTTGTTCCTGCAGCAGAGACCTCTGTGCTAAATGTTCTCTTTGCTTCTGGTGCTAGTGTGGTGAATGCAGAGGACTGCACTTCTGTCTTTTAAAGTTGAACTCAGGGATGAAACCATTTGAGTCCTCCAGAAAGATCTGCTGAGGTGGCTTGTGAGAGAAGGAGATCTTTCACTTTGCCTCCCATGGGCATGGATGAAAAGTCAAAACTGGAACAAATCAGACTTGCTTTTTTCCCAGATTTGAAGAGAACTGAGTATACATGAAGTCTGAACTGAGTACTTCATATGTACTTTATTTGGTTCCAGTCACATCTTGGGGGTTGTGGTATAAACTGTGTGCAAAGGAGGGCTGGGTGTATAAATTGGGTGCAAAATATAACCCTGAGCATCCTGGTATTCGGCACTAATTTGCTCTCAAAATTTTGATGCTGATAGGGTTACAAAGAAAAGAGAAAATTAAATGGATTCTTTTGGGAAGAAGATGCTGGGCAGAGCCTGCACTTGTGCAAGAGACATAAAGGTGCTTCTCAGCAAAAGGTCATCGTGATTTCAGGCCAGGAGGTGATGAACAGGATTTCATCCTTGGGGCTACCCTGGTACTTTTAGCACTTGCAGATTTCCTGAGACCAAAGATAACCAGCAGGGTGTAGAAAGGAGCCCTGTCTCAGCAGAGCATTCATGAAGTGCTCCTGACCTCCAGTGGTATCTGATTCTCTGCAGTATTGCTTTTAAGATAAAGGGAGGGCTCTTTGCAGTCGTTGGTTTTGTTTTTATTTTGAAGATTGTGAGTGGGTCCAGTTTGCAAGTGTCTGTGTCAGGCACTGCAGTCCACAGCGTCTGCTTTGTAGCATCACTTGGTACTCAAATACTGCTTCTATGGGAACAGAACCAATCTGTTCAAGCTGTCCCCTGGGATACTCTGCTGATGTCTTGCTAAGCAGATTTGTGAGTGTAATTACAGGCTTGGAGGTGAACTGAAATGCTGCCTTAAATGTCAAATTCCATTAAAAATGTGGACATAACAAAACTACTACTTGAATCTAGTCTTTGTGGTATTGACTGTAAATAAATTCATCTTGACAAGGAAACAGAAGGTTAGGATGAGCCTTCAGGATGTTTTTTTTTCCTATGGCATTAACTACAGAGTTTGCCCTGTTTCTGTTGGGCTTTAAGCATTTCTGCTCCACTGACTGCACTGAAAGTATAGTGCCAACCTGTCAGGATTTGGCCTTAGGTAGCATGCACAGCAAAAAGAAAGTAGTCTAGCATTATTTGGTAACAAAGCATCAGAAATACCAGCTATGAGCACAAGCCACACCACCTTTATAAATGAGGATGTTGCTTTGCCTACTGTGGTTTGCAAATGTTGAAAGAGGTACTGAAAGGGCCTACTCGTCCTTGCTGTTACCTAAGGCACTGTAATTGGCCTTTGCAGAAACACCAAGTGTTTCAATCACTACCTGTGCTTATGTGTTGAAGAACAGAGCTTGAGTTGTGCTGGCTGCCTCCTCCTCAGAGCGTGCACAGTTGAGTGGAATGCCAGGAATATGTGCTTTAAGCAGTCTTCTCTTCAGATGGATTACAGGATACATTGCTCTCCTATTCACAAATTGGACTGACTGATCAGGCCAACTTATTTGTTGTCTTCTGCTCCAGAATGGCCACAAGTTGTGGTGGACCTTCAAAATCTTTGTTGTGACAGCCAAATTGAGTAGGCCATGCTGGTCTCGCCTTGGCACTGTCCCTCCAGCGTGGGGCAGATGATAATGTCCTGCTCAAAAGTAATTTCTTTTGCCCCTTGCAGTGATTTTAAAACTTCTCTTAGTCACATTGAGGCATGTGGGGAAGTGATCATCCTGCAGCATTTCAGTTCACACTTATGAATGCTTTTCTTCTGTATGTTTCTCCTCTAGCCCATTTGACTTCTGTAAATACCGAAACCATTTGGATTAGCAAGTCAGTGCCCTCTTTTATGGTGAATATTAGAAGGATTTATTTATTTCCTGATGTATTCTTGGATCATCTCTAGGGCTAATAGGAGTTAGTCCTGATTTTAACTTGAATTTCTTTAAACGTATGTATAATTTCAATTATTTTGGGTTTTTGCAAAAATTTGCACCAAGCCCTCTGGATCATGTACTTCTCCAATTGTTTTGTTATTTAGGGAGAATTAAAGCTGGTGGCTCTACTTTGTAAACTGAAGTAAACAATACTTGTTCTGTAAACCACACCAAGTACATGGTCATAAGCACCACTTTTACAACCATGTGAGATTCCACAAGCCTCTGCAAATGCATACCTTTTACAGATAAACTGGGTGAACCTGGCAGTGGTTCGAAAGCTGTGCCCTGTGGCTGCCATGGTGTCAGTGTGAGGCTGGAACCGAAGGGCCATGAGGCAGCTCCGCAGGGCAGCACTGAGTGCCTGCTCTCCACCGAGGAAGCTCTCAGTCCCCTGGAAGCAAAGACTGACCCTGGGCCACAGCTGTGGCATGAGAAACTCTAGCATTGTGGATACAGGGGGCTGGTTTGGGGGTTGCACTTTGTTGTTTGCCATGTCACACAGCCACAGGGCAGGTCTTTTTTACCCTCATGGTAACCAGCTTGAGAAAACCTCCCAGAAGCACTGTCAGAATGGGAAGAAAGGATTTCTCTCACCACCTCCCAAAGTCTGTTACCTTCTACCTTGATAATTATCTAGACTGAGTCACTTCTCATCAGACTGAGTCTGACTTTTCTTTTTACACAGTCTCCTTCTTAAGGTAAGTGATTCATTCTCTCTGTCCATACAATTCTCTCATAAATTTACTGAGGGGGCCTCAGCAGAAAGATATTAGTACAACTAGCCTTTTTCCTGACATTCCCCATAGGCAAGCAGCATGTTTTTATTGCCATCAAGCAAAGCTTCTTCAGTCCCTAGTGAGGTCTGCAGCAGTGTTTGTTTGTTTTTTGGGGTTTTTTTGGGGGGGGGTTCAATAAGAAGAAAGGCAGTAGATCTTGGTGCTGGCACTGATGGCAGATAGGGCAACCCTGCAGGGATTGGACTGATGCTGAGGTAGGGCATTGCCCTTTCTTTTGAAGTCCAAATGGCAATGGATTCACCTCGAAGGAATGGCCTTTTGGCATTTACAACTGAGTCAACAAACTGAAAATGTTTGGCTCTTACAGGTAGCCTGTGTGTCCCAAAGAGGAGAAACTGAGGGTCTAGTGAGAAACAAACTGTGCCACAAGGAGTGGCAGCTCAGATGTATGAGTAATTTGGGTGCATTCCTCCAACCCAAGAGATGAAAAGAAGTAACAATTCCAGTGCAGAAATAAGTGAAATGAAAATTGTCATTATTTATCAGTAGTTGCTGGCTGTGTATGGCCAACACGTTCTGTGGGCCACAAATATGGGTTTGTGTGTAGGAGACTCACCTGTATGGGAGAATATATGGGAGAGAGCAATGAAGAAGAGATATGTGAAGGTAAAGGAAATAGCTGACTTGATTAATCTTTACCCAAATAATTGATATAACAGAAGGTAGGGTAGAGGCTTAATTATAGTTTGATCATCAGACTTTTCAACGAGCAAAAGGAAAGCAAAATCCTTAAAATAACCCCAAAAAACTAACAATCAAACAAAAAGACAATGGCTTGAAGGGTCTCACCTGCCCTAAACCCATAGCATAGTACAGAGCATATTTGCAGTAGCTATAAATTGCAGCAATATTCAGGGAGTTGCTGTTTCAAGTGTCTGTCATTAGGCTTCAAAGCTAAGTCCTGCTTATGCCAAGAGCTAGTTCATAATTCTTGTGGCATAATTATTATATACTGAGCAGAAACAACCTCTGTTGAATTGGACTGGAGTCATAGGATCATTCCTTCTGACCTTGAAATTTATGAAGACAGCTGCATTGGCTCACATGCAGAAGTTTTCTGCAATTGCTAAAATAATTGGATTTTATTGTTTTGTTTTGGGTTTTTTCAATCCTAAAGGAGTGAGTTCTGTGAGAATTGTTTGGGCTTCTCAAAGAACAGGTAGACCAGTTATGAGATGCTTGGTTTCAAGTCAGTACTGCATTAGGGCTACCTAGAGAGTGAGAGAATTTATATATATTAAATGTCAGAGAGAAACCACAAACTGTGCTATAAATCACCTACCCTGTAGTCCTCTTAGGCTGATTTACACCCGTTATTGGTAATCCAGCCCTCTTCTCCACTATGGGTTTTTAATCCACTTCACACTAAACACTTATTGACTAACATATCAATGGTTCTTGGAGTAGAAACAAGGTCAGCCTTGCCTCCTACATAACTGTCTCTAAGGGACAGCTTCACTGTGACAAGTGCTAAACCTGCTGTCTTTCTCTGTGCACATCTCAGGCCAGTGGAGAACATATTTGCCGCGTGGTAAGAGATCAGAGGGTGAGAGAGGCTGTTCTGCAGGAGGAAACCTATGGTATATGTGAAAAGTCCTCTCCTAAGTTGTGTATGCACTATATTTACAAGAAACACCCTGGTCTAACAATTTCTTTCCCCTGCTGCCTATGGTGGGAATGGGAGAGGAGTTCTGATGTGCAAGTTGGGACTTTGAGCCTCAGGGATTCAGAACCACTGTCCATTATAAATTTGAGTGAGTGCTGTGGAGGGCATTTCTTGTGATTTTCCCCTGTCCTGTTTTTTTTTCAGAAGACAGCTGTGGCTGAGCAGCACTGCATTTGGTAGTGCAGATGGAGCTGCTCTGAGCTCCTCCATTCAGCCTGCCACTGGATATCATCAGTCCCTCTTCTGGCTCTGAAATGTTAGACAACTTTCTTCCCTGAAAGCCCTGTGGCAGATTGGAGACACGCTGCCCACTGCACTCGTAGTCCTGGTTAAATGTGGTGGCTCATCCTTAACAGTCCTGTGTTAAGGAAACTCCTGTCCAGCCATCCAGGAGCCACTCTGGCAGTCACACTCTCACCACCTGAGCTGGGACTGAAGTCCCTTCACAAAAACTTGAGCTAGGTCCCTCCTCAGGGGCGCCTAGCTCTAGCTGTTATTTTGATATTGCACCATAATTAAATTATTTTAAGGATTGAGATGTCTGAGACTTTGTCATGGGAAACCAAGGGACGAACCAGTAAGGAAATCTGGTCTGACTGTGAATGTGGGGTGTGGGAGGAGGGAAATGGGGCATCCCTTGGGTCACTGGAGCCGCCTGCTTTGAAGGGCCTTCAGTCCCACATCAAGTGGTGGGACTGTGACTGCCAGAGTGCTCCTGGATGGTTGGACAGGAAAGATTCCTGAAAAACTGCAGCTAAATGTGGCTGCCACCACCTATTCGTTCCCCTGTCAAAGAACATCCCTTAACCTTTAAAAGTCTTGCTCTTTGAAAACAAAGTGCTGAAGTAAATGAGACCTGACAGAATTTGCCCCAAGTTTCCTCTTAGCTTATTAAAACGTGTAAGCTGGTGTGAACAAGATACCCACGCTTGTCAGGCAAACAAACAAAAAAGCTCATTTTCAAAAGCTTATTTCTTTGACTTTACCCAATGCTTAATCTAATCCACTGTTTGTCGGCATCAATCTAAATGTCCTCCTTAGAGTTAATAGTGTAGAGAGGAAATTGTTCCAGATCTGTACCCCTCCCATCTTTTTTGGTCCTCTGACAAATTGTCATGATTAGCTGATTGACTTGCAGAGCCAGTGATGCCTTCAGAGGGCAGCAACAAGCCTCCCTCTACCCTTCCTCTGGCATGGCAGTGGTCATAAAGGCTCAGCTCTCTATGAAACAGAAAGTGAGGGTGTGTTCGGTGGCAGACACTGCTGTTTGTAGGAGCTGTGGAGAGACTAGTGGAGCAGAATTAGACCTCTGAGGGAGTAAATATATTCTTTGCAGATGTGTTGTTCCTGTGTTGCTTGTTTGGGGCTGCCCATAGAGGGGGAGCCTCAAATTGGCTGTTGAGAGTCTAAGAGGAAACCAGATTTGTCCTTCGTCACTTCCCTGTCTCTTACCTTATTTGCAAGCCAGCCCACCCTTCCCCTGAGCTGTGCCTGGGACAGGGGGTATCCCTCACCTCCTGTGCCCACGGTGTGCACATTGGTGTGGTGCATCTGGATCAGGACCTGTGCCCAGCCTGGGCTGTGCATAGAGGTGCAAAGCAGCTCTGAAGGCAGGTAAGCTAATATTCTTACTGCTAGAAAAGTTGTACAGGGTGTTACTGCAGAAAATGTGGTTTGGGAAGGAGTAGAGCAGAACCCATGGGCTAAGCCTGAAAGGGCTCCAGGTTCTTAGGATCACAAACAGCCTGTGGGGAAAGCAAGGTATGTACAGAGGAGATAAAGCCTTTGTGTTAGAAACAGCCATGCCCATACTCAGTATGTCCCTTCAACCTGTCTCCTATCAGGAAGGGCAACCTGTAGTGAAGGGTGAAAGTGAGACTAATGTGGTTTTTCCATTAATGCTGGAATCTTCTTCATATACAGACACAAAAAATGGCAGCGTCCCAGGAGAAACATACTGCTAAAGCCTTGGATGGGGAAAGACAATTATTCAGGTCACTGGAGAGCAGGGAATTCTGTTATGTGGCAAAACTATTCAGTGACCTTTCAAGGATTCAGCCTGAAGCTGGATGTAAGTTTACCTCACAAACTTGAAAAGAAGCAAGTAAATAGGACTGTTAAATTAATCATAGCAGATCCACTTGTACATATGAAGGACAATCAATAGTGTAACAACAGGCATAGACAGCTCTCAGGGTTGATGGTCACAACATGAACGGGGAAAAAACCCACCCTGTGTCTATCACACTTTGTATCAGAATTGCTTCTTCAAAGACATTTCATTCTGTGCTACTTATTATTGCCCAGTGATGAACTGTGACACTGGGGTCCTGGTCTGAGAAATGCTGTCTGGGAAACTGGACAAGCAAATGAATTAATAAAGTCATCAACTGAAAGTCTGGGCATATAAACACACACACACACACACACACACACACTCTCCCCCAAGACATAGATTTTGTGAGTACAAGAAGATCAAAGGCTAGACAGAAGAATAGGTTTTGTACATCTCTATGTTGCTGCATGCTCTGGGATTAACAATGTAAGTGTGAAAGTGCATCCGCATCACCTTTCTGATGTATCAAGAGTGACAGGAATGAAGCTTGAGTTTGTGCTTTTCTTTTCCAGACCAAAACAACATCAATTGTCGGAAAAGGTGGGGAGAAAATGTATAGTTATGTCTGCAGAAAGTGGGTGCCAGCTTGCAGGAGAGGAAAGCAGCATGTGGTGAAATCCTGGCGCATGGTATTGCACCCACAGCAGACGTGGAGTAGCACAGTAAGGCAGACTGGGATGGAAGGTCTCAGCTGAAAATAAAGATTTGTTATAATGGGCCCCAAAGAGCAAAGACTGAGAACAAAATTAAACCAGAATCATAGAATCCCTAAGGTCAGAAAAGACCTCTAAGATCATCAGCCATTAATCCAGCACTGCCAATTGCATATTTTTATATACATTATATACTTTTTTTAAAAATTGAGTTTATTACTGTTACAGCTGGACTGAGAATATACAGGACTTAGAAATAGGCAGAGGTTAAAATATGGCACTTTTGCATTCACACCCTGGTTTCCATTGGTGTCTGAAGGCACAGTACAAGGAACAAAGAAATCCACTCTGGGCATTCATCACTGTCCTGCTCTTTAGTTGTTTTCTCAGGGTGTTTGGTGGTCTGACCTTCCTTTTCCCAACAATACTGATCTGGCTTTCAGAATCACTATGTTTTCTACCCTTATAAAGTCTAAACCCCTTTCATTCTCAGAGGATCCAAAACAACACTCCGTACAGATCATCAAGTTAATTTTAAATACAGATCCACTCCCCACATTTTATCTGGAAGGATGAGTACAGGCACATGCCTATATAAAAGACTTTGGCATGAAGAAACTCAAGCTCAAGGAGTTGTTTCTAGGAGGTGAATCACACTGGAGGCACCTGCTTAGGCAAGTCTGAACTCCACACTGTGAAGTTTATCACACCTGGGTGTGATACTGAAACTAGGAAAACTCGTATGTGTCACTTTCCTTGGTAGTACCTTGGCTCCTTAACACTGTTAGCAAAGCCCAAGTTCACACCTGGCTGAAAGTATCACTGTATGAAAGGCAGCAACAGAAACAAAGTTAAATCTTGGAGGGAAACACGTCCACGCATGCATACATGAATACCAAAATGGAAATAAAAAGGCTAACTCAAGCATACTGTTGTAGGACTAAAGCCAAACTTACGGACTTCACATGACACCTTCACCTGACACGCCGGCTGTTGCTGTGCGAGCAGTCAGTGGGAGGAGCATCTGCTCTTGAAGATAGTAGGGAAAACCAGTAAGTTACCAGTACTGGTCTGTAGCAGAGAGTAAGGACTCTGCAGGTCTGGGGAGAAAAGAAAAGATTAGTGTTGTTGCCTTTTTTTTTTTTTTTTTCTCTCCTCTCCAATCTGTCAATTATCAGCTGAGTTTCATGGAAATCAGGTCCTGTCTGGGAGGGTTAAGAAACTGAGAAATCACATTTTTGGACAGTTTATCACAGGGCTTTTAACAAGATCTCACTTCTGCTTCTGATCAGCTTAGAGAATGCAGGAGTTTGTTGGGGTTTTTTTCCAAAACTGTCAGTACCCAACTGCTAAAACACTGCTCTGTTTAGGCCTTGTCCCCTTCAACATTGAGTGGGGTAAGTCTCCTGGACAAAGCCACCAGAAAACATAGGTGTGGTCTTTGAATTCATTTTGCCCCAGGTCAGCAACTGTCAGGTTTGGCCAAGTCAAACCTGCCGGCATCTCAGTGAGAAACTATCAGCTAGGATCTTCAGGACCATGAGTAGACCAGGGCTTTTCCCCTCCTTAGTCACTGGGTGACTGGCTGACAGGGGCAGTGCTCCAGCTGCAATAAACATCTGCAGTTGGTGGCAGAACAGCTAGCTCCAGGTGGCAACAAAGACCTGACTGGGATGAGGTCACTGAACTCAGGAACACCCATGGATTGTATGCCCACAGAGACCAGTCAGAGCACAAACCAAAAGGAAAAGGAGGCTCAGTGGTCAAGGCCGGGACTGCAGCTAATAAGGAAATTATTTTCCTGCTGCACAATCTCCTCTCACATAGTTTCAGGAATTTTCCTATTTCATCCCAGAGGCAAACCCCCAACAAAATGAGCCTTTCAGAGCTGTGAAACCCAAATATTGTTTCAGCAGAACAAAGGGGTTCAAAGAATACAATCATCAAAAGACAAGACAGTGAAGCAGGGCCCCAGAATTTGAGCAGAAAGAGTATCTTTTTGATGCTGTAGCTCAGTCTTTATCTGCTCCTCCTTCAGCACACAATGGCAAGGTAAATTCATTTTTACAACATTTTTTTTTTTGAAACAGAAGAAAGTGCAGTCTTTTAGAAGGGATGAGGAGTGGTGGCAACAGTTCCATTTGAAGTGAGACACTAAAGATATGACTACTACTACAGAATCTTTCTGCTTCCTTGCACGCAAGAAGAAATTAAAAAAAGGAAACCAAGGGCAGTTCTGTCTGTGGATTAGCTTTTTGTTGCTGTTTGCAGAACTAACACCAACTCTTCACAGATCCTGAGCCCTGACAAACTTAAAACAACTTAAAATAACTGAAGGCTGTAGCTGCCTATGTGCTCAGAGACGTATCTTTATCAAGGTTAGGTTTAATTGTAAGAAACTTAAAACCAGTAAAGAAAAAAAGACCTGAAGGCCACAGATCCTGACATTTGGTATTTCAGGTCACCAGACTGTCAGATCCTGTAAACAGGTGGTGGCAGCACAAGAGTCCCCTCAGTCCGGTGTTGTCAAGCTGCTCTTTCCAGCAGATGAAACGGAGAAAGACTCGGTGGTTGGTGAATGACTAGGGTGAGACAGTGATGACACTGAAGTGTTTCCTTTGATAATTTCTTTTTTTCCAGAATAACAATTTCCTATTTGAGTGCATGAGTGTGGTTTTGGGTTTTTTTTTGCTTCCTTTTTTTTTTTGAAATAAAAGATGAGTAACAGGCAGAATTCATCAGCCATCTTACTCATTTCATCCAAACAGGCCTAGATTCCCTACTCACGATTTTTGGTCCATTAACCTTCCATTTTATTGTCTCATATTTTTTGTATATGCTAATAGCATATTCAACCCTTTTCAGGGCTAATTTAGTAAGTTTTGTGGACTTCTGTAAACACTGCCTTGGAACAGGCTAAATAGTCACAGCTTCTAAGAGACATAGCACAGAACAGCTGAAGTCTAGTATTGTGTGTACTCATGTACTCACCCAGGATGATATCACAGGGAATGGCACAGGGAGTTCTCTTTCCAGATGAAACAGCCATAGTGCTTTTTGGGGATGAGCAAGGCAGCAGAACAACTGGTTTGGCACTATTAAGGATTTTAGATAAAATGAACACATTCTTCTCATGAAGTCACAATGAACTGGTCTTTGTTCAGTAAAATATTCAGTCAAAATATCCTGGTCCACATCTAGCTTAACCATTTTTTTTTGAGAAATGTACAGGTACACAGACATTTGTATTTATATGGGTGCAAACATACTTTTATATTGCTGGCATCTTCTGTTTCTGTGCGTGGACTTTCCATTCACTGGTGCATCCGCAAATGGCTACTTTTCCTCCTTAAAAACAGGTCATTATTACTTCATCTCATCAAAAAAAGATTTTAGTGCCTTCAGAATAGGAAACATTAAAAATATATTAACACAACAAATAACTGGTATCTGACCATACTTTCCTATCCATTACTCATGGAAGCAATTAGGACCAACCTGGATGAAAGATAAAGTCATAATTAACTTGACCTTAACTGCACTGCTTTAGATATTATGTCTAGTAAATAACACTAAGTTTACTCAGAAGAAAGTTTTGAATATCCCTTCCTGTAGATGCTGTTAAAAAACAGATCCAGAAAGTTTGTGGTTGAGATAAATCAACAGATTGCAAGGAAGCACTTACTTCTCTTACCGACAGAGGAACTCCCTTTGGTTTCTGATCTGAGTCTTGCAAAAAAGCTTCAGCCTTTAGTTACTTTTGTAACAAATATAACAATCAAGCAGATGTGGCCAGAGAGGTGATAGTGTGCAATTTTTTTCACAGCTGCATCTTAAATTACAGGATGATCATGAGAATACTTAGTTTATTATCAATTACATGACCTACATCTTCTAGTAATGAATTATCAATACCCTTTCTAAATGCCAGAAGTTTTGTATCTTGAAATGTATTTGTTGCCTTCTTGGTGCTATATGATAGAAGGTCTCCTGCATTAAAAATCAGCCAACTCTGAAATCCACAAGACTGAGGAACTACCACAGAAATCCCGTATCAGTGAAACTTTTTGAACCACTCTCCACGTGAATAAAGATGCAACATGCAGTGCACAGTTTAATTACTTTATTTATTACAGTTATGTCAGAAATATAGCTGTGCATTAATTACAAAATATATTAAATTATCGATCAATACATCCAAGTGAACAGGAGTACTCGCCTTTTGTTCAAACACAAACCAATATAAACCTTTAACATTCAACCCAGAATAATCTTTAAAATTCATCATCAATTTGTTCTGTCACCATCTCTAAATAAGAACAGAAAGGTCATTCTGATTTCATTTCATTAGCAAGTTTAATCTCTTGACAGCAAACATGACCACACATACCATGAGACCACTTAAAAAACAAGTCTATACATCCATCTCCCATTATCCGAGCTCTCACATATACATCACATAACAGTATTTTTAGTAAAATAATTTTCCCTGCCCTGCAGGTGAAGACATTCAGAGGCAAAAAGATAACATATCTGTAATATATTAAAACTGGTAAATTTGTGCCATAGCAGCTTTGCAAATACACATATTAAGTGGGTGACTTAGAACACATTAAAGACAACAGAAATTCGGAAGATAAAAGAAGCTAAGCCACTTTTTAAACCACCATGAGATCCAGTGATGCTGCAAAGCATTGAGCCACAGAACTAAAGAACTCCATTGCTGAATGAATTACACAGGAAATGCATTAAATTCCCATACTACTTTGCATTTTTTTTAGAGGCAACTCTCAATGCTGCATACCTTTCTGCTTCCATTTAAACAGTTCTAGCAATTATACCTCAATCCACCACGATAAAATGAGTTCTCAAAAAAAGAGATTTGGAGAAAGGGGAAGGAGGAAAATAGAACAAGTACATGAATATTATAAATAAATATTTTGTTAACATTTACAATGTTTTTTATTATAAAAAGATTTAACTGATACTCAGCAAATTAGCTCTGAAAGTCTCTCATGTAAAACTCTGGCATTACAATAATTTGACATCACTCAGAGTTGTAGTTGATAATGTAAAAATATGAAACCAGTAGAATAGCAGCAGTGAATAAAGCATTCATATTGCTGTGGCCAATACAGTACTATACATGCAGTAGCTTTCTATTCCCTACTGGCTTGTGCTATTGGACAGTATTAACCTGAATCATTTAAACTCTGACACCAAACTGAGTTTCTACCTCAGAGGCAGAAGTACATCAGATCTCACACATAAGGCTCAAAGCAAAAATTCCATTCAGAATGCAAATTTTCAAAAGCAAAGGAAGTGTTAATGCACTTAGTGGGTCTTGGGTATAAACAATTTGAACACAGAGCAAGGACATTTTTGTTATTACCACTAGAGTTGAGAAAGGACCTGGGGCAGGAAGAAGCTCTCAAATGACAAGTGTTTCTTCTGACTGCTCTCCCAAGCCCCTCCAAAAAATGAGATGGGCAGGAAAAAAAAGGTGAGAAGGGCAGTTTTTGATCATCTTGAAAAAATGTTGATAACTAACACAGCTTGAAAATGGAGAACTAGTGTACAGGACCTTCTGTATACAGTGGGTCTGTGCACTGCCATGTACATTAACACCTCTTGGTTAAGAATGGTTTGGCTACTGGGAATGCTCTAGTGAACACACTCTGAAACAATTAAGCTAATAGGATGAGGCTATCAATTATAAAAAGTACTTAAGAAGCTTAAACCCAGAGTTCTAAAGCATGTATTTTTTCCTATTTTCAATTATATATGCTCACCTGTCCCCTAATCAAAGAGAATATACTGAAGCTGTCAATGACCAATTGCATTTACATTAGCCAGGAAGTTCATGTTTTAGTAGTGACAATTCTCCACTGAACACAATCCCTCTTTATCTAACTGGTTCTACCTGCAGAAGAAATTTTACTCATCTGGATATGATGAACAATGTGGTAGCTTGGGTCCAGGAACTTTTATATCTCATGCAAGGCAGGCACAGTATCCTCCCAAATCAACATACTACAATAGTCTTTCCTTAGTCTTGTATGTATTAAACACATGCCCTTTCTCCACTGATGAGCCTCGTGGCATCACTTTGATGAGGCCAAATAGCTGGAATACTCTTCACTATCTTTTAAGTGGCAGCGTAGTCTGGATGGTTTCACTAGGCTGGATAAACAATACACATACGCTTATGTATCATTTAGTTCTTTCTTCAGTATCAGAATGTATACTTAGGTTATAGGGTGAACAAAACTTTTATCTTCTCTCCTTTTAAAGGCAAGATTCAGAACTTTATCAGCACCATGTTAAAATTTTTAGCACCAGTGAACTTGAACTGCTCAGCTTTGACTGGTCAAAGCTAACATTTATATGGGATACAGTCAGTACAGAAAACAATAACACATGCAACATTAGGAAGCTCATGAATCCTTGACATAGTGAATCTAGTGTTTAATCAATGAGTAACTGTGGAAGTCAGATTTTCTTCTTAAGAGCAAACAGGACTGCAATTTTTCCTCACACTGCTGAACTAACAGTCTTTCCTTCCTCTCCAAATTCCTGAGAGTACCCCAGCTCCTATTGTTTAAAGGGACAGGAAATATCCACAGTGGCTGGATGCCGATATGGCCAGCTGTCCACTGAGAATTCATAGGAGATGACATAGGTCATATATCACCCATAACACCAAGAAACCACCTGAATAGATGCAGGTCACAAGTTTGGCTTTGGTACAAATTTAGGTTTCAACAACAGTTGAACACATCCTGCATCACCTGATCTAGTTAGTACATCTCTTTGCTCATGTATCCACTCACAACCCAAAAAATGTCCAGCACTAGGAAGTACACCAGCACAAAGGTATTTCATTCAAATACTATACTTTTATATCTCTTGTTACTTGTGATTGACATTCTGGGCCTCGAGCACACACTTACAGAAAAATTTATCAATATAAGGAGAATTAGGGAGGTACTTTCAGACCACATTACAAATATTTCTTCAGTGAACTCAGCTCATAATCATTAAGCCTTCTCCACAACACTACCACAGGTTTTGGAAATGCTAGCATCAACTGTACATCAACATGTAACTTCCTGAAGCTAACTCTGCAGGAGGGAAGGGTCAAAGCACACCTGAACCCTAGGTGCCATGAGCAAAGTCTTAACTTCAGATTTGAAGAGAAGCAGAGTCAATGTAAAATTCTAGGTAAGTCAATATAGAAACTGTCTCAACTTTCCAAGGCTCTGTGAAAAACAAGCAAAAAAAAAAAAAAATCTCTCCTCTTTATTAATTTAACTATTTCCCTGCTATGGTATCTATCCTGAGGCACTGGGGTGAAAAGACTTACAGCTCTTCTTGCTATTACTTAAATTTTACCAGAGACATACAGATTCTGCAATAGGATTTTCCTGTAGCCAGTTAGGTTTTGATTAACAACACTTCATTTAGTTAGCTTGCTACAGAAGTAGCTTATTATTTTAATAGAGAACCATACCAAATATTTAAATACATGACCTCATATAGAAAAAAATAAACCAGCAACAACAAAGTTCCATTCAGGTGAAGATCAACTATGTTGGTAACTATGACCTTTTACAAACGCAGCCTATGTGGACAATGAAGCACTTTTGTAGCCTTCAGTGGAAAAGCAGGACTAATGGCTCCATTTGTCTGGGTGGGACTTACAGGCTACATAGGCCCATCGGTACTGCGAGCCTGAAATCCTTCTCTGCGGACACTGTTCAAATCTAGACGTGTTAGAACTTCACAGCGCACCAGAAGGGTATCATCCTTTATGAAGGTTCTTTGTTTCAAATTTTGCAGGTGCATGAAAGTCACATAACCAAAACCTTTTGGATTGCGGTGAATTGTCGGTCTCTGGAAGGCCAGTAACTCTGGCTTGGCTTCCATTATTTCTTCATGATTCTGCCTTTCTGGGCCTTCTGACTGATCCAAAATAGAAAGTCGTATCGTGCCTTGGAAAGGCCAAGGCAGATGGCTGTCATATTCTCCTTGCATAGTGTGGACAAATAGAGATATAAAATTAGCACAACGCTGAGCATTTGGTAATTGGATATGAAGGCGCAAACACAGCTTGTAGCCAGGCTTTCCAGTATAGAAGCCAGGACTGTGCATCACAACAGGTCTCTCTTCTTCCTGGGCTTTCTGAAGTCCACTGAAGTTCTCAATCTTCCAGATATAAATTCCATTACATTGCTGTGCCTCCATTTCAGTAATCTTCCCCTCCAAACTTCGGATAGTACGTTTGAGTTCTGCCATGTGAGTGTTCTGAGTTTCCATTTTAGCAATGAGTTCCCTGATTTGGTGATCTTGTCTCACCAGACGACCTTCCAACTGCTGAATAGTTTCTTTAAAGTTTTCAACTTCTGGATTACAATCGTATGCGGCATGTGATACGTGTGAGAAGAGGGCAGGCTCAAAGGGTAGGCCATTGATGAAAGGTACAGGATTTGTAGCAGTAACACTAATATTTTGGAAACTCTGAGCCATCATTCTCATGTGAACCTGAGTGAATTCCTGCATATGTCGTGCCAGTTCATTCCTTTGCATCTAGAATTTAAGAGATGTGGCATTAGGAACATATCAAACATTACCTGAAATTGCATTTTAAATGTGCACTTCATTTTAAACCTGCACTTCAAATGGAGGCAACTTTGCGTAAAAGACATGAGGTGTTTCAGTAGTACATACAATGAGAAATAGAAACAATATATTTCAAACTGTGCACCTGAAGGTAAAAACAAGATATGAAGAAGTATGGAGTATTTTATACTGAACACATTCTCGACAAATATTCCAAAGGCAAGCATTTTGTGTATATTTAGGATTACTTTCTTGTTAATGAGCATTCATGATAAAAGATTCAGGTTTCGTAGGAGTAATAATTTCCCTATTAAACCATCATTAATTACGGTTTACACTTTTAATAACACTGTTCAACTCCAAACAAAGACATGGTGAAAGAGTGCTAGTGATAAACAGGCATCTAGTATTTTTTCTGTGCTCTAAATCAGCACTGTATTCCCCTCATTGATTTGCTCAAATGCTCTATAGTATCAAATGGTGTAAGAAAACTGACGTGGAAACAATGAAGGGGAAAGATTCATCTTTACAAAGAGGTAGTAAACAACTACCAGAAATACGAATATCCAGCTTAATAATTTTAGAATTTAATACAATTGTTTTTCTTCATGTAACTCTAAGAGCCATAAGTGTATTTGGCCACAACTTTGGAAGAAATGCTAGAAGCTACTTTACTGACATGAAAGCTGAGAAAACACTCATTCATGGATTAATAAAAGCAAGTTCATCAAGCAAATAGTTCGCAGTTTTTTAAAGTTGTAAAGGCAATTTTAAGACAATGTTTCAACATGCAGTTGTGACACAAAACAAAAAAGACAAACCTACGAATCACTGAGGATTTGGGCTGGTGAATGAGACAAGAATAAGAAAATGCATTAAAAAAGCCACAGGCAAATGCTTGCAGAAGGTCTGCAATTCATGATTCTGATAAAAGGCTCACCTTTTCAGGACACCCAAAGGCACTGTAAAAACATGGCACTGGGGCAGTAGGACAATCATTGTTGTAATGGTTAGGCATCTAAAACAAATAAGATTTAATATTACTTTTTCATTGAGAATATGCTTTTATAACACTCAAAAAGGATATGGCTGGATGGATTCTGAACAAGTACCTGAAGTAGGATCTATATAATTTCTCAAAGGAATACGGAAGTTTTGAACAGGCATTTCACTGTTCTGAGCCTTCCTATCCACCCCTACCTCAAATCCATGACAACTTCAGCTGCACTAAAAAGAGCAAAGCAAACCCTAGCTTTCACACACAAAATACCCGTTCATATTTTTTTATATTTTCATAACCCCGTATTTTTGCCTTGTTTAAATATCACGATGAAGGATAACACAAGTTTAATACAGGTCAGCCTTTCCAAACTTAGCAAGTTTAGCATTCTCTGTTCCCCATTTGTGCAGTTCGTTATTCTACCTACGAACAGATTTTTGCCTTTGCCATTACTAAGCTCAATCCTATTTTCCAGAGTATTTGTGCAATTTGACAAGATCATTCTTTATTTTAACCTAGGCCACCAACACAGTTGCCATCCCATTCAAACAAGGACAGGCTACAAATTACATAACACTGATCATTTTTCTGTCAATGAAGATATCGAATAGAAGAAATAGTAACAGCTATTACAACAGAATGGAACGGACAAGCAGAATTCCAGCCAGTATCTGCAGTGAACTACTTATAGCTATTTTCCAGCAGTGGCTTTCCAATTACAAATACTCTTCTCTCTTCGCCCAAATCAAAGTCTTGTTTTGTAATGTCAGCCATAACCACTGGCAGTTGTTGGTATTTTTTAACCTGTATCCAAGATCAAAAACATGCAGCATGGCATCTGTCAAGAAGCAGTACAGCTAAACAATGTGATGTGCAGCCAAAAATCCTAGCGGTTTACCAGACTGCAACTGCAAGCTGGAGGAGCATTTAAAGGAGCATTATACCTATACTGGGAGAGAGACAGGTAGAGATTCATTAGCTAGTAGATAAACTGTTTCTCCAAATTTACATTCATATTGAAGAAGCTATGTAAATACAAATCATCTGACTGGGATTAAACACAGAAAAAGGCAGTCTCTTACCTGCTCTCTGATGAGCACTGTGTTGCAATATTCGCAAAATACATTGGCAAGTGGGCAGGTTTGGTCATGAAGCTTAGTGATCATGCAGAAAAATGGAGGGAAAAGAAAGAATCAATAGTTACACAATGTAAGAGAGGCCTAATCCCCTCTGATCAGACATATAATTTTTAATTAAGTTTCAAATTTTACACTTAGCTGTATGCAACTGTAAAACAAAGACAACAACCCCCTTACTCTGAATAGTATGTTTTCTATTACTGTTTTTTCCTGGACTTACACAAAAAGTTCATAAAGTTGCAGATTGTTTATTTCCTAAAGCTTTTATGCTTCAAAGAAGTCTGAATTTAACCAGAAGTTTCTAGAATTCACATTCAATTGTAGTGGAACTATATTAAAGGGGTTCTTTTCTTTTTCGTATTGTTGAACTATACAAGGTACTCTTGTTTGACAATTCACAATATGAATATAATAAAATTTAATAGTCCTTGAGAAAAAAACATATCCATATAGAGATAAAGAAATGGAAACGGAAACAGAAAGTACTATCCTCAGCATCACACAAGTCAAAAATGAAGAACGAGGAGAAGAATTTAGAAATCATCTTGGTCTTGTGTTAGCAGAGATCCCCAAAAGATTTATCTCCTGATACAGCCTTTCTCCCAGGCATAAAAACTGCAAATGCAAATACTGCCTTTTGTATTCCTCTTGCAGTAGATACTGGCCTCTCTGATGGCCAAAAATCAATGGTTCTTACACAAGTCTCCTCACAGCACAAGGCTCCCAATAAGCTTGTATTTAAGGACAATCTCTCCCCACCTTTTGCATATTCTAGGCTAATGTCCTGAGTTTGTAGCTGTTTTTTCTTTTAAATGATGTTCTGTTTACAAGTAAACCCATGTGAATGAATGTTGAAAAACTAAGACTCCTGCTAAGTACCTCTTTATCTTCATAGGCCATAGATGTGGCACAGTTTGGGCAGCACACTTGACGCCTCGGACACTCCTGGGTCATGTGCTCTTTCATGTGGTTCTTCTGGAAGGTTCCCTGGCACTGTGGGCATTCCACAGTGGAAAACTCACACTGTAACTGGTGGTCCTGCAAAAGGACAGAAGAGACATTTGATACTACAAACACGTACTATCAGTTCATCTGTTTTCAAGAGAAAGCACAGTAGAAGACAAACCAACTGCAATCTTTCCTTCATGCAGGGAAATCCTTATACACTTCTGGTGACTTTACCAACAGCCCATTACTATCCCATTACTACGATCACAGCCTCATGTATTCAGAGTTTTAAGGTGACTATCAGGTAAAAATTCAGTTTTATATTTATCCTTTAAATTGCATATATTATTTTCCAAAATAATTATTTCAAATAATATATGTAGCTACTTTGAGAGTACTAAACTGACTTTAAAAAACTAGTTTGAAGTACAGATATAGCTGATCAAAAGACAAACATGAATGATCCTAAACAGAAAGCTGCATTAGTACAATTTTCATGCACTACAATGCTTACTTGAGAAACTACATTTGAAGACTCACCAAAAACCACGTATGTATCACTATAGTCTTGAACAATGCACTGAATCAGCATAAATGAGTACCAGGCATGACCATCTTTTTAAGTGATTTTGAATTTTTACTTGTCCATGAAAACAAGTTTCCACATTTTCAAAACTAATTCTCACCTCTAAGTGCCTTAGTTCCATCTTCATACTGCAGCCCTTGTTGGGACACTTCACCATTAATGAAAGGATTTCCCGTTTAGCAAAGTTGTCAGGAAAAAGTTGATTTTCAAGCAGAATTTCATTGTCTACTGGGCATTTGTGACCTGCATCTCTACAATACAGAAAAGCAAAGAAAAAGATATTCCAATATTTCCAAGCCTTTAATTTAAAATATTTTTACACTAGTAAGATACTAGTGGCCAAATCATAACACAGTAAGAAAGTCTTTGAAAACAATGGCATTTATGTGGTAATGACCAGCAAGTACACAATGAACATCAGAGAAGTTAACAAAACACAGTTTCACTAGAGGTGACATGATGGGTTGCAGCCCTTTTCTAACTCAATAGATTCTTTTTGGTACAAATGCCATGGTACTCTGGAAACAAACTTGAGCAGAATGTCAAGAAACTAAGAACTTACAGTCCTGTTTCTGTAAGTAGTTCACATAGCTCAACCATCAAAGTATATTTCAAAACTATTCTTTAAACATTCTTGGACATTCTCTAATTTCTCTCTTGCTTTATAAACAGCCAAGGTGATCACAACTGAGAGAAAAAATAAAATTGTCTTTTCTTCCAGATTCACTTCATATATTTGGCATTACTTCTCATATAGCTCCTTTTGCTGTTTTTGTTGTACAACCATTTGATCAGTTGGTTATCCTTCAATTTGTTTATTTATATAGCAAATAAAGGTGAAAAAACTCCAGACACGAAAATTACTAGTGACTATGAGAATTACATTGGATTTGGAATTGAGTGTTGCAGCTGAAGCCATTTTAATAGCACACAGATTGGAAGTGATAACTGGTGAAAGTTTGGAACGTGATGGTGGAACATGGGCGCATGCAAAAGGCAACTGACATCCTGTTCCAGTTCATCAAGTTCTGTCTACCTGCATTTAAACACAAAAATTGTTAGAAATAGAGTAAAAAAAAAGGATAGCCTCCATCAAATTTTCCAGCATCAGCTCATTCTGAAAGCAGTAGGCTAATATACTGATTCACAATTAAGCAAGGCAGTTAAAAAGGCGTGAGGCATCAAACCTCTGAGCTGAAGTGCTAAAGGAAACAGAAATAAAATGGAAAAATAAACGGAGCAGAAAAATGTCAGAGACCACCTGAGGTGCAATGATCAAAGGCCAGATCACTGGCACTGTTTGCGACCATGACAGGAAGTAGAACCTAGTGGGCTGTGAAGACCAGGAGGGAATTTATGTTCTTTGTTGGAAAAGGAAATAATTGCTCAGCAACTCCATCAGCAATGCTGCTAGAGGAAGTGGAGACCTCAAAAAGAGGCAATGAACTTCCTTTTGCAGGTTTTGCTTGTAAGAGCTAGCTCACCACATGTCTGATTATCATACTCCTTAACAAGTGGAAGAAAATACCTAGCTTGCTACTTTGTTTCAGAGCTCCCTGAGCTACAATCAGTGTGCTGATCTTTGTCACAACCAGAAACGTTCTCTCACTTTTCAACCCACAGGAAATGAGTTTTCAAAGGTATAACTGGGCTACAAACACCCTGTTTAGTGGCATATAAAGACTGCCTAGTAGGCCTGATGAGCAGACAGCAACTTTACTTCTACACGGAAAAGCTAATCATGTTTAACAGTCAACAACAGAATAATGTGAAATAATAATTACTAGATACCCAGTTTAAATAACTGGCAGACAAAGGGTAAAATAAGAATGAATGGCAATTTTCCAATGTAGGAAAGTATAGTAAGAAAAGAGCAATAACTCACTGTAGTATACTAAACAGGCTTCAAATACTATTTACAAGTATGAAAATTGTGTTTAAAATGCTGCTTAGATCCATCTACAGACAAAGACATTGCTATACATTTCCTATCACAGAACTGAGTTTATGCACCTCAGTTCTAACATATCTATTGTGAAACAATAACCGTCTGCTACAAAGTACAGTGAATATTCCTAAAATTTTCATTGAAAATAAAATGCAGGTATAAAGGGTAAAGCCAGAATAATTTTGTTTGAGGAAAAAGCCTGCTTCATGATTTTAACAACTGAGTTGTTTAGCCTAGAAGCTGACACAGTTGGCATACACTTTAACTGCAGCCACGCCAGCTGTTTGATAGACTGCTAGCACACAAAGCTTTCCCTGCTGCCCCTTGTCAGCTCATAATTCTGCTTTTCCGATTAACAGAGGTTCTGATATTTGGCAAGCTCTACTACAAACCCTAAGTCAGCTTTGACATTAGATACAGGAGAAAGACTAGAGTGAAATTTAATTACCTACTGCATCTGAACGTACTTCTTCTAAAATTTCTATTCAAGTATTTTGTTGACAGTAACATTTGTAAATCATTATTTGTAGTTACTTAGGTAGAGAAGCTTCTCCTCTACCATGACTTACAGCACTTCAAAGCACTTCAGACAGCTTTATTTAAAAAGATGCCATGGCTTTGTGGGAGGCAAACATTTACTATAATCAAATCCATCTGGTCTAATCATGCCCCCCATACTGTAAGATCTAAGAGTCCAGTTTCCAAAAGACTTTCAAATTTTTTTTTTCTAGTTGCAGCCAGAACTTCTTCAACATGAATAACTATAATTGTTTGTCTAAGCCACAAGAAGCAATTACTCCAAAAATGCTGGTATATCCTTCATGATTTAAAATCCTTAATCTCTGTGTTCACTTGATCTAGACACTGGGGAAATGAGAAATAAACAGAAGCAATTATTTCCTGATCAAATAAAGGCTGTGACAATCACTTACTGAAAAAAACAGTACTTAGAGAATGTAAAAATCACTTTCCATTTTAATTTTAGTTCCATAGAAGCTTCTCAATGACATCAATCAATACAGTAGTGTAGACAGTACATATTCCAAATCGATACTGTACTGTAGACACTACATAATCCAAATCAATAGCTTGATCCATGGATACCAATTAAGCATGCAGTTCAGCCCTTCAGGGATTCAAGGGAGGTTTCGCACTTTAAGCTGCCTGCTCTGCTTTCACAATCATTCACTCAAAATGCACTCTAACGACAGATTTCATTGGGGAATGAGGGAAAACTTTTACTATCAATGAAACATCTGAAATATTACAGTGATGATTGACAGTCTCCAAGGTAAAAGAATGCTTTCCACCTCTGTTTAGTATTCACTTAAATAATCAGCGCCATTTATAGAAATGAAGTAAAATATGCAAAGGGTGTAAAAGATGCAAAAGCTTCTGGTCATTGAAACTGTTTGGAGACCTAACACTTTGAGCAGAGTGAATGCTCTGTTAATTTAAAAAGGAAGAGAAACCATTTCCCACGTCTACGGTTTAAGAAGGAAGTTTCTCTTCCTGCTACAAGATGTTGTGATCTGGGCTTGGGTTCACTGCAGTTTCTCATGGAGTCCTGTAAATTCTAACCAATGACTGTAACTGTGCAGCTCACCAGCAGAAGCAGAAGGATTAGAAAAAAAGATCACCTTAGCTCTTAAAGATCTGAAAGACTGGAAATGAGACACCCATTTTTGGTAAATTTTTAATCATTTTGCCCTCAGTTTTCAACAAATTCTATTGTCTTTGAAATGATTGCTGAGTAGACATTTCTAAAGGTCAGTAGATTTAAGCACTGATTTACCTTCAGAATGTATAGACATCATAATCTCAAGAAAAGGTTCAAAAAGACTTATTTTCTTCCTTCCAGAAATACCTACATTAAAAAGAGTATAAAATGGCTACTGCCAAAACAGGGCAAGCTCAGAGAGAGCAAGGAATTCCAGAATTTAATGGCCTTTATCAGTACAACTGTCTTGTAATGCTTACAAGCATGCATGAAATTATGCATATTAACCTCTTGAAAGAATTTAGGTTGGAATGTTCAAAGCAAAGGCCAGAAAGTGAAGCCAACTGCCTGTGCCTAAGGAAGTGGATTACAGTCAAAGTTGACAGGTTCAGGTTTGGGGTTTTTTGCCTTCTTCCATGCACCTGGGTAACATGCACACCGTTAAGTGATGCAGTTGGGCAAGGTCTGACATACTGTTCTCACAGAAATAGGAAGGTAGTGAACAAGGCAAGGAACTATGGGAACAGGGGGTTTCACGGTATAGTTAGTGGAGATCTGAGTATCTCTCAGCTGCTTCTGCAGAATGCACAGGTGAGTCACTTGCCATGGGTGAACACTGGTGCTGTCTTGCATTTTCTGGATCCTTTTCTCAGAAATATTGATGAAACTGAAGTTAACAAGATGTGCTGCAAATGCAGACAAATTTCTGTGCTAGCTAGAAAGAATCTGCTATCCTAAGTAGGGAGTGCACTATTAAATTTGTCTTCTCATTCTCAGATCCAACACTTCCCTCCTTGATCCAAAAGGGATGCTATGAAAAAATATAGTAGCATTAGATAAAACAATGACAGAATCACAACTTTTTAGGCTAGAAAAACCCTCCAAGACCATCAAGTCCAGCCTTTGACTGATCACTACCTTGTCAACTAAATCATGGCACTCAGTGCCACATCCAGTTTTTTAAACACCAGCAGGGATGGTGACTCCACCACCTCTCTGGGCAGTATGTTCCAGTACTTAACAACCCATTCCACAAGGAAATTTTTCCTGAGAATTTATGTAGCAGAAGCTACAGAGAAGCCCATGAAACACACAAAATACTGTATTCAGAGAACATCATTGCTGGCATTCTATTCATTTAATGAGCTACAAACAATGGACAACGGAGAAAAAGAAATGGAATAGAACTATGGACAAATGGTATGAAAAAAATCAATCAAGAAAGCACCGTCCATTTTGCATGCTAAGAATAAATGCCAGGGAGAAACACAGTAGCAGTGAAGACAGTTTAATGATCTTTACACAAAAGTGTGCAAAGTAAGGTTGGAAATGAACCAATTCTATATATAGTCACTATAAAGATTGCTTCCGAAGTGACATTTGAGCTAGGTGAGCAATTGATAAGAAAATTTTGATTTATGCTGAGAAGGAAAAATCCTATAGCATAGTATCTAGCCGTCTATTAATATGATCCTACACTCACTGACACATGCAGGACACTGATTCCAGGTTTAAAGGAAGTACACACTCCCAGTGTACTCTCTGCCCTTTTTTACTCTTTGATCCAGTTTTGTAAGCCCATCCTGCTCTTGCCTTTCTATCTTATTCCCATTCTCTCATATGCCACCTGGTTTCCTCTCTCAACAATCTGTTCAAGACTATTTCTCATCACATTCTTTCTTCCAGCTCAACAAGGAAGCAACTGACTTCAAGTGAAGAACTGAAGGCATGAATTGCCTTATCTGCACCAAGAAACCATGTTGTCTGTAGCTTCCTGCAGTTATCAACAGAAATTATCATAAGCAAAAGATAGGTTTTATAATCCTGGGCAGAAAATGAAATTTATTTGGAGGATTTGGCTACTATTAAAAAAAATATTATTTAAAGTTTAATCCGTCAATTTTTTCAATTCATAACCTGGGTAAATTTGTATACAAGGCAAAATATCTAATGCTCATGAAACCTCCAGACTCATGACATTTTGGCCATATATAGTGTTTATTAAAAAAACATCTTTAATTAATCACGAATTTCCAGAGTTCTATTAGCACTCACTGATAATGCACCCTCAGGAAGTTCTATTCAATTTACATTGACCATAAAGTGCTCTGGTAAGCAGATTTCTTCTTAAAAACACCTTCCATAAATTTTCCTTTACCTTATTGATTTGACAATGCAGCCTTTGCAGAAACGGTGTCCACATGGTGTCTGCACTGCTTCCCGAAGAGCCATCAAACAGATTGGACATTCATATTTACTTTCCAAGGGCGGATCAAACTCCACATCATACCCCTGTGTTTCTTCTGTGAAAGAACTTGGAGGGTTTCCAGTCCCACTGCTGACACTTGTGCTGTCTTCTTTTGCTCCAGCGCTGCAGGCACTGGCCATGGCTGCACAGCAGCCGGTTTCCACGTCTCGGGCTCCACAACTGCTATCACTGTGTAGCAAGCTCATAGTAGCTAATCAAGTGCTACACAGAGAGGCACTGCAAGATGAAAAAAAGATGTATTAATTTAAAATATTCAAATACTTTCCTTTCCAGTCAAGAACAAAATTTATTTCTGACCAGAAACACTGTAACAGATTTGGTTCTACTTGAAATCACTGGCTTTGTTTTCTCCCAGTTTATGTTATCTTTTAAACTTAGGATATATAGGAAAGAACACTGCATCCTGTCAGTATAGTTTGAACACACACTCACACACCTTTCTGTAATCTCTTTCATCTATCTGATTTCTGTAAAAAGAAGAATACCCTTTGTCATTGCTATGCTTATTGAAAACATCTCTTTATTTTTTACTTTTACTTTTTTCTTTTATTTACTTCTAAGGCATTCTAATAGACTTTGCATGAAAAAATACCTTACAGAATCAAGTTTTATTGGATGACAATAGCTCAATTCCATATTTTCCTTGCAGTGTATAAATGTTAAACATTTTCTGTCTACAGTGATTCACAGTATAGGTTTCAAATCAATTTAGGTGCAGGTCCACAAATAAAATGCAAGTCCAAGTACCTAAACCAAGCAGATGCCCTGGTGCAAATGAAATTCAAATAAACAGCAGTGCTGATAACATTTCAAAACTGCCAATAGGACTTTAAATTGAGTAAGAAGCTACACAGGAGATAAGGATAGTAATTCCACAGCTCAAAAGCTATCTACAAATGACTAGCATTCAGAGTTCTTGCTCTCCTTTTCCTCTTCTAGTCTAGCTGGCAAGGAGGACAAGGGACATGATTGTAAGAACAGAAGATACAAGCTGCCCTTCCCTGAAGAGCAGTGGATGGCATACAAAGCAGGTTGAACTCATACGTATGAAATAAAAAAGTGCTAGTATCCCCAAACAGATGGCCAATGTTTCTATACCAAAAGAGGGAACTTTAAAAAAAGGTCTAAACAAATACAAGTTCTAAAAGTTCAAGAAATTTTCCTCTCCCTCGATTTTTTAAAGGTTACAACCATTTTCTTAGAAGCCTACTGTGGTTAGTTTTCTATAAATGACATTTCTTTGAAAAACAGAGATTATCAGCAGGTGCAAGGCAGTATGAGTAATCTGAGGGTTATGAAGCCAGGCCTGCAAAACAAGCCCACTATGCTCAGATTTGCTTGTCTTTTGCACAGCAGTATAGGCAAAGTCTCTTGCAACGTTCAATTACTGAATTCACTTTAACACCATTACATCATTTAAAATATAATAGGGATGGAAATCTAATCAAGAACTGAACTATAAGGATTGTTGATCTGCATCACAACTGCAGAGGGTGGGGGCAGGAGAATGAATGGGGTTACCTTAACCACAAGCTCACAAAAATGAAAATTTTCCTGCCTTTATCAGTGTTTGAATATCACAACTCATTTTTAAAAAGTGTTAATGGATAGGAGGAGGACATACAGGTAGTTTTATTTGGGTACTGATTATATGACACCTGAAGATTACATCAACAGAAGTACTAATCACATGACGCCTCAACAACATTTACTGGAAATATATTTTGAACACATGCAACATCACAGAAATGTGCTTTAGGCCATCTATATGATAAACAATTGGCAATACTCTCCCTGCTAATACTGCTAGAACTATTTTTTTCCCCACCTATCCAGACCAAAAAAAAAAAAAAAAAAAAGGCAGATCAGCTGAACAAAACCACAGGCAAAGTTACCATACTTAGGTCAGCTACAGTTAGAATCAAAACAGAACTTTTATTTTGTCATGTAAATACGTGACTTTCCATTTGTTGAGATGTGTAGAGGTATGAGAAGTATTTGAAGAGTAGTGTTCTTGATATTTCCAAAATACCATTGAGGTACAGAGCCTCAAAGCACAGTTTGACAGTTTTGAGTTGTACTGGACTGGTCGGCAACAATCACATTATGCAGAAGTAACTCTATAGCAGAGCTGTCTAGAACTGCACTCAAGGACTGATGTTCACTTCTACTCCTGTTCTCCACCCCAAAGTATTATCCCTGTACATTATTTACCATAACAGGCTTTATAATCGAGGCTCTGAAACACAATAGCAACACAAACTAAACACCAAGTATATTCTCAGAAGCTGCTTCAGCCATAGCCCAATCATGATCAATTTTTACAGTGCCATCAGTAGATCTCTTCTCTCTGGAGAAAAAACCCAACTTGCTTCCATTGTTAAACTAATGTAACTTATTTAACAACTGCTGCAGAGGATGATTAATCCACAGGCTGCATTTAATGAAAAATCACAGGAACAAAACTGTACCAATGGAGTGGGAATGTCGGTATGCACGATACTAGAATCCACCGGCCAGTCTAGGACTGAAAAATTCACATTATTCTAAGCCACAAGGGTATATTTAGTAAGACTAATAAAGGGAAGAGGAACATGCATCCCATAAGAAAAGGAAGAGGAACATATATCCCTTTAGCAACATCACGAAGGAATTCAGGAAGTCACAGGGAGAAAAATGTAATAGCTTTACGCAAATTCAGTTCTCACATTAATTGAAGTGTGTGACTCTTATGCTGTTATTACACACAAACTCATGCTATTTAAAATATTGTTTATAGGGAAAACCCAGGATCTGAGTTGGTATAATCTCACTAGCTTAATGCTTTTTGAACTTTTTTGAACACTAGCTGAACTCTTTGTCCCCTTATAGTGTTTCTACAGACATAGCAGGTATGTACACTCAGCTAACAGAAACAAAACTTCTGTACCAGAGTAATTTTAATGAATGAGTCACTGCAACAAGTCAACATCCCAGTCACACACAAAAATCCCCTTATTCAGTGATACACTCCACTCCTAGAGCTTTTGGTCAGCATATGACTGAGTGGCTCATAAAAAAAGAAGTGCAAATATAATTGTCTCTTTTTAAATTTGGAAATTCAGGCACAAAGAGGCAATTTTAACAAGGTGACTTACGAACCACATTTTAAACTTTGTTCATGCTTCCTCTTGAGACAGGATTCCTCCTACTACTCTTATCCACTTCATCTTATCTGTGAAGGAAGTCCTTCCTCCACACATACTTATAGGCATGAGGCAAGGCACAATTTTCCAAATCAAAATCCATACTGCTGTTACTCAGATCATTAACCAAGGCCTGATCACTCCCCCATGGTTTAAAAAAATTCCTCTACAAGTTTTAACTACTGTAGTAGGAATTAGTTCTGTTTCTTGTGGTTGTTACATTACCCTTCAAGAGTAAAACACAGATTCAACCTTCCTGAACAGAGCAGTGCTTGTACAAAATTGACTACAGCAAAGTATACTTTGATTGTTTATGGCAGGTCTTTTCCCCAGTGAAGGTGGAGTTGACAATTTATTGGTTCACTGGAGTAGTTTTTCATGTTCTCCCCTTGGGGAATTTAAAAATGTTTCAGCTGAAAGAGGAAGGATTTTAAAAATCAAAACCAGTATATATTCCAAAACTATACTAACATCTCCCAAAAACCACACCAGTTTTTCTTCCTATTGATAATACTTGCTATTCTTCCCCTGTGCCGAACATAACTGAGTCAAATGCAAGTACTACAGTATCTAATACCTTGTGTACACTACAGCCTTTAGAACTAATTCTTTTTTTTAAGACGTTAGTAGTTTAATACATTAAACACTTTGCTAGACTGCTCTCTGGACCTTTTTTTTTTGCACAACATCCAGCTTTCGGATCCAGGAACAACTGAAATTAAACTACCATTACATGGCAACTCTTGTTTTTGCTAGAGTGAAGTTTCTCAGGCAGAGAAAGCCTTAAACTATGTTTGGTAATGTAGCTGAAGTGCCCTTTTCTAGAGCTAAGAAGTCCTACCAGACCTGCTGGGTAGAGAGATAATGGACTTTAGCTTGTACACACTAGGTATCCAGTCCTTGGGCTAGCAAAGGTTGATTTCACTCTCCAAGGCAACAGCTGTATTGTTTGACAACAGAAAGGGAGGTGCTTTCCAGGCCAAATGGTAATGGCCAGAACTTGTCTGATTATTACCAGTGCTACAGAAATGTGGGAATGCCCTAAGGATCAAACTGTCATGCCCCAGAAAAGTGTTAAGACTACACGGAGTCCCTATACTACTCTTCCAACTTGAAATCATAATGAAACCTTTCTTCACTAAGTAACCTGTGCTATGTTGCTATTTACACTGCTACACTGCAAAGTGATTAGGTTGGTGACCTAGCAGTCAGACCAGAAGAGCAAACTCCTGCAAGAATAACGACTGATAAAACAACGACTTCCAAACAGAATTTAAACTGCCCATATTTTAAATTAATGCATGCAACAAAACTCTGTACTCTTGATTTGTCACATCTCATAGCATATGGAGATTAGGTAGCACTTTTACAGCATTTCAAGATCCAGAGTGTCATAGGATTAATTCAGAAACTCCTCAAAATAAAAAAAATATTGCTGGTACCAGAAGATATCTTCAGACTGTCTGGAAAATCACACTAACATTAAAGTAATAGAGAGGAAATAAAATTAAGCATTGTATCCTATTTATACTGAAATATGAAACAATACCTTTGAGCATCTGGCAAAGGTGACGAGAATGTACAGAGAATGTATCAGTTACCGTAAGACAGAAAATTTTCAATATTAACAATTAAGTACTGAATACAATTAATGTCCACATGCCCTTTCCTAGAAAATTCATACTGACTAGCCATATAAATAAGGAAATCAGAGGACTGCTCCAAATTCTTTTTCTTACTTGAAGTTCACAAACATAATTAATTTGCTTGCAGCCTGGCCAGCAGACATCCAGCAGAGAAAATGCTTTCAGCCACACATCAACAGAAAAACTGGCCAAACTCTTCTCCTTCCTTCTTCTCCCTCAATGACAACAGTTTTTTATGTATAGATTTCTGGGTCATGAGACTGACAGACCAGTGGAGTGACTTTGGATAATTTGTTTATGGAGCCATACTTGCAACACTTATTCCCAGGCATATTAATCAATGGTCTACTGACAACTGATAAGCACCATGTGTTTCCATTATGAGGTTTGTAACTATCATCGCTGTGGCCTCATCCAGGGAGAACATATGAAAGCAAATTCCTGTTAATTAATAGCTAAATACTTTCATTTAAAAGCTTTCAAATGGCTAGACAAGTCAAAGCAATAGGAGATTTGGGCAGAACTTATAACTGCAAAAACCAAATTCTGGTTTCTTATAAAAGTTTGCAAGCACTGTGCAAATATTTTGTTGAGATAGCAATTCTTTTTTTTCCAATAGCAGTTACTGTTAAGACTTCCAAGTCTTTTGGATAACCACTATACTGACCATTCCGTCATGTGAACCTGAAGACTTCAAAGAAGAATTAGTTTGGCGCAAATACAATCAAAACAACATTCAAAGCTCATTAGACACAGAGCTCTTGATGCTGGAGAAGAGCAGCCCTTGGGGGTTTTGAAACTTTCTAGGTGATTTCTCTTTATTTGGAGAGAATGGTGTCAGCCTCTAATCCCATATGTATTTTCTTGCTTGAATGTTACTGATGGTGGCACACTCACAGGTACATTCATATTTAATCCTACTTAGGTATGTCAAAACAAATTTAACTTTAGCGAGCAGTGGAAGCGTACTATACTGTACTTAACACCAAAATATTGTATGGGTTTTTCCATAACCAAAAAACAAACCCAAGCCAAAATTCCCCAAACCTTTCTCCAGTTTATTAACTTCTAGATACAATTCACTGAGAAGTGTTCAGACTAACAAATACAAGGAAAGCATTGCTAGTGAGAAGAACAATACTATTTAATTCTTTACTTTGGCAGCAACTCTGCCCTTTGGCCTCTGTTCTCTCCTTGCTCTCCCTACACGGAGAACACATGTACGCACTGTGCCTCTCTCCACACCTCAGTAAATCCAAAGAGAATTTAAGATGCTGCCTAATGGCGACAAAGTAAACATCAGGATGGAAAGCACTTCAAAAAGATGCAGGGAGAAGTACGGCTATGAACAAATGTCATTTCTGCTAGACACAGTCTCTACACTAGATTTAATTACCATCTACCTCTACAAGCATGAAGCTTATATCTGACATTGGTAAAATGATCTGACACCCTGGTAAAAAACAGTGGACTACACAGTCATTCTGAAACTAATTAAACATTTCTCGTTTTCACTCCACCTTGTGGAGTATTTACTTTCATTTTCTTTTTGACATGCTTTACACCTAGAATCTTTTATCATCAGTTTTCACAGTCTGGATCTAAAACATTTCTATATTTGCTTAACTAATCTGTGCTACTGAGACACAAAAGTTACTCTTCTTGATACAGTAAACTCACGAAAGTTTGTCAAGTGAAGAAAAAGCATCTTCACCTCAGACATTTTTTTCATTCTGAAGTTCTATCAGCAGAAGTATCTGTTGCGTACACTGTCTTTTTAAATATAGTAGCACATTTTTAAAATATAAAGCAGTATTACAGTGACGTGATACCACAAAACTTAAGAAGCCATTTCTGTCTTGACAAGCTCTCATTCAACAGAGTCTGACTGAGCTCCATACATCTTCACCTGCGGGGAGAAGGTGAAGGTAATGTGGAATATGCAGAAGAATTATGCCCAGAGTGATACCTACAATGAAAATAATCCAAGTGCTTTTATCAGCATATTTCTGTGACCTCTTTTTCCTTCTTTTACTAGAACGATTAGTTTTATGGCCTTTTCATACTATGGAAAGGCAAAACAGTTTGCTTGCAAGCGTTAACACAGTTGGTGAACACAGCGAAAAGTGCCCTGGAGATGTTCCCCCCATTCCTTTTCCTATCTCTCTCTCAGCGAAAGCTTTAAATCAACATTTCATTAATCACTCAGTCAATGGTATCTAACCACATAGACACATATATCTAACACATAGACACCACAAAATCAACACAGTTCATAGTTCTGCAGCATGAAAAACTTGTAAGAGGCAAACACAGAGAAGTACTTTCGGTAAGCTTTAACTACTGGGTGTAAGGGATATAATTGGAACAATTTCCCTCCACCTACACCGAGATTTCCGTTTAAGTACGAAAGGACACGGCGGGACCTATCTGAACCAGACGAAACTGATGGAAAGTACTACTGAAGTCATAATTTATTACTCGTGCTAATAAATTACTGGTAAATACTAAATACCGCCAGTTTCTACTATAAAACTAAGCTGTCGGTTTTAGAAACAGTACCCTATCGCGAAAATTAACCTTTAACGTGTTCCCGAAGAATTTGCTGAGTATCTCCATTTCACGGTGGGCAAAAGCAGAGCCCAGAGCTCTGACAAGCTCGAGACAAGCGGGACCACCACGCGAGCGCCACCGGCTCCTCCCGCCGGTGCTCCCCAGGGAACTGAGGCAGCACCGAGCCCCCCCCGCCAGGCTGCCCCCCGCCAGGCTGCCCCCCGCCGGCCCCCCTCGCTGCCCGGAGCCCCGCCCGCCGTGCTCACCGCGGCCCACGCTCGGCTCCGCAGCGGCGCAGCCCCGGCACCGCCCGCCCCCGGCGCAGGCCGCCCTCGCCGCCACCCCCGGCCGGCCCAAAGCCCCGAGCCCCGGGCCCGCTGCCGGGGAAGGGGCCGCGGGGCTCTGCGGGAGCGGGCTCTGCGGGGGCGGGCTCCGCTGCCGAGCCGGCAGCCCGGCCCCGGCGGAGCGAGCGCTCCTCGCCGGGCCCGCCGCCCGCCTGGGGCGGCCCGGCCGGCCGAGCCCTGTCCCCCAGCGGCCGGGCCGCCCGCCAGGCCCGCCGCAGCCCCCGCCCGGCCTCACTCACCGCGGGCCGTGCCCGACGCCGCTTCCCCTTCCCCCGCGAGGAGCCGGAGCGCGGCCGAGGCGAGCGGGGCCCGCCGAGGAGCCGCGGGCTCTGCAGCGCCTCCTGCCGCCGCGGAGGGGCAGCGCCTCGGCGTGGGCAGGGCCGGCCCGCCCCTGGGAGGCAAATAAAGCCATCGGCACCCGTGTCTGTGCCGGCAGCGAA
This sequence comes from Margarornis squamiger, assembly GCA_035222235.1. Taxonomy (NCBI): domain Eukaryota; kingdom Metazoa; phylum Chordata; class Aves; order Passeriformes; family Furnariidae; genus Margarornis; species Margarornis squamiger. The sequence continues at coordinate 19,971,064 of JAWWTY010000156.1, forward strand.
TGGCCCCGCAGGGCCGGTCCCGCTCCGCTGCCGCGGCTCTCAGGAACAGCTTCTGTCGGCTCCGCCGTCAGCGCCGTTCAGCAGGAGGCACTGAAGGCTGGAGCGGGTGGGAGTGCTGCGGGGAAAGGGCTCGGGATTCGCACAACAGGCGTTTCTCGGTGTGAACCAAACGCTGATCGGAAGCAACGCGGTGCCTCGGCCGCAGCCGGAGCGCTGGAGGCCCGAGGGGAGCCCGTGCCGGGGCTGGGGCGGCGGCAGGCTCGAGGAGGTGAAACACAGCGGGAACACGCTGGCATCTTCATTTCCGCGGAGACGAACGAGGGGGTTCGGTGTTTGCACATCTCTGTCCACATGCCACAGTCACTGCCTGCGAGCTGGAAATCAGTGGCAATGCCATCCCTGCGGTGCCCGTGTCCCTCCGAGCGCTGAGCTCCCAGGCACAGGCCAGACCCAGCACTGCCTGTGTCCAAAACATACTTTCGTTTGTTGTTAGCATCTGCCAGGCAACTAAGAGTTAGGGGAGAGAGAGAGAGAGAGCTGGGCCGTCACACAGGACTCCAAAGTATCACAATAAAGAAGTCACAATATTAAGAACAAAAAAATAGACCTGGAAAACTGGCTGACTTTCAGAGCTATCCTTTTTCTCCTGCCAAGTGATCAAACTGTATACTACTTCCATTAACTGTAAAACAAGGAAATTTATCATTACAGAGCTTTGTAAAGCAAATATCCTTAGATGGAGGGTTTTGTGAAAAAAACCCACTATTTTTAGTAAGCTGCAAAGTTCCTAGAGAATTGATGTCCAGCCTGTTTTAATTGAGAAGGAACATACCTGGAGTTTTCATTCTGAGTTTAAATGAAATGCTTTTATTCAAAAGAGTTTCCAATTCTGTATGGCTTGGGCCCATGGTCCTGTACGTAGCTGGGCCCATGCTTTAGCAGAAAGGAATGCAAAAATGCTTTTCTCCACTCGGTGGTGCCAGTTGCACAGGCAAAAACATTTTCCAGCACTGGATCTGCATCTCAAACCGCTGAGCAATTGTGCTCATATGGACATAAACCACATCCAAAGCTGTAGCAATTTGAGATCAATTAAAATCTTTAGTTGCCTGCTGTATCCCTACAAGACACTATTTTTTCGAGGTGATTTCCTGGGTACTTGGAAGTAAAGCATTTGACTAGGCTTACGTATGCTTGTGTGGTTCCTTTGATAGAGAAGCTGATGCCTATACAGTGCGGTTTTGCATGGGAATTCGAGCTCCTGGGGGAATGGGAGAGGCAGCCAGCTACCTGGGTGAAGTTTTAAATAAGTACCCCAGAGGGAGAGATTTGCTAAACTTCTCAAAGAGCCCCAAATGCCTCAAAACTAACAATGCATATTGTCAGGAAGTGGTGCCTGCCATTTCAAGATAAGAGAGGAAATCAGTATGTGACTGCAGAGAGTGATTTTGATTGATATCTGGTATTGCAGCTGGATCTGATATTTTTTTGAAAAGGTCTCTCCAAATGCTAGGGAGTGAATAGTAAAAATAGTCAGGTTGTTAGGAAGCCCAAGCAAAACAGCAGAACTGAGCTCAGGCCTAGCCAGCTTACATTCTCAGGGGTCTATAAATGCCTCAGTCATTACATCCTTGTCCCACTCTGTCTTGGCCTGGAATGACCTCTGTGATTTCTTTTCCACCTTATCCTGACAATCCTGTTCAGATCATTCTGGTTGGGATTTATTTCACATTGGGGTTTTGTGTGTCAGAATCTGAGCAAGGATATCAGGGTTTGTCCCTGGACTTTTTTTTATTTTCTCCATGCATTGCATATTCCATATATACTTTGATTTCTTTCTTCATACATTACTCACTTTGACATGAATCACTACACCAGTTAGTAGGAACTGTTGGCCTCTTAGGTGTCACAAAGACTCAGGACTAACCACTTCTCCAAGCCATGATCTTATGAGAATGGCTTGGAGAAGACTGTCTGGAAAGCTGCCTGGTGGAAAAGAACCTGGAGTTGCTGGTCAAGAGCCAGCTGAACATGAGCCAGCAGTGTGCCCAGGTGGCCAAGAAGGCAAATGGCTTCCTGGCTTGTATGAGAAATGGTGTGGCCAGGAGGGCCAGGGCAGTGATTTTCTCCCTGTAATTGGCACTTGGAAGGCCTCATCTCAAATCCTGTGTTCAGTTTTGGGCCCCTCACTACAAGAAAGATGTTGAGGTGCTGGAACGAGTCCAGAGAAGGGCAACAGAGCTGGTGAAAAATCTGAAGCACAAGTCTGTGAGGAGCAGTTGAGGGAGCTGGGATTTAGCCGGGAGAGAGGGAGGCTCAGAGGAGAGCTTATTACTCTCTACAAATATCTTCCTTTCAAGGAGGTTGTACCAAGGAGGGAGTTGGTCTATTTCCCAAGTAACAAGCAATAGGACAAGAGGAAAATTCCTCGAGTTGCAGCAGGTTTAGATTAGATAGTAGGAAAAATTTCTTCATGAAAAGGGCTGACAAGTGTTGGAACAGGTTGCCCAAGGAACTAGTTTAGTCACCATAGCTGTGGGTATTTAAAAGGCATGTAGACAGAGCACTTAGGGACATGATTTAGTGGTGGACTTGGCAGTGTTAGGTTTGCGATTGAACTTGATGATCTTAAGGGTCTTTTTCAACCTAAATGATTCTATAATTCTAAGAATTGGAAGCATTGTAAGATCAGAGTAGATAACAGCAGGAACCCTCTCACCTCTTTCAGCTATAGCAAATGTCAAATATTACAACTTTTGTTGATTTTTCCTCTGGCTGACATCAGATACTTTCAGGTAGGAGACACATTAACTGGGAGATCCTGACCCGCAGTGAAAGCACAGTGGCCTCCCTCAGCCACCTTCACAGAGAAGAGTGTACAAGTTGAAAATGGATTGAGTCATGCAGGATCACATAGTCTCCCGAGAAAGGGAAATGCTTGGGTAAGTGTTTATGTAGTTATGCAACTACTGCAAATTTCTACTTCTGGAGTGTGAACTTATGTTCACATTTGAAAGGACTTGATGGATCACTAGAACTTTTGTGCAATGTTATGTGTGGAGACCAAAAACTTTCAGTGTGCTGTTGTTTGACAGAATTTTGTTTCTTTCCATTTTAGAGTCAGTTTTTGAGACAGTTGCTCTGTGGATACTAAGCATGGGTCTTCTTGAGCTTCTCCAGGAAAGAGACTCTACTGGCCACTGTTTGTAGCCATGCATGGCCTATACCTGGTGTAGTATCTAATAGTTACTCAATATGTGTATAGCTAACTTTCATATTATTGATTTGTCCTCTCTGCACAGGGGCTTCAAGATCCTGGACGTACACCATCAAAGAGGCAATATCCATGAAAATGAAATACCAGTATCAGAAGGAAAGACATTTTGTGATCCCTGTTGTCAATTCACCCAAAACCTGGAAGCTTGACTGCTGTTGACCTGAAGAAGTGGAACATTGACCTTCAATGAACCAGATTTGATGTGGGACACCAGTGTGACCAGAGACTAGGTTCTGCTCTCTAACAGTTAACAGTGAAGAAACCAGCTATGAAACTATAAAGAAGAAAGCCAAATGAAAATCTTTGTGTTAAAACACAGTGCAGGTGCTCCTTAGAGAGAGTCTGCATACTTATCTCAGAGCGCAGGAGTCTCATACAAGATGACCTTGTTTATATGAATTTTGTGGTTAAGCCTCATAAATTGCCAGGTGCCACCTGGATCTGAGAGTTCTGTGTTGTGTTTACTTCAAGTAATCTGTGGTTAGCACCAGGGTTGTACTGGGAGCTCGGAGGGACAGGGATAAGTGAGATAAACAGCACTGCATTGTCTTTAAAAAGCAGAGGGAACACAGAAAGAGTGAGAGCGTACATGAGAGAGAGCAAACAAGCTTGACATTTGGAACAAACTGGGCAGACGTAGCAGCAGCTCTACAAACTGACAGCAAGCTGAAGGTAGGCTAGCAGTATTAATGACAGCATCCCAGATGCTTGTAGGACGTCCTAGTGTTGGTTCCTTTTCCTGGTTTAATGTACGGATCAAGATTTTATTTTATATGTGGTTCATCACTTCAGAGGTTGTTCTGTTCATTTTGGAGAGACTTTTTACAAAGCAAGGTCTTCCTTGATGTGAAAAGTATTGCAAACTTGCTTGTCTTCAGAAACATATGAATTACTGTGATCTGGGGAGAAAAGGGATTTCTTGTCCCTTTTCAAGATAAAAAGAGGCAATAATGAACACAGCTGTTTGACTTGATTAAATAACCATAGCTGGAGATTCATGCCCAGGGTTCCCTCCATAAAATACATGAGTAGGGTAGGCAGGGAGAAAAAAGATTGTTCAGTGTGACCCCCAACTAGAATAGCAGAACATAGGCAAATTTAGCAGGACTAGCAGGAAATATTCCTAGCACTGGGAATACTTCTAGCTCTCCCAAGGGAACTGCAGAAATCTCCATTGCCTGGGAGCTAGGCAATTCAAAGTGTTTGATGAGTAGCCTGTTGGCAACAATTAACTACTGCAGAAATGAAGGTCAGATGACCTGAGAGGGCTTTGTTGTCATTCATTTCTTCCAGGGCATGTTCAATGAAAGACAAAAAAAAGTGAATTCTTAAACTTTTCTTTAGTTTTAAAAGGCATGTAGACAGAGCATTGAGGGACATGATTTAGTGGTGGACTTGGCAGTGTTAGGTTTGCCTACCAGTGTTAGGTTTACTCCTTATCAGGAGTAAACCCTGTCTGATTCATTTGAGTTGGTGAGTAATAACAAGAGTCAGGTTGTGGTTTTGGAGATGAGTATGGCACTACAGTGGCACTTACTCAAAGGCTTAGAAGGGTAAAGAAAATATTAAATATTTTGCTCTAAATGTACTCAGTGCTGACTGTTTCTTTACAATGACTTAGATACTGCCCAGAAGAGGCATTGCTCATGATTTAAGAGATTCTGAAGGTGCTATTTGAGATGGTGAAATTACACAAAATTGCATAGGGTGTTATGTAGAATAAAAGGATCTGTGAACAGTATAGGACAACTAGCTATTCAATTACTCTGCAGGTGGTAGGAACACAGAACTATTCGGGGGCAAATGTGTTACTGCTCAGTGAATAAATTTTACCAAGTCTGTCACAGGATGCAGCCAAGAAAGTGAGACAGTAGTAATGCTCTGAATACATCTGTGCACAGCTGCACATCACAGAACTATGAACAGCAGAATACAAGCAAGCGTGTTGCCAGGCTGGATTGGTGATGGACAGCAGGGGACTGCAGTGCAGACAGAGATATTTAGTAGTATAGGCAGCTGGACAGAGCAATGTGGGCAGATGGGGACAGTGGTATGGGCAGCTTGTTCTCAGTGGGATGAAATGAAGAGAAGCTGGGAAGAAAACAAACCTAAATTTTAGTTGCCAAGGCCTAATGAACAATTTTGAAGTAAAACTCAGCTCTCCAGGAAAGAGCTAACCAGACTGATACATCATTCTGGTTGTGGAACTTAATTAATGCATGCAGTCCTTTCCCAATGGACTCTGAAAGGCTGTGCTGAAATGATGCTTTATGGAAAGGTTATAAATGAAATAATCTCAGAAGCACCCTGAGCATCATCACTTTAGACCATGACTTAAATGCATTTCATTATGGACACCTTCTGAAAAGACACTGTACTCAGGTTTCTAGCAAGTTATGTGGATTGCTAAGTGATGATATCAGTTAAAGCAACCACAGCCATAGCCATGCCATTTCTAGTTCTAGGACACTGTCTTAATATACAGTTTCCCGCATTTTTATTACTTGCAGCAACCAGATCAGTAAAACTAAAATGAATCAGAAAACATAACTGAATTTTCTCTATACTGTTTTTTTTTTTTACTTTGTGCACTTCTCATAGCCAGGTAATGAAAAATAGGCTAGTCACTCTTGTTGTTGTTTCTACACAATTTTATTTTCTAAGGCTGATGCAGTAGCAAAAAGTTTCAGTGTTTGAGGTGAAAGTCTTGTATTTATTTTTATACACACCAGATTTCTATGGAAACCACATTGATACTACTTTTGGTTGCACCTCTCTGAAAGCTAAAATTGGGGGTCAAATTTAAACAGACATTTTCAGCTTTCCAGAACCAGTAATCCTTACAGAGAGAGTTTTCAGCAGGGTACTTAAGCAGATGACTAATACACAATGTGTAAATACTTTCTCTAGATCAAATCTGCAGCCAGTATACATTGCTGTATCTCCTTTAGAGTTCAGGGAGCTGCAGTGCTTTGCATCAGCAGAGGATACACTCCTCCTGCTTTAATGGAGCTACTCACATTCATTAAGCACAGGCTAAAGTACCTTACAAAACAGGGGCATGAATAAAGTCTGCACTGGGATTGAGTAGTATGTGCTGCCCAAGTGGAATGGCATGTATTAGACACTTCAGATTCAGAACTAACAAGTAGTGTGAGAGCAATGGTCTTGCTGATTTAGGTAATATAGCATGAGTCAGACAAAATTGTACCTTTTAGACACAAATCAAGTTCAGTTTCATATAAAAAAATCACCAACTTTCAGAATGTAATTCTGTTGTCTGTAGTAGCTTTACTTATGGTGAGTTCAGTCAGGCATAAGAAGGAAGGGGCAGATTTGAGTATTTGTACCAGATTGGTGATCTAATAGACATGTAATGCCTCAGGATCAAAGTCAAAACACATTTGGGTACTTATCTGAGATATTGAGTGGACAGTCTTGTTGAGGTCTCTCAATTCAGTAGCTGTTTTGGATGAGCAATTCACTTTCAAAGCATTTCTCAGTTAAAGTGATTAGAACTGTTCTATTAAAAAAACCATGGCATTATTAATTTTGGAAAATAAGCTAACTTACATTTTTCTGTTTCTCAGGTGATCTGGTTTCTGTCAGTTTGAAGATGTCAGTAGCATCCCAAATGGATCTACCTGAAGAAATTCAGCATCCATATACAAAATTTTCTGAATGGAAATTCAAGCTCTTTAAAGTGCGATCATTCGAAGAAACACCCTCTGATGACAGGCAGCATATAAGCAAAGATCAGGCAGAAGAGGTTGCTTCTTCAAACAAAGAAATCATACTGCATAAAGATGAAGCAGTGCCAAGAAGAGAAAAGACAGAATTAATGGACAATAGGCAGGAACTTGAGAAAGAGGCCCATGACATGAAAACGCAAGACAATAGAGCTCATCAGAACAATCTGAAACAACTTTGCCGCATTTGTGGAGCTTCATTTAAAACTGATTGTTACAACAGAACTCATCCAGTGCATGGGCCGGTGGATGATGAAACTCTGTGGCTTCTTAGAAAGAAAGAAAAACAAGCAACCTCTTGGCCGGATCTTATTGCTAAAGTTTTCAAGATTGATGTGCGAGGGGATGTTGATACTATCCATCCCACTCGATTTTGTCACAACTGTTGGAGTATTATCCATAGAAAATTCAGTAATACTCTATGTGAAGTATATTTTCCTAGGAACAGCACAATGGAGTGGCAACCTCACTCCCCAAACTGTGATGTATGCCATACAACCACTCGAGGGGTCAAGAGAAAAAGCCAGCCACCACGTGTACAACACGGCAAACGTGTGAAGACCATTGTGGAACGTGCTCGACTAAACAGAGGTGTAAAGAACCAAGCACAGATAAACAACAAAAATTTAATGAAAGAGATTGTCAATTGCAAGAATACACATCTCAGCACCAAGCTGCTTGCAGTTGATTACCCAGTAGATTTCATTAAATCAATTTCTTGCCAAATTTGTGATCATATTTTGGCAGATCCCGTGGAAACAACATGCAGACACTTGTTTTGCAGAACTTGCATCCTTAAATGTATCAAGGTTATGGGCAGCTATTGCCCCTCCTGCTGGTATCCTTGCTTCCCTACTGATCTGGTGACCCCAGTGAAATCCTTCCTGAACATCCTTGGTAGCCTGGGTATAAGATGCCCTGTAAAGGAATGTGATGAAGAGATCTTGCATGGAAAATATGGCCAACACATCTCCAGCCACAAGGAGATGAAAGATAGAGAGCTCTACAGCCACATAAATAAAGGTGGCCGACCAAGGCAGCATCTCCTGTCTTTGACAAGGAGAGCTCAGAAACATCGTCTGAGGGAACTGAAACGTCAAGTCAAGGCTTTTGCTGAGAAAGAAGAGGGTGGTGATATAAAGGCTGTATGCATGACTTTGTTCCTTCTAGCTTTAAGAGCAAAAAACGAACACAGACAAGCAGATGAATTGGAGGCTATAATGCAAGGGAGGGGATCTGGACTTCATCCTGCTGTCTGTCTGGCAATCCGAGTCAACACGTTTCTCAGCTGTAGCCAGTACCATAAAATGTACAGAACTGTAAAAGCTGTCAGTGGCAGGCAGATCTTCCAGCCCCTGCATGCTCTTCGCACTGCTGAGAAAGCCCTCCTACCAGGTTATCACCCATTTGAGTGGAAACCTCCCTTGAAAAATGTATCCACTAATACAGAAGTGGGAATTATAGATGGATTATCAGGATTGCCACTCTCAATTGATGACTACCCAGTAGACACAATTGCAAAGAGATTTCGATATGATGCAGCCTTGGTTTGTGCCTTAAAGGACATGGAGGAGGAGATCTTGGAAGGCATGAAAGCAAAAAATCTGGACGACTATTTGAACGGTCCTTTCACCGTGGTAATAAAAGAGTCCTGTGATGGAATGGGAGATGTCAGTGAGAAGCATGGAAGTGGGCCTGCTGTCCCAGAGAAGGCTGTTCGCTTTTCTTTCACAGTTATGAACATTGCCATTGCACACGGTAATGAAAGCAAGAGAATCTTTGAGGAAGTAAAGCCCAATTCAGAGTTGTGTTGCAAACCCTTGTGCCTTATGCTGGCAGATGAATCAGATCATGAAACTCTGACAGCAATCCTGAGCCCACTCATAGCAGAAAGAGAGGCTATGAAAAACAGTGAACTGCTGCTTGAAATGGGAGGCATCCTGAGAACATTCAGATTTGTCTTTAGGGGTACAGGATATGATGAGAAACTTGTGCGGGAAGTGGAAGGGCTAGAGGCCTCAGGTTCCACTTACATTTGTACCCTGTGTGATGCAACCCGCTTGGAGGCATCCCAGAATTTGGTCTTCCACTCCATAACCAGGAGCCATGCTGAAAATCTAGAACGATATGAAATATGGAGGTCCAACCCATATCACGAATCTGTTGATGAGCTCCGGGACAGAGTGAAGGGTGTTTCAGCCAAACCTTTTATTGAGACTGTTCCCTCCATAGATGCATTACACTGTGACATTGGCAATGCAGCAGAATTCTACAGGATTTTCCAGATGGAGATTGGTGAACTTTACAAGAATCCTGATGCATCTAAAGAGGAGAGGAAGAGGTGGCAGTTGACTCTTGACAAACACCTCAGGAAGAAGATGAACTTGAAACCTATGATGAGGATGACTGGAAATTTTGCTAGAAAGCTTATGTCGAAAGAGACAGTAGAGGCAGTATGTGAATTAATAAAGTGTGAGGAAAGGCATGAAGCCCTAAAAGAACTAATGAACCTTTATCTGAAGATGAAGCCAGTGTGGCGATCCTCATGCCCTGCCAAGGAGTGCCCAGAACTGCTGTGCCAATATAGCTACAATTCACAGCGTTTTGCTGAGCTCTTATCTACAAAGTTCAAGTACAGATATGAAGGCAAGATTACAAATTATTTCCACAAAACACTTGCTCATGTTCCTGAAATCATTGAAAGAGATGGGTCCATTGGGGCCTGGGCAAGTGAAGGAAATGAGTCTGGAAATAAACTGTTTAGGAGGTTCCGAAAAATGAATGCCAGGCAGTCCAAATGCTATGAGATGGAGGATGTCTTGAAGCATCACTGGCTATATACCTCTAAGTACCTCCAGAAGTTCATGAATGCTCATAAAACATTAAAAAAACAGAGCTTCACCATTGATTCAGAGGATAGTTTAGGTGACTCCGTGCCACTGGAGGTCTTGGAAAACAATGATTCAGCAGTTCTCTAAATGTAAACCACCTTTGGTGCTGGGTTTGTGATGGTTGTCTTCCTACAAGGAAGCAGATTCCTTTTCAGACCTGCAGAGGTACAGGGAAGTCTGAAATGATAATTTTTACACTCCCTGTTAAAGGTGCTGAGAGGAGTTTAATAAACACCATGTCTGTTGGGAGTTTCCAAGAGGCAATGCACTCGTGCATTTACCAGTTGTTACATGAGATTAAAGCAGAAACAAATTGCAAAGAAGGGTCTCTGATTTGTTTTGGTCTTAGAGTGCTGTTTCTAAGTGATAAAATCAAAGTAAACAAGGTTTTATAGAGAGTATTATTTTGGAAGGAATATGATTCTGGAGAGTTAAGACAGTTGCTGAAAAAGGGAGCGTGGCTGTTTGTTCTGTTTTCATTTTTAGGACTATTTTGCTATTTGCTTTTTAAGAAGGCTTGGTTATTCTATTGATGGTTCTTTGGCTTTTATAAGTAAAGATTCATCAGTGAGACACTTGGATAATTGATTTGGCATAAAGTTATTTTTGTATAAAATACTGACTAAATATGCAAACTTTGATCTCACACATTCTAAAAGTATTATTTAACATATATATTGTAGTACTGCCTAGGAGCAGATGGTGATATCACTATGCTAATTTACTATATGAAGATATAGGAAAGGTAGCTGAAGTTTTTTAAAATATATTTCTATCATAGCCTGTTTACTCTAAAATGCAAACTTGTGCTCCTAAATCACGATTTACAGTGCCTTGTGGTTATCTCATTATGCAAAGTACGTTCAAGCTCTGCCGTGTAGCTTATTGCTTCATGAGCATTTTAGATTTCTATGGTTACTTCAGTATATGGTACAATTTGTATTAGTACTTATATTGAATGAATTCCTGGCCTCACTGAAGTCACCAGTAAATTGTCATTAATACCAGCAGGGCCACAGTTTCACCAAGTGACTTTAGTCACAGCAGTCCCATTTGTCAGAAGATGGTTATTACTTTAATCAGATGCATGCCAGTAGGATATTTCACTGACTGCTGCTGATGTGCTCCAGCTGTATCAGACACAAAGCTTTTTCACACCTGGGATATAACAGACTCACAGTCTCGTTTTCAAAATCTGTAAAAGAGGAATTATATTTATTAACTTCAATGATAGTTGCATACATGACTAGTTAAAAAGCAATGAACTGTCTTGAAATTTCTGCATAACATATTTTACACTATTACTTAGTGTTTAGTTGGTAATTTGTCTTTCTGAACTAGTATTTATTATATGACTTTAATTCAATTACATAAACATGAAACATACTCAAGTACCTGAGATGCCCCCAAATCATCTGGCCTTTCAGATTTGCATCTGTAGCTAGGGTGTTACTCTGATTGGAGCAATATTTCTGAAACAAGATTGAATGCGGAAACAATCAAAGCATGGATCTTAAAGAATCTGCCCTTTTTTTTCTTTCATTTTGTTGTGGCAGAAGTTGGTTTCTGTGTGTAAGTGAACAACAAACTTAAAAGAATTAATGGCCTCAGGTTTGTTTCATAGTATCTTCATGTCGTTTATCTTTGAGGGTCTGGCATTTACCATTTATGGAGAATGAAAAAATAGAGTTGTGTTACTCATTAATACAAATTTTAGTATTATTCTAATTATGCCTTTCTTTCACTTTTTATTAATTAAATTGCTATTTTAAAAGTATTCTGTAATTTAGGATTTTGGTTTAACATGGTTTCTTTAAACATAGTTTAACACAATGTCAAAACCTGCAGTTGGAAATAAGACCTTTTTTCTTAGCAGTCCTAAGGACCACTGCATCTTTTGTATGGTGTATCCTATATATCTGTATATCTGCACTTACTGTGACTGTTCATTTCTAGATTATTTTTTTTAAATTTCTTTGAAAACAAGTATTTCCCATATAGCATAACAACTAGTTCTACATTAGTATCATTCTTTACCAATAAATGTAGACCACAAATACAGCTGTTTCCAAGGGAGTATAAGTATCAGGTATAAAGAAAATCTTTTAGCAGTAAATGCAGAAACAGTTTTCATTTTTGGTCAACATATATTTCATTATATAAATAGTTGCCCACTTTTCTTTTTATTCTATATGTGTATTTGGGACAACTGTATTACCTTATGTTTTAGTCTTGACTTTGCTTGAATAAATTAGGGGTTTGTTTAACAATCTTTACTCATTTCATTGTGATTTTTACTCCATTTAAGTTGTAAAATAGTTTTTGTTGCCTTTTGCACAGGAGTGAATTTCACCCCCAAGTAATTCAAGCTTGTCCATTGCAATGAATATGTGCCATGGAGTAACAGACTAGACTTAGTTAATTTTGCACATGTAATTTCAGCGACTCTGTTAACATTTTCAAATTTCGTATTCAATTTAACAGGCTGCTGATATAACAGCAAGTGATTTGTCTCACTGTCTTCAAAAGGCTTTTATCCTTACATATATGATTTCTTAAGACAAGCCTTATATCCTGGGGTAACTCATCAGACTGAACAAAACCTGGATGGGGAAAGAGAAATGCAGTCGGACACAAAAGTATTCTATAGTGAAATACTGTTAAGCCATAAAGACACATTTTACATTCTACCAGCTCTGGGCAGGATAGCTGACACAGAGAAGTACTACTATTTTTTTTTTCTTTTCTGTTCTTTTAGACTTTAGTCTAATTTAATCCTCTATTTACCCACTGTTGACATCCTCTGTAAATCAGTTGAGAATTTTGAACTCATTAGAACAAACAGTACTAAAAGCGTAGGTACCTTCAAATGGAGCTTTTGTAAACAGAGCTAAAATAACAATGCTACATGCACAGAGCCATGCATGGGAGGGCAAACAAACCCTGACTGCACACAGGTGCATCATTTGGTTATGCAGCCTATTGTTAAGCTTTCTGATTTTGAAGAGGTTTTAGAAGTATGGAGACACTTCTATTCATGGTACTCTTTCAAACCTCCATATTTTCTTTGTTACATTAATAATGGGTACAAATTCTTCAGTAATTCATGGTAAATAATTACCGTCTTGTTCTGAAATTGTATTGGCTGTAGTTTTCACACAATCACATCATGCTTCTTGTTTTGATTTATTCAAGGGCTTTGTACTGTGAATTGCCACGTTATGAAATAATGTGAACTATGTTAGAAGCCATGATCCTTGTATAATTTTTTTTCCTCACGAGAATAAGTCTATTGACTTTAAGCAAATTCAACTTTGACTTTTAGTCAGGTAGTTCAGAAACAAACTCTACATATTTACAGCCTCCTGACTACATTGAGTTCTTTGCTTTATCTCACTGCCTGGCTTCATAGTTTTACTTTTTCTTACTGTATTACAGTTTCTTAATTCATTAAACTAGTTTAAAATAAAGTCTTACAAATATTTACGTTTCTGTCTTTGTATTTCTTAACAGTTTTTCAATGATGCACATAATTTCATAGTGACAGTCTTACTTTTCACTCAGATTGTGGATTTTTTTCATAGTTAGGCTGTTCTAATACTCAGAGGCAGCTGTGATTCCAGTCCTGTACTGGAAGTCACTAAATTAACACAAATTAAGATTGCTCTGTGAGTCTCAGTAGTCCTTTCAGCACCCTTGCTCACAGGTAACTGTTTGACAGGAAACTAAACTGATATAAAATCAGTTTTATGTAGTCTGTAAATGGCTTTTGCTTCATTACAAACACCAACCCGGATTTTATGTAAAATCAGCCTTGCACTGTTATCTCCATCCTAAAACGTTAAGTCTCTTTAGTGACTTCTGTGCATCCTTTGCATCAAATTTTGTCTCCTTATCAGAGATTGAGCTGTAAAGATTGAGCTGTAAAATCTGGTATATTAGGATTATTTAACTCCTTTACTCCTAAATCTGTAATTACTGACTGAATTTTACTTTCCATGTATTCCTGTTGGGATCAGATGAAGAATAATGAGGCCTGTCCCTGTTCTTCTTCAGAGTCCTGTTTTAGGGGTATAATTTATGGTATAATTTTCAAACAGTTGACCAGCTGCAACTCTAAGTGTTTCCTGAAGTGTTTAAGGAGCACTTTGCATCAAGCTACTACCTTTTGCATCAAGCTTAATACTGTCCATGATATAAAAACACACATCAGGAAGGATTTAATTAGCACCTTTTCTAGCAGCATCAAGAGAGAGGTCAGGGGATGTATTTTCAATTCCTGGCTCTACCTCTGGAGATGGACACTCTGAGCAAGTGGACAAGGAAATACACAACAAATACCACCCAAAGGAGGTCCTGCACAACTGTGGCAGTGGCCAGTGCCCTGTTCTTCCTGTACACATACGTATATGTATATGGATATGTAAATCAGAAAATTTATAAGGTTATTGTTTTGCCTTTTTCAAAGAAAAAAGAGGCTCCAGTGCCACAGTTTTCAAAGTAGAGACAACAGACTGGAGTTTGATTTTCAGAGGGTAAAGCCCAAAAGTTAAGTTTTGTTTGAAAAGGAGTAGGGTAGGAAATCAAATATGGAGGGAGCTATACCCACAACTCATGAAAAAAAAGAAGTAAGCCAAGCCTTGTCTTTAATACGAAGGGTCTAGCAGTAAATAACTTTACAGATTCTTTTTCAATCTGAAATCAATATTTTTCTTTTGCTTTAGGCTCCCAGTTGCATTATTTCCACTCGTTTCAGTGGTCTATTGGTGCAATGAGTCACTCTGAACTATGACACATGTTTTAGTGCTACCACTAAAGTTTGTGCTGTGCCTTTCCTGTAGATTAATCAGGTACTTCAAGGTCCAAGCACCTTTCAATACCAGCAAAATCCATATATTATTCTCATAAAAGCTGATAATAGCAGTACAGTATTATTAAAATCTGTCTGGGAACCATGATGCTGTGTATTGTGGTTACAAAACACACAGGTCAGTTGAATGCAGATACAATAGAGATTTATTTCTGCACTCAGATCTACTTCATTTTATCTGCTAATTCTAACCTGCCTGAGCAAGAAACATTTTGTATTGATTAGCTGGTTTTGAAGACAATGAATGCTTTTAAAGTACATGACTCAAGAAATTAAGTACTTTCTGCAGTCTTGAATGCTATGTCAAGTGTCTTCTTTACAGGCTGAAGTTCATATATCTCTTTATGTTCAAGTCCTTTCAAGTGTTTTATATTTTACTTACAACTTCCTGCAGTAACTACAGTCTCTAAGCTGTGATTTAATGCTGCTTGTACAGCCAGTGAAACTGTGAAGCTGGGACATGGTTTAGCCAAGCAATTTCTCCCTCCTACTCAAATAAACCATACATTTTCAAAAAGCGCAGCTCAAATATACAATACACTAATGTTATGTGCCCAATGAGGTATAAAATAAAGTCTGACTGTAAGTTGGTGTTTTCATAGCCACAGCATTAATGTAAAGAACAACAACTCAGGCAAGAACTGGAAGGGGCTGCAATGTTTGCTTGTGCTTGCCACATGCCGAGTGTACCTTCTCTCAGCTCCAGGGGGCACAGGGAGTCACTGGAGCTGCAGGAAGCAGTTCTGGAAATCCAGAGTTGCTCTCAACACACTGCAACCACCAGTGCCTGAGTCACCAGGCTTTATCTTAGGCTGAATGTCACTTCTGCTAGGCCAGTGTCACACATTTCCTTAGGAAAATGTTTCCATCCTTTTATTTGTCTGCACTAGCAGACAAATTTGTCACACAATATGCTGTCCAAGGAGTTCAAGATAATGAGAGTAACTGGGAGAAATAAGAGCCCAAAACTCAGACTGGATATTGTCAGGGAGTTCAATAACTGTGGGGAGTCTTTTGTTGTTGAAAAATGGCAAAGTGACGAGGGGTGGAGTTTTATAGTGAGGGCATATTGTCCCTCTTTGCTGGTGTTGTGATGATGTGGGTATAATGTTGGTGTAGATTTATTTTTTTTTTCTGTTGTTGATGTAAATAAGTGCATGATGAACACATATTTTAATGATAATTCAGCTCACTAACACCTCTGATTAACCTACAGAAGGGGATATTGACTATTGAATTTCATTGGTTTGAAGGGACTTTACATGGGCATGATATTAACTTACTCCTTGGAAAAATGTATCTCACTATAAACTCTGAGCTTATGTAAAGTAGCATGACAAAGGAAACGGGAAGTTGGCATTGAAATCTATGAATTTATACCCATATAAGACTGTTGATAGGGTATCAGGGTGATATACTTCCCATTTACAAGCTCAACACAAACTACAACCTCCCTGAGCACATGAAAAAGTTGGAAATGGAAACTTTGTGGTTGCCCTTTCCTTTTCTTTGCTGTTGACTTGAGTTGGTAAGGTTTTAAGGGGAGTAGTGTGGATACACATTGGTATTGATAGGAATACTGTGCTATACAGGCTGCTTTATAAAGGAGTGGCTGCTCAGGGTCTGCACATAGTGATCAAATAGCTGACAGCTGCTCCTGTTTTTCTTTTTTATTCAGGGATCCAGCATGAGAGTTGGACTGTGAATACTGTGCTATTACTGTTGGCTCACAAATGTTGAGCTGATGGTATTGATTTTCTGAAAAGATGTTTGGAGCAGTAATAAAAATAAAAGTCAAGAATGATGAGGCTTTACAAATAGCCAGTAAAAGAATTCACAAAAAAAACTTAGTAAACTCTTGGGCTATTCAAGCTTGACAATGTCCTTTTCAGTCTGAATTCAATCTTATCCTCATGCTTTGAGCAGCCAACTGCATTTGTTTCTACCCTTCACAATGCTTCACTGGCCCAATGAATCACTCTGAGCTACAGCTTGCACTTCTAAGCTTTCACACTCTACACAGTCACCCTGGGAAAGCAGAGAAGGAAATGGGTAGTGGAGGACACGGAGTAAATGATAAAAGTCCTCTTCATCAGAAGGAACTTCTTCTGAAGTCAATGGGAGTTCACAGCATGAGGTGCCTGTGAAGCTAGACCCCTTATCAGTCTTCATATGGATCTCCCAAGCATATGTGCTGTCCTTTTGTAAACTCTGGGATTTACAGTATTTGATTTATTCAGGAGTAGGTGAAAATAATGCAGTAATTTTTATTATAACCTTTATTAGTTTACTAGATTTTTTAAAATACAAAGCAGTTGATGAGCACCATAGTTTTAAAAAGAAATCTGATTTTTACTGTAAGATGATATTCCACAACTGTAGCCAAAACTGACATATAATTATTCAATACCTCTCAAAATAAAAAAATAGTGATCCAGCATTAAATGCTCTACATGTAAGCTTTCCATAATGGAAGTCCCTGAAGAAAACTGACCCTCAGTGTCTGAATACTTCATTATTTATGACACACAGGACTTACGCCACTACTTTTGCTTAAAACCAGAGTAATTAGTCTCATTTTATTTCATTACACCAACATAAAATTGGACTAATGCAGCTATAAATTAGGTCAAATATTTCTAGATCTACTAAGATAAAAAAGTAAAATGGGTTCTTTATGTTCTTTAAGGACAGATGCTAATAGCACTGAGTACATGGGATAATGTCTCCTCCTACCAGTAGGTCCATTAAACTTACTGGGGAGTAAGTTATAGCAAAAAACATAGCAAAAAATTACCATTATCTGACTGTGTGTTTGTACAATGCCCTCTATGATAGGGTTCCTAGCTAGATATTACAAGAATACACATAAGAGATAGAATAAATTAATGAGCTTTGAAATGTAAGAGAAATATTGAGATAATTGAAAAAAAAAAATCTCTCTGAGCTCCAGTAACCCATCTTTGACTGTGATTTCGTTTCCTCCCAGGTGAATACAAATCAGCAGTGTAAATCTATTCAAACAATCTCCGAAGAAAGGACTTTTTTGTTGATGTTGCTAACTTCATGGTTTTCTTTTTACGCAGTGGTTTCATGGGTTGCTTTTTCAGGTGCACCACCTTTTGGGGAGTTTGCATCCCTTTATTAAGATCAACGTGCTTGTTGCAGAAGTATTTGACATTTGCTTCTGAGAGACGTAGAAGCATGGTCTCTGAGAGATCCATACACTGCGCATGGACCCAGTGGCCAGCCCCACTGGAACACAGGATCATTGCAGGCTTGTTGAGTTCTGTCGAATAGAAAGGGACCCAGGAGTTAATGTCAATATTGCAGCTGGCAGAGCAGGTGATCCAGTAGCCCGTTTCTGATTCATCATCTTCATCATCCTCATTGTAAGTGTCAGTATCATCAATGTCAAAGGTATTGGCTTCAGTACTAAAACAAAACTCCTCTGAATCTTCAAATGGAGTGGAATCTCCAGGGTCTTCGCTTGATGTCTGACTGCAAATTTGTGTTGTCAATTCTTCTTCCTTGTCCTCTTCTGCTCCTTTGCATCTCAAAATGTAGAAGTAGTTTGCATCTGAGATTAACTGTTTGTTGGCCCCTGGAATGCCCAGCAATACAGATCCTTTGCCCATATCACAGCCAAACCATATTCTGCAATGTTTAATATCTGGTGTCCACTCTGGGCTTGCCCTTTCAACAATCTCTATCTTACTATCTTCCAGAACTATGGTGTTGCACACCAACCGTTTCTGGTTGTCGGAGTGGTACCCACCAACAAGGACAAATTCAGTATCACCGATTTGAGTCACTATAGCACTTGACACTGATATCCCCCCTGGCAAGATAGTGCAGGTTACAGCTGGGCTGCCCAGTGGGAGATCAACTTTTAGCTTGTACAAGTTGGGGCACCTGGTGTTATTTTGAAGTGAGTGGCCTCCCAAAATGTAGATTGTATCATCTCTGGCAATTGAAACATGGAATGAAAGTCCATCTTGAAGCTCTGGAAGTATGTATGATGTACAGCATCCAAACTCAAAATCAACAAGAAACACAGATGGCAAACAGTCAACTACGCTGTTCCATTTTTCAGTGGTTCTTTGTGCAAGAGGAGTATATGATCTCCCTCCAAATATTACACTTATGCTTTTCCCCTGGCTATGAACTACATTAATTGTATGCCCGTATCTAGCTTCAGGGACATCTCCACCCAGGTCTTTCTCAATGCAGCGGAACACCATTTTCTTGCTATTTTTGCTTACCAGACTCATAAGGTAAATCTTATCAGAAAGGTCATTGTTAGGTGTTTTACCACCATGGATGATATACTGGTACTCATCAGACTTTGCATTGCTTCTGAGCATGCAAAGAGCAGGGTAGCGGAGAGGGGGAAGATAACATGAGTCTTTGGAGAAGAAGGTTGGTTTCATTTTGAGCTCATGCTGCTTTATATCGAGGAGGAAAACACCAGTGGGGCAGGATCTCTTTGGCCATCCTTTCTGACCAAAAAAGAACACATGTCCATCAAAATTCAGGAGAGAGAAGCCTGGCTGAAGTAAGGACGAGTTACTGACAGCTGATACCATCTGCAGTGACATTTTGTCTGTGGACTGGGCCATACTGTGGCTGAAAAAAAACCAACAACAAAGGAAATGCATTAAACCCTATGAGGATTATTTAATGATACTTGAATAATCCATATTAAAGTTGCACTTCAGCTCACGCTTTGAGACCCAAAAAGACACCCATTTCTGTGATTCAAGACATGATTGAAGCATAAGCTGTGTGCCAGTTGTGTGGGATTTTGTACAAATTACAGCCTGTTGGCATGGAGAGCATCAGTGCGCCTGCAGCCCTGTGCTGGGTGATGTCCCGGGGCGGCCAAAGCCCCTGCCGTGGGATCAGGACTCTGCCGTGGGAGCGGGGCACTGCCGTGGGAGTAGGGACCCTGGTGTGGGAGCGGGACACTGCCGTGGGAGCAGGGACACTGCCATGGGATCGGGGCCCTGCCGTGGGAGCGGGGACACTGCTGTGGGAGCACGGCCCTGCCGTGGGAGCGGGGACCTTGCCGTGGGAGAGGGGACACTGCCGTGGGAGCGGGGACACTGCCGTGGGATCGGGGACACTGCCGTGGGAGCGGGGACACTGCTGTGGGAGCGGGGACACTGCCGTGGGAGCGGGGACACTGCCGTGGGAGCGGGGCCCTGCCGTGGGAGCGGGGACACTGCCGTGGGAGCGAGGACACTGCCGTGGGAGCGGGGACACTGCCGTGGGAGCGTGGCCCTGCCGTGGGAGCGGGGACACTGCCGTGGGAGCGCGGCCCTGCCGTGGGAGCGGGGCCCTGCCGTGGGAGAGGGGCCCTGCCGTGGGATCGGGGACCCTGCCGTGGGAGCGGGGCCCTGCTGTGGGAGCGCGGCCCTGCCGTGGGAGCGGGGCCCTGCCGTGGGAGCGGGGACCCTGCCGTGGGAGAGGGGCCCTGCCGTGGGAGCGGGGACCCTGCCGTGGGAGAGGGGACCCTGCCGTGGGAGCGGGGCCCTGCCGTGGGATCTGGCCCCGCGGGCTGCTGGGGCCCGTAGTTCTGGCGGCGCGGCCCGGCCGGCGTTGGCCCGGCCTGGCGGGGGGAGCGGACCCGGCGGGTGAGTGGGGCCGTGGGGCCGGGGCCGTGGGGCCGTGAGGCCGGGGCCGTGATGGGGCTCCGGGGCCGAGGGAGCAGCGCCGGGGGTGGCGCCAGCCGGGCTGTGTCCTGCCCTTTGGTCGCCCCGGGGCGGCGGGCTGGTGTGCTGGAGCCGGGCGGGGCCGCCGCGGCAGGGGAAGGGGCGCTGGGCCCCGGGCCGGGCCCCGGGCTATGCCAGCCACGCCTGCCCCGCCGGCAGCCGCGGGAGCGCCGCGGGCCCGCCCGGGCAGGCCCTGAGCGGGAACGGGCCCGAGGGCGCCGCGTCACGGGCCGGCACCGCCCAGCGCAGAGCCCGGTCGCGCGTTTTGCAGGGTTACAGGGGGGAAAGAGATAACCCAGATTTGTTGAATACACTTAGGAGCAGCCGCTGTGCGCTGTATTTGTAAGCATGGAGGTGTCCCCGAAGCGGCGGGGGCTGCGGGTGCCGGGGTGCATCGCACCCGCGTGGCTGCACGGCCCACACCGAGTCTCTGCGGTGTGTTTTCAGTGTGGCCGAATTGTCTGTCTGTCGCGTTTGCTGTTTGTGCATGCTTTCATGAGCAGGTTTCAAGGGATACCTTTTATAAATGTCTTTTTTCAAAAACCTAGAAGACTTTATGTAGTCGGCCTGGGTAGTAATATTGAAAGAGATTTGGAGAGCACAGACACCAAGGAGGGAAATTCCCCACCTATTCATTGGCACTGTCCTTTGGTGACAACAGACTTGTGCCTTTCAGTAAATGTTCATGTTCTTTGTCCCAGACTTTGTAAAATGCCCACAATTTAAAAGTGTGAACTAAATATTGGGAAAAAACCTAAATCCCTCTACATTTTAAAACAGAATTACATGTTTTGTAATCTTTAGGACTCATGTTTTCCTTGTCCCTGCTTTTCATTTTGCTGTAACAATGAAAACAATGCACGTAGGGTTTCTTTCTCAAGGAAGGGTCAGTATCTTCTAGTTATATGACAACAAAACCTGGGGAATCTGGAACAACATTGTGTACTGGAAGAGACACTGTAAAGACATGGGAACTGATGACACTCACTACATCAAATTGCCATGTTGTACCGTATTCCTGCACTGCCTGCCTGCAAACTGATGTGCTAAAATATGGATCTGCCATGGAATGTTTTCAAAAGTGGTATGAGCTTGGGCCAGAGCACACAGACAGAGTAGGTATAGCTACAGAGTCTGTTTGAAAAACAATCCACGCAGTAGCTGTCTTACAATATTGCATGTTGTGGAATCATCCAAAGATCATGGTAAAGTTCAGTTCACTGTGTAGCCAGTCCTAATGCTTCTGCCCTGAAGGTGATAGCTTTTTCTACATTTAGATTCTTTTTCAGAAGTACTGCACTGTAAGTTCAATTATAAGTTAATTAAATTAGTGAACCTTGTTCTGAGCATGTCAGTATACACAGCAGGTTTTGTTCTTATTATGCATGAAGAAAGATTTGCCAGGTTATTTACCTTCAGGTAATATGCTAAACAGGAACCTCTGCTGCTTGTTTCTTATAAGCATTCAAACATGGTGTCAGAGCAGCTTGTAGTAAGTTTGGTTTACTGAATTAGATGTCCTTTGTCTCTTCTATCATATTGTTTAGTTACTTCTTTGTTTTTACAGGATCTTCAGAAAAGTAAAATGTCTTCCATACTGAAGATGCCATAAGAAAATTAGTGTTCTATAGGAACAAATTAATGTGCTTTATTTTGTAACATTAATGTTCTACATTTGGCTGCTGGTTTATGTTTAAAGTCTAACAAGAGTATTAAAAATGGCAAACAATTGTCATATTGGTATTCATCTTATATTTTTACATATACTTAAAGAGTGTCCAGATATGACAGTTATTAGTATCCACAATGTCACAAACTATTTCCCGAATATTGAGCAGTACTCAGTTCTGAGGAGTATACTATCTCAAGAGTCTGCATATACAGAGTGGAGAAAAGACCAGTGAAAATGATTAAGAGTGAGATTAATAGATACACAGAACTTACTGGTTAAATAAGGAGACTTAAATACGCTTCTTCCTTGTCATCTCTTAATATTTCTTGAACTTTACATAAGCAAGCAGTTCAGTAAGTAACAGAGAGAATATTTATCTGAGATTTTTTGACAGAGGTGCTTGCTGGAATTGCTTTGCCTTTCTATGTTTTTTTTCATGCTAATTACAGTGTGTCAACACAGTGTGGTTGCTCTTCGGCTCTGCTGACCTCCACCTCTAACCTTCCAATACCACTGATTCCTTTGGGCCATGGCTTATCTGACCCTGAGCAGCTTCAGGGAACCCAAAAAGTGAAAACTAACCTTATAACCAAATTGTTTAAAGTGTTTTTTCCTGGCTTTATGCTCAAAACTGTGTCACTGTGGAGTTGGATTAGCATTAGAGTTAGTGCAGAGGGAGACAAATGCCTTTGTTGTGGTACAACACAAGATACTGCGGAAAAGACACTACAAGAAGAAAAGACGAATAAATAGGGAAGGCTGGAGTTACATAATCAATTATCACTTAAGGTGACTTGAGTCATACTTCATCATAGTTTGTATTTTTATAAAAGGTGAAGCTGCAAGGGTTGTACAAATAAGTGAGAATCTCAACATTACTTTTATAACCCCTGTATTTGAGAATTAGTAGAGACCTGAGCTAAAAGCTAAGCTAACAGAAAGAAGAAAACTAATATTCTCCCTTATTTTGTTTTAAAATCAAACAGTATTTTGAGCAGTTTTTTCCAGGTAATAGTTGTTTTTATGGCAAGAAGATATTACAAGGAATTCAGATTTAGATAGATTCCTTGGGAGATACATTTAGAGAAGGATCAAATGAAGAGAGAAGGTGCTTTTTAAAAGCACTAGCTAGTGTAATTTGAACTGTGCTTAGTATGGAAATGGATATAGTTACAATTTTGTGTAGTGTATCATTTCAGAAACTATGCTAAGTGTTCACAGAGAACAGGATGAATGTCTTTTAGAAAGAAGGCGTAGGATTCAGTCACCTAAACATCAAGTGACATTTCATATACCTTTGGATATTCTTCCTTGTCTTCTAGCTTCTCCTGTGGAATGTAAGTTTCACATTGGTCCTGTATCCTAGGTCCTATAAATCCATTTATAAAATGTCACTAGATTACAATGTTTAGGCACTGAGTCACTCCCAAACTGCTTACTACTTATTGTCCTCTTTGACTCTATGTAGAAATTGTTCACCTGTGTGCTTTGCTTGTTACCTGATTAGACAACAAAAACATTCTAACCAGAAAAATGAATAATCAGTGCTGCTGTTTAGTGTGACATCTCATATTTTTTAACACTAAAAGTACCATATTTGTAATAATTTCACAGTAATTTGAATGCTGCCAAAGAATGCATGATGAATGAGTTGATCTTATGTACTGTAGCAAACCCAAAGAACGTTTTTACATTGACACAAAGGTATTTGAGCAATACTGATTGGACACGGAGGGAATGGATTGCAGGATGGCATGGAGTCTTGGTTGGCAAATGCCCATGCTGACCATTAAATTCATTCGTTTGCAGTTATTTTTAACTTGACATAAGCACAGATATCTATGGTAGAACTAAATTTATTTTGTAGGATTGTATTTTTTTCTCTGACTGATCTGCTTTTTCATTTCCAAAATGGAAAAGCATACCCCTGAAAAGCAAGTGCCGTTTCCAAATTCTCCACAATCAAAATCATAACAAGACACTCAGCTTTGAAGTCCTCCATAAACAGGCTTAAGGAATGAATTTTTTTTATATAGTATTTCTAAAACATTGACTAAGTGTATCAACCAAGTTTGCTTTGGGCAAAACAGTAATTTAGACGTACCTGGCTGATAGTGGGTTTTTTCGTCCTCCAAAATCTTTCTGTGTAATTGGGATTCAAATGTGAGCAATTTGAGGAATCTTCTCTGACAGCACAGGGGGCTCGTGGCAATGAGAGACAGCCTGATGGAGGGGAATCTATTTGCTTAATTTGCAGATGTGCTCCTGAGATCTACTGTGGCTAACTAGCTGTGACTGGTTTTTTTTTCTTTCCTCTCTTGTCTTCAGATGGCACAACAAGAAACTCACCAGCCTCCAGAAGCTTTAACTCTTTGCAGGAGAACAAAATCAGAGTGACAGTAGATCTCTCTTATTTAGATTGTAAATGTCTGCAGCATATGCTTCATTAGGGTTTAATTTTTTTACACTGCTAAACCTGTCAACCTTGTGGTCTTATTCAGAATGTCTCAGTGATATTTTTAAATGTAATCTAAAATAAATTTTGACTTAAAAGAAAAAATAATTTTAATAGCTAGTAAAAGAAAACGTCTCTTGCTGATGGGTGTACTGCTACTTTCCCCAGGAATGCTCTGTCACAAGTAAGCAATGACATTGAAACAGAGCAAAGGAAATGACAAATGCATGCAATTCAGGGAGTGAGGGCTGACTGAAAGTCCAACTCAAAGTCCACTGAAGTAATTAGAAATGTCTTTTTTTCCTACTTCAGTGGCCTTCTGATAAGACCTTAAAAGACTAATAAAACTTTGCACCCTTCTGTGGCATTTTTCATCAGTTTCACAGTGCTTTTCTCCAACAAAAAATAATTAGACTCTGGGACGTCCTCTGGGAACATCCTTTCAACAGCCAGCAGTGCTGGGTCACAGAGGATAAGCCACTTGCATAACACAGCACAACAAATAAACAGAAAAACCTGGAAAACAATTCACTCTTCATAGCTCTCTGCTTTTGTTTTCCTGGCCCTACTTCACCCACTCCTGAGTTACAACATCTGCTGCACAGTATTTTAGAAATATCTCAACTCCCATTTGAAACTGTTGTGAGAATAGAAATAGAAGGAGTTTGAAATGGAATTTGATTAGTACAGCAAACTAAACATGCCAAATGTTTGCAAAAATTGTCTTGAGACTTTGAATAAGTGTAATGCAGATAGGATGTGGCGACGTTTTTCATCTGAAATACAGCAGTGCTAAGGCACTGTGCCCTGTAGCATCCATATGGGCTTTTTACTTCACTACTGAAAAAAAGATAAAAGGAGACTGTACTGCAGAATTGAATGCTGAAGAACTTCCCCCAGATTTAAAGGATTCAGATCACATTTACTTCTATTTTCATTAGGGCCTAGATAATACTTGACAGCTCCTTATCTAAGTGTTTGACATAGTCTGACCCTTGTTTGGGTCTGTGATCAAAGATCTACTGGAAAAAAAAGATACAAATGTTTAAGTAAAAAATCCAACCTCTCAGCTGTGTCACTTTAATATTTTGCATTAATTTTACTCTCTTTTTGCCAGTTGACATGCCTTATCTTTAGAAATTCTTTTTCCAATTCCTGTGGTTGAGAAGACGGAGAAATTAAAGTTTGTTGGTGGCGTCATGCCAGTTTTGGATGAGGACATGGTCTGTCCAAACTGGTCTCTGTAACTGCCAATTACAAAGTGCTTTGGAGAAGCTGCAGCAAGTAGCTTCAGAATAAAGTATCTTCAAGGTAGGCAAATGATGTTCAAAACTGTCCAGGTCATAGCAAGAACATCTTGGATTTGTATCCTGAATTTAACTGGCAGAGAACCCACGTGAAAATGAATAAATAGACTTTTCCTTCTCAATTTCTATTTTAATAACTGAAATAGGTAGTATGTTTTCAACAGATTGCTCAGTGTTACGGAAATGCTTTGTTTCACTCGATTTTCTTCTTCTACAATCAATTTCTTAAAATAATATGTTGTTTGCATCTTCTTGATCCCAAACCATTCCAAATAGTATTGAGATATTTCCAGGCTTTTTGGCATATTTTCTACCACTAAAACACAGTCATCTCTGAGCTGGAGTGTATCTGGCTTCCTGTGGGTTGCAGTAATGCATTCCAGCTCAGCAGGGAAGGGCAAGGCTGCTTTACTCATTTGCATAGGGTTTGCCAGCCAGAATGCCAATATGCTGGGTATTTAGCCAGGACCCCTAGGCTGAAACCTGTGAAAAAGGGCGTGGGGAGTCCAGCATCCTACAGTCTTCAATTTTCTGTCTTATCTAAAAGCAAGAGTGAACAGTATTTAACATGTGAGGGAGAGGGCTTTATTTGGAGGTCTTATCTAAAATAGCTGATTGAATCCAGCCATGCCTTGATTGTCAAATCCAGGATGATCACCTTCCAGGGTGCAGTGGCTACCATGGTTTGGAGAAAACATTACGCTTGTCATAGGCCTCCAGGTGGTCTTTCAAGTATGCAGTGTTTTTGAAGCCTTTGGAAATTCATTAAAAAAACAACTTCTGCTCAGGTGTGGGACTGACATAATAGTACTGAAATCAAACAGAATCAATGTGCTTGCTTGCAATGAAAGCCCTTAAATATATCCCTTAAAAGCTCATATGAGCTAGGCATGAGAAGCACATGTTTTTGTCCATTGCAGAGGTCAGCTCTCGGGGTCAGTAATGCACTTAGGCAAGCAGATGCAGCTTCCATCCACATAAATTGCTGGTGCATTAAGTGTGTGCCCTTAAGGCCTTCTGCTGAAGGCAATGGCAAACATCCAGTTGATTTTAATAGGATTAGCTGTTGTAGATCACATTGAGAGATGCTGGAAGGAACCTCATCTGAAAGTTTTTGTCCTTTGTAATTGAAAACTTCTAGTTTGTTCCTGTAGTTCAGTTGACCACCTGCTCATGGGCAGAGCTTGCTGCCGTTGGGTTTGCTCCAGGAGCTCTGCCTCCCCACAGGTGGTGGGTAGCAGGGAGGAGGAGGGAGAAAAGTAGGGCAGAACAGTAAAGCAGGAAGGGTTTTCTTTTGCAGCTGTAGATTTGCAGATGTCTAGACAAGAAGGAAACAGGTGGCTGCCTTCAGGAAAATGGGTAACCTTCCTCTGCTTACTGACTGACTGAAAATGTTTTATGTCTTTCTCAGGCAGGAATTGAGATTAGCTCAGTTGGTTAAAACTTGCTGTGAATAACACCAAGGTCATGGGTTCAATGGACGTTTGGACCATTCACTGAAGCCTGGACTCAATGATCTTTGTGGGTCCTTTCCAACTCAGAATATTCTGTAAATTTCCAGAATCACACCTTTCACTTGACCCACTTCTAAAGCACCATCATGGGATGTTTGTTAAGGTAGCAACCACAGTCCACAATATTTGTTAAGGACAAGCTCGAGTTCCAGCTTTGCCTGCCTCTTTGCACCATGGAGGCTGATGGTCTACACTCCAGGCTCTGGCTCTGTCTGTGGTGAGTGTAGGAGTGCCCTGGTAACATCTGCTTTTGCTAGTGTGAAGCACAGCTTTCTGGGCCATTTGTGAGGGATGTTCCTGATGAGGCTGTGCTTTCACAGTTGCATAAACAACTATGACAGGCTGCCAGAAAGGCAGTGCTGCATCCTTTCCTCATTCCCACTGCATGTTCCTACTTGTACAGGCACTCACAATCATATGGCTGTAAGGCAAATCAAGAAATGTGTATTTAAAACAGAATATTAATTTTCTTAGCTTAGTTTCAGGTTTTGTACTGAAAGTTTGTTTTGTTTGGCCATGAAATGGACTGGAGTGAAAAACCAAAGAAAAAGAAGAAGAGAAGGTGATGGTGGCCTCTTTGGGAGCCACCAGCATGTAGACGGGCTTAAATTGATTCTGACTGCACTTCTCTCATACAGGCTTACTCCTTTTGCAAAGGTGCTACCTCATTCTTCATTGCTGTAAGAATATTGTTGCAGAGCAGACTGACACAAAAACTTTATGCATGAGAAGTGTCTCAGAAATGCTTGTTGCTTAGAGTTACTTTTATGAGAGGTAGCAGGATCTGGAATATTTAAAGACCCCTTTGAAAAAAACCTGATTGTGACAGGTATGGTTACGCTGAAAGTTCTATAGGGAAAAAAGATTGGGCAGATACCCCGGCAACAGAGTGTAAGATTTAAACATAATGTGTTTGTGTTCAGTCTGATTTTTGCGGACAGAGATTACACAATCTTGATAACAGATATACCTAGTGGGTATTTTCCATGAACCTATGAGTGATCTATAAAAAAGCATTTATGAATAACCTTTTATTTAAAATTGAGAATGAATTCTGGGAGAGCAAATTCATAGCATGAAAACCTGACTTGAACCTGTGCCAGAAATGCTAGTGAAGTATTTTTTTTCCCAGAAAAATAAAATTACATAAGATTTTATTGAGTTTTTAGAAAGGATTAGTTTACTGCTCTATACATTTAAAAATTCAGAATCTTGTTTTGTTTTTTTTTTTTTTGCCACTGCCTATATTATATTTCAAAGAAACATAATAAAGCACTTGAAAATGCAGCATAAACTAGGAGGCCTATATTTCACCACTTTTGGTATTGGTTAAAAGAACTAATAATCGCTGTGTAATTGAAGTGCTAATACTCACTTGATCTGCCTCTGTGATTCAGTGCAGAGATTTCTGGTTTGTCTTAAACTGCTGGGAAGAAGACTGCATTTTGAGAAATAAAATTGATTTTGCACAATCTGATGATGATTAGCAGGGCTTAATGAATGATTACCTCAAAAAACATTGTTAAAGTTGTTTGGATGGATGAACAGGAGTGAAATGCAAAAAGAAAAGTTGCTGTTTGAATGCACCACTTACTAATATTTGACTCTAAAACTATCCAAAGCCAGCACAGGGAAAGGATCAGATATCCTTGCCTTACTTTCCTTGAAACTTCCAAGTTAGTTTGATGCTTTTTGGGAAAAAGATAATTTTTTGATTTTAGTAGTAGTTACTCTCTAGCAGAACAATGCTGTCATTTCATTCCTAGAGGTGTCATTGTATCTACTTTGTAAATTGTGGTGGATTCTAATCCATTATTATAATTTTTTCATTTTTTTCATGACAGTTTAAAGAAATCATTGCCTTGAGGCTGTAAATTGGGTGATTACTTACACAGAATTTACTGTGGGATCCTTAGCACAGGTGAGAGTCTTCTAGTCAGCTTGGTTTCAACTGTTCACATCACAAAGCTTCTCTGCAACTGACTCAGTCTGCTATTCATTTAAGAGAGACTCAGGAATAAAATAGGTGGGAAGCAGCAGAAAAACAAAATGGAATGAAAAATATCGAAAGCTTGATAGGTTGAGATAAGTTTTTGAAGATCTCTGTTGTACCAGTCTTAACCATATGTTCAGTTTCAGGGATAGTAGATATTCTCTAAATACCATCCTCTGTGTTTGCTTTCATTTAGGGTGATGCTATAGCACCCTGCAGTTCTTCAAAATAATTGAAAATGGGGGACAGGTAGTTCTAGCTGTTAGTCTGTCCTCTATTGTTCAAGTGAAGGCTGTTTTTCTGACACAACCTAGGCTGTCATTAGGACCTAGCTGGTCTTTCATCTCTCTGAAGGGATGACCTAAATAACAGCTTTGCAAGAGGAAATCTGGAGTGAGGTTTCCCAAGTTCTATGCGAAGTAGAGGCTGCACATCAGAGTAAGAATTGAGATATATAATTTTGGTACCACCTGGTCTGGATGGTTAGTCTCAGGCTGTTGATCCAGTGGCTGTAGAACATGGCATTCACTGAGAAAGCTGTCTTTCAGCTTGATTAAGGATACGCTTATTCGCCCAAAATTCATATTAATTTTCTAGTTTCTTAGAGCATTTTAGACTGAAGTAATCTGTGCTTTATTGTCAGCCCTCCACTGGTCTGTTTTCAAGTCATTTCAACTCTTGGTGATGCTTTTTTAATCTGTCACTGGGAATAATATTTATTTGCTTTTCCTCCTGGGAGTATTGTTAAGTTTATTTCATTAGTGTTTATAAGGGACTTGGAGATCCTAGATGCCAGATGCCAAAGAAAAACAAACATGTTATTAACATTTTCTTGATTATATATATATATATGTATATAAATAATGATATATACTTATACATAATATATATAATATTATATATAATTTTATTTTATAATAGCCTTACAAGTCACTGCATTGTTATATAATTAAATTACCTTAAATAATTATTTTAATAACTTTACTGTAATGAGGAATAGAAGACATTGTTTCCCTCTCAAACCACTGAAATATATAAACCACTCTGAGCATCTGGTGGGTTATTTTCTGCTTGGTAAGTCCACAGGGAGATTAATACTGGTTTGATTTTTGTAAAACATTAGAAAAGTTAAACTTTAGGTCATGTGGATGTGCATGTTTTTTTATATCTTCAGAACATTAGTCTTTCTTACAAGCAGACAATCCAACAAAATTAGAGTTTTATGTTAGAAATCATGCTTTATTTTCCTGCTGGGCTCTGAACAATTCTATTTCGATCTTATTTAACTTTAAAATCACGTTGGCAGCCTTTTCTTAGTATAGTTGATTTGAAGTTTTGCTGAAGAATTAAGCTATCATCCCCAAAATCCATTACTTAATGCTATGGTAAATCAAGAGAGGAAACACAGGAACACAGGCAAATCAAGCCTTTGGTGTATAATGCATTTTTTAATCTTGATCATGTTTATGTATATGAACTGATCATTTGCATTTTTTAGTTAAGTTGCTACTGTGTGAGACAGTGTACCAATTATGTGTGTCCACACCCTCACCTGTGTTTTTCTTCTTCTAGTAGTGTGGACCTATCTGTATAAAAAAGTAGTAATCTGAGTAACTGTTTAGCATCACACAGCTGTTAAAATGCAGTTGCACAGCTTCTATAAGTAAGGGGCAAAGTTAACTTCAGCGTGCTTCTCCAAGAGTTGTTTCAGGGCCATTACTTTCTGTAGAATCTGGCTAAGTGATGAAGATGGGCTGGAAAGCTGTTGCTGTGTGACTTTCAAGGCAGAAAAACCTCTTTGGGTTTCCCTGAGTTCTCAGCATTTTTTCCCTTCTTGAGAGTGGTCCTCACATTTCTGTGTGACTGCCCAGTTCCACCCTACTCTCCCTGTCCTGTGTGCTGTCTCATACACATGTCATCATGATTTAATATGCTGTCCAAAATCTGGGTTGGTGTCTTTGATGGTATGGTGAGCAGTGCATCTTGAGAATGATGGATTCAGTCCAAGTCTTGAATATACAGATGTCCCTTAAACACAACATGCTGGTGAGTGGTATTGCTGTTTCTGCACATAAGACAGGGGTTGAAAGACTGACCAGCTTAAAATGAGAGAATGAACACCACCAAGAGAAGCTGGTGCTTCTGTGACCCATATTACCTGAGATCATAAATTCCAGGCATAGATGATTACAGTTATCTCCCTTTGTACTTAAAATTTCTATGTCCACTTGAATTTTCAGGGTATTGTGTAAATTTTCACTGACAAGATCAGAACTTCACAAGGACAGAAGAAAAATTTGACTTTGTGGTGCTCATCAGTGTGAATTAAGACTTTTCAGTTGATTTGTTTTCTGCCTCCAGATACATATGGCTCTTTTCTTTCTTTTGCAGAAGCAGCCTACTATAGCAAATATACCTGTTCAACTGTCAAGGTGTGGATCATGGGAGAAAAACTGTTAGAGAACAGCATCCTTGATCAATTTATTAATAGCCATGAGCAGTCATATGAAGAGTTTCTAAATACATTCACCTATCTTTTGAAAGGTATGTAACTTCCCAAGTCTCCCATTAGAAATCACAGATAGAAGGGAAAGTAAAAAGAGAAGCAGTAGTATTTGGTGTCTTTATGCTACTCACTTGCTTTGTGACCTTAGGCAAATCCTTGTGATGCTTTTGTTTCTCTGCTCAGTGCTGGGAACCCTAAGGACAGCTTTCCTTAGGTTGGTTCAAAGACTGCTAAGGTAGGTCTCTACAGGTGGTTCACCATGTTTTGCTTGCTTTAGGGTGGTGGGGGAACATGCACTATATGGGAGGATAGAGGTTACCTAAGTACATCCTGTGTTGTTTTGCTTGAAAAGTTTTCATGAAAGAAGAGCCTGAGGAAAGTATTTAATAGTGAGAGAGACCTGAGGTTAGGGGTATGCAATTTAGATACCTTTACAGGCTTACTAGCACATAGGCTGCTGTGCCTGTGTGTGTGCCTTCTGTGATGTGATTGCCTTCTATGATGAAATAACTACCTGGAGGGATGAGGGGAGAGCGGTGGATGTTCCCTGTCTCAGCTTCAACAAGGCTTTTAACACCATCTCTCACAACATCCTCATAGCGAGAACTGACTGAATGTCAGATCCCAGAGGGTCATAATCGGTGACACAGGGTCTAGTTGGAGGCCTGACACTGGTGGTGCCCCCAAGGGTCAATACTGGGCCTAGTCTTTAACGTATTCATTAATGACTTGGATGAAGGGGCAGATATGTCCTCATCCGGTTCACTGATGACACAAAATTGGGTGGGGTGCCTGATAGCCCAGAGGGATGTGCAGCTATTCAGAAGGACCTCAACAGGCTGCAGAGATGGAGAGCAGAACAAAGGCACCTGGGGAGGAATAACCCCAGGCACCAGTACAGGCTGGGGGCCAACCTGCTGGAAAGCAGCTCTGTGGAGAAGGACCTGGGGGTCCTGGAAGGCAGCATGCTGTTCATGAGCCAGTAGTGTGCCCTGGGGGCCAAAGAGGTCAATGGTATTCTGGGGTGCATTAGGAAGAGCATTGCCTGCAGGTTGAGGCAAGTGATTCTGTCCCTCTGGTCAGCCCTGATGAGGCTGCTTCTGGAGTGCTGTGTCCATACAAGAGACGTGGACCTCCTGGTGTGGGTCCATCAAGGGGCAACAGAGATCATTAGGGGACTGGAGCACCTCACTTAGGACACGCTGAGGAAGCTGTACCTACTCAGTCTCAAGAAGAGACAACTGAGAGGGGACCTCATCAATGTCTGTAAGTATGTGAAGGGAGGGTGTCAAGAGGATGGAGCCAGGCTCCTCTCAGTAGTGCCAAGCAATAGGACAAGAGGCAAAGGGCAGAAACTGATGCACAGGAAGTTTCACTTCTTTACTGTGCAGGTGACTAAGCAATGGAACAGGTTGCCCAGAGAGGGTGTGAGGTCTCCCTCACTGGAGATACTCAGGATCTATCTGGATGCAATCCTGTGCAATGTGCTTGGGGATGACCCTATCTGAGTGGGGAGGTTGGACCACTGTGGTCCCTTCCGACTTTACCCAACCTTACTCATTCTGTGCTAAGCTAACAGGTAACTTGGATGAAAACACAGCAGGACATCAGATTAGATGATTAGGCTGAAAAGATCTTATGCTCTGCAGATGAAATAAAAGGTGGGGCTCAACACTTACCTCAGCATTGCTGAATTACAGGATTCAAATCCTTTAGCTCAGGTTCATTTCTTTTAGCCATCTTAAGTCCAGTGCATAAAAATAAATGCAAGCTACGTATTACTCACAATTCTCTTTACCACCACTTTGCACTAAAAATTATGCCCTCATATTGTTGCAGTAGCACTGTTTTTTTCAATTACTGCATGTGGCATACTCCATTGATTGGCACTGAAAAGTCTGTCCTGTCCTTGTCTTTCAGGCAGAACTAAGTGTCAGTCACAGGCACTGAGCAGAAAACCAGTGGGGGAGTTGAAGCTGCCATAGAAATAATCTTGTGGCAACCTTCTGTCTCTTCTCCCTATAAAAAATAGAGGAGCAAGGAGACACTGAGGGATGAGATAAGAGGATTGGGGATAGCTCCTGTCATAGACGCATGCTAGTTATCGTGATGCTACTTGCAAAAAGCCTCAGTGTATATTTCAGTCACTTTCATTGTCACTATTGTATTTGCTACTAAAACTGTAAAAAAAGTAGAGCTTTACTTGAATCAAATGCTTAGAAATGCAGGTTCCTGTGATGGTATAAACCAAGCAGCTCAACCTGTTTTCCTCCTACCTTCATTTTCCTTGAAAAATACCCATGGTGCTGGTTTCCATTATAAACTAATGACCTGCAAAAATTCCACTTAAAACATAAAGCACTATAGCATCAGAACCATGCAAAATACTGTATAAAATATCACATTCTTAGTTTCTTAATTTTGCATTTGAAAAATAGCCATTTGACTTTTTTTTAAAATTTTTTTAAGCAACTTACCTGCTAATAGGATCCAGAAATTTTCACTTTGATGTATGAGATCAGATACTGTGGGGATATGTTTGTGGTTACTGTCAGGCAAAATCTTACTATTTTCAGATTACCTTTCTGAAGTTGGCCTTGATAATGGCGTTGACCCCCACATCAAATCTTTTTACAATAAGCATTAATGTGAGAATTGGCAGTCTGGCTTAATTAGATATGGAGATAGCTATTTGTATATGCAAATAAACAAACATAAGTATATAGGAAGTCTTTAAAAAAAATCCTTGGAAAACATTCTCATGTGATAGATTTTTGTCTGCCATAGACACACATGCACAGAACTAATTGGATCCCACTTGTTTCACAGGATAACATATCTGTAGAAGGTGATTTTCAGTTGTTCATGAATTTGTACTGAGACTGTGGTTGGGATTGCAAGACTGATTTCACCAGGAGTTTCTACATTGAAAGCATCTCATAAGAATTGGATACCCTAACGATAGTTTAATTTTTCTTCATAAATTAAATTTATACATAGTAAAACTGTAAAGAATATACCTTGAATAGAAAGACCCAAACGTCCTTGACTGTTCTGGCCTAGCTGAAAAGAACACTTTGAGGCTATAAATAGCCTGGAGTGACTCCCTGTGAACATACTACAATCTTCTACTGAGAGAAGATTAATTTTTATAAATATGGGAAACAGTATTAATGAATTTTTACGTTCCTGATTTCCGTCTGACTTTTAAAGAAAATCCCAGCTTTAGAATGTTGTATTTTTTTGTATATGAATGTGTGATATTATGTTGGACTACTTCCATTCTTCCTTATGCTATTTGAAAAGATATTCTGC
This sequence comes from Margarornis squamiger, assembly GCA_035222235.1. Lineage (NCBI taxonomy): Eukaryota > Metazoa > Chordata > Aves > Passeriformes > Furnariidae > Margarornis > Margarornis squamiger. The sequence goes on from JAWWTY010000156.1 coordinate 20,006,330, forward strand.
TAGTTCAAATAGAACAAGATCTGGAGTCAAAATAAGCCCTTCTAGATTGTATGTAATTGATTTCATGACATGTGTGTGGTTTAACTAGTACACAGATAAGTTATAACTTAGTTGGGCCATAAAATTATATATTTGATTTTAATATTTAATATTTAATATTTAATGTTTAATAGTTAATATTTCTGACTAAAATTCAAAAAATTCCTAATTATTCTATTTCTTAAAGTGTGCTTTGTGCAGTGAGAGAATGAGAGTTCATCGACTAACTGATAAGTACAATCCTATAGTAAGACTTTTACCTCATGTCTACAGATCTGATAGAATATGGATAAACATACATAAATGTATTTTTAAAACTCTGACCTCAACATTTAAAACATATATACTCCAACAGAATATGTCCTATATATGTTGAGTACATATATTTAAAAAGTACTTCCTCCATAAGTAGAAAATTTTTAAACCCCATTTTATTTATTCTGCAATGGATGGACAGTTGAGGACTACATTAAGATTCTAGTTAAGTCTTTTTTCTACTTACACCATCCAAAGTGTGTTTTTTGTCATAAGAATGATATTAACAATAGATAGGTAAAAGGGCTTGTGAACTCGTGGGAATATAATTTAGCAATTAACACACAGATCCAGAAAGATGAACATTTTCATGCTCACTGTAAAGCTTTGCAGAAGTTTTCAGTGTCTGGAAAAAAAATGACCACCTCTTGTGCGAAGTCTGAGCAAAGATACTGGGAAGAAGAATAATTTTTTTACTCATTAATACATTCATTTGTTCTGTTCTTAGAATCCCTGAAGCCCCTTATGCTTATGCCAAGTTACATATTTACTTTTATTAGTTTATTTTTTAGCTTTCACTATAAAACCAACCTGATAATAAAACAGTTAACTGGCATTTGCCTTGAGGTTGCACAACTCCACTATGTTTTTTAAGTCCAGATAAAAATCTTAAGACTGATTTATTGACTGTGCAGTTGAAGAAGCCTCAGAAGAGCTGTATTTATAAAGGAATGGATGATACAGATTTCTGTAGATGTGGTCAGTGATTGGTATCTTCAGAACTACACACTTCCTGAAACAACTTTGGAGAAAATCTCATGGAAATACACCCAACCCCACTTTTGAAAAAATTGCCACAGAGGACAAAAGTCTTTTTGAAATCTTAGGAAGAGTGTTTGAAATCTGGTGGAGAGAACTATGATGTCCAAAATTAGAAGGCAGCATCTGCTCATTTTTCTAAACTCAGAGGAAGAATGGTAAATTCACTGGAGCATAAAATATCTCATTTGGCCTTCTGCAAGAAAACTACAGAAAAAGAGAGCCCCAAGTGCTCCAGGCTTCGTTTTTCATCTAGATTTTAAATTACTCCTCTCTCACTTTTTAAAAAAACGGGATTCTGGATCAATCAGCTGCATAGAAAATGCTGCCATTAATAAAATTCTTATCCAAACACAAGTTTAGATTTGTACTTTTTTCCTGGTTCTGGGCAATTGACCACTGGAATTAAATTAATTCCATTCCTGCTGTTCATTTTGCTCACTTTCATATATCTCACATTGCCTGGCAGTGTGTTGAAGTCCAAGGACTTTGATCAGACCCATCTAAGCAAACCAAACCTTGGATATAAACTTCACATCCTCAGTGCTGTTGTTTTGGTGCTTCTGTGCCAAACAGTCAGGAGGAGGAAATTTGAAAGTGACTGACCACTTTTCTGCTTCCAGGTGGCCTGCAAGAGCCATATTCTGTGTTGTGATCAGATTAACTTAATTCCCCAGTGAAAGTTGGGCGATGTATTCAGTTCACAGTCCATTTGACAGTAGCTGTCTGCTGCTTTTTTTCATTAACCACATTTAGGAAAAACAACAACTTTCAACTTCCTATGTAAGTGTCAGTGGAGACACTTTACAACAGTGAGTCTTCATGGCAGAACGCATAGCAGAAAACTATATAAGAAATGGTAGTAAATTCACTTTAATTTTAAAAATGGACCAGTAGGACAATGCTAGCCCCAAGAGAAATTTCAGCCTATGAGTGAATTTGCCAATAAAAGCAACTAGACAGTTCAATAAAACTAATTAAATTAATCTGTCATCCCCAGGGAACTTAAACAGGCCATGAAATAGAAAAGCAGCATCAATTCAGAGCTTTTTATTGATGTGTTGTGTCGGATCATTTGATAGAATTGGTTGGTGGAAAAATTCGCAATTTTCTATTGATCATAAAGTCAGTAGCTATCTCTGTGTAACCTTTATTCAATATAGTATAAAATCAAATATCATACAGAGCCCCTAAATGTAGGGAAAAACCCAGGCAGAGATGCAAACTTAATAGATTATTTTTGAAATAATAATAGCTGATATGTTTTATGGATATTTGTTGTCCTGGTCCTTGCTGTGCAAGATACTTCATCTCCAGTGTATGGACAGAAAAAAAGTATGCCTGAAGAAGAGAAATGACGTATGTTCATTTGTACACTGCAGCTTACTGGCAGCACCAGATAAGGACAGAGGCACTCAGACTCCTGGAAACTTGGTCACCCCTTGAACAATAGTGCTTACCTGATAGCAATTTTTTTTTTTTTTCCAGTGATTCCTTTATTACTAAAAAATTTCTAAAGATTTTTTCAGATTAAAAAAAAAAGGCATTTTTATTCTCTTGTGTAACTTAGATTTTCTAAAATATAGAAAAGGGAAATATTTAGTGATTTTGCTGTTGGTACTTTGATACAGGTTTCATGGTATAGTGGCATACTGGCAGTGATTGAATTCTGTAGTACTAGAAAAAGCAGTAACAGAGAATGGACTCTTGCTGTACCTCATCAGTTTGTCTTGAAAGGCATCGAAGTGTGCTAAATGCAGCTGTTGGCTTAGTTTCATGTCATTGCAGTGAGGTGAGGAAGCCCTCTTTTGCAGATGTGGAAATGACACAAAGCAAATAATGTCAGAGATAAGAGCTATCTGTAGTGACTTAATAGGACAATCGGAAGCAGAAATCAAGTGACATGACTTAGAGTTTAATACCAAACTCTTTATAGAATTGTGTGCTTTTCAGTGTTCTGTATAAAATCAATTAGAATTGCCTAATTTCAAGAAAGTAGGTTTTTGCCTTTAAAAAAACCCAACCAAAACCAGGCCATTTAAGGATGCTTTTATGTTGTGATTGTAATGTCCAAAATCAAGCATTTTCCTGGGCTCTCTGACATTTTATTGATTTGTTCCCACCTGCTGTGCTCTTTTTAGGATATCTTATTTGTTAAGAAAGGAATACTTTGTATAGAGATGTCAGATGCTTATAATTATATACAATTCACTTGTTTCTTACAGTGCTTATCTACTTGCTTAGTAGTGCTGAATTCTTCTAGGATGCAAGTACACAGAAAGTTTTCATAATTGATTCTGCCCTGATTTATTAGTATATCGCCTGCTCTTTTAAAGTGCTCCCAACATACGTGTTTAATGTAGTTTCCTTCTGCTAAGGATGACTTGAAACACATTTGTGGGTTTTTGACTGTACAAGAAAATAAAAAAAACAACTGTAACAAATGCAGTGCTTATTTAAGAAATAAACTCAAATACATTCTCTTTTTCTTATCTAAGCTTCAAAGTATGGCTTACTGTAGCCAAAACTCGGGGAGAAGCCAGGAGCTCTTGTACACTGAAACAGTGTTCTCCCATTAGTTGCTGTCTAATGTAAAGCTCTTCTTAAACTGTCCCTCAAATGCAATTTGTGAAACATAACAGTATTTGCATTCTGCAAAGGGCAGTGTAGATTTTCTGAAGCCCCTGGAAGCAGGTCTGCCTTTATCAACTGGAAAAAGTGTTACAGCTTTTATATCCCAATACTCTCTCAAATTACAGTTGCAAAATACTGTCAGTTGTATAGCCTGTGCCTTTACAAAACTGTGTTTTTTCCTCCACCACATAAACACTCTTTATTGTTAGAACTAGAAATCTCCTCTAGTATGCTGGCTTTGCTCGGTGGTGATAGTTACCACCTGATCCCTGGTAGATACCAAGAGGTGTAGCTCCCTTAATAGGGCTGTGCTGGTTAATAACAACTGAGGATTTGGTGTTATGTCTCTGTCATGGCTTTCTGAATTTTTTAAGATTGTTTTTCTCCTTCTATTGGAAGAAGCAGAATTTTGCTCACGCAGGCTGCTGAAATGATCAAGTGCACATTTTCTTTGTTATTTAACTGACTGTATTAGTATTCAAATGGAGAAGGAGTTGTCCAGCAACAACACTGTTGAAGTGTAGAAGAATCATACGTATTTTTAAATGATCAGTTGGGGGTGGATGAGGTATAAGTAGGAAATACTGCCCCTTTTCTAACACTGAGACTATTGAAAACACAACAGAGACATAGGTATTGATACAGATAAACAGTATGTAAAACCATAGGTTCCATTAAGTAAAAAGGGAGAGATACTGATACGGTAAAAGAACAGTTAAACTTTTGAAAATTAGGAGCTCAGTTAGTTTTAGGTAAGTATTGGTGTACATTAAGCTAGAGTAGGTGTGTGAAAGTGGCTGAAATATACTTGAGAGTAGCAGTCATTCGTCTTTCCCCTGAAGGAACACTTGCAAAAATGTCCTTTCCTGACTGGTTTTTAAACATACTGCAGTAAGTATCCAAAAATGGCAGTCAAAAGTAACAATTAGGACACTTTTAGGTCAGAAACAGTCCCACTGAGATTACTTGTCCCACTCTGTGGAATATGTACTTATTCTAGCTGAGGACATGGTGTAGTGAAATTTTCTTAAGAAATTGGCATAACTGACAAAAAAATCAAGGCCATATTACTGATTATAGTAAAAATTGACCTTTTTTGAAGGGAACAAAAAGCGCTAAACAATACTCTTTGCTGATTGTTTGTCTTAATCAGGATAAGATCAAAGGGTAAAGGCTGCCCCAGCTGAATTTTTGTGTTACAAATATTAACTTGCATACTTAGGCAAGTATTTTAGTCAAGTTATTTGCTGTATAGATCAAGTTACTTTGACAGAGGAGTTCTGCTTGCTCAGTGCTACTGTGAGATCACTGTAATCGAAATTAGTGAGGATTTTGGAGGAGTAAGATCGGAATGGGAGTTACAGGGATTCAGGTAGCTGAGGGACAGACAATTCAGGTGCTGAGAGTTGGCAGATATGACACAGGATCTATAAAACATCCACTGCCACTTTGTGTGGCAGCAGGAGGTTGTGCCCTAATACTCTTAAAACAGGAGTGCATGATGAAATTTAGGTTTCTGAATCGCCCATGAACTGCTCTTATGGACAGATGTAAGGACCCTAATACTTAAATCTTCCAGGTCCTTACTGTATGGGATACTTGGACTTTTTGTGATGAAAAGGTGGACAAACTGCATTGATTTACAGAGATTTATACCTATAAATACATGGAAACAGAAAGATAGCTGGAGAATATAAATCAGCATGGCTTTTTTTGGCTTGGTAACTTCAAAACATGATGTTCTGTTCTCAGCAGGGCAACATAGAAACAGAGGGAGGCTGGAAGTTTTGGTTGGATTACTGCAGAAAATCTGGAGGCTGCTTTGATGGAGTTATCAAAAATTAATAGAAGGCTTCAAAAATTATCTTCCCAACAAATTGGATTTCCAGTCTTGACATTTCTCTTTTTCCTCTTACAGCTTGTCATTTAGGGTAGATGAAATGTATCCTGTACAATGGTTTACATAGTTCCAAATGAATAAATACAGGTACTTTTACCGTATTTTACCACCTTGTGAACGTGTCAAAGTGATATTTTATGGAAACATTTCAGTGACAGGCTTTGTTCTTTCTTTTAAAGCGTGGTTGTTTGCTGATGATGTGTTTGAAGAATGGAGATAGCAAATGAACATGAAATTTGTACTTGTGACCCCTGTTCAAGACAGTTTTATGCTATGTTGAATAAAATTTTTTAGGAGTTCTACAGAAAATCATTGTAGTATTTGAATGCCAGGTTTTCCATCAAAGCATAACTTGGAAGAAATTTAAGGGATTCACAGGCCTTCTGCTGACCCTCAGTCCAGGATTTGAGGACAAAAACATAAATTGGAATTAAAGTAGCTTTGCTGTATGTTTCTTTTCTTTTTAATTGTTGTTTTATAGTTAAAGGGGCATGTTTGTAATTCTCAACGAATTTTTGGTTTTGGAACGAATTAATTAAATTGGAAAAAAGGTGGGAAATACCTGGTAGTCTGTATTGTTTTGTCCAGTGTGTTATCCCAATCCAGGTTTTCTCCATTGTTTTACTGATTGCTCTGTCTGGTCTGGCTTTGAACCATTTCAGACCCTGAGACTTTTATCATTCTTCTGGGGCTACTATGTCATCTAACAGATTTCACTAGGTTTAGATGTCACTAGGCTTTTCCTAATAATACAGGTAGCTTTCTTCTCTTGTTTTGTGATAAGTGACTCCATTATTCTTTGAAATATGTGGGTGATCGGTGGACATTTTCAAGATTCCCTTCCAAATTGGAAGACAAAGAGAATTTTAAGCAATATAGAGGACAGATAGCAGGAGAGAAAATAATTTATCAAGCTGGATACACTTTCTGATAGAAACATGTTTCTGAAGTCTGCACCATACTCTTTAGTGACACACAATTATGATGGATACTACTCTTGAGAGACTCAGATATACTTTTCTAGAGACCTAAGTTGGCTTCTTACTTCATTTTTAAGATACAGACACTGAGACATCTAAAAAGTGAGATAAAATCTGTCTGCAGAATGAATATGTGAATCTTTCCATCATTTCAGCTTTCTTCCTCTCTAAATTTAGTTGTGGTTGTATCCCTTATTTTTGATTTTTGTCACATGTTGTAAAGGCCAGTGTTCTACAAAAGGATCTTGGCAGGTTGAGAGCTGTGACTGTGAATAATGAGTCAATTATCACTTAGTCAGGGGAAAGGCAGAGTGATCCTCTTGCTGGCTTGAACGTGATCCTTCCTTCTTCCCCTTCTCTTTCAAAAGTGGGAATAGAAATGGTTGAAATTCAGAACACTAGCAAAGAACTACAGCTGTGATATTTGTCTGCTACTACAGACTTTAGTTTCTTTAACTTTAGAACAACTTTATGTGTGTTGTTTTTCATAATATTTTTTAAGATCATGATTTCAAGGGAGCCAGTTATGTGTTACATGCATGGGGAGAGACAGTAGGTGTCAGGAGTTATTTTGGACATCTGAAGTGGATCTTACTGGTCCTGAGGGACTGTGCTTGAGGCTAGCACCATAACGTTTAATTTACCTTCCCCCTTCAATTTATATGGCATGGCCTTATTATCCTCATGGTTGCATAGTTGATATTCTGTCCACAGAATTGCTTTTAACAACGGCTTTGGGTTGCTTAACCATTTTTCTTCTGAATTTTTCTTCACTTTCAGTCATGAATCTAGTATCACATTGCAATTGTGAATCTTTCATCAAATGCAATGTTTAATATTCTGTAACCCAGTAACTCTGCAATGGTCTTAATGAGAAAAAGGTTTCTGACAAAAGTTTATGACTGATCTCTTAGGAAAAGAGATAGTGCTTCTAGCTGTAGTCTGGGGTTGGTAAATGGCACATAAATATTATGAATGCACTTGATTTCTTACTAGCTCATTTAATCTATCTAGCTTTTTAGCTGTGACAATAGCTCAGCTGTCCAGAAAATATATAACCTAATAAAGTAAGTTTGTCAGCTCATATGTACTGCCTAATTATAATTGCCCAACTATGTGTCATAGGTCTTTTGATGCTAAAAGTGATATTATTTTCTTTGGAGAATTCAGAACCTATATTTTCAAGAAGAATGATCTGATTTATATCTCAGAAGAATGACCACAGTGGTATCCAAGATAAGCATGGGCTAGTGCTGGAATCAGAGGCTGTCATCTGTATGAATTACGTTGCTCATCATTCCAGTGATGATTTCTTTTGTCTCTGTTGGTTTGGCTGAGAAAAGTGTATGGCTTCTGGAAGCTTTTTATAACTTTGCATACATAAATGCTTCTGATATGCACAGGGAGGATACTGAGTCCTCAGTCCCTCTTGTTACTCTATAGGTTTGCAGATGTCTGGCTGCAGTATTCTGCCAAGACACACTTACCCTAAAATACATTAATATCCTTTTGTGGCTTGTCAGTCTTTTAGATAAAACTTGCAAGTTCTTAGTATAAAACAGGATGTCCATCCTGTTTTACTACTACAGTAACAAAAATTACAAGCTTTTTTGAGGTAGCCATCTAATTCGTCCTATAAAGTAGGGTGACAGTAAAAATACCTTCACATAGTGGGTGACCATTTTACCAGTCACGAATTTACAAGACGGTTTCTTGTCTAATGCTGCTTCATTTCCATGGCTTGAAAAAGAGAGTGTGGGAATCCAAATACTATTTTAGGAAAAGGAGGGAGAAGCCACATGTCACAGAGGCCTGGGATTTAGGAATTATTCAGAGGATCTAACTGTGATCTAGACATTAAAATCTGTTTGCTAGATTGCTCTGGTCTGGTGCAATTTGGTTTCTATGAACCCTGACTCTTATGAGTATGGACTTCAGATTATGCCCGGACTCTGAGCCCTTTCTATATGTCATAGTAATGGCAGCACAGAACTGTCCCAGGGGATTAATAACTCTTTGTTGTATGGCTTAATGTAGTAACCCCAAGGGCATCATTAGTACTCTCCACAAGAATTACTTTAATGCTTGTAACATATAATTATGCTTTAGAAATGCACTGCAGTGTTTCTTATTGTTGTAAAGTTGATTTTTCAAACTAAACACAAAAAACTTCATTAAATGAGCATTTATTTTTCATTAAGAACATATGGTGTGAAGTTCATTTCAATTGATTGTCCCATAGCTGCTCCATATTTGATAACAGGACTTCTAAAAGAAAAAGTACTGCATTTTTATATTGGCCTTGATTACTATGTTTTTTGCCATGTTGAAGGAAAAAAACCCAACTATTCAGCATGGGTTTGGAAATCCATACTACCATGGACATTGTCTGTAATCAGCTCCAAGATCCAGTCTGTACTGTTGAGATTTCATTTGATGATCCCCTAGCTGTAGCCTAATTCTGCTGGCTCTTCTTACCCTAGGACACGGCTGATAGGACAGTCAGAAGCACTTTTAGTTGTCTTAACTTAGCTCTTGTTGTCTAAGGAGTTGTTAAGGGTCTGAAAGATGTCAACAGTTATCATTGAAAGACTCAGTTCTGTTTCTGCATACTTCCCTATTTTCAGTGAGGACTCAATTAACCACAATTGATGTATAAAATAAACCCAAGAGAAGTTATTCCAGTCTTTTGTCAATACACTGACAAAACTTTTTTCCAGTCTGTTTGTTCCCTAAAGCAACAAACCCTGCTTGAACATCGGCATTTATTCTTTAATGTCTGGACCTAAACTTTTGGCCATTAAATATCACTGGCAAACTGCTGTTTGTTAGTCTGATCCCAATAAAAAAGTATTTAGTCACAAAATTTTCCCTCTCAGATTACTGAGGATTCTGTAGTTGTTAAACATTGAAAACAACACCGTGTAAAGAAATCAGCTCAAATGAGGTGTTTTATTAACTAAAGATACAGGGGCTAGATTATAGGACCTGTCAGTGCATCTCATCCTGTGGCCCTGGACTGGTGGGAGTTCTGGTGGTGGTGTCCATGGACACCCAGGAGATCTGTGGATGCTGACCGTCGACCAGCCAGTATCAGCTCTCACAAGAACTGCCAAGGCTCACTTCTGTACTAGGTAGCATGGGCATTCATTTTAGTGGTTGTGATGTTTGCACATGAACCCACTGATAGCCAGTATAAATAGGGTGATACCAAGACATTGATGTAGAAAATACAAGAACTACTCCATTTTTGGTCTGGGTAATCTCTCTACTATGATCACCATCAGAGTCCTTTCTTGTGCTTGGTAAGAAGGTACATCATTGAGTAGATATGTAAAGCAATAGGTGCACTTGAACTCTCTGAGATGTCAAAGTGATTGCGTAAGCACAGATCCCATGTAAGCAGAGTTGATGGACTTTTAAAACTAGAGGTGTAATTGTTGGGAGTGTGTGTTGGTGTTGGAGAATGAGGGGGGGGTTCTGATTTTAATACTAGAAGTGTTCATCTAAAATAGCTCTGACTGTGTGCAGTTGCCACCGGCCTTTTGTATAGTGGCATCTCAAAGAAGAGACTCTCTTCATATGTACTGGTGTTTGCAGTGTCAAGACAAAGGCACGGGCACAAATGTTATGTGCCATTTTGCCCAGATTTCAGAGAGAATTTCAACATAGTTTTAAAATAAAAGCTAAGGTGTAACTACTGTCTTGCTTTTTTGGGTATTTTGGCTCTCAGTTGATTTTATAGAGTTTTCTGTGTACTGCGTAAGCTTTTGAGACAATTAAATCTTCAGTATCAAGGAATAGGTGATAGTCTCTGCACTTGAAGTTTAAACTGCATATTTGCTTTTATGACAAAGGCTGCAATATACATGTATATGTTACACATGGAAGCTCTGAGCACAAGAGGAAAAGTGATTGTGTAAGATAAGTCAATATTAGATTTAATGAAATAAATGTTTCTTTTGCTTGGATAGTGCATTATGTTATATGATCTGGTGTGACTCTCCTTGCAGAAAAAGAGGGAAAGACAATTCAAGGAAATAATGTGGGCTCCTTAAGAAAAACATTTTCTACTTCTGAATTGTCAAATAGAAATAAACAGGATGGCTCACCTGAAAGAAGCAAAGAAATGTGGAAGTCTCTTCCATCACAGATGCCAAATGCAAATGAGGTAATGAGTTAAAACTGTCCATATACAAGCACCACATTTAGAGAGGAAAATATGAAGAAATACACTGTCCAAATGTTAGAGGCTTGTGGTATTTATCCTATTCAAGGCAAATATTTAAAATACTTTGTAAGTGTTAAATGCTTGGAGAGGCATCTGCAGGGATCGTGTTTGGCAGTGGCATTTGCCCTGCTGAAGAGCTGCCATAATCTGACTAATAAATAAGGTGCCCTGCAATGAGCTATGTAATGCTTTCACTGAAGGCTCCAGTTAGCAGTAGAGGTTGGCAAAAAGGAAAAGAAGAGAGTATGGATGCCAGCAGGTACGGATTTATTTCTGTTCTTGTAGATTTTAGGAAGTACAGAGTTCTGTGTTACTGAAGCTAGATTACTTCAGATGCCTAAAGTAAACAGTAGGCAGGCCAGAAGCATTTTTAATCTTCTAAAACATAGGACATTAGCAATTTAACATGTTGGGACAGGAAGACAACAGACATCATCTGGAGAAAGCGAGATGGAAATCTGAGTCAGCTTGTTAAGAACTTGTGCCCTCCTGCCTGAATAACAAGTAACAAAGCTGTTACTCAAAATTTCCTTTCATTAATCTTTTTATTAAAAAGGAAGTAGCAGGTCCTTTTGTGCAATACTCAGAGGAACACATTTAAGTGCCTTCAAATGGTGGGCCTGCCACGCCTCAGTCAAAGAACACAAGCTGCCATTTTCCTCCCCTCTAGGACATGCCTTTGAGGTGGAATCAAGCAAGGCTTTTGAAAAAAAGTCACACTCTGACAGTTGATTGTGTAATAATAATGATAAGAATCTTTTGGGCATTTTTTCATGAAGAATAGTGTTGCCTCATTGAGATAGTCTGTCTTTGGGTCTCTTTAGCTTTGAATTGCATTTCTGCCCCATAAAGCAATGTGCAACTTCCATTATCCTCTCTGTAATGGAACAGCTTAATGCTTGTCTTTGTTTCTAAAGAAAAAAGCATCAGACATGGCTGTACATTTTTTGTCACATTAGCAGCTTAAGAAACAAATACAGTAATAGTAGAGTGCATCAGAAAAATTGCTAGTGTAGTAGCAGGAGGAGGCTGTAATGGGGTGAATTGATCACTGTAACCTTTAAGCCTGCCCTGAGGAAAGGAAAGAGGGGAAAAAACTGCAACTGAAAACAGTGCTACTCTAAATGCTGCTTTTTAGGCATGTTATGGTTACTCACATTGTTGTTCTAATTGATTCAGTCTGGTCCTGTGTAGGTTTTTAGAGAACTACCTGAATTCATTCGCTTTTCAGGAGCATTGTATTCACTTCTTAAAAATATTTATATACAACATGTATAAAGCTGTCTGAACACAATCCTGAGTAATGTGTTCTAGGGGACACTGCTTGAGCAGGGAAGTTAGACAAGGTGACCTTCAGTGATCCCTTCCAACCTTACCCATTCTGTAATTCTGTGAACTGTATGTGTAAATCAGTGTGAGCTTTTTCTTATTTTGGTTCTGTTTCATGCATATAAGTATTTCTGCCTATCTACCTGCAGACAATGATTAATGAGAGCTCAAACAGTGGTGGATCTGATGGAAATCATCTCAGTCTGTCTGAAAGAGTTAAGGTGAGGTTTTCTTTGATTTTCTTCAAAGTGGAGATTATGAGCAGAACAAGACTGATTTTTGCTTCATTACCTTGAAAATTACTTGCAACTTGTTGATGTATTTCTTTCCCATCTGTGGGAAAGAAGAATGAGAGAAATCCAAGAGTTTTTTTCAAATGTTAGTGAGTATGTACTTTTAAAGTGTAAAGGTTATGTAACTCTTGATGAGAATGTTGTCAAGGCAAGTTGAAAAATATTATCTAAGACTGTCTCTGATTACTTCATGGAAACACAGAAGACAACTCAGTGCATATAGTAAATCCTCCATGGTAAGATGATTTGCCCATAGGCTGGGAAAGGCCTTTCACTCTCACCCTGTGCATCTATTCAGAGTGATACCTGAAATGAGAAATGTCTTTTCTTGTGGTATGTTTTAGATAGTTGTGACTGTTTTCAAGGGACATCAGCCTGAGAAAACAGTAGAGCAATGACCCAGATGAAATACTAGAAATTTCATGATTCTTTGCTTTCTTACTTCCCAATCTGTTCAACATTAGTGTCAAAACAGAAAGATCAAGCTCCAGTTTGCCTACAGCATGTACTGTCTCTGTGCCATATGAGGTGAGCTTGCAAAATTGCGTAGTAACTTATCATTTATCTTCTTCCTATGAAAATATTTTATTTCTCAGTCTTCCCACAAACTTCCTGGAAAAGTTCTTGTGCAACTCGAGCTTCTTTCCCGTCACTTACATTGATATGCAGCAATATTGGCAGCAATTCTTTGCCTATACCTAAAAGCATTTCCTTTGGATAACTCATTTCAAAGAAAATTCATGCTTTCTTGGAAAAATGCAGGGGGAAATGGAAGATGAAGCAGACAATTTAATGCATTTTTGCTTTGCTCTAGGTTTACTATAGGAAGTGCAATTAATACATTTTAATCTATTTTCCAATTTTGTTTTTTTACAGCAGGTGGACAAGTACTTAGATTGGGAAGATACAGACACAGATGAAGAGACATGCAGGGGTAGGTTTCCCCCTTCCATATTCACTGTCATTTTCTGTCTTTGAATGCAGGTGTATGAACATTGATTTAAAGAACTGTTTCTTTGAATGCAAGCATATGAACATTAAAGATCTGCTTCTTCTCTTAAAGAGATTATATTCCTCAGTTCTTCTATTGCTAAAAATTCCCCACATTGGCCCAATTCCCCAAATTAAAGTACTAATTTCCTCACTCTTAAGAGGTAATGAGATAATAAAATGAGTATTTATTAAACTGTGTCCTGATGAACAGTTATTTTTTTCAAGATTTTTTAGAAGTGCAGAACACTTCTTGTTAGCAACATTTCTACATTTTTCTGCACTTCTATTTTGCATTGAAATTATTTTGATTACAATAGTTTTTTTCACAAAGTGATGTGGGTGCTAAGAGACAGTTCTGTAAAGTGGAAATATTTAATGAAAATGTTGTCCCTACCTATTAAAATGATTTCATCCTGGGCTTAAAATAGATGAGACGAATTTTGAATTCACAGTGAACTTCTTTAAGAATTCCAATTATGAGAATTTGGAGTTGTGTTTAATTGTTCCATGCGTCTATAATTATTTTTACTCTCCCACCTCCAAAAAGTAAATGGAATACTGATGTCTATAGTTATTTTTCTATCATAGGTCCTTTGTGTGGTGTTTATTATGACCAGAATCGACCAGAAACCTTTTAGTGTTTAAATTAATTTTCCTCATCTATAGCTGTGACTGTACAAAGAAACCAAGCCACACAGATTAAGGGATTTGCCTGAGGTCATGGACAGAAGCTGCTACAGAGCAGGACTTTGATCCTTGGTTTCTTAGTTATTGCCATTTGATTGGTCTGTCCACTCTAACAGTAAGGAGTGGATTAGTGCAGTATTCCTGTGAAGTCAGCAGGCTTAGAGTCTTCCAGTATCTTACAAGGAAATAATAAACCAACATAAATCAGGTTTACAGCACATATTCTTTCTCCAACCTGAACATTTCAGAAAGAAGGTAGGAAGGTTACAGTCCCCTATCAGGGGGGGGGATTTTTGAGTGCAAAGATTTTTGAGTGCAGTGTTCATATGTGCCCATTTTTCCCTTCATAGAGCATTGTTCTATGTTTATGCCTTAAATTCTGGCAATATCTATTAAAAAACCCCTGGAGCTTACTGATGTAAGCATTAACATTTCACTTGTATCATAATGAAATGATAATTGCCTGAATTGTCTAGTTCATTAAAGTATTGTTAGTTATCACTAGTTCCACACAGGCTACAAATTGCTTGCTGAGAATTATTCTCAACACTAAAATACCAAGTGGAACTGGGAGGAAAGAAGAGCACTGCTAGAGCTTGCGGATAGCTTGTCACATTCAGTACAATGACAGACCTTGCCTCTCTCCAGCTTTTGGGTCATTTCTGTGTGTTTGTGTGTGTGCAAGAGTAAATATTAATCACATACGTTTAGAAACCCCAAGTAAACACACTTCATTTGAGGCAGGCTTGCTGTAGTGTGGAAAGAAACTGTATCAACAACACTCATCACAACATTAAGCATTTAGGTTGGGTTTTATAGCATCGAAACACTGCAGAACCAGAAACTTAATTATTCCTTTTAAACTCTCTAAGGAAAGTGAACAGTATCCAAATCTATATCTGGGAAACCCACAGTTTTGCCCAGGGCTTCTTCGGTGGAGATAACTGTTGAATCAGGATTAAAAATTTCCCCTTGACTCCTAAGTGCAGAAAATAGCATTTATAGTTTGATAGTTGTCTTACCTGTCAAAATCCACTTGAAAGGCTTCATAGTAAGAGAGGTAAAATCTTACATCTGTGGAAACCATAGCAACAAAATGCAATTTAAAATATAAAATGGTATCACTTCTATTGTTTGTAATAATAAAGTAACCAAAATAATGTCCCTATTGACCACCTCGATTCTGAAGAATCCCTGGTAGTTTATAAATGAGGCAAAGTGTGACATAAATTCGAAAGACATTCTTTTGTTGGCATTTTTAAATACTGCCACCTGTATGTCAGAATAAATTATTGATTTAAGACTTCGTATTGGCAAAACGAGCTAAAAAATATCATATCCTTTTTTACCCAGTAAAAAATATCATACCATAGTATAATTGCCACAAGATTTTATCTCTCCTTGTTATTGAGAAAAGTTCAGTATCTTTGTGCTTCATTTAGCTTTAAAGGGCAGATCAGTTAGCTGAGTTAGCAACTGTACATTAATACAATAAATATTCACACTTAGGGGCAAGTGGCTCAAATTTGACAGTGTGAAAAGCATGATAGAAAATAGGTGTTAAAATATCCCATCTAAACCTAGTGGTGTTTGGGAGATGTCCTGGAAGAGTCATTCTAGTGGGTGTTTTTTTTTCCCAATTTATTTTGCGAAGTTCAGTGTCTAAGGTGTGAATGAATACAGCTGCTGCTTGCAAATAAAAAAAGCAGCCCACAGATTTGGCCACTGTGCAAATTCATCGTGTCTGTTTTCTTTTGACAGCACTGGGCTGAAAGCCTGAAACCAGGGCAGTGCTTTGCATTGTGGGACTTTGGCACAGTAAACCATGATTGGCAAAGTAAAATTGTTGCCCTAAACCATAGCTTTAATGCATCGTGTAGAGACAGCATGTGTATGGTGTACTGTTCAATCGCTCTTTCTCACTGCATTTAATCTGTAACTGGAAGTTGCTTCAGGCAACAGTAGAGATGATCAGCCTTTCTCCAGGGATGGATGGATGGAGAATACCTAGTGCCTGTGTTTGGGCAACAGAATTCCTTTTCAGGACTGGTTACAAATCTCCTGTTGCAGGACTTGAAGGATAGTTAGGTAATAATAGTTAATAATTTACACGTTTTTTTACACAAAATGTGTAAAAAACAAGTCTAGATACCTTCAGCTAGGTATTGTTTAAATGCAAGAGAAAATTAAAATTAATTAAAACAGGAGTAATGAAATGTATGGGCGAGACTGCATAGGCAAGGATATCAGAGTCCCATACTAATCCAGCTTGGAGCACTGAGGTACTGCAAATTTATCTTTTCAAGGTGCCAGTTGTCTGTAACCCCACAGAGGCTGAGGAGAACCCAATTGACTCAGTTACTTTGAAGCCAAGGCCAAGCATAACTGTTGATTATTTAAATAATTCTTCAGGCAAATTATATCAATATCTGTTATTTTTCATAATCTGTGCCTTTCCATTTATATTTTGAATTTATGCTTACCTCCAGAAAAATCAGATTGAGGAAGAGTTAAATCAGGTGGATTTTTTTGAAGTATGGGGCTTCCGCCCAACTGATGAATCCCTTTCTTGTTTTTCTCCTCCAGTCTCTGCAATCCATTTAACACTGCCTTGAGTTGATTTCACACTAGACAGCTCTTTGGGACTAACAGCCTGAAGCATGAGAATCAGAAGAGACTGCAAAATTTAGCTTTTAAGCTTTTATTGTTATAACTGCCTCCCTTCTCAGATCCCCATCAACAGCAGTTTTGTGAAATGTAATGTCTGAAAGTGGTAATACCTGTGTCAGTGTATATATATCTGGGCATTGTTTGGCTACTGTAAAGTTAAAGATGTAGACAAGACTTGGAACTTCTTCACTCTCAAAAGTTCCAAGTAGACTTGTGCCAGCAGATTATTTTTTTCTATACTTAATGGTACACGAAAAGCAAAAAGTCCAACTTCACACTGTTGACAGATTTAGTAATGGCTTTCTGGGGTGTGTGGGGGAGGGACTAAAGAGAGTTGTTCAGTTTTCAAAAATGCCCTCATTACAGTATGCTGGACTTGAGTAAAATCATCAGTGTTCACTGCCGTATCCTCCAGGGAGCTGATTCTTCATGGTATGAGAGGTGCATTTCAAAATGTCTTCTCAGTTTTTTTGATATCAGTGCCTGTTCAGTTATCTCTATATATGGTGCCGTTGGCAGTATCTAAGGCTTTCCTGTTGCTAATTAATCACCTCCACAGAGAACATAATTAGCAGCTTAATTAGGATCATCATCCAGTAGTGCTGTAGCAGCAGCCTAAACAAGCTGTGAGGTACTGGCTAGAACTTACAATAGCCTGGAGTTCCTTTGGGTGCTCCCACTGAGAAGGAGGACTGTCAAAACTCTCTAATTTTTCTCTCTGAAGGAGTTTCTTTATTAAACATTATCAAGGAAAAGCAGCATTTACCAATTAGACTTTCATATGCTGTCACACAGCCAGGATAGAGAGAGACAAAGCTCATTTCTGGCATGTCTACTGGCAAACAAAGGTTGATTACATTCTTATGGGGTGATTGAAGGGAATTTGAAACATTGTTTGCATTACTAACAAGCCTTAAAAAGTGGAATTGACATTCTGAGTATGACAAGCACTTCTCGCTAAAAGCAAAAATAAATTTCCTTCTGTTGTCCTAATTCTTAAGAGTTATCTTTCTGAGCCATTGCCAGACTGTTGCATAACAGTCCTTCCTCCTCATCTTCTCTCTCCAGATTGGTCTGTTGAGGGGGAGAAGCTCTTAGAGCAGAAATAATCGGTGTTTATATCAGGGAGTGATACAAACCTCTTGATGTCCGCACCTCCCTTACTTTAGTGAGGGTATAGATTTAGGGTGCAAGTTTGAAAGGATAGCGGACGATGCCATTGTCTTTAAATGAGCATCACATCTTCCTTCTGTCCTACAAATAGTTTTGACCCAAATTATGAAAAAAGTAGCTGCAAAGCATGTGAAGACATAGCCTAGATACCTGTGGATTGTGCTGTCATTTTCTGAAAGCTTTCTCATATAACTGGTGCAGAATCAGAACAGATGCTATGCAGAGAACAAGTACTGAGAGCACATAGATGGCTAGAGATTGACATAAGCAACCAAGAGAATAGGTTTGAAAATGAAACACTTATATGTGAATCATGAACCAAGAGACAAAAATCCAGGAATGAAATACCCAAAGGAATTAATTCAACTCTTTTTAAAAGAACTTTCTACTTTGCAATTCCAAACCCCGCTGGCTTTGAAATAGTACGCTATTCCCAGAAGAAAGCTAAATGAAGAATTTGATCATGGATTTTTTACAAAGGCCTAGCTAGGAAATTATTATTTTCAAATGCAGATTCACAGAAGAAAGAGAAGTCCATAACTGCACTACTGTGGTAAAATTGTGTAGGTAGAATTAAACAGAAACTTCATCCTTTTCATCCTGCATCTATGTACCCTCTTATTGGCTCCATTAACTAGCATTTAAGCAATACTTTGAAAATTTATTTTGAGATTTCAAGAGGAATGTAAATGTAGTATAAAACTGTAAGGAAACTTGTGTATCAGCTGGAAAAAATAGCAGGTAGATTTACATAATCCTTTGGCTAAATTACAAGACATATGGTCCCCTTAAGTTCTTTCATAAAAACATTACTGAGACAAGATGGACACATCTGTGCTGTAGCAGAGCTGAGATTGATTCATTTTAAAAGATATTTCTCAACCTAAGGCATATCCTTCTGATCTGTCGCAGAATGCAAGCCCACTTTTCCAGTAGGAATGTTTTCCTTAAGTTTGTAAAGGAAAAGTGATTCAGAAAGGCTGTGCATTTGTGAACTGTGGACCAAATCCTGCCCATATGGAAAGGTTACATGTCACCCTATCCCAGATATGGGGAAGTCCTCTCAAGTACCAGTTTTTACCCTGAGTACAAGCTCAGGGATGAACAAACATCCGTGAAATATCCTTGGATGAGAGAGTCATCTGGCACTGTAGTGGGGAATCTACCAGGTATTTTTATTTAATGTTTTGGAAGAGCCATATTAAAATACTTCGCAGTGATTCCTAATACCCAGTGTACAGCTGGTGAAGCTCTAGAAAATGAGAAATGAATGAGCCTGCCCAGCTCATCAGTGGCAGATGAGATATTTTATAACTTCTACTGCAGACATATCTGCTCAGGACCTTCCATCTTTGTTGTGAAAGAAATGAATGTAATCTTAGGTGTTCTCTGAGTTTAAGAGCATCTACATCCAGATTTTTAATTCAGTGTCCTCAAGAAAGAAGAGACACCTTGATTTTTACTCAGTACACTATTACTATCTAGATTTTTCCTCAGGACTGCACGGATCTGTTTTAATGATAGCTTATGCAACAGTAAGTACAGCACACTTTGACTAACAAGCTTCTGCCTGTGTTCTGAGCACTACAGGATTTTAACAGGATTTTGCTAATTTATACGTCGAGCGGAAGGTTAATGTTGACTATTTTTTATTCAGCAGGGTCATTAGTTCTCCCAGGAGAGGTGGAACAGACAGCAACTTTTTGTACACCCTTTTTTGATAAGCCGATTCAACCAAAGTTCAGAACCTTGTCAGTTCCACAGTCATCGGACAGCAAAGCCCAAGAGGTATGGGGTCAGGTTTATTTGTTAAAACATTGGGTGCTTGGGGTACTTTTTTATTCCTGTTAATTTCTATTGTTATTTCCACAAGAACAGAGGGATATAGATGGAGTGTGTGGAACTGCTGTAACAAGTCGAATTAGTAATTTTTAAATTAATAATGAATTCTTAAATTCATTAAGAATTCAGATAAATGCTCTATTTTATAATCTTGCACACTGCTACTATATAATCCTACATTTTCAAAATGTGTACTTCTATACTTCAAATACTTTTTAATATTTAATTTGTGTAAGTCACAAAATATTCAAGTAAACTCTTGCGCTTCCTGACCTTTCAACAAATCCTTATTTATGTAGAGTATGGGCCATCTAATTTTCCAGTGATCTCATGATCTCATGTCATTCTGCAGTTCTCTTTGGCTTAATGTAGGAACCATTTTCTGCAACAAGGAGGTAGTGAGTGATCCCTTTGACATGACACTTAAGAAGCAAAAGGGGTTGGAATATATTGTGGTCAGAACTCAGATTTGTTCCCTTGGAAATGAGTAGCAGCAAGATGCTGCTGAGAATCTGCATTGTCTAGGTCTGGTGTGAAGAGGTTTGCTTTATGGGCTCTGAGCCTTTTAATCAGACACAGTCAATACAAGCTTTAATTTAGAATTGCCATTTTCCTTCAGAATTTCAGTTCTTTTCAAACGGCAGCAGAAGGTGTGGATTGCTCACAGGCTTATTTTAAGTCATTAAGCTTCCTATCCAAATAGTCAGCGTGAGCATTAACTTTTGGGGATGTTTCCATTGTAGAGAATTCTTCACCACTCCTTTCCTCTGCCTGATTATTGTAATAGAAGCTGAAGTTAGCTTCCAGCTAAAATGGGCTAGTTTTGATAGTTTCATATGCTTATTGATGTTCCCATGAGGCTTAAATCAAGTTCATAAATGACGCATGACCAATGAAGGTTTGCTGTTATAGCAGTGCATATGGTGCCTCCTTTCCTGAGCTCAGCTGTGTTTAGTTCCTTGCAATAAACTCTACTATACGGAACAAGTCTGCTTTGGGGAAAAGTAGATGTACTAAAATGACCTTTCAAGCTTTAATACCCACTATTCTGTGAATAAAAATACTCACTCTTTTCCCTAAGGATTGACATAATTCTAGGTTTTTGCCTCAAGATATATCCATTGCCACAGAAAAAATAAAAAAAAAGCAACAAAAATCCTAGAATGAGGTTTTATAGCTTTCTCATTTGATAAGTTCTGTATAGAAGCAAAGAAGAAGGAGGGTTGTAGCAGCCTGCAGTGTTCATAAAGGACTGCATATGATTCTTTAAACTATAACTCATGAAAAATAGATAAAGATCCCACTGCATGCAAAATTCATATCCATTTGAGGAAAAGTTAGGTTATGAAAGAAACTGAGCATTATTACATTGGTTAAGAGTTGCTGCATTTTTCAAGAAGAAGGACTTACAATTTTCACAACCATTTGGTTCGCGCCAGGCTACTTAAGATGAAGGCAGTTTTCCCCCTAAATTATAAACATATTTGTGTCTTTATTTAGATAATATAACTGTGGCCTGATTTTTAGAACTGTCAAGACTGAACAGGTCCATTTTAAAATCCCTCAGTGCTTCAAATTGTCATTGAAAATTAAGTCTTGCATTGCTTATGGCAGAACTAGTTTAGAAAGAGAAAAATATTTTCCCTGGAGACATCTCTGCTTTGAAATGAGACTGTTCTCTGTCCATCAAAACAAATCTGTTAGGGAAGGGCAACAGAATGTGGCTGCCTAATTGGTTTTCTTAGAGAATGGAAGGCCATTCCATATGAAAAATAGCAGCATGTCAGATGTCTGTGCTGTGGAAATACTTGTGAGGCACTTCAGGGTAAGGTGTGTATCTCTGGATATATTCCTAGGGAAATTTTAAAAAAAAGCAGCTCTGCTAAGACCCAGTCTATAACTCGGCTAATTGTTAAAGAGCAACTTGTCTCCCCAAAAATGTTTTTCTGTCCAAAGCTGTTAGGAAGTGGCTTAGTGAATGACACAGCAAACTGTTTGTGTTGTCCACCAATGTTGCTTCATCTTTCTTTCCTCACATTAGACGTAAACATATTACAGGATTTCAGGGTCAACAGCACTGTCAGCAGCATACGTGACTTCCCACAGGCCGCTGCAAATTGAACCAACATTCACTCTGTTGTTGAAGTACATTATCTTAGAACATTTTCCTTCACTACTCAGAAATTTATTCTCTCTTTTATTTCTGCTAAATATTTTCTTTCATAAAAGGCATCATAGGTTTTTTATGTCTTGATGCCTGCTTCTTAGGGTCTTTATTTGTTCTTATTTCCCTCCCTGCATACAAGAGGGCAGTTGATACATATTTTCCATCCACTCAATATAAACTTGCATTCAAAGTAGGATTCATCTCACCTAACTTCAGCTTTAAATGTAGCCTAATTTAGTCCTTCAGTCATCAAGAGGCAGAGATAAGCAACTCCAGAAAGTGATTCATCCCACTTGCTATAGGCATCTGTCATAAAATGTAATATATCTCCATCCACAAGCCCTGGCTGAGCCATTTTCGGCTAATTGGCTATCTTAACATAGAAGCCTAATTTTTTATGCAGCTGAGATTAGGAAAAATAATTCTGCCTTTCTATTCTCCTTTTTTTTTGTGTCTGTAGTTTGAGCATTCAAAAAAGTATTTACCATGTCTGTCATTTTAGCTTTATCTGTGGCATGGCAGCATCTGTCATCTAAGGTACAACTTCCACTGAGTTCCTTTGGTTTAAGGGTTTACTGACGGGCCTCAACCGAGGTTTGTTTCTGCTACGTGCTGTACATAAATGCAACAAGAACACGGAAGAACTTAAAGACAGGATCGACTAAGTGAAAGAAAATGGAAGAGTTATGTCTTCTCAGAGGCCAGTAAAGACACAGAGATTGAATGGCTTGTCCAGAATGATGAAGCAGAAGTACAAATTTGGTCAAGATTTATTGACTTCCAATCCACTGCCCCAAGCTCAAGACAAACTTTTTTTTTCACAAGTACCCCAGTATATATTAAGCTTGTATGAGATCATAGCGTATATGCCTTCCCCCTACCTTTTTCTTTTCCTTATTGTAAGTGAACTAGTGAGTTTTCCCTAGTGTATGCAACGAAATCATTGGTGAGTGTATGTGCATGCTTTACATAATTTGACCAGGTGAATCACAGAGTTTCATAATTACACAGAAATATGAGTTTTAGAGGGACAGAAACAGGCTGTTCAGTTAACTGTAAATCCCCTCAGATTAATAAAAGAACTGAATTGCCAATTATTAATAGACTTTTGAAAATGTCAACTTTAAGGTATTTTATTTACAATATTACTTTTTAAAACAGCCTCTAACAAATATTTCAGTTATTAATATCAATATTACATTCTTTCCCCCCTTTAATTTGGACATGCAGGAACTGTAAATGAAAGTGATTTTTTTTCTTCAGAGAGTAAATCACAGAAGCAATCTTAAGCAAACTGGCAGTTTTCTATTAGAGCAGGATTCTATTCCCAGAGAGCTCTCAAAAAGATTTCAATTAGATGTTAAAATAGACACCTGAAAGTCACATATTTCTCTCAGCTCCTTAGGCAAAAGTAACAAGATAATAATTTGATCAGCTCAGAGGATTTGTTGTTCTATTATAAAATGTCTTCCTTTTGAAATAGTTCAAAATTGCAGTTTGTAGTATAAAAATCTCAGATTACTTGTCTGCGTGGAGGGTTGAAGTCAATGGCTTCTTGGGAGAAGAAGCAAAAAAGGAATCCCTAGTGCTTTGAGCATTCATTTGAGAGATGAAGCATACTGATAAATATGCAGTGTGGATAAACTTTTCAAATGTGCAATGAGTGGGTAACAGAAAAATTGCAGGGTGAAGATGGGTATGTTCTATTTTGGCATCTAATTTCAGTTAGCATTTTGGGGTCAAGTTTTGTAAACAAAAGTTTTTCCACTATTTCGCTGTATCTGCATAAAATGTTCCTGGAATTACATGAAGGTCAACACAAGGTCATAGTGAATTTGCATTTACTTTCCATAACTATGCTGGCAGAGGAAAATAGCTTTGTTTTTGTAGAACATCTATGAAGGCTTACTGTAGTTTAAATTCTTAGCTTAGTTACCTGTAGATATGTCACGATTTAACTCCAGGCAGACACCAAGCCCCACACAGCCATTCACTTACTCTCCCACCAGTAGGACTGGGGAGAGAATCAGAAGTGTAAAAGGTAGAGAATTCATGGCTTGAGATAGAGACAGTTCAGTCGGGAAAGCAAAAGCTGTGCACACAAGCAATGCCAAAGAAGGAATTACATTCACTGCTTCCCATGGGCAGACAGGTGTTCAGCCATCTCCAGGAAAGTAGGGACCCATCAGGCTTTAACAGTTACTTGGGAAAACAAAAGCCACCACCTCAAACGTCCTCCCTTCTTCCCTTCACTTTAGATACTGAGCATGATGTCATATGGTCTGGAATATCCCTTTGGTAAGTTTGGGCCACCTGTCCTGGCTGAGTCTCCTCCCAACCTCCCATGCACCTCCCACTTCCTTGCCAGTGTGGCAGTAGGAGAAGCAGAAAAGGCCTTGGCTCTGTGTAAGCCCTGCTCAGCAATAACAAAAACATCTCTGTATTATCAGCACTGTGTTCAGCACAAAACCAAAACACAGCCCCATACTAGCCATGGTGAAGAAAGTTAACTCTACTCCAGCCCAAACCAGCACAATGTGGTAACAAATATTGTTACAACCAAACTAACTGAAAAATATTTGTGCCTTGCATTGTATTTTAGAAGAGTGTTTTGGATTTCTGCAAATGAAAGACAGGTAGTAGAACCCTTGTTGCTGGTACCCAGTTACTGGTGACCTTACTGACAAAGAATTCTAGGAGTTTCTGCCTGTGGAAAAATGTGAAAATGGACATGAATATGGTGTGGAGGTCAAGGAGTTGACCTTACCTTTAATGGGAATGAAAGCTTGTGTGCAAGTTTTATCTCGTATAAACATTTTTCAAATGTGCTATTTATAAAAATTAGTTATGGTTTACCTGGGATAGTCCATGAACATAAACAAGGTAACTTTGTGTGCAGAATGAGTACTGTTTTCTAGGCCAATTCTATCTACAAAGTTTTTCCAATTATAAATGCCTATGGTCTATAGGTGTGCATCTAGGATGACTTATATGCTCCAGCATCTATTTAACTCAGTGTAAGCCAGGTCCCTAGAAAATTAAGCAATACAGATGATTAATAAAATGATACAAGCCCAGAAAAATTATTTCCTGATCATTCAGGCAACATTACAGTTTATTAATAAAGGATGTAGATACTCCCCAGGTGCCCTCTGCCATGTTGATCAGATGCCTGGCCACCAGAGTGGAATCCAGCTATCACTTTTCTGACTTACTAGCTGTGTCAATGCCACTTCTTACAAAAAATGTTACATCAAATTGTGCAGGATACCATGCCTTCTAAACTGAGCAGTTATCATAAGGTGCTGAGTGTTCTTCTTGCCTGTCAGCAAACAAATTACATGTATTCTCAATTTCAAATGTCAGTGGTCACTGGCTTTACCAAGGATTCATCAGGAGCTTGAAAAAATAAGCATGTGTTTAAATCTGTTGCTGATTTGGTGCTGAAGTACTTAAATCTTTGAAACGTATTTCTAGACATATTTTATGTTAACTTCTCATAGGATAGGGAGCGTTCCTATACAGTTTTAATAGTGAGAATGTTGCCCAGAAATTCATTTTATGTAACTGCTTGCCATAAACCTTTTATGTTGTGGCCCCCTGCAGTTTCTTATCAGCATGGAGCCTGCCATAGTTATTTGTTTTCATTATTTTATTTTATAGGCAGAGTGTTTATTCTAAGATATTTCAACCAGAAGCAATAAAATGCTACACAGTGTGTCAACAAAGCACATATTGGCAAATGCAGTAACATTCTGATGTTCAGAATGCAAGAAACACAAAACAGCCAACTGCATATCTATGAGATGGTGAAAAAAAATTATTTGAGTCTGAAAATTGATGATGTGTCATTTTACTCATTCCGGGTCTTTCTTTCACTGAAACTGTGTTCTGGAAATCATGTAACATTAGTATCAGATGCATGTATGCTGAAGATTTATGCAATACTAGCCCAAATTTTAAGGATATGGAATCTGTCTTTGAAATTCAACATAGCTGCACATAACTTGTCCATATCCCCACAGCCTTGCTCCTACAAGTGGCAGGAATATAATAGATGTGTGCAACTGAGGTTTTTAGATTCCTTGCCTTGAGCAAAATTAGTTAATGATATTCATTCAGATACAGTACAGTACAAATGGGGCACATTAAATGGCTTAAATTAGGTCAAATTGAATAATTGAATTTATTCTTTTACTTAAAAAGAGCTTAATCAGCTGAGAGTGTTAGAGTCAGAAAAAATAGTTTAATTAAATATTAATTTGAAGTTTATATTTTAAGCTCCCTTATTATCACTTGCAGCAATATTATTTATGTATCTGTTTTTCCTCATTGCAGCTACTGGGGGATGATGTTCAACCATTCTCACTTGATGAAGAATTTGACTATGACAATGTGGCACTGACCCCCAAGTTCTCTGAAGCTGAGCTGAAGGCCATTCTAGAACTGTCTGAAGAGAAGAAAATGGGTTCAGCAAGAGCTGAAGACTGAGTCACAGCATTTTGTGCAGGGCTGTTGAAATGACATTTGTATGGCATAAATATGGTTCTTCATTGCACTCTTATTTAATGTTCTTATCTATGTGGCCAGTAAATGACATCCCTGAGAATGTTTGTATATCCTACCAAAGTGCCTTGGAGCCTCTGCTGGCTCAGGATAGGTATTCTAGAGTGATTGCCTCATATGACCAAAACAAGCTGGTGGATTTCAGAATAGCACCATGGCCACTCTTGCTTATATCTGATACGCACTTGTTCCTGACTAGTTCAAAGCTGGTCCTAATGCTGCCTTTTGCCTAGTTCTTTCAGTAATGCAGTTAAGAAATTTTTTGCAGCTGAAAAATCAGCTATGAACTCTTTTCCTTAAATATGCAGTTACATGAGTAAATAAAATCTGGGAATAATTTTTTTTCTCTGCAAAGAAATAATATTTCCAATAAACTTTATAGGTTGATCAAAATGGACATGGTGCAACTCCTAAAATTAGCACAGTAATTGGTCAAAAAAACCCTTCCACACAGAAGAAAAATAGCAATCTGATCCATTAAAAGAATTGGCAATGAAGAGCAGTAAGATTTTACTATTTTCCACAAGAGATGATTTTAAATACCAGCTTATAGCTTATACTCTGCATCACTCAAAGACAGCAAACTGGAGATGAGTGAAGGTCAGCTATATAGGTGGGAGAGAAGAGTGTGTATATCTTATGCAAGGCAGTATGTACTCTTTTTATGAAAAGTTTAGAATTCTCTTTTATTTTTAGCTAACTGTAGAAGCTTTGCTATCGAGGTTGGTTTAACATCACAACACTGCTCTGTATTATTTGTCATTTTCTGGTATAGCTGCATTCGCTAAAGTTTACTGACCAAAATTGTGTCCTTGGCCTGTCTCCACTATTTCTGAAGTGGGTGATTATCATGATAAATATGGCAAGAGTGCCTGAGCAGACAGACAAGACACCAAACTGTAAGTTGTTCAGAGGCTGTGGATGAAATCTCTCTGGATGGTTGGCTGCTTCATTGACATCAATTTATAAAAGCAAAGAAAGGTGTTTTGGTGTTCCAAGGGGGATTGTCTGGATCAGTAATTTTTTAGACATAATCATGCTCCACTGAAATCTGAATATCATTTCTTTTGAGGCATGATATTTACCTCTATTAGAGGGATATAATTTAAGAGTGAGATTAACAAAAAAACCCAAAACAGATAAGAAAGGTGTCACAGAAGATATTTAAGGAGACATACAAAATTACAAGTATATTGTATAGAAAAACTGGTTTGTACAGGACCTTGCCGGTAGAAGGTAATGAGATTATTTCTTTTTTAACATCTACACTCAAAAAGATGCCTGTGTTGTAGTTAAATGGTTTTTTAAATGTAATTGCCTGTGTAGCAGATTCTGCTTGATTTTTTTGAAACATCTTTGTTTGGTTTGGTTTGGTTTGGTTTTATGTGAATTTATTAGAATTCAGTGAAGTATTTTGTCAAACACAAAATATTTCAAATTAAGTGCTTTAGTTCCAACTGGAATTTTCCAGTGAAACGTTCAGTTAAAATTTGCTGAACAGATCTAATTATTAATTCATCTTCTGAAAGACACAGGTAAGGTGTATAAATGGGAAGGATAAGAAGTAAGTTCTGGAAGAGCTCCATGAGCAAATCTGGGAGAAACAAATTGAGAAGTGCTGTATAATGATAGCAAGATCAGCTTTTGAAAGTCTCAACAGAAAAATAAGGGAGACTTATTAACATAGGTATGTACAGGAAAGATAATGTAAGGAACCTTCAGGCTGAGAGACCTCTGTGTACAGAATTTGCTATTCTGCAGACAGAGAATCAGCCATAAAAGTGTACTTTTGTGGTTTTGTGGAATGATGAATTAGGGGCTTCTTAGGTGTTTTTTTTTTTTTTCAAAGGTGTGAGACACAAAAACTATTGATCAGTCCTGTGGGAATTGTATTACCAGTAGAGTCAATGAGAAGGCTTATCTAGGGGTTCGCAATGTTCTTCAGGCCAAATCAGCTCTGGAATCTCTTAAGTGCATTTTCTATTCATTTGATTATCAATTTTCCCCTGTACATTAGGGATACATCCAGCCATTCAGTTCCTTCTCTTACAGGCAGATGATTCTTACCAAATGTTCAGAGTACCTATTACGTTCCATAAGTGTCATTCAGTATAGTCGTTACATGGTTTAGTTTGATATAAAGAAGCACTTTGCCGCAGAATACCCAACAAAATTGGAACTCTTTTAGTGACATTCATCTTACACAAAGAAATGGGAATAATTCACTTACATTTACACCATTTATGAGTTAGATTTTTGCTCTTTGTTAAGAGACATGAATATCACAGTGAAGATTAAGCAATGTAGGCTACATTTTCTGAACACGACATTTTATTGGCCTGTCCCTGTGGTTGTTTTTGGCTTCTACCTTTCATTTGATTATCCTTCACAGAGGAGGCATATTTTCCTCATCTCCATTACCAGATTGTCATTTTTAAGAACATACTTTATGTGCATGTTAAATTTTATACTTGCACATGGCGTTAGTTACCTGGAATTGTTTCAGTGTTTGTGAGGTGATTTGAAGTCTGAATAATATATATATTTTCCTCTTGTGGCTTGTATTGTCTTTAATATTTAATATTTTCAGCAGGGACATTTGTCTTTTATATTTATGGTCTTTTCTAAACATTTTTTCTATTTTCCAGAAGAATTAAAGGCAAAACTCTCACATTGAACAGGAAACTTGGAGTGATACTTGGGATTGATTGAGGGGCTGCTGCAATAGGGAACAGTTTTCTCCCTACCACACTGATGAGGATTTTGAACTGCAAAATCTGTGATGTTGGGTGAACCCATTAGAAGTGAAGGCTGTGTGATGCATCTTTCTAATCCCTTTGTATTTGTGACTTCATTGATGTCTAAAGTGCAGTAGAGATGTGCATCCCTGTGAGGTAGTGAGTTTATCTGACTGGTTATGGCAGATATTATCTACCAAAAAATGTGGGGTTTTTTTTGTATTAAACTTGCTGCTTACTTTGGTGTTGCCAGAAGGATATTGACTGTTTCTCTCCACAGTCTTGATGGATCCTCAGTTATTGGGAGGAACTCTTTGAGTTTTATGGGAAGTAAAATAGCCCTTCCATCAGGACAGGAATCTGAAGGGCTGGTTCTGGTGAAAGCTTGGATATTGTTAATGCACAGAGTTACTCCTTGTGGGTGTAAAAGGAACAGTAATTATTTGCTGAGATAATGGCTGTGAAAGGATAAGATAAAAATTGAAGAAATGAAAAGAGGTGCAGTCAAATCTGACTCAGACATTGTTATGGTTCTAAATATATTTCTGTTAATGAACAGGGGTATCCTTGTATACACTTGCATACGCACAGTGCCACTGAAAGAAAATAATTTAGTATGGAGAGTACTCACCTGATAGTTCAGAAACTTTTGAAGAAGAAGGCATGGAAACAAATCCCTGCTCTTATGGAAAAGACCCTTTGATCCTCTGGCCCTCATTTTCTGCTGCTATGAACTGGCAGAACTTCACTGAGCATTTGTATTCATACAGAGCAGACAAGAGCCTGGTATTTACAGTCTTAGCTGAAAGAACATGGAGCCAAATCAATTCCTGATTTAACTCCACTGAATATATAGTTATGTATATAGCCCATTATCATTATGGGAAAAGATTTAAATGAAGAGCCAATGCAAATGAAATGTAAAAAACATATCTTGTAACTGTTCAGATACTAATTTTACACAGGTCATTTTGGAGTTTCTGTATTACTATGTGCTTAGAATATTGCTTTTTGCTTTAAGAAAAAATATCACATACATTTTTATGTCCTGTTCAAATCATGAGACTTGATTACATACATAACTACTAAAGATTCCGACCTCCTTTAAAGAAATTTTTTTTTTCCCCCTCTGCATCTTGCCAATGATCGGAGGTGGATTTTGCTTTATCTTGGAATTGTTTTAAAAAGATCTGACATGCTTTGTAAAGGTGGACTGTCAGTGATGCAACACTAAATGCAGAGTTGGACCAAATTCCTACAGCAACCCCATGTACATAACAGTGTGGGCAAACAGATATTTGGTGTAAAAATGTCTGCTTGGCTAGCAGGCTGATTTGTACACTGTTATCCTCTACCTTCAGTTTTACTTGTAAGTCTAAGCAGTAGCCTGGTCCGACCAGGATATGAATTTTCACAGCCCTGCAGAGAGACTGTGAGACAATTCAGTTACACTGACCAAAGAAGCTGAACCTGCAGTCTTGTACTGGGGCTCCAGGCATACTCCAGCCTGCTGAGTAGTTTAGCTGAGTGCGGCTATTCACCTCTGTTCAGCAGAGATTTATGTTACAACCATCGTGAGTGTGACACTCCCGAAGATGTGCAGTGGGAAAGTGGTGACTGACAAGGGTCGGGGCAGAGATTCGTTAGATCCTGTTCACTTTCTGGTACCGTGCTGAACAGGCACCTCACTACTTTCCTTCAGGGGCTGCAGTTCAGCCTCGGCGTTTTCAAGCCACTCAGTAAAGTGAGGAAACCCCTGACAAGGGTTCCTGCTGGCCTCAGGAGGTGAGCTCCTGCACCGCAGAGCCAGGTGCCTGTGACAGTAGAGGGATTCCCACCACGGAACGCTTTTTTGTGGCCAGGTGTCAGTTGGCACAGGTGGGTCTGAGGTGCCACTTGTGTCCAGAGCTCCTCTCATGGACAGGCGGCTGCCTTTGGTAGTCATGGGCACATGCAATTCTCCCAGGTGCTAAATGTCTGCCCATCCCTTGGGAAAACAAGGCAGGCAGCTTTCTCTGTAATGGTATTAAGTTGTTGAACATCTCAAAAAATGATGAGTGGTAAATTTGTGATTGCTGGCTGTTGGAGGTGACACCTTTTGTTTTGCTGGCAAGATATTGTAAGCCAACATTGCGGGTGTATGAGCTGTGAAATACCACAAGTTAGACTGGAGATGGTTTTAGTTTGCAAGAAGAAAAGCAAGTGTTAACAGGTAGTCATTTTTATATACAAGCTGCTTTATTTGCAATTGCAGTGCCTCACAGTTAAAATGGAAATCAATTTTAATGCCTTATGAAAATGCAGAAATATTTGTCTCATTTACAGCACTTCCAAAAAGGACAGATAGTAAAATTTCCCTGATTAATGATCTATAATTTTATATACTCTGTGGTGCCTTGTTCAGTACATTTCTCTGCATAAATGTTTCAAAATAAGAAGCAAAGATAGATCTGAACAAAATCCCTAAATCTAACTTCACACTGAATTTCAGGTTGTGGAAACTCTATATATATATTCGAAACCCTCTTTGATCTGAATATTCCCAAACTTTGAGGAAGTAGATACTTTACTTTAAAAATTTCTGACTGAACATTTCTATAGCAACCATATAGTACCAATCTGGTACAGGGACCTGCCTGTATAAAAAGAACCAATGGAATGTGACAATTGGCTGCAGTTTATAGGAAGATAATGGATTAAAGGATAGTAGAATGAAATGGAAAAATTTATTTTTCTAGAGTGAACCATACTAAAATATTCTGTTGACTTCATGCAATTCTAGAGAGCCTTTGAATGCCCAACTGAAAACCTAATAATTTTGTAGTTCATGTGCATTTACAACACAGTTATCTCTTGAGCCATTAAAATGAGATTAAAATGTGTGAGATTCTTCAGTACATTTTGTGGCAGTTCTAACACCATAAACTAAGGCTTTGGCCTCATTCTATCATATGTTACAACAGAGTGTGTTCTTATGTGGCTGCTGTGGTTGAGGATTCTGGTGGCAGTTTCTGGAGAGCAGGTGTGTACTTGTAGCAAGTAAGCCCTAAGTTTAATAGGTTTTCTTGAATCCATCTGGTTTTCTGTCCCTATGTATAAAAACTTGTAAAATGCAATATGATCTGCATAATTCTTAGAAAGAAGCAAGTGTCATTTATTATGTTGCTTATGCTCCTCAGAATAACTTAGCAAGAGGACAAATTCTACCGATTACTTGGAAGTGTTGATTCTGCCATTTAGATTTGCTGCAGATTGCACATTTGTTCTTTGAGAGAGAAGTGTTGAAATGCATTTTTCATCTGCTTTTCCTTATTTTTCTTTTTGTCTTTCCTACGTCACTTTTGCAACTAGCTTTCTAGAACTTGACAAGACACTACGTTAATCTGATGAGCTATTTTCCTGCTGGATAAAAATTTAAAGTAAAAGATATGGAAGGCTGTTGTTTGGGACAGGAAACATCAAAGCACAGTTAGCATTTCATGCTCGAGCTTAGCATTTGCAAAGCTGTCAAAACCAAACAATCAGGAGAATACAAATAATGGTCAGCCTACTTATTGAATGAAAATTTAATTTCAAATAGCCTTTGTTTAAATCAGCTGCTTACACTTCACCTCCTCTGCCCACCAAGGATTCTGTTAACTAACATATTTCAAAATCCACACTGTCAAAAATACTGACAGCTTGCATTAGCTGAACAGCATTTCCCGCAACCAAATTGTGATCCATTTAAAGCTCTTTGTTTCGGGTTGTGACACATTTCCTGAATTCCATAGATTTATTTGCCTTTCATGAACATTAGTAATGTCAACTGTACAAAACAACAATGGCCCAGTGGATATCTTTCTGCTGAGAGCAGGAGGAAGAGAGCTAGTGGGAAAAGAGGTTGGCTGAGCAGCCAAACATCACTTGTGCTCCATATGTGTTGCTTGATGTCTTGCTTTTGATTCTTTTGTACTGTTTCTTATGAGAATCTTGGTTGTCCAAAGAGCTAGCTGAGCAACACCCCTCCCCACTGTGCCCCCGAACCCATATGTATGAATGTGCTGACAAACATGCTAATCAAATTCAATTGGCTACTACGTCAAGGGTGCTAGTTAGTGTTCATTACAGGGTGTGTTTTACAAGGTTCTTGCAAATGATGGCATTTACTAATTGACAGGATTAGACTCTGATCACAGATGTTCAAATGAGCATTTATCTGGTACTGCTTGTAATCCTATACTTCCCAAAATGTAATTTTTGAAATTTGTATTCTTTTGATACTTTTCACTTGCTGCCCCAGAATAAACAGATCAAAGTCATCCTTCAAAGATGATACTAGAAGAACATGACTTGGAGTGCTCTGAACACAAGCGATGAAATTAAGAATGAAATAAAATTAAGTAATGTTAAAATTTACAAAAAAAAAACTTGCTGAAATTCAGATACATTAGACTCTGCAAATACCACAAAGGCAACTTGGTGGAGCTGATTTGCTAAGGCCAGTTCAAAGAAATCTGAAAAAAAATACTGGAGAATATGCTACAGGAACAGAATAGTGCATCAGCCAGGAGCTGGACTTCATTAATGTTTTCCTTCTAAGATTAAGGTACATGAGAATGAATGGGTGAGGTTTGAAGAATTTTACTTGTCAAGATTGTTATTGTCATAAGTTCCAATTCTTATACTGGAACAAAGGATGGTTAATAGTGTTGCAGGTTCAGTCTGATTGTTTTAGTTCTGGAGCATCTCTACCAACTCTTGATTTGTACACAGGCTGGCAGCCCATTTGTGAAGCATCACTGCCAGTATTTGTGAAAATGAGAAATGGTACATTATTTCAATATTTTTGCTTTTTTTTGGAACAGTCTCACTGCATTACAATTGCACAGTAAGACAGGAGAGATGGCCTTTTTGTTTGGTTGGTTGGTTGTTTTTTTTCTCCTGCTCTTATGAAGGCAATTTAGCTTAGAATTTTGAAGTGGTATGTTGGATCACAACCACATCAGGGCTTTGAGTAAACCTGTGTCTATACATAGATCTTTGGCTCATGACTATGTGGCTCAGCCTTGATCTCTTTGCTGAAGTGAATGACATCACATTTGATCTTTGGAATAAGTGAAGCTAATTTATTTTTTTCAGAATCCAAAAGCACTGTCAAGTTTGTATTTTCACGGTATGCTTTATTTACTGTTTTCTCTCCTTGCCCTTATTGGTCTCAACTGCTACTATACAGCAATCAATATAATATAGGCTAATATACAGAGAACAAGGTACGGCATTGCTACATTTTTTCAGCAGGAAAAGGGAACCTTTTCCATATTGAGAGCCGAAGAGACTGTTGAAACCCTTTGTCTGGCCATCTGTCAGTTTGAATAGATGGATATTGAGTTAAGCTGGTATTTTTATGAAGTATTTGCACTACCCACATCAAGGAGGTGCTGCTGGTTGAAATAATTCAGAGCAAAACTCAGTTCAGTCAACTTCAAAATAGTCTGTCTTTTGATCACTATAAATTCCTCTTGATACGCTCATCCCACATCAAAATCAGCACAGCAAACACACATACACTCACTGTCTATTGTAGTTGGGCTTATGTATAATGCTGCTAGTTCTCTGGGACACTTCCAGGGAGCTGTAGCTTACCAAGAGGCTGCCCAGAGAAGTATCTAATTTTTATTCATTTTCTAATGCAAAACATGCCTCCATGTAATCCTGCCTCACCCTGTCTTCCACAAAGGAATGGCTAGGGGAGAATACCAATATCTATGCTGATTACCACTTGTTGGTATAACTGAGTGTTCAGTTTTGCTTTTCAGCTCACCTTTCTTAAGCTTTCTTTTCCAGGTGGAATTTTTCCTTTGGTGCCAAGCACTGAGGAAATAAAAATGTGTGTTTCTTCAAACTACCCCCATCTTATTAACATTCAGAAAGATGTTTGCTGATGTATTCAGTGAGAGGAAACTGATTGCTACCTCACAGTAAAGTTTCTCTGTTACAAATGTTAATTGTTTTAAGTACTCTGGAGTTTTCTGTGACCTCTAGGTAATTTTTTTTGTAATGATTGTTGATACAATCTCTCAGAAGAAGGGGAGAAAAGAAGTACTTTGCTGGCCTAGTTTCAAGTAAGCTCTAAAAGTTCAAGTGGACCAATTATACATAAAAGAGCAACAACTTTTGTAAAGCTTCATTTGAATCCCAGAGGGAAAAAAAATGATAGAAAATCAATTAACTTTCCATGTAAAAAAATAGCTCGTATTGCAAAGCTTGCCTTGCATAGTTTTCTGATTATGTTTGGAAGCAAATTGCCTTGATTATACCTTTGACGGGAAGGAAAGTCTTTTAATTAATTTAATACATGCTATAGCAGTGCTAAATTGTATCATGGAACAATTGAGTGGGCCTACACCAATATTTTTGCCCTGTTGAAAATGGATATTGCTCCTTTAGTGAGTCATGCTCTTGCTGTGTTGACATAATTATCCATTCATTGCGGAACATGTGACATAAAAGTTGTTAGGGCCTTTTATATAGAAGAGAGGCTAAATGGAATAAACAAAAAACCCATTTCAGTGAAGAGTCTGAAATGTCTCTTGTGGTCACAAATTTGGAAATATCTGAGCTAAATTTCAGAGCCTGTACCCTCACTGGGGACTGAATTCAAACCCTGAGACAGCCCCTACTTTGGGAATATTCAGGCTTCAGGCGTATTTTCTTTTGGTCTTGGACTGAAATGAGGAGGGGAAATGATTCTTTGTTAGCCATGTACTGACATGATCCTCAAACTTGTGCAGCTATGAACTGTTGCTAATAAATTTGTAATAGCATCTCCAATAGTTGCTGCAGTAGCTGCTTCTTAAACCAGTTTTTACTTCAAGCTGGTAACAATTTCATTTGTTGTGTTTGCTGAGGAGTTTTAAATGACAATTTTAATTCAAATGTTCTAAATATGGCAAGAAACAACACATTCAGGGTTTTTTTTTAACAAATAATGCATGTTTTTATAATGATGTTACATTATATTGTTGAAAGAAAATAATACTAAGAATTCGAGTCACATCACTTTGCCTGGTGGATTTTGCGTGCTGGGAATGTGTTTGACTGCACCATGTTTTTCATACTGAGGTGTGCTGAGTCTTTTCCGGTGAGCTATAGAATCAAATATCCAAGAGCTAAGTAATAAAGGAAAGACTTTACCACCAGAGAATCTCTGTGAATTCACTCATAGCTGTCTAAACTCAGATAAAATATTATCACACATTTTTCTTCTATCTCAAGGCCATATACAATGAAAAAAACTTGTACAAGTGAGGAACAGTACTCATTGCATGCTCTCTGTTCTGATTTCTTAGAGAAGGGCCAGCTGTTGAGGGATTTGTTTACAAAAGGAAGCCAGTAACTATGGTTGTGAAAAGACTTGAGATCGGAGAGGAAGCTTTCTAGCAGCAGGATGAAGGCGAATCTGTACTAGAAATTAGTTTCAGAGGTGCAAAGTCATGGCTGTGAGCACTGTACCACAGGACTGGTAATTCCTGAGCTAGTGTGTTCTGCTTTATTTAGAGATTTAATTTGATTAGAGGTCTTAGGTTTCATAATTAACATTTTGAGTTGTGACAGAATTGGGCTGGAAAACATCAGTATGCAAGAAGTGCTGTCAGATGCGCTCCCTAGGCATGTGTACCAATAAAAATATTTATATTGACCAGAATGGCAAAGCCAGGAACCAGAATGGCTATGTGACATTACGTGGCATTAGGTAGAGAGGTGCAATTTGTGCCAGTTAATTCAGTAAAGACGGTGGCTCACTGGGGGTGTCAGGAGGGTGAAAGGGCCAAATGAGTACCTGACCCTCCCTGAATCTGGCTGGTTGCTGCCAGTATCTTTTGGACCAGATGGGGAGTGTAGTTTCAGTGACCTCGAATGTGATGATCAGACTTAATTTGACTGTGTGTAGTCAGTAAATGTATCCATGCTGCTGGTACAAACACACTTTGTTTTGCATCTGTGGCATGAATGGTCCAATGTAGCCCTCCACCTTCCCATCAATAGAGATTATGAAAAAAAAGAATCTTGTTCCTTTTTTGTTATTTAAATTTGCTTTTCCTACCATCACAGATACCGTACATTTATGTACTTTTTTTAGTTCTCCTAAGTGAAAAATACCAAAAGTATAGTATGCCTTCACACTGTTGTATTTTGATTGCATATCAAATGCAATCTGTATTTAATGTTTAGCCTTCATCAAGAGGAAAAAAATTACATTCTTCCTTGAAGGGCAAAGATAGACTGTTTGGGAACTCTCTTAGTGCTGAGATCAGCATCACACTTAGGCAAGACCTAACCCTGCTGAAAAAGATTAAAGATTGTGTCAAAGGTGATTGAAAATGTCACTGATCCTTAAAGGCAATCATGTATGGCTAATTATTCCCACTGTGACTAGAATGTGATTTCCATTGGATTACTCTAGGAAAGATGCTGTTTGATAGTTTAAGCACAAATATTAAAGAAATACCGTATTTTTAGGAAAAAAACCCACCCCGATCTATTTCAGTGCTTGAATTTTCTACTTAGCCCTGGGATCATTAATTCCTAACTCAATTCCTGTGCCCCACAACAGACCAACAGAAGACTCCCAAATGTGCTGCTTTCTGGCTGACTCTCTTAAGAGACTAATGGCTGATGGGTACTGCTCCAGACATTGTTTCCCAGTACCTAAATCCACAATTTAAAAGAAAAAAAATGTTGCCCTTAATCTTTTTCTGTTTCTCTAAAATAACACGAAAAGGAAGGTAACTGTATTGACACCATAAAACCAATTCTCGGTGCAGAGCACACGGTGGCAATGTTGCACCACTCCTGAGCATCTCCTCTGCGGCACTTACCCAACCCATATTCGTTTACTGAGCAATAAATAGATAGATGCAGTAGAGTGTTGCTTTACCTAGGGAATACTTGTACATGGTAGCACTGATTATGTTTTCTGTTAAAATAGAGAGAAAGGTATGGGAAAAATACTTGTTTCTTCCTTTCTTTTTACCACCTTTGTGTTATTTGCATGCATCCTAAGCACAGATAGAGTTTAAGTTTTGCAGAAATAGTGTAGCTGGTACTGGAAAGAGATATGACTATTTAGTTTTGTTCCATAAACCCAAATACACCTGCCTTAGAGGAGCACTTAGGATAATAAAGACCTCTACCCATCACACACACAGAGAAATTGGGAACTGTGAAGGTTTTTCTCTCTCAAAAGAAAGCTTTACTATTTAAACAAGCTAGCCATGAGCTGTCTCTTTCAAAAACATCTCTAGCATAAATACAAACTTCCCTAAATGTCTACAAAGAAATGGAAGGAAACTTCCTTAGCAGGAAAAGTTTCAGGCACATGTAAGGGTGATTTGCCAGGCTCAGTGGCTGTGGAGGGCTCTTAGCACAAACCCCTCAGAGCCAGTGTGGTGTGGCTGAACTCTTGAGTGATCACTGCAGCAGAACAGCCAAGGATTCATGCACCTCTGGCTTTCTTCTCTGTTCAGCCTGACAGGAGGGCCCTTCAGAGGCAGAGTGAGCAGCAGAGTACTTACACTACAAAGGCAACACTGCTGAGTGTTTCAGGTCTCTGGGGCTGCTGTCTTTCATATTTGTCCTGCTTTTGGTGTACTGTTGCAGCTCCACCAGCTCGGTTCCCAAGCCACGGTCTTCCATGGTTTTTCCTCTGCTTTCAGTGGTCTCCGTGCCCTGACAGACAAATTTTCTCTGTGCCTCTGTCATGGCTCATCTGATTTCCATTTCACCAATGCAAAATGAATTGATTTATTTGTTTCTTCTTGTCCCCCCCCCCCCCCCAATTTTTTAGTCCTACACGTTATCAGCCTCTGCCTGGTTATTCTGACTCTCTTTAAAGAGTCTGGATTCAACTCTGAATCTTGCCTTCTTATAGAGCAAGAAGGAAAATATGGATTATTTCATCTACCAAACAATGCCATGCTGTCTTTGTTCCCTTTTCCTAATTCTAGCAGACAAAAATGTAAACTAAAATGAAAAAAAACAAAAGCCAAAGTGTGTGAGCAAGCACTCCAAGTAAGCCACACTCAACCCTCTGTTTCGATTCATGCTTGGGAGGCAAGTACATTGAAACTGGTTGGTATAAGTTGATTTTTATAAGCAACACATGCTCACAAAGGCCAGCAAAGAAAAAAAAATATTAGGAATTAAAGAAGTATTTGGATCATGTTGCTCGTAAGGTTACTGTAAAAAAAAGCCATCAAAACCTCAGAGAATATGTTGAAGTAATTGATGCAGCAATAGCTGAGAAATGAAGTGGGGTTTTTTTACGTCTAAAGTCTTTTTTAGGTGTACATTTCCAGGATGGAGATCAAGAGCCCTACAATTCCATGTCTTCTTTGCTGATTCACAGGAGGCATAGCTTAAGTGAAAAGATTTGGAATGGAAACTGGCCATAAACTGCTAACAGGAGTTTGGTATCTTAGTAGTTCTTACCTCTTCCTGCATCCAAAACCCAAGATGAATGCCTTCAAAATGTATTTAGGGAGGAAACTTAAGTGCCATACAATTATTTTTCAGATGTATAACAGCTCATATGATCATTATTTCTACTATCAGTATTTTTAAAAAAGAGAAATAAATAAGAAGAAAGGGCCATGATAATGAATTTTCTTGAAATGTGTCATCCTCAAGCGATTCAGCTGGAACTGTAAAGATCCTGTTTCAATCCCTGAACACGAGCCAGACCTGCCACCGGTGCCACTATCTCCCCAGGGCGGACTGACACTGTTACTAATCTTTCAGTCATACTACCCACCCTAAGAGCAGCCTCTCTGTGTCGCTGGTGAAGCTTCTTCCAACTTGCTGTCTTCCCTGCCTCAGAAATGCTGTGATAGCTCCCATATCCCGTGCTGTTTTCCTGTCATTTTTCCCTATTCAGCCTCTGCTATGTCCCCACTTGCCCAACAGCGGTCAACAGTGCATCAGGATTGTACTACTTTGTGTGATTTCCTGTGCTCTTTGCTTTACAGCCCACATTGCTGGAGATTAACAGTCCAGATGCATTTCATCAGGAGCCCTTGGCCCAGCTGCCTACAGATGCAAGGCAAAGAAATGCACCACCCTGTATGCCCCAGTGATTTAGCTTACCTTCATCTTTCTCTTTTTATTTTATACCTGAGATTGAAACTGGCAGACACAAAATCAAACACAACTAGTAAGACAATGATAAATCTCTTTTGTAAAAATTATTGTCTGTGAAGAGAAATAGCTAAGCTAAACATTTGTAATTTAGAAAGAAGAACATTAAGAAGATCCTTAAAAATATTCTTGCTGGCTTTTGCTTGTTTTCTCCCCTTACACATAAGTAAAATATTAGTTTGCTAATCTCAAACAAGTGCTAAAAGCCCAAACATCTGCCAGTTGCTCTGAAAAGAAATATGCTCTTGGCGCTTCATATTAATGGTATGATGATCTTCTGCAGCATGTTCTGCCAATCTTTTTTAAAAGACAGTATAAGTGTCATTTTTGTAGTCAAGGCCTTAAGTCCCTGGGATGCCCAGCAAGGTGTTATTGGTGTGCAGATTTATTTCCACTGAGCAGCTAGGAGTATTTCAGCAAGCGAAGGATGCTGAAGAGAAATACAGTAGGTAGAGATAGTAAAGACAGACAGTGTAGAGTCCTGAGTGAGGGCTACATAGTTACAGAGACTGTGATATTTAATGCTCATCATCACTAGTTTACAGTATCTTCACTCTCCTACCCGAATAATATTTTACTTGGTCAAGGTTTGATGGTAACAAATGACAAAATCCATAGTGCATCATATATTTTCTCTTCTGCAGGAATGGCACATGGAGAAAGTGTGAACATCAACATATAGATGTTGAATGAACAATCCTGCTTTCATGAAGTACATCATAGAAAGGATTTATTGTGTGGATTTCAGATGTAATATAAGCTCTTTTAGAGTCAGGGGATGAGCTTCCCCATTCACTTGTGCAAGAGTGGATTATAAAAACATGAGCAGTTCAGACAGGATCATGGAAATGCAATTGTCTAGCCTGCCTGAAACTAAAACGAGTTTGTTCTTATAGGAAGAGACACAGGCTAGAAAAGGGTTAGAGGAGACAATGGCTCTGCTATTCCTATTATCTCACTTTATTCTTCTCTACTACCCTGTGATCACTGGACAATCTGTTTTGTAGCAAACACCATTTGAGATCGCAATGTCTTTGGGAAACTTCCTTTTCATGCTTTATTACTTCTCAGTGGAAGCTACTTGTTTTGGGTGGTCTGGGCATCTGTAGCAGTATAAGGGAGCTCCTGCAAGATGCTTAAACATTTTCTGTGCTGTTCTGTGGCGGATGTTTTGTCCAGTCATATTAATCTATTTTCTTGGAAATAAGTTCAAAATAAGAAAATGCAGACCTCGTTTTCCCCCCTTTTCCTTACTTCAAAAATCTGCTCTAGTGTGCTATTGAGGTCAGAGTAGTGAAGCAACAGTAACATACAGTAATTTTTACCCCTTCCATAAAGGTATTATCTTTCTGTTCCCAGTCATGTAATATTTTCCAAATCGAAAATTTATTAAAAATCCTTAATATTCAGCTTGTGAGTCAATCTGTTTAGTTTCTTGCTGTTGTGGGATTAAGTGTATGTGGTTCACTTTGTTGAGATCACTGAGGGTTTGTTTCTTCCCCAGATGTCATTATTTTGAGATCCTCAGTTCCATGAGCAATCATGCTTTTGCCCTCATGTTCAACATTGTTGTTGCTACTGGAAAAAATACTGGCTTTTAGTTTGTGGGCTATAAAAAGAGTGTTTTGGATCTCCTTGCCAGACTCCTTGCCCATTGCATGATGATTTAAGTTCTTCTTTAATTAATATCTGTGATACAAAAGAATGTGTCTGATACTAAAATTTACTGGTGGCAATGCTGGGAAGCACTTTAAACATAGAAAAGGGGAAGAACACGACTCAGGAGACAATGGTTCCCCTTGAAAACAGAAGCAACGTGAATTAGATGAAATTCAGTAATATATAGTGAAAGGAAATTCACATGAGGAGGGATTTGCCAATAATCAGCCCTCCTGGGGTCTCATCAGACTTCTGTTAAAAAGAATGGGAAGGGGACTTTGGCATTATCAACATAACAGAAGTGCAACCCAGCTTCAAGTTCAGTCTTCTGTTCTGGCCCTTTAATGGGCTTCCTTTACAAATAACATCTTGGATAGTAACGAGGAATGAATATATTCCCCCCAGAATATTATAAAAGCATGTATCTGTTTGTTTAGTTTATTAATGGCTTGTTGGTGTCTTTGCAAGAGAAGATTTTTCCTGTTCCAAACATCTGAAAGACACAGAGAAAGAAAAGACTATTGTCTAAGTTTTTGTTTTCTCTGAGTGTTATCCCTAAAGGCACATGTATTTGC
The DNA here is from genome assembly GCA_035222235.1 of Margarornis squamiger. NCBI lineage: Eukaryota > Metazoa > Chordata > Aves > Passeriformes > Furnariidae > Margarornis > Margarornis squamiger. Next base: position 20,049,058 of record JAWWTY010000156.1, read on the forward strand.
TTGAAAATAATTGCAAATGTCACCACTCTGATTTAAGTATATGTATCACCTGGCTTTCAGGGATAAGGACACTGAAGTTGCTAGTAAACTCCAGCCTAGAAATACTCTGGTGTCTTCAGTTCCTAAAGTATATTTCATAAGCAGCCTTTCCTTTCTAGACTGTAGGAACACGATTTGATATTTATATACTGCCCCACACATGCATCACATAGTGTTGCCAGATTCTTTATTATTAACTAATGTAATTGACTTCTGAGATAAAAAGAAATTTATGTAGGACAATCCACAGAATAAAACAAAGTTTCAATTGTATTCCAAAGTTGAATTAGGAAAAGGAGGAAATAGATCTTGACGGAGGACAGCCATTCCTTCAGGAAAGCAAGCATAAGAAAAGGCACTGCGTCAGTATGGTGAGAAGCAAGGGCATGCCAAATTTATCCCACACCTTGGCAGCGTATCAGATCAATGTATCACAGAGAATGCAGGAAAATACAGAATGGACATGAAGGAAGTCAGAGCAGGTAAGCAGCATTCTCCAACTTTGCAGGAAGTCTTCTGCTTTCAGGAAAGACTGACCTGTATTTATTTTTTGGGCTAGACTTTCACAAGTATTAAGCTTATCAGTATTGACTTACACTACATCTATTTTAATACACCTGCCTTGTATCTAGATGTATTCCTAGTATTTAAAAAAAGACTTTAAAATACACAGTGGGTGTGAAAATCAACAAACTTGCATCTGAAATTGCAGATCTCACATGATATTCTTTTGCTTCCTGATGTGTTGAATGGGTTTTTGTTACTGTTGCTACTGTTTAATTCCACAATCAGAGCTTTGAGCACCCCTCCTAGCAAACACTTACGACTGACTTCCTTTGCAACTACCTGAACATCTCTGGGCTCTCAGCTGCAGATTTCTGCAAGCCCTGTATCTATCCAACAATTTTGTGGGAATTCAACAAAGTGGGAAACAGAAACAGCAGTCTTCAGACAGTGGTGTAAGCATAGCACACAAGGAATCAGACAGAAGAGCAGTCATTTGAACATTAGGAATATTTCAGATCTTATTGCAGCTATGATGAGAAGAAAAGGCTTTTTTTGATGCTCTGAAGGCTTCATGGCTTTGCTTGCAACTTTTGCCTCTTACCACTGTGTGCTTGGATAACAGACTGTCAGGATGAATACATTTTTCTGTTGGCTTGATGATGAAAGGATTTTAAATTAGTCATAAAATGGCTTTTGTTAATTTATTTATTTTTCCCAGTGGAACATGGTGTGATTCTAGAAAACTTCTTTTCCTGAAGAGGGCAAACTATGAGATCCCACAATTCCAAAGGGATGTTCAGTGACGCTGGGGTAATTTGTATCCAGGGAGCGGTGCACTCTGCCTCCTATTTGAAGAGTAGAGGAGGTCTACATAACCTTCCTCACTGCATATATTAAGAGCTGCTCGGTTTGTCTCGTATCGCAGCACAGAGTGACAGACACCACATGAACCCCCAGCTAGTCAGTTTTTCACTACAGAACTGAACTTCAGCAAAGGGAGATAAATGAGAATACTTCAAGACCTAAAGAAACCTGTTGTTCTTGTGTTAATAAAGGAAAACTGAACAAAGGAAGGAATAAGGCAGAGAAGATTAAGTGACTCCTTATCTCATAGTGCAGTGACATTTTCTCATCCTTCTTAGAATTCGTGGCCAGCTCTAGGAGTTGTGTTAGTAAACTTATATATTAAAATTCAAACTGCTTGCTGAACTTCAAAATATTTTCCCTAATGCCCATTAGATTGAAAAGAAATCTTCATTATTTCTCTATTTGTGAATGGCTTCCTTCTGTCAATGTTATTTTGTGAGTCACCAGCAGCTGAGGCATTACTTTACCTTTATTTAGAGTGGTTGGAAATACAGAGTTATACATACTATGAAGTAGGTAATAATTTATGACAAGGTGTGCAGTATGCAAAATGTCATATAGTTTGCAGAGATTAATGTATGAACCAAGTGCAAATACATTAACTTAACCAACTATCTGGAAAGCAGGCTTAATGAAAGAGGGAAATGAATGCAAAATAGGAAGAAAAAGGCATTGTAGTGACAGAAAACACTATATAGCATATGTATTTAATATAGGGACCTTTATGAATTAATAGCTCATCTCTGAGTCAAGTACACAGATACTTGTCTTGGTAGGGACAATCGTATAAATCTGAACAGGCCAGTTATGCCTGAAAATCAAAAAAAGCACTGGAAGCTGAGTTTAGCAGATCTTAGTCTGTTCTGGGGTGTCACACAACAAGGTATGTGTTTCAAAAAACTGTTTCTACAATATTTTAAAGCAAATATCCATGTCTTATTCTGCTAAGTCCCATTTCTGCAATACATATTAGTAGAAAAGGTAAGACAACTAAGTGTCAAGTCTGTGCATTTCAAATGAATTGCTGCATGTTGTGATCTTTGGGAAAGGCATGCTTATACCCTCAGGCACACACATAAAACCATGACCACAAATTTTTTCAATAGTTATCTGTGGTCCGTTCCCAAGTCAGCTTCAAAAGACTAGATTTCTTGGTTACACTCTAAACTTAGCATGTTGTCTGTGCCAACACCAGAATTTACACTGTAAAGCTCCTGACCTTCAAGTCAGAAGCTTTCCCTGAAGTTCTGTGTTGACACTACCTGCCTTACTATTTACTGTGATTAGCTAATTTCAGCCTTTGCAGACATCAGTAAGCTTAGGCTTAATGAAGGCCATCAGAATCTCAAAAAATCCCACCATCAGGAACATGGACCTGCCATCTTACTCTCTCTTCCCATAGTGCCTGCCTCAGTTTTCCTCCCAGTGCTTCTGGGCCCAAGTGCTACAGCTTGTTAACCTACAGAAGAAGTTAGTCTATATTTCAGTAACTTCTCATGGCTGCAGGCCCCTGACATCCAGACTTTTATGTGAGAGAAGCAAAGACATAAAAGAAAGTGAGCTTGAAAAAACAGGTTTAGAGAGAAGCATCCATTCTGGTTGATATCCTTCTCCTGTCCTAGAAGTCATGGCAGTCCTCCCCCCGTGTACACTGCAGGCTCTGCTGGTATGGTGTCTGAAGCTCATTACAAATTGCCATAGGTGATAAAGATGACTAGCTATGTATTTACTCCTGCAATGTGGGCTACAGTGTGAAATTTAAGAGCCCCTCAATATATAGAAAGTCCGACTAGATGATTGAATGGGCCTTTCTAGCACCATGAATCTCTGCCTATAGATATACAGCCATTAGGATCCTGTTTTCTGTAGGCTGCACCATTAAATTTATGGGACTAGGCAAACCGCAGAGGTAGCTGCCATTCTATGAGACAGAACATATACTGTCTGATACACTGAAATGCACAGTACCTTGTTCTGAAAGTCTTTGTTCATATTAATCTAAAATAAATCATATATATTGAAAACATACACTCATTTTAGGGGCAAGAAAAAATATAACACAATCTTCTTTGACTGCCTTCTCTCCATTTGAATTTGGAGCAGAAATCATCAAGTTGTAACCAGAGGAAGTGAAAAAAGAATTCCTCACATGGTCTTTGCTTATAGTTTTATTTCCACAGTTGCTATTTGGTGTGAAATCTTATACTCAGCCATTCAGATATAGGCTCTCTTGTCAAATAATATTCTCAAAAACCCCTTATGGAAAAGACTAACACAATGTCTGTGATAAAATTAAGATGCTATTAACTTGAATATGCAAAACTAAAAGTATTAAATCTTACTAATCACTTATACAGTGATAATTTGTGTTTCAGTAAAAGACACAGTTTTAAACTTTTGTTTGCATAATTAAAGACACTAAGAAATGTTTCCTATTTTAATTCCTTATTTTAACTGACAATAACTAGAACTGATGACAACAGGAACTATTTTCTATAATACTAGCAGAAAGGTAAGTGTTGCATATGGAATAGAAGTGCTTTATAGACTAGAAATTCTATATTTTTAGGAAAGCATACCTTCTAAACCATTAGCTGCAATTATGAGTATTTCTCAGTCACTAAGAGTATATGTGGTCTACTTTTTAACAAGCTTATTAATAATTTCCCTAAATAGCTTGTTGGTTAATATGGTAAAAAACCCCAAACAAACAAAAACCCAAAAAAGCCCCCAAACCAGACCACATTCTAGTTAATTTTTTATCCTTACATAGCATACATTTATAGTATGCATTGAAAAACACATGAAAAAAAATCCCTCTCTTCCGCTCTGTCTTTGCTTTGGGGATTTAGCTGACATTGGTGAGGAAGGGCAGCAGCTACTAAACTAGCTTCCATGTGGATGAACAGGAACAAAAGCCACCTTGGCTAATGTCAAATAGTGGGTCTGAAGTTTATAATTAGCCCCTTTTCAGACTCAAGTTTCAAGGAAGTTCCTTCAGTCAAAGTCATTTATGACTTTTTTTCTCCCCTCATGAGTGAAAGAATTCTATGTATCCCGCACTCACAGCTCTCACTAATTTAACATATCTCAAAAGTTTCTGTGCATATTAGAGAAAAAGGTCATATTCTCCTTAAAAACACTCTGAAGGCTACCTTTTGTAGGCCACCTCTCTGTTATAAGATTAACTGTTTTTTTTCTTAACAATGCGTTCTCTTGTGCCTTTTGTTGTGTACACTGCCTGTCTCGATTGTATCTAATCATAATTTTCAACTATTGTTCAAGCCACATGGGAGAAACTGTACTGACAATAGTGCTAAGTGTTCTTTGCTTCTGGCAATCTGGAGAGATTTGTTAGTTTATTTCTTTTCCCAACAGTAACCTCATGGTATCCACACTGCCTGATAGTTCTCAAAAGAAAAGCATCCAATAATACCTACTTGTTAAGTTGGGCCTGTTTACCTCATTATTTCTTTTTGTATCCTTCTGCTTGGAATAACTCTTAACCTGCCTTTAAACTCTTTTCAGTTATTATTCTATATATTTAGGGTACAGAAGGCTCTTTGAGGAATCTACTTCTGACTCACTCTGGGAAAAATATATAAAGGGATTTAAGCCATATGTATTTATGAATGAAAACCCATAACATATCTTTTATTGATTCATGCCTGTTGATATTCTGTTCTTTGTTCAATTTGGTCAAACAAACTTGGCACACTGAATTCTGCCATTTTTAATTATACTGCTTTCTTACGGTTGCTGTGCTTTTTTTTTTTCAAGTTTGCCTCAAGGACTCTCCCAAAACCAGCTCACAGCTCAGCAGGAGAACCTGCCTGCTGGTGCACCCAAAGGGCTTATACTGAGCCTGGAGGGATGATGGGCTGTTCACTTAGCTCTCCCTTGGCACACAGGTGGAAGAGAGACATCTGGATCAAGTAGCTACTCTTCATAACAAGTTTACAGAGATGTATAAATGAACCCAGCTATGTATGGTATCCATATCTGCATTAGGGAGTTAAAACAGAGCTTAACAGGTGCAATTTAAAGACCAGTTAGGCATTTCTATCCAGTAATTTTGGAACAGCTTCTGGATTTGGCTATATAGCTACACATTTTGTTTTTAGTATCCGTTGTCTTCTTACTTGTTTTGTGAAATAAGATGTAACTCAAAGAGGTAAGGTTAACAATGAGGAAAAATGCTAGTTTCTTTTAACTTCTACTCAGTAAATGTTTTGTGATTTTTCCCAATTTAATTTACCAATAAATGATATAGCTTTAATAATTCTTTTGGTGTGTAAACTTTTGATCTTATTATGTTTAACTATGTCCATTATAAACCAAATCATCATCTACAATAGCAGCATTGCACTCTAGGTCTGCATAGTATTTGTTCAACTTGTTCTTCATGTGAATTTTGATATGTAGTTTTCCACCAGTTCTTTCTTTTTCTTGAAGAATGATAGTGAAAAATACTGGAAAAAAACTTTATTTCATAAACTTTTATTTCAATTATCTCTATTTTGTCTGCTACGCGAAAGGAAAACTGCCTCAGGTAAATATTTTATTACTTCCCTTCAATTGCCTTAAAATCAGTCTTTGAGGGATAACTATATACCTCAGTCTTTTTTTTTCTGTTCAAGTGTGTCCAGAGTACCAATACTGTCTCTATTCTTTCATCTTACCTTCAGAATTTTTTTCATGTCATTTATCTTATAGCCAGAAATTGAGCCATATTCCTTTATTGTTTTGAGTAGTTCTCTGATTGATTTTGAAGGGATTGAAATACCCTATATAGCAGCATCCACATAAAAAGGAAATTTTATGAATGACATTTCTGGTTTTATTGCCCTTGTTTTTTAACTCCTCTCTCTTAGACTATCAATGGTTCTGCTGACATGGCAAAAGGTGCTGAAAGACACCCCACTGTGGATAGGGCTTGGCATAAATAATTGGGTTATATGTGAAATGTCCCTGCTCCTTTTTCATTATCTTCCTTCCCTCCAAGCAAAAAACTGCACCAAACCATAGGGGATGCTGGGAGTCATCTTTTTGAAAGACAGTGGAGATAACAGAGGGAACTTGGTTTTCCACATGGGTGAGGCATAAGAGGTATACAATATCCAAATTGGAGAAAGAAAACTAGAGCCAGAGGGGAGAAATCCTAACCTCAGAAGATCCCCTGGGAAGGATACTTCTGTGTTTATGCTGCACAAGTATGTGGTAAAACATGTCAGTTCACCACCCTTGTTTGCCACAGGATTCTTTCTGCTTTTTATTGTGAAGCCAGCTCTGCAACTACCTAGAACACTAAAAAAATGAATATGGAAGTTCTGCTATTTTCAAAAAGTGTTCACAACATATAGAAAATCTATGATTTCAGAGTCTAATGTGTGTCTCTACTCATATTTCTCTCCTCTCCCTTCCAAATTTTACAGAATGTTACAGAAACCACTAAAAAAATCTTTCTGTCTCAAAAAGGAATCAGGCAGTCATGAATAAAGACATAAAGTTTGGGTCAAGTAAGTGTCAGGAGATCTGGTTTCTTGCATGTTCTATAATACTTTATAGTACAATGTTCTTTCTTGTAAAGGTGCAAAGGACCTCCTTGTGTCATGACTCTTAAATGGTATGATTTTCCACAGTGTATCACAATTACTGAACAACTTCTGGTCAGATAATCATGATAAAGACCTTAGGATTTTTCATTTCATGTCTCCTGTGTGATGATTTATCTGATAGTACAGACTGATGTGTAAATCATGAACAGAAATGGAAACCACTAAAATTATGTTCTCACAAAGCTACTGGTAAGGTCAGTAAGGTCAGAAATGTCTTTCTCTACATTTTTATTTATTTTTTTTGTTTTGTTTTGTTTTGGTTTTTTTTGCAATGTTTCTGCAGCTAAAGCCATCTGTAAGTTATAGTGGTATCAGATTACTGTTTCTCTGGACCTCCAAAACTGACTAATTGTTGGAAATAACCAACTGGTGTCTCCACTCAATCCTCTACATTGTGTCCTACTTATCTGTAAGGAAGCCAGGGACAGTATACATTGGAAAAACACCCAGTAAGAGTGCCCAGTTATGTTCCTCTCTGTGGGTGGTGAGTCTGCAATATGTCACAGAATCACAGAATGGGTAAGGTTGGAAGGGACGACAGCAGGTCATCTGGTCCAACCTCTCTGCTCAAACAGGGTCATGCTGAAGCACATTACACAGGATTGCATCCAGATAGATCCTGAATGTCTCCAGTGAGGGAGACTCCACAACCTCTCTGGGCAATATATTCCAGACAAGCTGTGCTTCCCCATATTCAGGTGGAACTTCTTGTGCATATGTTTCTGCCCTTTGGCTCTTGTGCTACTGCTTGGCACCACAAAGCAGAGCCTGGCTGCATCCTCTTGACACCCTCCCTTTGGATACTCATAAACATTGATGAGATCCCCTCTCAGTCATCTCTCCTTGAGACTGAGTAGGCCCAACTTCTTCAGCCTGTCCTTGTAAGAGAAATGCTCTAGGAGATTAGGGAATCATCTTTTTATCCATATGCCAGACTCACTCCAGGAGCTCCATGTCTCTCTTGTACTGAAGAGCCCAGAACTGGACACTGCACTCCAGATACAGCACCACTAGGGCTGAGCAGAGGGAAAGAATCATCTTCCTTGACCTGCTGTCAACGCTCTTCCTAATGGACCCCAAGATACCTTTGACCTTCTTGTCCACAAGGGCACACTGCTGGCTTGTTGTCCATGGCTTGTTGTCCACCAGGACCCCTAGGTCCTCCTCCACAGAGCTGCTTTCCAGCAGGTTGGCCTCCAGACTGTAGTGGTGGCTGGAGTTACTCCTCCCCAGGAGCAGGACCCTGCATTGGCCTTTGTTGAATTTCAGAGAGATTTCTCTGCCCATCTGTCATATGTAATATGTAGTACTGTTTATCAGACATGAATGGATGCAGGAATGGCAGGCCTGTGTTCAAGGGCCTGTATGTCACCCACAGACTCCTAGGAGTAAAGCTTATTTCAAAAGGGAAAGTATGGAATGGAGCATGGTGGATGGGCTGCATACACAGCTGCACAAATCAAATAAGCCCCAACTTGTCCTTTTAGAAAACATGGGGACTTATGCATTAATTACAGTTGAGTGAAAGGTGTGGCACTGGATTTTACTAATCGGAGATTGTTCATTATTCAGCAAATGTAACAGCTTTCTAGCAAAGATTTAGGTGCTTACACTGTGTAATCCAGATTTATCATTGTACTGTGTGGAATATGAGGAGATGAGGAGGAGAGGAGAGGAGGAGGAGAGGAGAGGAGA